>JACXSL010001578.1:0-1200000 GCA_019514585.1 Dendrobium officinale
CGTTTCTCTGCAGGCATTGACTCTGGCTCTGCACAAATTCAAATTATCGGAGGAGCACAGAAAATATTCGATTGACTACGCGGAGCCTCTGGCCTTGTTTGGGCTCAGTTCTGGGATGTACTCTTGCCCTGCAGTAAGTTCCTAAATTCGTTATTTTGGACTAGTATTTATTGGATGACCATGTGCTCACACCGTTCCAGCCCGTCCTCAGATAACATTTGGCCGTTACAAATCTGATAGGAAATATTTGAGTTCGCAAGCAAACCTATCACTAATTGGAGAAAACAGCGAGAATAAAGTAAAATCTGGGCGAAATCAGCCTCAAAACGATGGATTGCAATAATGGAAACAAAGCAAAACAAACACGGGAACAAGATACAAATGAACCTCAATTCGAGAGGAGGATCATCTCTACCAAATCTCTAGACAAGAGAGTCTAGAGCCCAAATGCCAAAAAACTCTAATTTCCAATCAAACAAAACCTAATCTCCCCTAATCCCTCTCAGCCCCTTTAATACAAGATCTTTCCTAATTTAATTTCCCTCCCAATCCCTAGCCGCCTACTCTATTTGAATTTCACTTTGTTTGGAATAGTGGGGCCCGCCCCTTTGGGCAGATAAAGCAGAGGAGGTGGACTCCTTCCGCCTACTGTAAACCAATTGAGCTGGCCCCCAACCGGTTCATTGACATTAAAGCTAACATTTTTTATTCTTCAAAACATGATTTTGTTAGTAATGTTAGTTTTAATTCCCATGTATTATGTTCCAATAAGACTAACAATTGGTAGTATTTAGCACCCATAAAAATTTCTCTCTTTTTCAGTTTGAAATAAGAAATAGATTTAAATCTTCTCCTCTATTATTCTACTCTTATTTTTAACAGTATCCATCTCATATTATTGACGTGCCAAATGCTTGGTTATGTTAGATGCTTGTCGGTGTTTGAAGCACCTCGAACACTAAATACCTTCATAGTCTGAAGCATTCGTGCATCCCTAGTAGTAGCTGAGCAGTAAAATAAGAACAACTCGTGTGATTTTCCTTTGTCTCTCTTTTAAGTAGTGGAGTTGTTAACTGAATCCAATGGAAAAGAAGATAACAAATGAAAATTCCGATTTAAAATAATGGATTTCATGTGGTAAGTTTTCCGGCATGGATGAGGTAACTCCATTGTCATCAACGATGTTGGGGTTTTCAACTTAAAATTAGACATTAAAACCCTATTTAATTAAGCAAGAGAGAGTTCAATCAATAAAACTAGCATAGGCTATGAAGACTGGCTAATTTAAAGGACTTGGTACAATGACTCACCTATATTTTAAGTGCTCTCGTAGGGCATTTATGATCTTACTTTTCCGTGAAGTGAGTTTTGAGGGTTGGGTCTCTTGAGTCTAAGCTGGGCTCAGGTTGCCGTATGATCTTGAATTCT
The DNA here is from genome assembly GCA_019514585.1 of Dendrobium officinale. Classification (NCBI taxonomy): domain Eukaryota; kingdom Viridiplantae; phylum Streptophyta; class Magnoliopsida; order Asparagales; family Orchidaceae; genus Dendrobium; species Dendrobium officinale. The sequence continues at coordinate 1,429 of JACXSL010001578.1, forward strand.
TTTGTTTGAAGAAAAGTGAGTTGATGCAATCCTTTAGATGGCAAAGGAGTCTAGGCACATGCCATGGCAATTATACAAGACAGCTGATCATGCTTTTTGTTTGCTTCTTATCCACCCTAGTATGGAAGTTTAACGATAAATATGCTGATTTGAAATTATTTTCAAATCTAAATAATCTTTATTTTTGAAAGGTTTGATGGCTCATTATGTAATTGATTAGGGAGTTGATTATTTCCCTAAGTAAGTTGATTTAATTGGAGATTGGATTGATGCATTAATTAGGAGATCTAATCATTGTACAAATTGGGAGATTTAATTAGCATGATTGAGAGATTTAATTGGCATGATTAGATTTTGTCATATTATAATATTAATTAAAGTTTCCTTTGTAGCTTTGTTTCAAATCTTTAAATGGGGCTTGAGAGCTATTGTATTGTATGCATGAGAAGAGAGAAAGCTTAAGAGCTATTATAATTCTATATTGTTCTTCAATATAGTGAAATCATCATCCCCTCCCTGTGGACGTATGCATCTTCACCGAACCATGTAAATCGCCATGTTCATTGGGTTATGTGATTTTGTTTCCGCTGTGATTGTTTGCACAATAATTGGTATCAGAGCCGAATTTCAATGATTTCTAATGACGGCGAACAAGAAGATTTCCTTTTGGTGTGGTTCAGTTGGGCTTATAGCGACGTTTGGACGGATCAGACTCACTGGGTTTGATTGATTGCTAAGCCGGATTGGTGCAATTCTAGCATCATAAGGAGGTTGCAATTTTGTGGAGGTTATGAGATCCGGTGGAGCTATGGATACATCCACTTCATGGATGGAGAAAGCATCGATCCATCAGGTGGTTACACATCTCATCAAAATTGATGTGACCAAATTTGACAGCAAAGGAAACTTTGGCATGTGGCGATGTGAGATGATAGATATGCTATGCTCTTTAAATCTGGAAAATGTTGTGGATGACGATGAACGTCCTGAAGAGATGTCTGAGAGAGATTGGCTCAAGATGAACCTGTTTGCTTGTGTCTTGATCATAAATTGCTTATCTCAGGAGATTAAGTATAGGGTGATGATGGAGACATCTGTTGTGAAGTTGTGGAAGATTTTGAATACAAGTATCTGACGAAGAGAGTGGAGAATCATCTCCATATGAAATGGCTGCTCTACAAGTTTTAAATGAGATATGAGATAACAATAGATGATTTGAATGACTTCACAAAGTTGTTGGCAGATATTTTAAATCTAGATAAGGATGTTGGACATGAAGACAATGCGTCAATTCCGCTAAATTCACTCCCGAATGAGTATGAAAACTTCACGATGATGCTCATTCATGGAAGGAGGTCTTGAACTATGGTGAGGTGACTACTGCATTGCTGAATCACGAGTTCTGGCATCGGGATAAGGAGTCTGCAAGGATGGATTTAGCTGAGGCTCTCACACTCAAACAAGAAAGATCTAAGAAGAAGAAAAAGGGCGGAAGCAAGCAGGGCAAATCTCATGGGCATAGTCTTGGGAAGAATCAATGTGCTTTTTGCTTGGAAAATGGTCGTTGGAAGAAAGATTGTTCGAAGCTGAAGGAGAAGAGAAATGGAGTTTACACTGAGGCTAACTTTTGTGTAGAAGAGCATGATGAAGATTCATATATATCACTATCTACAGTTTCTCGGAGTTTGTATTATGATTATTCATGTTGGATTCTGAATATTGGTGTTGTCTATCACATTTGTCCTACTAGAGAGTGGTTTTATACCTACAAGAAGCTTGATAGTGATGTGTGACAATGGAAAATGATCAGGCTTGTTGTACAGTTGGTGTAAGTAGCATCTTCATCAGAATATATAATGGTGCTATGTGAGAGCTGATTGATGTGAGACATGCTCCAGATATAAGGAAGAATTTGTTATCTATTTGGGGCTTTAGAGACCAAGGGATACAAGGTAATCATTGAGATAGGAATTCTAAAGATTTATCATGGAGCATTGGTTTTTCTAAAAGGAATTCGTCACTACAACCTTTATTACCTTTAGGGAAGAATAGTGATTGGAATGACTGCTATTGTTGATGATTTTTCTGATGCCACTGCATCAGGTCATATGCGGCTAGCTTATGTCGGAGAGGCTTGTCTTATGATTTTGGTTAAGCAATGACTGATTAAAGGAGTAAACACGTACAAGCTCGATCTTTGTGAATATTGTGTGTTTGGCAAGAAGATAGGTGTATCATTTGGTACTGTCATCCACAGTATAAAGGATATCCTAGAGTATGTTCACACAGATGTTTGGGGCCCGTCAAAGATTATGGGCAGTGATACTTTGTCTCTTTTGTTGATGATTACTTCAGATATATTTGGGTGTATACCATAAGGCGCAAGAGCGGGGTAATAGAAAATTTTAGAATTTGGAAGAAGTAGATTGAGAATCAGACTGGAAAAAAGATCCGACGTATCAGATCAGATAATGGGGGCGAAGACACTTCTGATGCATTCTTGTAGAAGTGCCAGAGATCTGGGAAAAGTACCACTTGGTTGTTAGAGAGACACCACAGAAGAAGGTGGCTGAGAGGATGAACCGGATTTTGATGGAGAAAGTTTGGTGTATATTATCTAGTGTTGGGTTGGATAGAGTTTATTGGGTTGAAGCAATAGGCTGTGTCTGTTACTTGGTGAATCGTTTGCCTTCTTTAGCTATTGAGAAGAAGACCCGAATGAAAATGTTGTCGGGACATCCTGCTCGAGATTATCAGCATTTGAGACTGTTCAGGTGTCCAGCTTACTATCATGGTCAGAATGATAAACTGAAACCAAGGGCAAAGAAGATAATCTTTATTGGCTTCAAGTGTGGAGTCAAGGGCTTCAATCTATAGTCTGTAGAGAAGAAGTTTGTTATTAGTAGGGATGTTATTTTTGATGAGACTAGTATGTTGAAGCCTTGGGACTTTAAGCAATAGGACCACAGATGCACTGCAGAAGCTGGAGTTTGATGCAATTCCATTTACTCCACATAATTCAATCATTTCTATCCAGGCACCTGATTCAGCTACAAATCATGAGATAGAATATGATGTTAAGGATGAGATTCATGCTTAAGAATCTATTACAAAGAACATATTCAGGCAACAGAATGTCCCAAAATCAGCTTGGTTGAGGGATCACATTGCATTTGCACTTTCAGCCACAGAAGCTGAATTTCATAGTCACTATAAGGAAGTGGTGTCACTGATGTTAATCTTTGGAAGACAGCTATGGATGAAGAAATGAAGTCTCTTCAGTAGGATGCTACTTGAAGGTTGGTGAAGCTTTCTCCATGAAGAAAAACTATTGGGTGCAAATGGATGTGCAAAGAAGGAATAATCTCATGGAGCTGATGTGCAATACAAGGCTAGGTTGGTGGCAAAATGCTCTACGCTACGGAAGGAGATTGCTTATGATGAGGTGTTCTCCCCCATGATCACTTGGCATTTGTAGCACAATATGGTTTGATTTTGGAGTAACACGATCCAGACATTGCACAAACAGTTGGCATTGTAAGCAGGTTCATACATGATATAGGAATGAGTCATTGGCAAACTGTGAAGAATATCTCGAGATATTTGAAAGGTACAATTGATGCAGGCTTGGAGAGGCAGTCACCACGACAGTGGTGCAAGACTCATGATTGATTACCCACTTGTTTGAAGAACTACGCTTGACTTGATCCCTTGGGAGGTGGTACGTAGGAAAATTATGGGTGCTGTCATTCTGATATTGGAGTCTGATTTGTCATCTTTCACTTTCTGAAGTGAAAGATGAGGTGGAGATTGTTGATTTGGAATTTGATTGCTAATTATATAATTGATTAGGGAGTTAATTTTTTCTAAGTAAGTTGATTTGATTGAAGATTTGATTGATGCTTTGATTGGGGGATCTAATTATTGTATAAATTGGAAGATCTAATTGGCATGATTAGATTTTGTCATAATATCGTATAAATTAAAGTTTCATTTGTTACTTTATTTCAAATATTTAAATAGGGTTTGAGAGCTATTGTATTGTATGCATGAGAAGAGAGAAAGCTTGAAAGCTATTGTAATTCCCTATTGTTCACCAATATAGTGAAATCATCATCCCCTTCCGGTGGACGTAGGCATCTTCGCCGAACCACATAAATCGCCTTGTTCATTATGTTTGTGTTGTGTGATTTTACTTCCGTTGTGATTGTTTGCACAACAAAACATTAGTAGCTATCAAAGGAAACTCCTACTCGAGCCGTGCTGTTCGAACAACTGGAATCGGGCCCCTTAATCAAAAGCAATGCAGACTAGACAGATTTAATTTGTGAATATGGGGTGTAGCATTATTTTCCACCTACAAGCATATTAAAGAATGTATAGCAATGTTGTTTTTCCTAGATTTCTATGCGCAGTCCCTCTTACTTTTGATGTGTTTTTAAGACTAATTAATTTTTCTCCATAACATGGTCTAGTTTAGAGTAATACTTCCCACACCCACCCTTGGTATACAATTCCGGTCTTTTTCCTAGCTTATGTTGCATAACTATGAGATCAAGCTCTTAGTGCGGAAAGAAATTGGCATCCCACTTCACTTAAAATCATCCAATTTAGCCAAAAAAACTTTTGGTTGTCCATGAGTTTGAACACCTCTATTCAGTCCTAAAAAAAAGGAATGGAATCTAGTCCAAGATCTTACACTGAAAATGAAAAGTTCAGTTGATACCTTTCTGATATAAACTTAGATTACTTTTGAATTAGGCTTCGTTTGGGATGGCTTTTTTACTGCTTCTTGAAGCAGCTTTCTAGTAAAAAAATTTAATTTTTATACTAAAAAGCTGCTTCAAGAAGTTGTTAAAAAGACGTTCCAAACAAAGCCTTATGCTTCATTTGGGACAGCTTTCTTTCTGCTTCTTAAAAATTTTTGTACTTGAAAGCTGATTTAAGAAGCAAAAAGAAAGCCGTCCCAAACGAAGCCTTAGTCTTTTTTTTTTTTGCTTGAAATCTTCTTAAAGAGAGGAATGTTCCTGACTAAATCGTGATGTAGGTAAGGATCTTCACTGCCAGCAACGTGCAAGAAGAGCTCAAAAACTCTATGAAGGACTATATCCAAGCTTCCATTGGCATAAACGACAAAGGCAAGCTTCTTGTGCCAAAGCTTCTATACTTCTTCGCCAAGGGAGTTGTGGAGGATTCTCTACTCGTTGATTGGATTTGCCGGTACCTCAGCCCCGAGCAAGCCTCAATCGTTAGAGACTCAACCTCACATCGCAAGCAGAGACTTCTTAGCGCACGCAGTTTCAGCATAATTCCATTCGATTCAAGGTTTAGGTACCTTTTCTTGCCCCATAACAAGATCCAAAAACTGTAAATAAGCTTCTTAAGTTCAAAGGTTGAATATATACGTAGAAGCCCCAGGTTTGGATGAATAAAACAGTATCGAATCAACCAGCTGACAAGCTAATAAAATGTAAATTTATTCAGATTGATTTCATCATATAATAAGCTTATCTTTAGTAGAACCTGAACCTTTCAATCCATGAAAACTGAAATTGTTTATGTAAAGGCAACGAAAGCTGAAAAATTACAAAATAATCGCAGAATTTTCATATGAGTTTACAATACGTTAAAGGAGCGAAAGAAGAAGAGCTCACATCATTCTTTGCTGATCTCTCGTAACGATTTCAATAGAGCCTTGCAATTTTTATTTTTATTTTTGTGCTTTTTTTTTGTTCTCTATTAGCAGCGGTATCTCACCGAGCAAGCAACCGCCTTAGCCCAATGCCTGAGCTTTGTCTTCACGTCTTCAGGGCTATCCCCTGTGAACTCATACAATGCAAATAAAAAAAGTATTAGGTTATCTCAGCATAAGATGGTATGATTGTCATTTTAATATGTAGATAGCCAATTTATAATAGCAGTTTAACCTAAGATTTCAGTCAAATTGGATTATAGAAAAAAAAAATTGTATGACAATTATAGTCAGACCCAGAAATTGTAAATAATATTTTTAAAAAACTACTGTCATTCAGGAACGATGAACCCAATAAGTGAAATGTTTCTTTTTCTTATTCTAACTCTAAATTCGGCTGATTGTCCAAATTGTCGCCATGCATGTGTAGCTCAACAAGATCTATCTAATGAGCCTAAGATCGCTAAATTCAAATAGCATTAAGGCATTTAAATGTTGATAAAATATTTCATGATTAAGATAATCGATATGAACCATACCGTGAAGTGTTTTGAATTCTAGTTCAAATTATCAAAATTCACATCCTGAAAACCATATAAATAGAGCCACATCCTCTATATACGCCAGGGGTGGCCCAAGAGTTGAGAGAATTATAGAGCTCTCTTGCATTACTAGTTATTGACGTCGACAATCACCACTAACAATCGCTACCACCATCTTCATACTCCTGTAAAAATTTAACCTTCTTGTTGAGTAATAACTGTCTGTATGTTGACATCAAACTTTTGTAATCCATGTAGGGGAAATTAAGTTCTATTGTTGAGTATTAACTAGTCATATGTGGAAACTTGATTACTGTGATGCCGCAAGAAAAAAAATAGATATTTGTTCTTAAATAATCTCAATCTTTATCAATTGTCAAAAAGGGAGGATTATTATACCACCTATTATATAGTGGATTTTTTAATTGGGCTAGGCCTCGTGATTTTTTCTCATTTGTGTATTTCTCATGTAATAAAGTTACGATCTTATAAGTTTTATCTATGCGCGTCGAATTTTTGCACAATGCTAAGATATAAAATATAAACTCTACCAACTCAAATTTTCTTGCACATAATAATAAGAAAGCATGATTGATACTTAATCAAAAAATTATCTTGATCAGGCACGAATTTTGAGGCAGAATCAAGTTGGAAGCTCCAAAAATTAAATCGGAGATCATCTAAATTCTGATTTCTGCAAACTTACAGTCAAACTGAGCGTCTTGGAAACACGAACCCAACGACACCAAAATCTACTCAATCCGAGCCCAAATGAGTCCAAATCAAAGACTTGAAGCACTTTTGGAAGGATCGAGTCACAATTTGGGTTACCAAACGGTCTTAAATCGTGACATGCTTATAATCGAATCGAGCGGCTCGACGAGACGAATACAACAAGCCTAAGATCATCAAATTCTGATATCATTAAGATAGGCAAAGGTCAATTGAACGGTGCATGATCGCAGGAATCATGATCGGCGGTCCATTTCGAACCACTCCAAATTCACCCTTGATCTTCCACTTATTTACAAGTCATGCCACTAAAGAATTCTATAAATAGAATCTCATTTCTTCTTGAAAGGAGGAAGAAGGCAAGAGAGAAGAAGGAAGAGAAGGAAGAAAACTCCAGCCGCCTAGCTCCTCCTCGACCACCGCTGGACCACCAAGGGACGTCGGGGTTCTGCTGCACCACCGTCGGACCACCAAGGGACACCAGGGTTCTGCCACACCACCACCGGACAACCAAGGGACGTTGGGGTTCTACCGCGCCAAGAAGTTCTGCCACACCACCGTCGAACCACCAAGGGACATCGGGGTTCTGCCGCACCACTGTCGGAGTTCTACCGCACCACCTCCAAACCACCAAGGGACACCGGAGCGCTGACACAACATCGCCAGGTTCTATCAAACCACCACCGGACCATCCAAGGACATAGAAGTATCACTCGAAGATGGAAGTGCCCCTTGATGCTGAACTGCCACTAGCGAACCACCACTTGACACCAGAGTGTTGCCGGACCACCACCTGAGGCCGGAACTTCTCCCGGACCACCTCTTAATGTACAGAGTTCTGCCGGAGTACCGTCCTTCTACTACGGTCCTTCCGAACTCCCTCGCTAGACAATGTCTTTCTGACCCCAGTCTCCTGCCGACTACGGTTCTTCCGACCTCCCTCGCAAGACAACGATCTTTCTGACCCTGGTCTCCTACCGACTACAACCCTTCCAACTTCCGTCGCCTACTACGGTCTTTCCGACCTTTGTTCTATCGACTATGGTCCTGCCAACCAAACAAATATGTCAATATTGATGTGTTATACATGATGTACATTTGTGACATCAAACCAAGACCTTCTCCTAAGGAAGGGCCTCATTTGTAATCAACTATAAATACTAGTGGATTCATTCAAACTAGGCCAGAACCCGTGGTTTATCCCCTTTTTCAGGGGTTTCCACGTAAAAACTCTAGTGTCTCTTATAAATGCTGCACCCTCTCTATCTAATATGCTTGTGTGCTGGATCTTCGTACAATGCTAAGACGTTAAACTAAATATTTCTCTACCACCGTAAATATTCCTGAACACAACAATAATTAAAATAACACATCTAAGGATGATGTAGATTATTGACATATTAGCCAAATAAATTATTATCAAGCACAACACTATTAATAATAATTTCTAAATCATATAACAAATATAATTAATATTAATTTATGTAAATTGATATATATTAAATTTAGATGCAAATCCTATCCTTAAAAAATAATGTCTTTGATGTGTGTGGTTGATGAAATATGCAGGCTTCATTTGTGCTGACATTCTTACTAATTTTTAAAGTAATTTTTTAATAAAAAAATTTAATTCTTGTTATAAAAAGCTGGTTTACGAACCAATAAAAAAAATTTTCAAACGAAAACTTATGCTTCGTTTGTGACAGCTTTCTTACTGCTTCATAAAATAGCTTTCAAGTACAACAAATTTAATTTTTATTCTAAAAAGTTATTTTAAGAAGCAGTAATAAAGCCGCCCCAAACGAAGCCTAATTTACGTCTGGAATAACTTTTGATCACTATTTCTTTGTTGATTTCAAAAAATTATTGTACTAAATAGAAGCTATAGAAAATAGTAAGAGAATTGTCCCAAAAAAAAAATCTTAGTTCAAATAGAGACAAATATGTAAAAAGTTTAGGCCATGTTGAAAAAAGTTTTTTCAAAGTTTTTCAAAAACGATATCTTATATTTTTAATTAAAACTCATTAATTATAATAATAAACATAATATTAATATTATTTTTTTTTTGTTATCAATAGAAATTTTTTTAACGAAGGCTCGTAGAGAAACACGCCATATTCTGATACGGTATTTCTTACCGGGGTTAATGAGCTTCCAACCATCGGCCCCCGGCTCCTGCTTCGGTTGCCCATACGGACTTCTAGGGCTCGGCGTACCGTATAGCGTCGACGCCGACGAGGTGGCCGATGAAGTCGCCGTCGCCGTCGGCGTCGACGCCGGGCTCGGCGTCGACATCTGCATGTTCGGGTCAGAAAACTGACGATTAACCGCAAAATACAGTTCCAGCGCCGGTAAAGTCCTGCATAGTTCACGCCCGCCGTTCTCCTCATTGAAGCCGAAACCCAGCTCTAATGATCCCTTCAGTTCATCCAAGTCCTCATCCGTCAAACTCCTCACCCCATCGATTTTCCCTCCGAGACTCCGCAAATGCATCAGCTTCTTCTTCTTCTCCCATTTCAATTCCCTCATCGTATCCCTCATCGAAATCTGCTTCCTCAAAACCTTCTTCTCCCCCCCAACGCCGCCCCAATTCAGCTCCGGCTGCGGCTGCTTCGGAACAATTCCCTCCTCCTCCTCATTCTCTGAAGACGATTCGAGCATTGAGAATCCCAGCTTCTTCGTCGCTCTGCTACTCGTTATCGAGGAAAGGAAAGAGGGTGATCGATGAGAAAAGCTGGAGAGTTCTTAGGAGAATATATAAAGGTCGGGACTTGATGGTTGCAGATGGGAGAGATGACGCTGCCATTGTTTAATAATAGAAGAGCGGGAGGAGAAGGCCACCGGACGATTAGTTATAGTTGGGTGGTGGTGGAAGTTTGCTCTCCCTCTCTAACGGCCGATCGCCGCCTCTCTCTATCTCTCGATGTGGATTAGCGGTGGCGATCACTGCAAATAACAGTCGATGAGGTGGAAGTCTGAGCGGCGGGGAATGGAGGGCAGATTCTCAGGGCGGTTTTGCGGCGTGGATAATCATAATCATCGCTAAAGTTATTATTTATAGACAGTATTGTTAATGAATTACAGCAACTTTTTAGTGTAGGTATTTGTAATTAAAAAAAATCATTAAAAAGTTATTTTAAAAATAGTAATAAAGCTGTTACGAATAAAATTTTATTTTAAAATATAAAGAAAGTTGTTTAATAATAGAAATTTACTTTTATCTAATAATGTATAAATTTATTATACTTCTAAATAATTATATAAAAAAGTTTTTATTTTAAATAATTTTTTTAATTTAGTTATTAAATTATTTATATCAAAAAAGTTATAACTATTATATTTATTTGAAGATAAATGAAATATCAATTTTAATTAAAAATTCATCATGTTAATAAATTAAAGTTAATTAAAATTTTTCATTAATGTCAAATAATTGTTATTTGACCACTATCATAAACCACTAATGCCCAATAGCCATCATTGAGCCATTGCAATTTTACAACCACTGTCGAGCTACCACCACTAGGCCATCAATGTTGGAACTATCATTATTTGACTATCATTATCATACCACCAGCACCCAACACCACCATTAGGCCATTACCGCCCGATCATCATTGTCGATCCTCCATTACTCGATTATCAATCATTTAATAGTCATCAAACTCATCCCTGTCGACTTTGCCTATAAGCTTGTTGCATGCCAACTATTTTTCATGTGTTTTTTTAATTAATGTCTTTTTTATTAGTGCATCCACATCATCTCATTTATGATGGGCCTTAGCACCACACTCCTTTTTTCAATTCATTAATCACCTCATTATTGACGATCAGAGCTAACTAAATGCATTTAGAAAAATATAAATAATAGGAAACATAATTACATTATTACGATCAATATTATATCTTGATTCAAAGTCTAAAAGTATATATGCAATAACTACCACAGAATACAAAAGAATACACATAAAACCAAAAGCTAGAAGTAAAACTATACTAGCATCAAACCATCATCATTGCTTAGCCTTACTCTGTAGGCTCTTTTATATTTACGTGAAATCATATAAAATCAGATAATGAGCAGGGTTTCATGGTGGTGTGGCTTTGTTTTTTTTTTATTATTATTTTTTAAAAGTTTTTCCATGTTAAATTATGTTATTTTTCTCCATTATTGTTTTCTTTTTTCTTATTTGTTTCATTCTATAAGCCTTGACTGTTTCCAAATCCAATCTATTTGACATTGATTAACTACTCCATTTTCAAGTGAAGTTTGAGCCTCATCATAGAGATCATAAGCCTCGAACTTAATTCTTTAATGGTTGAATTCATGCTGGACAATTTTTCCCCTTTATAATCATAGTTTATGTGGAAGAATAATGCCTCTACTATAGCCTAATTGAGGTATTTAAAGATCTGAGAGGGAGGAAAGCTCAGGATACATTTTTGAAATTTTCAAAAAAATTTTAATTAAGTTTCCTTTTTTTTTTCATGAAAAAAAATTAAAAGTAAAGAGATTTATTAAAAAAAATTACTACACACATATGTATTTATTTATTTAAAAAAATTACTATATTTATTCACATGTTGATCAGACAATAACGAGCACCAGTGAAAGATGTCAAAAGATAAAAAATAGCTTGAATACAAGGAGGGAGGACCTTTCTTGAGATTCAATAAAATTCTAAAGAAGAAAATTTATCAACTAATAGCAATCCTAAAAATATTTTATAAATAACATTGTCATATATTCAAATATATTCTCAAATAGCAACAAGAAAGCATTTGAGTGCCAAAATTTTTGATATAAATTTAGGATTATTAACTTGACTCCTTTGAATATCACACCTTATTTATAACTTATTTACTTATAAAATATAATAAACTTGCAAATATTTATTCATTTAATATAGCTCACATATGTAATGCTATGAACCACTAGATAGAAAAAAAATGTTTATCATTTTATTCTTAAAATCAATTTTGATTTTAATAAAATCTATAAATTCTTAAAAATTCCATCAAATATTAATATTTATTTACACATATTAGCAAGGATAAATAACATCACTAATTTTTAAAAGATATTTTAAATAAAAAAAGTTGAAATAATTAATTGAGCACTAAATATAGTTGGTTTCAACGAAATGAGGTAACTTTACCGGTATGTAGGAGATCCGGCTTTTGGTAACCGAAGAGAAGAGGCCAGCCATCGCTGATTACTGCGGCTAATTTTATTTTTGTTCTACTCTTTAGAAATCAGATGGCCGCTGTCGCTATTTCCTCACCCTCGACTCAGTCTTCGCTTCGTCTTCTCAGACTCTCCTGCTCCTCCTCACCATCTGGATTCTCCTCTTCGATCCGCTATTCTTGCTCCCACCTCTTCAGCACAGTAACTTGTCGCCGCGCCGCTGCGCCCTCTCTGCCTGCCTTGACTCGAGCGCGAGGCTGCCGCATCACTGCTTTCGTTGACCTGGACGAAGGTCCATTCGCTCTCACCGACGATCCTCCCTTCGAAGACGTCAAGGTCGAAGAGGAAATCAAGCTTGTGGGGGACCTTGGCGGTGGCTTTGGAGGCGGAGAAGTAGGGGACGGAGAAGGAGACGGTTACGGTGGTGGTGACGACGGAGGTGATGACGGCGGTGACGGCGGAGAAGGGAGTAAAGGAGAGGGCGAGAGTGAGTCTGGAAAGGAGAAGAAGGTGAGCGGTATGTCGATGTCGCAGAAGCTGACGCTGGGCTACGCCGCCGTAGTTGGAGGTGACGATCTCTTCTGACTTTTATATGTCTGATATTTTACTGGATTTACTTTTCATTACCGAATCATTTAGCCTATGATTTTTCTTTATTGATTTGATATATTTTATATGTTTGCAATGTCTTGTTTGTGTTATTGTAGTGGACGCGTTGAGAGGCAAAATAATTGTTGTTGTTGTTGTTTTTTTTTTTTAAACTCCATCCACGAAATTTCCAGATCTAATTGGTTATTATTTTGTATATATGTATATCAATTCTAGTCATTGTCGGGTGATAACTCGAAAGCTGCCTCTCATGATAGCGCCAAACAGCATTGTGTGGTGCTACCCATAGGTCGCACAGTTGGACAATCGGCAGGAAATATCACCAACAGAAAGCTTAAGCTTGTTATACATGAAAAGCTTAAATATATGGATTGTATTGGAGAATCATTCTGCAGATTGCTCTTTTTGAGCAATGATGAGCGTTAAATTACAAAATATGTGGCTCGAATTTATGATCTTCAAAAAACAACATTGTCCGATTAGTGAGCACAGATCCTTTCAGTGCACATTGCTGCTTGCGTTGTTTAAAATGTAAAACTTGTTCATAGTCCATAAATTTCCACCAAATTAAAAGAACTATTTAATTTTTACCTCAATATATTTGTTATGTAACAAATTGCTTCGTATGATTAAGGATGCAAACAAACCGAGCCGAGCCGAGTATGTGAGTGTTCATGTTTGAGTTCGTTTATCATTAGCTTGTTCAAGTTCGGTTCATGTTTGATTCGAGCTTTATGGTTTGTGTTCAAGTTTGGTTCGTTTAATTTAAGAGTGTTCATGTTTGGTTCATGTCAGTTCATGTTCGGTTCGTTTAATGCTTATCGAGCTTTAAACAAACAAGCCTTAACGAGTTATGTTCATGAACATATTTAACAAATAATCTATTGAACAAACAAATATTAAATTTGTTCATGAACATCTTAAACAAACAATCTAGCAAACATAGACAAATGCGAAATGTATTTTGTTCAGAATAAATTTATAATGAAAACACTTGTCTATTTAAAATGAAAATATGATTTAATCAATATGAATATATTCTTAAATGAAGCTTACCTGTTGCATTTCTCTCCATTCGAGCTTTTATTGAGCTATTTATCGAGCTTGATATCGAGCTTGTTCACGAACTTCAAATGATGTTATTCGTTAACATAAATGAACTGAACACATTAGTGTTCATTTAAGGATCGAGTATTTAAAATGTTGTTCAAGTTTGTTTGTTTAATTAGTTAAACGATCACAAACGAGCTTTAATCGAATCGAGCATCGAGTAGCTCGTCGAACGTTTGGGTTGCTTGCAGCCCTAAGTATGCAAGGTATCATCATTGAGGGTGATAATTGGAATGTGATGAAGATGGAATTGCATTGTATGAAGGTGGATTTCTCTTTTCTCACTGATTTTCATAAGGTCATCTTTCTATGTGTAGGTGGCGGATTATTGTACCTCCTTAGCTACCTTTGGTAATTTTCATTTGGTTGGTGATTCCTTTTGTAATCTTCCATTATCTATTACCAGTGTGATAGACTTACTATCCTTTAATTTTTCTGTACCTATCTTCTTCTCTCATAATGCAATTTGCAGTTAAAAAAAAAAAACAAATTGCTGGCACTAATTTGAGAATGTCAATATTATATTTCACAGGCTTGTATAATTCATTTAAACTTGTAGCGGTGCAATCTCTTTGGTTAGTCAGATACTTATAAATAATGTATTGGTTTTGGTAAAAAAAGGTATTAGAATCATTTTTCACCTTTTTTTGACATGTTTCTTTGTGAATTACTCTCTTAAGAGGTTTGATTATGAATTTTAATCTCTTAGTTAGAATTGGATCTAGCTTGTGGCCTTCCCTTGACAATCTGATAGGTACCACTTGAGTATTTCAAGTGATTCCTAACGGATCTAAGCCAAATCGCAACTATTACGTTGTTTTCTATGGGAAAACAGCCACCAAACACAAGAAACAGTGGAAAAATCTGAGAGAAATCGTAGGAAAAATAGGAAAAACAATAGCAAACGATTGAATTTCACTAGTCGATGCAAAAGACAAGAAAGATACAAGTTTCCTTCGATTCGAGAGGAAGGAAAAACTCTCCAAATCTCTAGTCGTAGCCTAGAGCCCAAAAGAAAAACCTAAATCTCCCAAATCACATTCAAAATCAAGATGAAAACTAAAATCTAGGTTAACTCCCTCTTAATACAATCTAATTCAAAACAAAAGCAAAATGACATCTCTACCCTTCATTCTCCCTCCAAAAACACTTAAACTTTGTTTGAATTGCAAGTGGACCCCACCCCCAAGCCCTTTCTCTCTTCTGCCGGGTCCCTATCTCGCTTCCGCCTGGAGAAGACCCGGATCGGCTGGGTCGGTCCAGGTTGGGCCGGTCCAGGTTGGACCGGCCTAACATTACCCCCCTCCCAAAGTACCACCTTGTCCTCAAGGTGGAAAGCAGGAAACTGCTCTGCAATCCTTTCCTGTGGCTCCCAGGTGGCCTCATAGTCTGGGAGGCCGCTCCACCTAATCTTCACTTCCTTTTCCCCCTTCTCATTGATGCGCACTCCTTCTACCGCTAGAGGCTCCAATGTCACTTCCATGTCCTCCCTCAATGTGCTGGGCAGCTCTGGGCTTACTGCATGCTCCCCCACCACTCTCCTCAACTGTGAGACATGAAAAACGGGGTGTATTCTGGCTGTTGGAGGAAGCTTCAATCTATAGGCCACCTCTCCAATTCTCTCATCCACTTCAAAAGGGCCAAAATATCTTGCTGTGAGCTTCTCATTTCTCCTTTGGGCCATAGTCCTCTGTCGGTATGGTCGGAGCTTCAAGTAGACCTTGTCCCCAACTGCAAACTGTATATCTCTCCTTTTGCTGTCCTCCTGCTTCTTCATAAGTTGCTGGGCTCTAAGTAAATGCCTCTTGAGCTCTTCCAACACCTGATCTCTTTCCTTCAAATGCTGATCCACTGCAGACCTTGTCCCCACTGCAAACTGTAGTCCCTCCCATATAACACCTTAAAAGGCGTCATCTTGGTCGCCGAGTGAAAGGAGGTATTGTACCAGTATTCTGCCCAAGCTAGCCATTTGGCCCACTGCTTTGGTGTTTCAGATACAAAACACCTCAAGTATGTCTCCAAGCTCCTATTCACCACCTCCGTCTGCCCATCAGTCTGTGGATGGTAGGTTGTGCTCCTCTTCAATACTGTTCCCTATATCCTAAATAGCTCCCTCCAAAAATGGCTCAGGAACACCTTGTCCCTATTAGAAATAATGGACTATGGTACCCCATGCAGGCGGACTATCTCCCTCACAAATGCTGCTGCTACAGACACCGCTGTGTACGGGTGTCTCAAGGGAGTGAAATGAGCATATTTGCTCAGCCTGTCGACCACTACAAGTATAACTGTATAGCCTTCTGATTTTGGGAGCCCGTCAATAAAATCCATAGTAATCTCTTCCCAAACCTTCTCTGGTAGGGTCAGAGGCTGTAGTAATCCCCCTGGTGCCATCGTCAGGTACTTGCTCCGCTGGTAGATATCACACTTCGCCACCATCTCCTCTACATCTTTCCTCATCCCCTTCCAGTACAATTCAGCAGCTAATCGGCTATAAGTTTTTTGCACTCCTGAATGTCCTCCTATGGCACTCCCATGAAACTCCTGTAGCAGCTGGGGGATATGAATGGAAGACCTTGGAATCACAGTCCTTCCCTGATAGTACAATCTTTCTCCCACAACTGAGTAGCCTGGGTGGCTGTTCCCATCTGATAACACATCTTCTTTGATTTTCCTTAGCTCCTCATTCTGAATGCTCTCCTCTTTGATGGCTCCCCAATCTATCAGTACTGGTACTGATACAGCAATCTCCTGGAGCTCCCCCATACAACGTGATAAGGCATCCGCTGCCTTATTCTCTAATCCCGGTCGATAGTGGATCTCAAAATCATATCCCAGCAGCTTGGACAACCACCTCTGATGCTCCTCTGTGACCATCCTCTGCTCTTACAAGTACGTCAGGCTCCTCTGATCAGTCCTGACAATAAAGTGTCTGCCCAATAAGTAAGGTCTCCACTTCTGGATGGCCAGTACAATAGCTATCAGCTCTCTCTCGTAGACAGACTTCAGCCTAGCCCGGGACGACAATACCTGACTGAAGTAAGCTATGGGTCTGTGGTTCTGCATCAACACTGCTCTCAATCCATAGCCTGAAGCATCTGTCTCCACCACAAACGCCTGATTGAAGTCTGGCAGAGCAAGCACTGGCACCGTCGTCATGGCCTTCAGTTTCTCAAAAGCCTCTGAAGCTGCTTCCCCCCATAAGAAGTTGTCTTTCTTCAACTGCTCTGTTAGTGACCACGCTATGGTGCTGTATCCCCTCACGAATCTCCTGTAGTAGCCTGTCAGTCCCAAGAACCCTCTGAGCCCCTTCAAGGTCTTGGGTTGAGGCCATGCCAGCATTGCCTCTATCTTGGACTGATCTGCAACAACTCCCTCCTAGGATATCACGTGCCCTAGGTACTCTACTCGTGCCTGAGCGAAGTCACACTTCTTGAAGTTGGCCTTCAGCTGATGCTCCCTCAGCACTCCCAACACCACCCTCAGGTGTTCTAGGTGTTCCTCCTCAGTTCTGTTATAGATTAGAATGTCATTAAAAAATACCAACACAAACCTGCGGAGGTGTGGCTTGAAGATTCGGTTCATCAAGGCCTAGAATGTGGCAGGTGCGTTGGTGAGGCCAAAAGGCATCACCAGAAACTCATAGTGGCCCTCATGAGTCCTGAAGGCCGTCTTCTGCACATCTTCCTTCCTCATCCTGATCTGGTGGTAGCCTGATTTCAGATCGACCTTGGTGAACAAGGCTGCTCCATGTAGCTCATCCATCAACTCGTCAATCACAGGGATAGGAAACTTATTTGGCACCGTCTTCTTGTTGAGAGCCCTATAATCAACACAGAACCTCTAACTCCCATCATTCTTCTTTACAAGTAGAACTGGACTAGAGAAGGGACTCACACTGGGCTGAATGATCCCTCCTTCTAGCATTTCTCCCACCAGCTTCTCAATCTCATCTTTCTGCACCTGAGGGTATCTGTAAGGCCTCACACTGATAGGAGATACTCCCTCTTTCAGGATAATCTGGTGCTCCTGCTCCCTATCAGGTGGTAGTCCTACCGGAGGTTGGAACACATCCTCAAATTCCTGCAAAAGAGGCTGAACCAACGTGGGAATGAGCTTTTCCTCCCCCTCCTCCTGCTCCTCCAGGCTCTGCAGCTCCACAAGGAATCCTCCTCCTTCCTCATGGATGATTTTCGCCATTGATCTTAGTGACACTCCAGCTCTGGACAATCCTGGTTCCCCTTTTAGCTTCACCCTCTTCCCTTCTACAATCAGCTCCATCACCATGGTCCCCCAGTTCACCTTGGTTTCACCCAAGGTCTGTAGCCACTTCATGCCCAGAATGACATCTGTGCTACCCAACTTCAAGGGTAGGAAGTCCTCTACCACCCTGATCTCCTGTAGCCTCATCTCCACCCCTTTGCAGATCCCGGTGCTGGACTCAATCTTTCCTGTCCCCATCATCACCCCATAACTGCCTGTCTCAGTAGGCTCCATCCCTAGCTCCTCCGCCACCTGGGTGGATATGAAATTGTGGGTTGCCCCACTATCAATCAGGACCACTACCTCCCTCCCAAGGATCTTCCCCTTCACCTTAATCGTATGGCTAGGAGTAAATCCCAACACAGAATTGAGGGAGACCTCGGCTACCTCCAACTGGGGATCAATCTGCTCCTCATCAGAATCATTACACTCTTCAGGCGCCTCGTCTATATAGACGGTGAGAGCCCGAAGGGCGCGATCCTTGCACCTGTGCCCTGGAACAAACTTCTCTTCACATCTGAAACAAAGGCCCTTGGCCCTCTTCTCCTGCATCTCTTCCTCAGTCAATTTCTTGAAGCTTCCAGCAGATCTGGTCACCCCGCTCTTCTCCTTTCCACTCTCCCTAGGGAAACTAGGGCTTGGCCCTTTTGGAGCCAAGTAAGTGGTAGTTGTCCTGGTGGGCCCTCCTGAGTGATTGTTCCTCCAAGTTCGGGTGTTGGTCTTCTGGTTCTCCACCAACTGAGCTAACTCCATTGCCTCCCTCAAGTCTCTTGGTCTCATGACATTCACCGTATCTCTAATTTCCGGTTTGAGGCCCTTCATAAAATTTTCCCCCAAAGTACTGTTTGATAGGCCCTCCATGTCTCCCACCAAGCTCTCAAATTTCTTCCTGTATTCCTCCACTGTTCCCTTTTGAGTGAGGGCATAGAACTGTTTTGATATCTCCCATGGGCTGCTCCCCCTGAATCTCTCCCTGATAGCCTCCTTGAAGTCTCTCTTAGGTCCTCACCGGTTCCTACTTATCCATGTACTTGAACCAGGCAAATGCCGCCCCTTCTAAGCACATACTAGCAGCCATCAATCTCTCCTCCTCCATCAGGCCGTTCACTGCAAAATACCTCTCCACCTTGTGGATCCACTCATCCACATTTCCCTCCTCGAATACTGGCATTTTCAGCTTCCTGGCCCTTGTGTCCACCCCGTATGCCCTATTCCCCCCATGGCCTCCTCTGTCCCAAGCTATGGGTCTTCCCAAGTTCCTCTTTCTCTATATCGGGGCTCATCCTCCCTCCTTGGCCTCCGGTAGCCATCTTCCCTTCGTGCCCCGCCATGGTGGTTATAGATCCCCCACAGCCGGTCCAATGGGTCGGGCCTCCGACGTCGCCAATCATCTTCTCTTCCTTCCCGGAAGTCTCCTTCTGTCATGTTCTTCTCGCTTGATGGACTCCCGAGGTGGCATCCTCCCGTTGCTGTCAAGCAGTTCCACCTCCTCTTCCTCCTCTGGATTCACCTTCTCCTTACCCCTGCTCCCACTACCTTCTCCTCTTTCCTCCGCTGGCACCGCCCGTGCTTGCCCTTCCAACAACTTCTTCATCATCTCCTCCAAGGCCATGAATTTCCCTTCCACATTCTCGCTAAATGTGGCCATCTTCTCCTCCAGATCCGCCTTAAGTTGACCCATCTCGGTCTCCAAGACTTCTACTCACTTAGATGCCATGAGAACCAATGAGATGCCTCCGGATCCACCAAAAATCTGCGAAAAACTGCAGCGAACAGTGGGAAAAAACAGCCCTCCACCGCCCGGATCTCGCTCTGATACCAATTTGATAGGTACCACTTGAGTATTTCAAGTGATTCCTAACGGATCTAAGCCAAATCGCAACTATTCCGCTGTTTTCTATGGGAAAACAGCCACCAAACACAAGAAACAGTGGAAAAATCTGAGAGAAATCGTAGGAAAAATAGGAAAAACAATAGCAAACGATTGAATTTCACTAGTCGATGCAAAAGACTAGAAAGATACAAGTTTCCTTTGATTCGAGAGGAAGGAAAAACTCTCCAAATCTCTAGTCGTAGCCTAGAGCCAAAAAGAAAAACCTAGATCTCCCAAATCACATTCAAAATCAAGATGAAAACTAAAACCTAGGTTAACTCCCTCTTAATACAATCTAATTCAAAACAAAAGCAAAAGGACATCTCTACCCTTCATTTTCTCTCCAAAAACACTTAAACTTTATTTGAATTGCAAGTGGACCCCACCCCCAAGCCCTTTCTCTCTTCCGCCGAGTCTCTGTCCCGCTTCCGCCTGGGCCGGTCCAACCTGGACCGGCCTAACACAATCCTCATGTGAACATTAGATAGGCTTTTACTGGTGCATTGATGTTCAAATTGAAGAAATATGTATGAGTGATTGGGCTGTTAAAAAAACTCAGACAAATTCTAATTCAAAGGATAAAACAAAAAGAAGCAAAGAATTCCCAACCAAGTTAATTCAAGAAAAAGGTCTCATTTCTCGGTTTTATTTAAAGTGTTTTTTTACTGGCTTGCTGAATATTGCAGCTTGGTGATTGATAAAGAAGCAAACTGCAATGAAAAACCACTGCAGATCAACTCCAATAGACAGCAGACAGTTTAAGCCTACCTTCAAAAGGAGAACTCAAATATTGCAGTAAGAAAAGAACTTGGGCATAAAAGATGTCACGCCCCAAGATCTAACTTGGAAAGAATGTCAATCTATTTCTCAAAAAATTTACCAGAGTTACCTAAAACCTTCAATTAAACAGTCCATCTACATCTATATAAAATTTAAAACATCAATATACAAGTCGATTCATATCTCAAAAGGTTATGTACAATACTCAGGAATTACACTACAATCACCAGTACTGAAATCTATCATGAGTACAAAAGAATCAAAATCATCAAAAGACAAAAACCTGCAGAACCGGATCAATTCCTATCTTCTGCTCCCTTGCCCTGACCTGAAAATATCAACCACATATAATGAGCTTTACAAAGCCCAGCAGGTCACCTAATACCTATAACTGAAATCAAAGCACGGCTATGCTATCAATATGCATGTCAGTCAATCAAATCCATATCAGTCAATGGTCAATAAGTCTATGCAATACGGAAGTCCATAGTCAATAAAACCAGTCAATGCAGCGGCAGGCGAATCGATAAATCAACTCAATAAATCCATGTCAATCTCGAAGAAATCCGTACACAGTAGAAAATCAATCAATCCGTCAAATCAATTGCTATCAAATCAAATCAATGCGGTCTAATCAATACTATCTATTCAATGAAATCAAACGAGGAAAGCAGTACGATAAATCTCAATCTATTCTAACAGTGAATCCATGCAGCAGTCAATACAGTGCAGAAACAGTAACAACAGTGAATCTATATGCAAGATCAATAAATCCATAGGCAGTAGTAACAATGAATCTATAAGCAGAAATCAATGAATCTATAGGCAACAGTGTCAATGATTCTATACTATTCATGTCAATGCTATCAATGCAATATCTATATCCATCCATTTCTATATCAATGCTCAATGTCGATGCACAGCAATCAATCAGTGAAATCAATGAAATCGTACGATCTAGTAAATCCAATCAAAGTCGATAAAGCAGGAATCTATAAAACAATGAATCCATAAATCAATACAGTAAACATGCAATTCAATACTATATACTGGACAAGTACAATCAACTGGCTATGTTGCTGTTGTAGAATCCATATTGCTGTTGTAGAATCCATATTGCTGTTGTAGATATCCATACATTGATTCTATCAATAAGAGTCGTCACTCTTTTCGCCCGTTGGCATTTCTATAAACTCCTCATGACTCCCAATCGTTATATCAATGATCAATGGTTTAAAGGAAAGCCCGTCGGCCCACCATCCTGTACAGGTCAATTCTATCTTCAACCAATGTTCAACCAGGTTATACGTGTGTTCCAGTATCAATAATCAATCAATAATCAGTTCAATAATCAATATTAAAGCAATCTATAACAATTATATCAATAATCATAAGCATATCAATCTAATCTATCAATTCCAAACAAATCAGAAAATCTACGAAAATCGGGCAGCGTAACGGCAGTCTATCAAATTTACACAAAAATCCTGCAAAAAGCACAAATTTCAAATTTCTCCAAATTACAGTAGAATATTCACGACATCAATGCAAGACTATTATTTTATAGAATCCAAATCAAATCAAGTCCTGATATTTTTCTATTCGATTAAAATCGCATAGAATCAATTCCGACCGGTAAAATCTTCGTAGAAAATAGTCAAATCGTGTACAGTAGTCATATCTATAACATACCAAAAGTTGTGCGGTGAAAGTTGTGTCAAATCGAAATCATGTCCAAAATTCGACTACGAAAACACAAAACAATGCACAACTCGGTCAAAACTCAATATCTCTGAAAACAGAAATAGGATTCGGAGTCCTTACCACGAGATCTTCACTTTTCCCAACAGCGGCGTCGGACGAAAAGCGCTCCGCGGCCTCCGAATCCAAGCTTTTCCTCTTTTCCCTTTCTCTTTCTCTCTCCTCAAATCAGATATTTTGTTAAAAAATGATTTTCTCTCTCCTCAAAACGAGCTGATTTGCTTAAATCATTAGGCTGATCGGCCCGGCCGATCGCATGATCGTCCCGGGACGATCAGACCAAAATTATCGGCCTGGACGGTTCCCAGAACTATTTTCAGGACGGTATTTTGAACAGTACAGATCGTCCTGGACGATCTCAATATCGTCCCGGACGATCCTGGGAGGAAAATCTAAGTCAGAGAGGAACAGTAAGGGAATGAGGTCTCACAATCTCCCCACCTTAGAAAAATGTCGACCCGGCATTTCCCTACAGGTGCGAGACAAAAACAACGCAAAAACAAATCGATCTAAATCCAAATCCAAATCAAAACTCTTCGAAATCCATACATACACACAATGCAATCAATCACATATCAATATGCATGATCAAATGTCAATCAATCAATCGGTTAGTCAAATCAATCTTACTAATAGAACTTTCTGTGCGTTGTTGATCCTCACGATGCTGTAAACTCTGTAGACTGTAGATGCGTGGCACCACTGGAGGAAGTGCAGGAGGTCGTGGCGCAACTGTCTCTCTCTGATCTCTAACAGCTCTATCATCCATCCGGTTCCCTGATCTCTCACTGTAAGCCCTCGAGCCAACAGTCCTCTGCTGTTCTGTACCCGTGCCAGAATCAGTCCTTCCACCCAGTCCTTTCTGAGGACAATCTGCTGCTCTGTGCCCTTGCTGTCCACAGTAAAAACACTGCCCCGTCAACAGATAACACCGACCTGCATGTCGTTTACCACAGTGAATGCATGTTCCAGGACTACCAGACGATATTACAGATGCAAATCGCGATGCAGATCCCCTCGAACTATCGTATTTTCTTTTCTTCTCTCTATCTCTGTCTCTATCAGAATCATCTCGTCGTACCTCATCTCTCCTCCTCCTGGTATCCTCGTACCTCGATACCGGTGTCGCTAAGTCAATCTCTATCAATCGGGCCCGCTCCACCAGCTCAGAAAACTCATGTATCCGGAAAGGTACAAGTGGGTGTCGCAGCTCTTTGTTCAATCCGCGCAGGAATCTATAACACTTTTCCTAGGCAGTAGGAATCAAATGAGCAGCGTACCTCGCAAGTGCAATAAACTCGGCTTCGTACTGCATCACTGACTTGCGGCCTTGCTCCAATCTCATGAAAGCTTCCTGCATCTGTCGCTGAGCTGACGGCGGTACAAACCACATCCTGAACACTGCAGTGAACTCATCCCAGGTGATCTCAGCATTGGTCTTCCCCTGGAATTTCTCTCTCTGCTGTCCGATCCACCATCTCTCCGCTTCACCCTCAAAAAGAAACACAGCCAAAGGTACCTTTCGATTCTCCGGACACTGCATGCTGTCAAAAATCTTTTCCACTCTCAGGATCCAATCCTCAGCAGCCTGGGGTCCCACAGCTCCTTTAAACAACGGAGGCTTCAGCTTATGAAACATCTGCATGTGTCTATCCACTTCTTCCTCTTTGCTCCCACTCATTTTGCTCTGAGCATTGCCCATTACATGTGCAATCGCAGTAGCCAACTGCATCATACTCTCTGAAGGTACTGGGGCTGCACTGTGTTGCTCATTCGGTACACTGAATTCTGCCGGAGGATCCATATCTTTTCACCTGCACAATTCAGAACAAATGATACGCACATGCAACGATGTATGCCAATGATGCTCTTACATTTACCCAATCTACCCAACTCTCAATCCAATCCTACAACTCTGGTAACAATCCATTCTTCCAATAACACTGCTCTGATACCAAAAAGACTTTGTCACGCCCCAAGATCTAACTTGGAAAGAATGTCAATCTATTTCTCAAACAATTTACCAGAGTTATCTAAAACCATCAATTAAACAGTCCATCTACATCTATATAAAATTTAAAACATCAATATACAAGTCGATTCATATCTCAAAAGGTCATGTACAATATTCAAGAACTACACTACAATCACCAGTACTGAAATCTATCCTGAGGACAAAAGAATCAAAATCATCAAAAGACAAAAACCTACAGAACCGGATCAATTCCTATCTTCTGCTCCCTTGCCCTGACCTGAAAATATCAACCACATATAATGAGCTTTACAAAGCCCAGCAGGTCACCTAATACCTATAACTGAAATCAAAGCACGGCTATGCTATCAATATGCATGTAAGTCAATCAAATCCATATCAGTCAATGGTCAATAAGTCTATGCAATACGAAAGTCCATAGTCAATAAAACCAGTCAATGCAGCGGCTGGCGAATCGATAAATCAACTCAATAAATCCATGTCAATCTCGAAGAAATCCGTACGCAATAGAAAATCAATCAATCCGTCAAATCAATTGCTATCAAATCAAATCAATGCGGTCTAATCAATACTATCTATTCAATGAAATCAAACGAGGAAAGCAGTACGATAAATCTCAATCTATTCTAACAGTGAATCCATGCAGCAGTCAATACAGTGCAGAAACAGTAACAACAGTGAATCTATATGCAAGATCAATAAATCCATAGGCAGTAGTAACAATGAATCTATAAGCAGAAATCAATGAATCTATAGGCAACAGTGTCAATGATTCTATACTATTCATGTCCATGCTATCAATGCAATATCTATATCCATCCATTTCTATATCAATGCTCAATGTCGATACAACATCAATCAATCAGTGAAATCATTGAAATCGTACGATCTAGTAAATCCAATCAAAGTCGATAAAGCAGGAATCTATAAAACAATGAATCCATAAATCAATACAGTAAACATGCAATTCAATACTATATACTGGACAAGTACAATCAACTGGCTATGTTGCTGTTGTAGAATCCATATTGCTGTTGTAGATATCCATACATTGGTTCTATCAATAAGAGTCGTCACTCTTTTCGCCCGTCGGCATTTATATAAACTCCTTATGACTCCCAATCGTTAAATCAATGATCAATGGTTTAAAGGAAAGCCCGTCGGCCCACCATCCTGTACAGGTCAATTCTATCTTCAACCAATGTTCAACCAGGTTATACGTGTGTTCCAGTATCAATAATCAATCAATAATCAGTTCAATAATCAATATTAAAGCAATCTATAACAATCATATCAATAATCATAAGCATATCAATCTAATCTATCAATTCCAAGCAAATCAGAAAATCTACGAAAATCGGGCAGCGTAACGGCAGTCTATCAAATTTACACAAAAATCCTGCAAAAAACACAAATTCCAAATTTCTCCAAATTACAGTAGAATATTCACGACATCAATGCAAGACTATTATTCTATAGAATCCAAATCAAATCAAGTCCTGATATTTTTCTATTCGATTAAAATCGCGTAGAGTCAATTCCGACCGGTAAAATCTTCGTAGAAAATAGTCAAATCGTGTACAGTAGTCATATCTATAACATACTAAAAGTTGTGCGGTGAAAGTTGTGTCAAATCCAAATCATGTCCAAAATTCGACTACGAAAACACAAAACAATGCACAACTCGGTCAAAACTCAATATCTCTGAAAACAGAAATAGGATTCGGAGTCCTTACCACGAGATCTTCACTTTTCCCAACAGCGGCGTCGGACGAAAAGCGCTCCGCGGCCTCCGAATCCAAGCTTTTCCTCTTTTCCCTTTCTCTTTCTCTCTCCTCAAATCAGATATTTTGTTAAAAAATGATTTTCTCTCTCCTCAAAACGAGCTGATTTGCTTAAATCATTAGGCTGATCGGCCCGGCTGATCGCAAGATCGTCCCGGGACGATCAGACCAAAATCATCGGCCTGGACGGTTCCCAGAACTATTTTCAGGACGGTATTTTGAACAGTACAGATCGTCCTGGACGATCTCAATATCGTCCCGGACGATCCTGGGAGGAAAATCTAAGTCAGAGAGGAACAGTAAGGGAATGAGGTCTCACAATCTCCCCACCTTAGAAAAATGTCGACCCGGCATTTCCCTACAGGTGCGAGACAAAAACAACGCAAAAACAAATCGATCTAAATCCAAATCCAAATCAAAACTCTTCGAAATCCATACATACACACAATGCAATCAATCACATATCAATATGCATGATCAAATGTTAATCAATCAATCGGTTAGTCAAATCAATCTTACTAATAGAACTTTCTGTGCGTTGTTGATCCTCACGATGCTGTAAACTCTGTAGACTGTAGATGCGTGGCACCACTGGAGGAAGTGCAGGAGGTCGTGGCGCAACTGTCTCTCTCTGATCTCTAACAGCTCTATCATCCATCCGGTTCCCTGATCTCTCACTGTAAGCCCTCGAGCCAACAGTCCTCTGCTGTCCTGTACCCGTACCAGAATCAGTCCTTCCACCCAGTCCTTTCTGAGGACAATCTGCTGCTCTGTGCCCTTGCTGTCCACAGTAAAAACACTGCCCCGTCAACAGATAACACCGACCTGCATGTCGTTTACCACAGTGAATGCATGTTCCAGAACTACCAGACGATATTACAGATGCAAATCGCGATGCAGATCCCCTCGAACTATCGTATTTTCTTTTCTTCTCTCTATCTCTGTCTCTATCAGAATCATCTCGTCGTACCTCATCTCTCCTCCTCCTGGTATCCTCGTACCTCGATACCGGTGTCGCTAAGTCAATCTCTATCAATCGGGCCCGCTCCACCAGCTCAGAAAACTCATGTATCCGGAAAGGTACAAGTGGGTGTCGCAGCTCTTTGTTCAATCCGCGCAGGAATCTATAACACTTTTCTTAGGCAGTAGGAATCAAATGAGCAGCGTACCTCGCAAGTGCAGTAAACTCGGCTTCGTACTGCATCACTGACTTGCGGCCTTGCTCCAATCTCATGAAAGCTTCCTGCATCTGTCGCTGAGCTGACGGCGGTACAAACCACATCCTGAACACTGCAGTGAACTCATCCCAGGTGATCTCAGCATTGGTCTTCCCCTGGAATTTCTCTCTCTGCTGTCCGATCCACCATCTCTCCGCTTCACCCTCAAAAAGAAACACAGCCAAAGGTACCTTTCGATTCTCCGGACACTGCATGCTGTCAAAAATCTTTTCCACTCTCAGGATCCAATCCTCAGCAGCCTGGGGTCCCACAGCTCCTTTAAACAACGGAGGCTTCAGCTTATGAAACATCTGCATGTGTCTATCCACTTCTTCCTCTTTGCTCCCACTCATTTTTCTCTGAGCATTGCCCATTACATGTGCAATCGCAGTAGCCAACTGCATCATACTCTCTGAAGGTACTGGGGCTGCACTGTGTTGCTCATTCGGTACACTGGATTCTGCCGGAGGATCCATATCTTTTCACCTGCACAATTCAGAACAAATGATACGCACATGCAACGATGTATGCCAATGATGCTCTTACATTTACCCAATCTACCCAACTCTCAATCCAATCCTACAACTCTGGTAAC
Organism: Dendrobium officinale; assembly: GCA_019514585.1. Lineage (NCBI taxonomy): Eukaryota > Viridiplantae > Streptophyta > Magnoliopsida > Asparagales > Orchidaceae > Dendrobium > Dendrobium officinale. The sequence continues at coordinate 29,569 of JACXSL010001578.1, forward strand.
AATCCATTCTTCCAATAACACTGCTCTGATACCAAAAAGACTTTGTCACGTCCCAAGATCTAACTTGGAAAGAATGTCAATTTATTTCTCAAACAATTTACCAGAGTTATCTAAAACCATCAATTAAACAGTCCATCTACATCTATATAAAATTTAAAACATCAATATACAAGTCGATTCATATCTCAAAAGGTCATGTACAATATTCAAGAACTACACTACAATCATCAGTACTGAAATCTATCCTGAGTACAAAAGAATCAAAATCATCAAAAGACAAAAACCTACAGAACCGGATCAATTCCTATCTTCTGCTCCCTTGCCCTGACCTGAAAATATCAACCACATATAATGAGCTTTACAAAGCCCAGCAGGTCACCTAATACTTATAACTGAAATCAAAGCACGGCTATGCTATCAATATGCATGTAAGTCAATCAAATCCATATCAGTCAATGGTCAATAAGTCTATGCAATACGAAAGTCCATAGTCAATAAAATCAGTCAATGCAGCGGCAGGCGAATCGATAAATCAACTCAATAAATCCATGTCATTCTCGAAGAAATCCGTACACAATAGAAAATCAATCAATCCGTCAAATCAATTGCTATCAAATCAAATCAATGCGGTCTAATCAATACTATCTATTCAATGAAATCAAACGAGGAAAGCAGTACGATAAATCTCAATCTATTCTAACAGTGAATCCATGCAGCAGTCAATACAGTGCAGAAACAGTAACAACAGTGAATCTATATGGAAGATCAATAAATCCATAGGCAGTAGTAACAATGAATCTATAAGCAGAAATCAATGAATCTATAGGCAACAGTGTCAATGATTCTATACTATTCATGTCCATGCTATCAATGCAATATCTATATCCATCCATTTCTATATCAATGCTCAATGTCGATACACATCAATCAATCAGTGAAATCAATGAAATCGTACGATCTAGTAAATCCAATCAAAGTCGATAAAGCAGGAATCTATAAAACAATGAATCCATAAATCAATACAGTAAACATGCAATTCAATACTATATACTGGACAAGTACAATCAACTGGCTATGTTGCTGTTGTAGAATCCATATTGCTGTTGTAGATATCCATACATTGGTTCTATCAATAAGAGTCGTCACTCTTTTCGCCCGTCGGCATTTATATAAACTCCTTATGACTCCCAATCGTTAAATCAATGATCAATGGTTTAAAGGAAAGCCCGTCGTCCCACCATCATGTACAGGTCAATTCTATCTTCAACCAATGTTCAACCAGGTTATACGTGTGTTCCAGTATCAATAATCAATCAATAATCAGTTCAATAATCAATATTAAAGCAATCTATAACAATCATATCAATAATCATAAGCATATCAATCTAATCTATCAATTCCAAGCAAATCAGAAAATCTACGAAAATCGGGCAGCGTAACGGCAGTCTATCAAATTTACACAAAAATCCTGCAAAAAGCACAAATTCCAAATTTCTCCAAATTACAGTAGAATATTCACGACATCAATGCAAGACTATTATTCTATAGAATCCAAATCAAATCAAGTCCTGATATTTTTCTATTCGATTAAAATCGCGTAGAATCAATTCCGACCGGTAAAATCTTCGTAGAAAATAGTCAAATCGTGTACAGTAATCATATCTATAACATACCAAAAGTTGTGCGGTGAAAGTTGTGTCAAATCGAAATCATGTCCAAAATTCGACTACGAAAACACAAAACAATGCACAACTCGGTCAAAACTCAATATCTCTGAAAACAGAAATAGGATTCGGAGTCCTTACCACGAGATCTTCACTTTTCCCAACAACGGCGTCGGACGAAAAGCGCTCCGCGGCCTCCGAAACCAAGTTTTTCCTCTTTTCCCTTTCTCTTTCTCTCTCCTCAAATCAGATATTTTGTTAAAAAATGATTTTCTCTCTCCTCAAAACGAGCTGATTTGCTTAAATCATTAGGCTGATCGGCCCGGCCGATCGCAAGATCGTCCCGGGACGATCAGACCAAAATCATCGGCCTGGACGGTTCCCAGAACTATTTTCAGGACGGTATTTTGAACAGTACAGATCGTCCTGGACGATCTCAATATCGTCCTGGACGATCCTGGGAGGAAAATCCAAGTCAGAGATGAACAGTAAGGGAATGAGGTCTCACAAAAGATAACTGAAATATTATTATGATCAAATTTACAAATTCCCATTATATCGTCTTTTGCTGAGGAAATATAGTTTGCCGCACAAGAAATTGATAAACAAAAGAAATCTAACATATAAAATAAAATAAAATAAAAATTGATATCTCTTAGGAGAATATATAGAGAATACTTATTTTAGGTAGAATATTTGGTGAATAATTTTTTTTATGGAGGCATTAATCTCATCATACCCCCATAATGCTGAAACCACCAAGCTTTCTTCTCACAAAATCCATGTTTATTGTGCTCAAACTATTGTTGATATATCTGAAAACTGGTTCTTTAAAGGGACTAAAAGAAGATCCATTATTTTTACTCTTCACCTTACAGAACTACATATGTGAAATGGGATAAACACCTTTGGGAATTGGATCCAAGTCCTTATAAAGAAGTAAGTTCTTGCTTATAATCAATAACAACAGTATAGTAGTGATCATCTATAAGTAATACCATACGTTTGTTTTTCTCTTGCTCTATTGAACTTGAATTGAATTCTTTTAATCAAGTGATTTAGAACCTTCATCTTCACCTGTACTTTTTCCCTTTTGAATTGGAATAATGTACACTAGATTTTGAAGTACTTCTCATAGAAGGCAAAGATGAAAGGGATGTTGAAAAACTTTGACCTTCCTTGAAGAAGAAGATTGACAATTTCATCTTGAACTTCGTTTGATTTTCAAGTAGAAATTTTAATAATAGAAGTTGATCCATAAAAAATCCACCAGAAGGTGCTCTGATTAAAGTTAACATGTCTATTGATGTAAATCTTCATTTAAGTAGGATCGATATAACGCTACCCCTTAATAATCTTTTCAAAGACAAGAAACACGGAAGGAGCATAAAGAGATGGTCGAGAAAGCTATAGAGAATTTAATGCAATATCTATTATTCTCTTAACCACTCATTACATGGAGGTACTTGTGTATTTATAAAGATTTGTCTAAACACATGTATAGCTGAGATTTATTTAGATGGTGATAAGTGGATGGATGTGATGCATGAAACCATGTTATCGGTTAGTGATGCGGAGCATATTAGTTAAAATACTCCTTAGGCATATGATATTTAGTTTGTTACAAGAATTCTAGAATGTTATTGATTTATCTAGATTTCTTTTGCTAGCTTATAAATATAGGATTTGTAAAAGGGAAGTGATATGAATTAGTATTTTTGGAATTTGAAACAGTTTTCACTGTTTTTGGTCTCCAAGAGCTGTTTAGCTCTTCTTCTTCTTCTCCATCATGCTTCTTTGGTGATTCTCCCCACATCAGATGGTATCAGAGTGAGGTATGACCCTTGATGTCGATCAGGGCCCTGGGCTGCTGCTACATCAACCCTTGACGTCGATCGGGGTTTTGGATGCTTGGGGAAGTCCATGTATGAAGCTAGGCTGTCGACGACGTTCGAAGCCTCCACCAGCCGGCAACCATACCGGCGAATCTACACATCCCGCTGGCAACTGTACCGGCGATTCCATCGTCTGGCAATCATACCAGCGAATCGCTCTCCAATGGCAACCATATACCGTCGGAGATCTCCACACACGATTTCCCCGTCCACGACCTTGGCTGGATATGAACATCTACGTGCCACGCGACTAGCATTTCGGCCACCTTAAGATGTCAGACTTCTTGGGCTACACCATCAAGGTAGTGGCCAAGTCGTTGCTGCCTGTTCTTCAAGCTGGAGCTCGCACCGAACCCTACGCTCCTCAATACTATATCAGAGTGGAAGCAGAGGAACGCGCTTATCAACGCCGAGAAGAACCCTAAGAAGAAGCTAAGAGATGCAGCTGAAAGAATTACTTTTGACAATATGGAGTCGACAAAACCAAGCCCTGGAAGAACTTAAGGCTGTGATGAAGGAAATGCCCAGCTGCATCAGTGAGGCTACGGACAGCTCCTGCAAGCTCGTTCAAAAGCTGGCGGGGCTCCTGAAGAAAAGCCTAGGCGCAGGAAACGCCGACTTGGTGTTATGGTGCCTCCTGTTCATCGCACGTTTTTCGCAGGAAAACAAAGAAACTATGGGCAGGGGAGGGGTAATTAAATGTCTTTTGAAGCAGCTTAAGACAGAGCCTATTGCAGCAGAGGTCTTACTTAAGTTTTCAACAAACGACAAGATTGCCCAAAAGATTATAGAAAACAAGAGCTCCATACCAGTTTTGGTCTCCCTCCTCGACAACCCAAATTCTCATTTGGCAGAAAATGCTCGCGCTGTGCTGAAGAATCTCTTTAATAGCATCAGCAATATTATTTTGATAGCAAAGTTAGGGTACCTCACTCCCTCCCTCCATGAATTCAACGCGCAAGGAAATTCTGAGGAGATGAGAGCATTCATGGCTGAAGAACTGGCGCATATGCAGCTAACAGAAGCTGCTGCAAGCAACTTGAACAATGAGAATTTCAACTTTCAAATGACTGTGATGCTCACCTCCAGTTTACCAGCAAGCCAATTGGCTTCCCTCAAGTGCATCAAACGGCTCATGGCATTCACTGGAATTAGGATATTGTTTCTGTCGACCGTTAGTATCGTCTTTGTTGTTATGTGCATCATAACGGACACTGCTACAGAGCAACAGTCGAGGAAGGAAGCATTTGATATCCTTATTTCACTCATTGAGACGAGCCAAACATTCGAGCAAGAAAGCTATCCTGGCTTGCTGAGGCTCTACTCCTCCAGCAACATCCACAATTTGCTCGAGCAGATCAATCCCTCCAATCCCAACGATCAAGTTTGGCTCTTGCGGCTTCTACTTGCAATGTTTCAGAAATCTGATACAACACGGATTTGGATAATTTCTTTTAAGTATTCACAATTTTGGCCACGACCCATCTCCCGTCCTCGCTCGAATCCGTATATTCCATCCCGACTCCGCCGCCTGCTTGGCTTTCTTCGTACCGGAGGAGAATGATGCAGAGCATATTAGTTAAAATACTCCTTAGGCATATGATATTTAGTTTGTTACAAGAATTCTAGAATGTTCTTGATTTATCTAGATTTCTTTTGCTAGCTTATAAATATAGGATTTGTAAAAGGGAAGTGATATGAATTAGTATTTTTGGAATTTGAAACAGTTTTCACTGTTTTTGTCTCCAAGAGCTGTTTAGCTCTTCTTCTTCTTCTCCATCATGCTTCTTTGGTGATTCTCCCCACATCAGTTAGCTATGTCAGGTGAGCGGAATTCGTCTATCCTTTATATGCCTCCTTAAGCTGATGATTTGCTTTGAATCGTCAGTTTCTCAGAGGTGATGGAATCTCGCTGTGGACATGGATTTTGTGAGGATGTCGATGATCTGATCATGGGTGTTGATCGGAAATACTCGTATGGTGTTGGAATGGATATGATGTTGAATGAAGTGGTGGTCGATCTCTATGTGTTTCGTCCTTGTGTGGAAGGCGGAAATTTTGGCTAGGGCTATGGTTGAGGTATTGTCGTAGTGGAGGTCCGTCGGATGTAAGGTGGGTACTTTGAAATCTTGTAGTAGTTTGCGTAGCCATATGATATCTGTGATGGATGCTGCCAAAGCTCTGTATTCTGCCTCTATGGATGATCTAGCTATGGTATGCTGTTTCTTGACGCTCCATGAGATCACTGTGTTGTCGAGAAAGGAGCAGCATCCTGAAGTGGATTTTCGTGTGTTTGTGTCTCTTGTCCAGTATGCGTCTGAGTATGAGTGGAGTTGGAGTGGTCTACGAGAGATTGAGATGCCGTATTTGAGTGTGCCTTTTATGTACCTAAGTAATCGTTTGAGAAGGTATGCATGATATGATTGTGGGTTATGCATGTGTTGACATAGTAACTTGACATGGTAGGCTATGTCCGGTCTGGTGATGGTGAGGTATTGGAGGGATTATGTGAGTTTTCTATAGGTTTGGGGATTGTTGAGGAGTGGGTTGGGTGGTATATTGGTGGTGGTTTGGTACAAGAGGGATTTGATAAAGGTTTGCATAGGTGGAGGCCTGCTGTGGTGAGAATTGATGTGGCGTAGTGAGTTTGGGAGAGGAAGAGGGATTGGTTGTGAGTGGCAATGTTGATGCCGAGAAAGTTGTTGGCCGTACGTAAATGTTTCATGGCAAAGGTTTGATGCAGTTGCATGATGATGTTAGAAATCAGAGTATTGTTATTACCTGTGAGTAAGATGTCGTCAGTGTATGTGAGTAGATAAATCTGCGAGTCGACTTGAGAGAGTATGAGTAGGGATGGGTCTGCTTTGGTCGGGTGGAAGCTTATTTGTTGGAGAAATGCTAAAAATGCGGTGAAACATTATCTTGAGGCCTGTTTGAGGCCATATATTTCATTGTGAAGAAGGCAGACATAGTTCTGGCGTAGGTTGTCCTCGTATCCTTGTGGTTTTTTCATGTAATTGGTGTATGTCAATGTGCCGTGTACAAAGGCATCAGCCACATCAGGATGTTGGTGGACTTCCCATATGTTAAATGCAATAGTGAGTACCATCCAGTGGTTGGGGATTTGGCTACTGGACTGAATATTTCCAGGTAGTTAATCCCGTATTCTTGCTTGTGCCTCTGAGCTACCAATCGTGCTTTGTATCTGGCTATGGATCCATTGGAATGGAGTTTGATTTTATATGTCCACTTGCAGCCTAGTATGAGTGTATTTGGTGGGGGTGGGACTATAGACCAAGTTGCCTGCTGCTGTAGTGCAAGAAATTCGGTTTCAATTGCTTGCTGCCAATGGTGATGTTTGGATGCCTTAGTATAGGTGGCGGGGTCTGGAGGTTGAGAAGGGTGGTTTTGGGAATGCTAGTGAAGTAGATTGAGAATCATTTTTGGTTTGAGGGAGCCTTTTAATCTTGTCATCATGGGGTGGATGGATGTGGCCGTGTGTGGATGGATGTGTGGGAGTGGTGAGAATTGTAGCTGCTGGGTGGTGAGTGGAGAAAGATGATGTTGAGGGGTGGGTGTCTGATGATGGGATTGTTGGAGTGGGTTGTGATGGGTGTAATATGAGGGGGGTAACGAATGTGTGTTGACGGGATAGTATTGGTTTCGGTTGTGGGTGTGAGGACTAGTGGGTTGGATGGAAGGATTGTACTGGGTGGTGGTGTTGTTGTGGGTTGTGCAAATGTGAATGTGATCTCATGAAAGGTTACATGTCTAGAGATGGTTATGTGATTGGTGGTTGAGTTGAGGCATTTGTATCCTTTGTGGGAACTTGAGTATCCCAAAAAGATACATGAAGTGGCTTTAGGGGCCAATTTGTGTCTGTTGTGAGGAGGGATCCATGGGAAGCAAAGCACACCCAAAAGTTCTAATGATTGAATAATTTTGGGTTTTGTTGTATAGGATTTGTAGTGGGGATTTGTTTTTGTTTGTATGAGTTAGTAGCCTATTGATTAAATAAGATGCAGTTATGACTACATCGGGCCATTATGAGTATGGTGCATAAGCTGTATGTAACAGGGTTCTTGTGGTTTCAATAATGTGGCGATATTTACGTTCAACAATGCTATTTTGTTCGGGAGTGTAAGGGCATGAAATCTGATGTATAATGTCATGTTATTGTAGGTATGTTTGTAATGCTCTGTTGACATATTCTGTGCCGCCTTCTGACCTGAGTTGTTTGATGTGGTGGGGAAGTTTTTCTATCATAGTTTTAAATGTAATAAAAATGGATGGGACTTCTGATTTGCATATCATTGAAAAAATCCACGTAAAACGAGGAAAGTTGTCTATGAAAGAAACATAGTAATGAAAGCCTTGATGAGAAGTGATTGGGGAGGGGCCCCATACATCCGAATGAATTAGTTCTAATTACATTTTAGAATGGGAAATAGAACTAGGAAATTAAAGTTTGTGGCCTTTAGAGACCTTACCTGTTGAACAAAAAAAAGATAAGGTGGATATGTTGAGTTGTTTGTTGGTATTGGAGATGGTTGCTATGGTACGAGTGTGGGGATGTCCAAGTTTGTTGTGTCAGATGATTGCAGCTCAATGACTTGTGATGGCTGAGAGAGCTGATGGTTGTGTGATGCGTGGAGGAGCTGGGATCGGAAAGAGCCCATTATGGCTTGGGCCTTTGAGTAAGGTTTTGTTTTTTGTGAGATCCTTGACAGTAAAACCGGAAGCATCAAATAAAATGGTGATGCTATTATATTTGGTTAGATGATAAATTGAAAGAAGGTTGTGAGATAATGTTGTGATATGAAGAAGTTGGGGTAAATGAAGCTTACGAGAGGGTGTTGGTAGAAGTCATGCGCTTGTATGAGCTATGGGGAGTGTGCTACTGTGCTGCCATCTCCAATGAGGATGTTGTTTGTACCATTGTATGGCATTAGGTCACCAAGTGTGAGGCTATTGATGTCATTGGTGAGGTGTGAAGTTACTCCGTAATCTAGGTACCAATCCGGGTTGGGGTTGTCACTGGTGGTAGCTAGGGCTGTAGGGAATTTTTGTGGTGGAGGGGTATAGTTGATGTTGAATATGTGCCAGTAAGTTGTCGCAGAATGACCTTTGTTGTTGCAAATTTGACAAGGTGTTGTCGGTTGGGTGTTGGGACGGGCAGTGTGCTATGTGAAGTGGCCTCTGCCTCTTCTTCCTCTGCCTCTGGTTGAGTATAATGTTGTATTCTGGTCTGGAGGAGTGAAGTGTCTAGCTGCTTCGACTTGTAGGTTAATTTCTTCACTAATCAGAAATGAGTACAGGTCATCTAGGGCCTAGGCTGAGGAGATGTACTATTAGTGCGAATAGAACTTTTGAATGATTGGTATGCCGGTGGGAGATCGTTTAGTGTGTAGAGTATAACGTCTTCCTTGTCAATGGTAGCTCCTGTTGCTGCTATTTTGTCTACCAGTGTCTTGATTTCAATGAGGTATTCAACTATTGTGTGTTGTTCCATGGATACATTGTGGAGTTCATTTTTGAGTTGAATAACTCTTGATCTGTTGGAAGATTGTAATCTTCTTTCAGCGGTTGTGCAAACAGCTTAAGAGGAGTCTAAATGAAGAATACATGGAAGGATAGTGGGGGTTATGGTGGAGCAAAGGGCTGCAGCTATATGAGAACCCATTATGTGTGTTTAGAATTTATGATGTTCGTGCCATCTGATGTTTGCTTGAGGCAAGGTGGGGGAGAAATTGTGGTATCGATGAATGCAACAAATCCGTTAGCTCTAAGTAGCTTGGTAACCTGAGATCTCCATATGGGGTAATTATCATTCGATAATTGGGTGGGAACTATGGTTTTGATATTTGAAATAACAAATTTTAGAGATGCAGGAATTGTGAAGGTATCTGCCGATGAATCTAATGGCAGATTCCTGATCTGAGATGAAGAGGATTGGGCCATGGAAGTTTTCAGGGATTTACCTTCTGCTAGAGGTGTCCTGCTCTGATACCATGAAGGAGCATAAAGAGATGACCAAGAAAGCTACAGAGAAGTTAATGCAGCATTTATTATTCTCTTAACCACTCATTACATGGAGGTACTTTGTTTATAAAGATTTTTCTGTACACGTGTATAGCTAAGATTTATTTAGATGGTTATAAGTAAATGGTTGTGATGCATGAAGCCATGTGATCGGTTAGCTGTGTCAGGTGAGCGGAATTCGTCTGTCCTTTATGCACGCACATGACAAAATTTGTATTAAGTTTATGAGAAAAACCATCATTGTTGTGCGCAAAGTAAAATGTTACAAATACTGAAGATGAGAAATATTCAACATTTTACCATTTTTTTCCCATAAGGTGAAATAAATTTTTATTTGTTAGACGAGAGAAAATGAAGAAATTCATATAGATAAAAATGTAATAGCCTTCTATTAGAACTTACACAGAAATTGGGAAACCTAAAAATTAATTGAAAATCACTCCACATTAAAATCCACATAATATCAAACCTTGACAAAGAAATAATCAAACACACAAGCTAAATTCTTTTTTAGAATATAGAAATCTAGTAGAAGGAAAACAGATGATTAAATCAAACCTTATGCTTGTACAAAGAGATTAACTCTGACATAAAATTTCAATTTCCTACTTAGTTTAGGAATTTATCTTTACCAAATGCACATCCAACAAGAAATTTATCATGATTGTGTTTTACATGTTCCAACCCTTCTTTTTGTAATGATAAAGTCCCTTTAAACTTCTAATAAAGAAAAAAATAAAAATAAAATCTGCAGTAAAAATATTATAACATCCCACGAAAATTTGTTTTCATCGTTGAAACTTTGCAGAAATGTTGCATTTGATAAATATTGAATTGCAAAACATTCTTGTTTATCATTGAATGTGGGCGCAAAATACTACATATGAAACTTGCTGGTCCTAGGAGTCTGACTGCTATTTGAGCGTTATTAAAGTTAGAATTTCTAAATGCAAATGTTGAAATGTTGCACGCTATGCCATCAGTTAGGTGTGTTTAATGTGCTGTTGTCATATGATCTGCTGAGTCCAAGTATAATGCAACTGTCCTAACCACTATAAGATGGGTTATTTTTTGTTGCTTTTCATGACAACATTTTAGAACTTCAAGCCTTTCACCACACTTTTCCTTTTATTGCTTCACTGGCCAATTTGAAACTTCTAAACATCTCCTTGTTGCAGTGGGTGGCGTCATGGGCTATATGAAAAGTGGTAGCCAGAAGTCACTTGCTGCTGGGGGAGGTTCAGCATTGCTATTGTATTACGTGTACACTCAGCTTCCAGTGAAACCAGCTTTTGCATCGTCCTTGGGGCTAGGTAGGAAACTGGTCATTGACATCTTCTTAAGGACCAAACTAACTTAAAATTATTTGTTTAGATTTCATTGTGTTCTTACGTCTTCTTATTGTTTAATCGTCTTCTTTAGGTTTGTCTGCTGCACTCCTAGCAGTTATGGGTTCGCGTTTCAAGAGATCTGGCAAGATATTTCCAGCTGGTGTTGTTTCAGTTATCTCATTTATAATGGCTGGTGGCTATCTTCACGGTATCCTCCGCTGTTTGCATGCGTAGAACCAAACTTCCACTTTTCTGTTTGCCTTTTACATGAATGCTTCATACCAAGAAGATCTGCTCTCTTTTGAATTGTTTTAGCGTGCCTATTAGGATGCCATCAAGTAGTTGCTCTTTTGATGCTTTCGTTCTTTTATACTTTTAGTTGCTGTTTTGATGCTCTGTAATGTTTTTTCATCAAGTAGTTCATGCGACTGGATCTTATCCAAACACAAGGAAGAGTAGCTGTTAATGCCGTTTAAGCCTTTTAATATGCCTATGCTCTTTCAAATTAATTTTTCAGTGTCCGGAAGATACTACATTTGTCTACATTTTTGCATTGTCACACCTGCATTTCTTTTTGAAAATTTTGATAAATGGCTACCGTTTGGGCGTTTGGCTTGATGATCATTTTTTCCTGTTTGTCTGATATTGTTTACATTAGTAATAGTGATGTCTGAATACTCATGGGTACCTTTTTTTATGCATCACAGTTAATCTGCAATACTTGACTGAATTTCATGTTATTCCTTGAAGCATTAGGTATATGCTACCATATTTCATTTCTTAAGCTTTTATTTGATAGTTAAGCAAACATGCCCATCATATTTTATTTAATTACTTTATGTTTGACATGTGATGATATGAACATTAACTACCCAGAACATGTTTGATATGTGATGATATGAACATTACCTACCCAGAACCGAAGCTATACTTGAAAGATATTATACGATTTGGCTTTTTGCTATGTAAATAATGGGTACAACCGATAGAATTAATATTAGAGAATTATTTCTAGGGAGAAGAGAGGGAATTAATGACTTGGATTTAGGTTAGAACTGCCAATATTTGTAGACCTGGATTTGATTAAGAGTCTACCCAATTTCAGCTTCAATTGAACTTTCACTTTTGCAGAAATAGACGAATTACCGTTTAATTATATTCGTCACTTCCACACGGGAAAAATTATTCTGTGTGGACCCGGACGGTGTTTGGAGACCAACCAGAATGCGCCACGTGCTTTTTTGCCCAGTAACGGTGCGTAGTATCGGGTGACGTGATGAGTTATGGTTGGTATTCGAACCATCTGGAGTCCGCACAGAATAATTTCTCCTGCCACGAAGCTGTGAAGAATGTTACATGAAGTGCTTGTGCCATGTAATTTTCTTTAAATTATCATTATAATATATTATATATTTTAAAAGCAGTACAGAACAATATAACTATATCAAACAAAACCATACTTAATATAGCTCCATTCTACCAATTTGCTGAAAAGGTGACAATGGATGTTTAGAATTCAGGTTATAAAGATACCAAAGCCCAATATAACTTAGAAAATTGATACATTGTTCGATAATGAAGCTAGGAAAAAAATAAATCAGTGATTTAGCCATATAAACCATTATTATACATGGAAAACATGCCAAATTCACCTTGTCATTGAGCTCCATTATTTATCAAGAACAATGTTTTGCAGAAGGAAAGTTAGTAGTTGCAATAAGCAAGTGATATAGCCACATAAACCAGTTTTAAACTTTAGAAGACATGTTAATTCACCATGCCATTGGACTCCTTTATTAAAAAATTGCAGCATGAAAGTTAGGAGTTCCAATATGATCCACTGAACCAGTCTTCCATTCAACTACTGCAGATTGATCAAATTGAGTTCAGGCTTTGCATCCATATTAACTTTCTCTCCAAGCAAATTGAGTTGAGGCTTTGCATCCAAAGTAGCTTTCCCGCCAAGCAAATTGTGTTCGGGCTTTTTATCCAATTTAACTTCATCGCCAAGCAAATTGAGTTCAGGCTTTGCATCCAAATTAACATTAACGTCATTAAATTTCCTCCCTGAATTATGAGAAGCTTTACCCTTAAGCCTGCCAGTTATGATCATTGAACAATTATTTTCTTTGAAGCGACAATAATATTGAGTATTTTCATGCTGCAGCGGCAAAACTAGAATTTTAAGAGAGAGGTGAATGGGTTTACCTTAAAACTTAAGTGGAATACTTCATGCCATACATAGCTATAGGAAAGTTTTTTGGTAAAATTTTTATATGCTTATCTATAAATAGATTTGATACAACTCAAAAAAAGAGAAAATGATCAAAATGACCCCAACTCTTTTGAGGGACTAAAATGATCCCTCAACTTCTTATAAAGGGGCCTTTTTGGTCATAATATCAAATTTTGGGGTAAATGGTGTTAAATCAAGGAGTATTTTGGTCATTTATTAATTTAATTATTTATTAAATATAAATTTCAAGTAATAGTATTTTTTAAAAAAATTATTAAAATTTTCTTTAATAAAAAAATTTGTTAATAATTCTAGCTTTAATTTAGGCTAGACGACAATAACAACAACAACATCAAGCCTTAGTCCCACTACGTGGGGTCGGCTACATGAATCTTTTTTTGCCATTGTGTCATATTAAAAGTCAAATTCTCATTTAAATTTAATAAAGAAAGATCATTTCTAATATTTTTTAACCAAGTCTTTTTAGGTCTACCTGTACCTTTCTTAACATAAGTCAATTCAAATACCTCAACTTTCCTAATCGGGTGAATGGAAGGTCTTCATTTAATGTGACCAAACCATCTAAGGCGACTCTCTCTAATCTTATCTTCCACCGGAGCTACTCCAATCTTATCACATATATGCTCATTTCGTATTCTATCTCTAAGGGTAAAGCCACTCAGTTATCCACCTAAGCATCCTCATTTCTGCAGCACTTAACTTAGTATTATGCTTCTCTTTTAATGGCCAACATTCAACACCATAAAGCATTGCAGGTTTCACAACCATCTTATAGAATTTTCCCTTAAGTTTGAGGGGGACTTTTTTTATCACACAACAAGCCCGATGCATTCCTCCACTTCAACCATCCAACTTGAATTCTGCTGATAATATCTTCATCTATTTCACCATCACTCTAAACAATAGATCCAAGATATCTAAAACATCTACTCTTATTAATAACTTGATCGCCCAAAGTCACAATTCCCTCACTAAGTCTATTGCTACTAAATTTACACTCCATATATTCAGTTTTAGATCTACCCAAGCGAAAACCTTTAGACTCTAAGGTTGACCTCCATAATTCAAGTTTACCTTCAACTCCCTCCCTAGTCTTATCGATAAGAAGAATATCATCAAGAAAAAGCATACACCAAGGTACTGTTAACCTCTGTATAAACAAAACAAGAGGAGAAGAAGCCATGAATCTAGCGTACGTACCTAGCACCCGTCGGATCCAAGAATTCCTCCGCAAAATCTGGCCCAAATCTCGCCGAGGCACTGTTCCTTTGGCGTCGCTCACGTCGCCTTCCGTGAATCTCGCGTATGCAGCCTCGATCGCCCCCCGCCTTCGGTCGATAAAAGGAGGCCAAGTGAGTGCTTCGACTGGGATTCCCATTCACGATCACTTTCGCCCTAGCCATTTGTACCTCTCTTCCTTCCCGTGCTCAACTTCTGAGCTCCTCCCGATCCCCTGCTTCTTCGGCTCAGAGAGAGAGAGAGAGAGAGAGTTCCCATACCTCTTGCCCTAGCCGCCTCTTCGACGACTTCCCTCCTTGTCCGATCGGAAGCAACACGGGGAGTTCGCCGGTTGTGAAGGTAACATCTCCCTTCCGCGCGCCTGTTCGGCCTAATTCTTGAGCACGCCGAGCCAAGAGGGGGAGAAGGGATTTTATTTTTATTACTGTTTATAATTATTAATTATAATTAGCTATTATTAATTATAATTAATTAATTATAATTAATACCTTTTTTAATATAATTAATGGTTAATTATAATTAATTAATAATTATTAATTCATTACTAATTATAATTAATTATTAATTAGTTATAATTATTAATTATTATTATTTATTAATTCATTATAATTATAATCAATTAGCCATAATTTATTAATTAGTATTAATTAATTATTAATTATAATTTGTTAATTAATGATGTGTAATTATTTATATTTAATTATTTTCAATTATAATTAATTAATTATTTATAATTAATTATTCTTAATTGTAATTAATCATTATTAATTATAATTAATTATAATTAACTATAATTAATTATGGTTATTATGATTAATAATTATTAATTGTTTAGAAAAAATAGAGAAAGAAAATTTTCTCCGCTTGCCTCGATCCACGCCGACGGTCGCTAAGGTATAATACTCCTAAACCCTAAAACTCCGAGAACCCGTTTTCGATGTTTGCAACGAGATGAAACGACCACCTATACACGCTTTTCTTAGTGTGGTGGGAGAAAGTTCGTCGCGATGCTTGCGACGAAGCGGGTAATCACCCAAAATTCCTTCTTTGGAGTTCGTAGCGCACCAGAAAACCGCCTATACACGCTTTTCTTAGCATGGTGGGATGGGAACCTGGTGCGATGCGTACGACGAAGCGAGGATACCCATAAGTACCCGCTTGCGGGGAAACAATTGCTTTTCCTTTGCAACAGGTACCGAAGACCCATATTTAATTTTCTTAGCGTGGTGGGGGATCAAAAAAATACACGGCCGCGGTGTCCTCGTCCGAGAACACCTACCATACACGTTTTTCTTAGCGTGGTGGGAAAGGCCCAGTTTCCCGTAGTTTGCCCCTAAACGGGGGAGATGCCGAGAGGCTACCGAAATATCAGGTGAATACACTACTGCATCAGGCTTGATTTGACCTCAAAAGAACAAAGATTTGGACACATTTGAACAACAGTGGACTTGTGAACTCGGACTTGAACTAAATGGACTTAAATAAATTCAAACTAAATTTCAATAATTTGAAGCTTGATTTGGACTTGAAAGTGATATGAGCTACAATGACATTGAATTCAAACTTGGATCAGAGGTTGAATTTGACAGAGAACTCAAACTTGAATCATATGCAAGAAGATTTGAATTTGCACACTAAACCAAAAACTTGAATCAAATGAACAAAGCTTGGACTTGATTTGAATCAAGTACAGTGGACATGAATTCGATTTGAATTCGGACTTGAACTTTGCAAAACAACAGTGACTTGAATTTACATTTAATGTGAACTTCAAATGAGAGGAGCAAAGACTTGGGTCAATTTTTGAACTTACACGAGACTTTTGAGCTTGGTCAAACTCAAAAGGATAAGTGAGGATTTATGAGCTTGATTCAATTGATCTAAATGAATCTAAAATTGAACTTGCAAGCACTTGACTCAAACCCAAGTGAACTCAAAGTGAACCATGACTTGCATCATATTTGCAAGCAAGGACCAGTGTGCAATGAATATACTATGCATACCATATGTTGTCTTTAATCCAAGGCAATAAATTATAATGAATTATAATTGAACTCAAAATGATCGCAGAGGACATTGAACTCGAATTGTATAACACCAAGTGAAACTTGGATTTGCAAGCATTGGACTCAATTCCGGATGAACTCAATATGGTGACAGAAAACTTGAATGAATGTAGAAGACTCAAAATGACCACAGAGGACATTGAACTCGAATTGTATAACACCAAGTGAAACTTGGATTTGCAAGCATTGGACTCAATTCCAGATGAACTCAATATGATGACAAAAAACGTGAATGAATGTAGAAGACTCATACTGAGTTTGAACTCAGGCATGAATGGAATTTGGACTCAAACACATACAAAAAAAAATAGAAATTGAGTCTTATACAAGGAAACTCCTACATCTTTATCACCAATAACGATCCAACTCGAAGAAGATACCTCAAAGAAAAAGATCAAATTCAAAAGAACTACAAGGGGGCATGGATTGAATGTGATACGATGATTCGAACATTCAATCCAATCAATTCCTAAATGGGAATGGACAACACTCATATATAAGCAAATACTGAGGCGTCCCTACAATCTACTAGAGGCCAAGATGCTTCTACAACCGATAAATCAAACTGCTAGCGAATATCTCAATCTCCTACAAGCAAGAGATTATTGCTAGACAAAGTTCAAAACATAATTTACTTGGAAGAATCAATCAATAATGAATGAGAAATATGAATCAATTACAAGTGCACAAGGGATGTAGTAAGTGTAAATGCCTACAAACAAAGTGTGCATCCAAGTCGTAGGAGACCTACAACACATCAAATGTCTTCTACAAACAAAAAAATACCAAATAACTACTACAAATGTAAGTATCCACAGGCCAATGTAGAAAACTTGCAATGCACCCAGTCTATTGTCCACAAGCAAGATACAAAGTGACAATATTAAGTGCAAGTTTCTGCAGGTCATTGTAGGGAACTTGTTATATTTGTATTACACTATTTACGAGAATGATACAAGGGGACTAAAACAGATGCAAGCATCTACAATAAGGCAAGAGATTAGTTATACACTACGATCCACCTATAGAAAGCAAATAGTGCACGACAGTCTACCTGTATAAAACAGCGAACAACTCAATTTTGAAGCTGTTACGACACGCCACCGGATCCGCAACATTCATGCAAGCAGGCAGAAGGCGTCTCCAAATACTTTTAAAGTACCCCCGCACGTGCACCTTAGTTTGTATACACATATGTACACTAAAAGGGGTAAAAGCAATCATAACACCCGCATGGGCCCCGATGAGTGTATTATTGGTACACACGTGGCGTCTGGGGATGCTGCGCTGGTTGATAAGTGAATTCAAGTTCGAACCCGATCCTTCTATACGGATCAATAGGAGTCGACATGGTTCGAACTATTAAGCAAATATAAGGTTGTTGCGATCGGTATATTTGTTTTAATACATTTATATTAGGCCTTCAAGGCCTATAATAATATGAATTCACTAACAAGTGCACAAAGCCTACGAAACCCGATCCCCTATCAGTAAGTTGATAGGGTCGACAAGGTTAAATCTATAAAGAGAAATAACTCCAAACACCTCAATGATGACTGTGTTGAATACATATCTCGATCGGAGGGGTCCATTTCAAAAATATTTTCAAATGCTACCCAAATAAGCACAAAAAAAAAATCCCAAATCATCAAAATCCAAAAATACTTAAAATTGAAATAAATCCATCAACATTTAAAGCAAAATCCATCCACCCTCCGCAATAGTTTGCCGAGGTGGATAAATTGAAATTTACTTCAGCTCACATAGAACTAATGCCTAGTCGAAAATATCACTACGATCCATTCTCAAACAATCTCCTGCCATTAAGGGCATGATACGTGTCCTCTAACCGGCAGTTTTGCCGCCAAATGGCACCGCAGGATAAACGGTTATGACCCGGGGCCCTTTGAACTGACTGGTTTTGTCGCCAAATGGCACCACGAAATACCGGTTATGGCTAGTGTCAATACGCTCCTTAGTGGCATCAAATCCTTGAGATATGAATCAATAGGATATGATCGATAGGGTACAAATCCCTCTGTTAGTTAAGGTGGATTTAAATTTGTCCTCTTAGACAAACATTCAACTCAGGTCTACAAGATCCCCTTGGACGAAGCAACCCATGGCTGCCGACAAGGATCCTTCTCTCAGGTTGGGTCGACTACCTCCTCTGACTAAGTAGACCAGGGACCACGATGACCCGGGACGACGGAACCATGGGATCTTGATCGGGCCCATCATCCATTCCCCCACCATCCGCTTTAAGTGTAAGATGGTGCAATTTCTGTTTTAAATATCAATTTTTCCAAACATCCAAACCCATTTTCCAAATTCCAAACCCATGCTGCTACTATATGCTAGATACATGTATCCCTACGTATCTGATTGATGACTAGCCTTAATCAAAAGTTCTCTCTCATGATCGAGAGGGGTAATTAACTATAGGGGCTTGTGCCTATAGGAAACTAGTACTCAGATCATAAAGTCCTCACAAAATGAGGACGAAATCTCTAGGTAGTGTCTTATCTACAAACTCATCTGCCTTCCAAAATTTACCTCAGAACTTATTCCGTTAAAACTCCCTCACCGAAAAAAAGCAAACAGTAGCGAGCGGAGTCTGGGGCTGAATTTTCGGAGCCCACAGGTACATCCTCTTGCAAATGTCTAGTGAGAACATCCATGACTAAAGCAAAAAGATATGGACTTAACACTGATCCTTGATGTAATCCAACCAAAATAGGAAAATACTTGGTCAAACCACCTTGTGTTTAAACATAAGTATTAGCTCCTGCATACATATCTTTCTTTAATGATTTGAATATAAGCATTATTAACTCATTTCTTTTCAAGAACTCTCCATAGCAGTTCTCGTGGAACTTTATCATATGCTTTATCTAAATCAATAAATATCATATGTAGATCCTACTTATTCTCTCTATATTTCTCCATCAAACCTGTATGGCTTCCATAGTAGACCTACCCGGTATGAATCCAAATTTATTTTTAAAAGCATTAGTATCACGCCGCAACCTACGGTCCATAACTCGCTCCCATAATTTTAAAGTATGACACATTAACTTAATTTCTCTATAATTCGCGCACTCCTATGCATCACCTTTATTCTTAAAAATAGGAATTAACATACTCATTCTTCACTGATCTGACATTTTTTTAGCCTTCAAAATAATATTAAAAAGTTTAGTAAGCCAAGAAATTCCTTTATCTCCTAAGCATTTCCACATCTCTATTGGAATATAATCAGGTCCAACAATTTTGCTACTCCTCATTTTCTTTAAAGCCTCTCAAATTTTGGTTTTATTAATACGCCGATAAAAACAAAAATCTTTATTTTCATTTATTGTGCTTAAGTCACTAAAGTCAATCGTATTTTCACATTTTTCATTAAGAAGTTTAGCTAGAATTATTAATAAATCTTTTTATTAAAGAAATATTTAATAAATTTTTTTAACAAAAATTACTATTACTTGAAAATTACTTTTAATAAATAATTTAATTAAAATTGACTAAAATATCACTTGATTTAAGGGTGCGTTTGGGACAACTGCAGTTGTCGGTAAAGTAGGTTGTGAAATTATTGTATAGAAAGTTGCTTCCTGAAGTTGCTTTATATAAATCATTATATTTTGTTTGGATAGTGTAACTGTAGAGCTACTTTGCTGCAGCTGCATGAGAACAATTTACCTTCATACCCTTATATATATTTAGATGAAATATATAATTTTTTAAAATTTAAATTTTTTTAAAATGTATATGATAATCAACTAACATTTCTAAATCAAAATTGTATCAATTCTTAAGTTGGCCAATATGATGCCCAATGAAATTGAAATAAATTTGGTAGAAAAAACCAACGCTTGCTTCAATTTACAATTCTCTCCACTTGTAAGCTTTTGGCTTTCACCAAGCTAAAGGTAGATTGTAATGTTGATGATAACTGTAATGCAATTGTCTACCTCTAAATAAAAACACCATAATAATTTTAATGACCAAAATTGCATAAAGATATCCAACATAAACTTTTTAAAGAGTCATTATATATTGAAATTTACAGAACAAGTTGGGGAAGGATATCACACTAATCATTAGTTCTTGCAAATCAATATCATCTAGATAGCACCATAGCGGCCTCAATATGAACACAATCCTCCAAAGGGGCAAGCATCCTCTACATTCCAATTCCAATAGACAATGTTCTCTAATAGCTTACTCTGAACCATAAGCAAATGTAAACAGAAACAAGGAATGCCCATAGAATCTAACTACTTATCTACCCAGTTACAGAAAAAATAAAAAACCCACCAAGCAGGCTCAATTGGAAGCTGTCTAAAATTTAGAGAACAACATAGATGAGTGAGTAGATGAAGATAACTTCCAGAACTGTAAGAACCGATGAGATCAAGGTAAACAAAATTAGTATTCAATTCAAGATCCATTGCACATGACGACAATAATAACCAGTGCTTTCATTCTATCCGGCCTGAAAATGCAGAGGTACCACGCCACAACCGCCCCCCAGTCGTGACCAACCACAAAAACCTTCAAAATATCACTTTAATCTCAGAAAAACAAAACCCGTAAACAACATCAGCTCCCATAACGTCACCCATGTCGTCGTCTCCGATCAAAATGCAGTAACTTCCGATCCGACAGAAGAGAAAGCCGACGGAGGAGAGTCGTTGGGGGCAGCAAAGTCGAACGACAGCGAGGGATGCCGTCCAGAGAGCAAGGTCGAGCAGCGGCGAAGGGCTCGGGCAAGGCCTGGTTCACGATCTTCTTGTGACTGCTAGAGGCGGCGGCTTCTGGAGTTTGGAGCTCGGATGGGGTGGAGGTCTCCGGACGTCAGGGAAGGAGGAAGAGGCCGAAAGAAATGTGTGAGAGAGAGAGGTTATCTTCAGAGCAAGCGAACTCCAGTCGCTACTCCCGATCAAAGCTTCCGATCTGACAGGAAATGGAAAGCCGCACGGGAGAAGGAGAAAATGGGGATAGTTCGCACAGCAAGGGCACATTAATCTATTTCTCATAGATACAAACAGCGGGAAGCAGCCGAAACGCGGGAGTCTTCCGCCGGACGTGATAAGCAGCCGGAGGACGCAAAAATTTCGAGAACGGAGCACGAACGTGTACTCCCAAACCGCCTCTGGGTTACGTTTCATACAGTGCAGCAGGGAAACAGCCGTAAAAAACGAAGCCTAAATCATTAACATTAAAATTTGATATTAGGACAGAAAAAAACCCCTTTTTACGTTGTCGAGAGACTAAAATGGTTCCTCAAAAGAGTTGGGGACTATTTTGGTCTATAATAAAGAGTTGTGAGACAATTTTAGTCCTTTTCTCTCACCAAAAATCACCTTGATCAGGCATGTATCTCGAAGCATAATTGAATTGGGAGCTTTCAAAATTAAATTTGGGACTATTCGAACTTTAATCTCATCAAACTTATATTAAAATTGAATATCTCGACAAGACAAATTTAACAACACCAAAATTGATCCAGTCCTAGCCCAAATGGGCTCAAATCAAGAGATTAATCATATTTGAAAGCTTCAGAGCATTAATTGGATGACTAAATCATATCCAAATTAGACATGCTAATAGTCAAATTGAACAATTCTATGAGACGAATCCAATGAGCCCGATACCACTTAATTCTGATATCATTAAAGCACTTAAATGTTGAATATATATTTCATGATCAAATGAATCACTTTGGGCCGTATTATGGAGTGTTTTGGATCCTAGATCAAATTATCGAAATGTTCATCCAACAAAAGCCTATAAATAGAGTCAATTGTCCTCATGAGTAGAAGGGGGGATAATTAGAGAGAGTTTTTTTGCATTTTCTAACCAATTCAGCTGACGATCACCACCAACTATTACCATTGACAACCCATCATCGTCATTGACGATCAACATAAAAAATCTTCACCATCTCTAGAATACTGAGAAAATCTAACATTGTTGTTGGGTATAGTTGTCCGCCTGTGGACACTGTTTTTTATACTCCTTTTTGAAAAATTAGATGTTTTCTTAATCTCCCTCTTTCTTCAATAGTGAAGAAAAAAAATTCTTGTATCACTTGCTACATAGTAGATTTTTCAAATGGTCTAGATCTTGTGATTTTTCCTCTTTTCGGATTTTCACATAAAAAATCTCCGATCTTACTGATTTTATCTGTATCTGTTGAATTTTGGTACAACACTGAGACGTAAAATATACACTCTACTAATTCAAAATTTCTAGCCGTAACAAGATTAATCCAAACCTTAAGTGTGCATTTTTCATTGCATGCCGATTCATATCAAAATTTCCGGTCCATTAATTTCTTAATTATCTAAAAGTTAGGGTCTGATGCTATGTCCTTGTTGATAGTGGATGGGTCTCTTAAATGCTATAAAGCTCCTTCTTGCATCAAAAAGGCTTTGCACAGCTTTTAATGGTGCTATTGAGCATGAATTTTTTTTTTCTAATTGAGCATGAAATTTATATTTGCTCGCTACTTGATCTTCATCTTCCATGGGGCAAGATCTTTATGGGCTTAAATAATCTTTTTTAAAATTCAATATCACTATTCATAATCTCTGCTATTGATCCAGACCTCACGAGCTTGCTCTCTTTGTTCTTCGCTCTAATGTCATCAAGGTTGACTACACTTAAAAAGCACTTCCAATGCTCTCTTAAGATGAAGGATATAGGACACTTGTATCAGTCCTTATTCTTGGATCTCGTCAGAATTTAATGGCTATTCTCTATGAAAAACCAAGTACGCCTCTTATATTCTTTATAACATCACCAACTTGAAGACCCTATCTACTCTCTCAGAACCATACAGTTATTTTAATTCATCAAATGAGACGCTTTATATTAAATCTTAAATCAGTATTTATTGGTATATTTGATTTTCACTAGTTCATCCTGCATTTCTATGCAATTCATTGTGCTAATCAATTACTTGCTACTCCACACACTCTCCATTATGCTACTATCCTTTGAACCATTTGCTCGTGCAATTTCCACATATATTAGTTGCCCAATTTGATTCTTTTGATCTAGAGACCCTACTGATCTAAATGTCATAATTTATTTTCTGTTCTTTTGAGCACTTCTCAAAATTTTGGCTTATTATAATAAATAAATGAAAACTGCTTGTTCCAACTTCGAGGCAAAATATCACACCCCTGTTGATTTAGTGAGGGTATTATTAGCTTTGATGGTTACTCATAATGTGATGCATAATTACTCTCCTATTCTATGCTATAACAATTACAATGAGATTAAGATTGCTCTAAAATGATATTTTATTATGAGCGCACCAATCACATTGAAAATGACCATCATTTAGTTTATTGTGAAGTTGTTTCTTCTAATATTCTTCTTCTTCTACAATATGTGATTAATCTACAGACATCCTCAACATATCTTTTTAAGGGCAAACTCAAATTTTTTATGGAAAGTTTTATTGGCTTTCCATATTGGGTCGTAATTAGAGGAAATCTAATTATTATGGAAAGCATTTATTAAACTTTCTATATTTTGAATTTCTACCTTTATGAAGGGAGAACTATTATATAAAGTATTGTAACCTTTTTTTTTTTTTTTTTTTTGTAAGAGCAGAAATAAAAGATCATTCCCTCCCCGTGGATGTAGGCTATTCTTCACTAAACCATGTAAATCGCTTCATGTTGATTGAGTGATTTTCTATTTTTCTGCTTTGTATTGCACAACAATTGATATCAAAGTCGGATTTCAATGCGATTTCTTGTGGAATTTTTGAGATTTCAGTTTCTTGACAGAGGAGCCGAGTGGAAGGCTCCCTGCGAGTGTCTTTTTGCGTACATCTGGCCAAGCGAAAGAATTGCATGGAGGCACGCGAGCTTCATTGCTGCTCTAAGGTTCGCGAGTGCGGGCCGTGCGAGAGCAAGGCTAGCATATGGGCGGGCCACAGGTGGGTCAGAGCGCGAGGAGTGGAGAGGTGCACGTGCGGCTGTGGAGGCATGTGGGCCTGGGTTGGAGTAGAGGTTCAATTGCGACTGTGAAGGCATGCGGGCATGTGGGCCTATGTCAGAGCAAAGGAGCACGTGTGGGCTTGGGTTGGAGCAGAAGACAAGCTTGATTAGGAAATTGTGTGCACGATTCCAGGCCGAATTGAGAGCAAGTTCGGAATCCAGGTTCGTGCAGCCAGCATCTCTCATGCATGAACCTGTGAGCCAAATTGATGCAATTCAGATGATGTAAGGAGGTTGTGATTTAGGTAAAGTTGTGGAGGCTACAAGATTGTGGAACCATAGATACATCCACCTCGAATACGCATTGGACATCGCTAATTGATGCTACCTGGTCATGTGGAGATGTGAGTTGATGGATGCGTTGTGCTTTTTTAATATGGAGGAAGTTTTGGATAGTGATGAATGTCATGAAGAGATGTCTGAGAGAGATTGACTAAAGATGAAATAGAGTGCCTATGGCTTGATCAAATATTGCTTATCTCAGGAGATCAGGTATGTGGTGATGATGTAGACTTCTGTAGGAAAATTGTGGAAGACATTGGAAAGCAATTATCTGACGAAGAGTGTGGAGAATTGTCTCCATATGAAACATCAGCTCTACAGATTTCAGATTAGACATTGAGTTATTATTGATGAGCATTTAAATGACTTCACAAAGCTGTTAGTAGATCTGTTAAATCTGGATGAGAATGGTGGAGGTGAAGACAAGATATTCATTCTATTGAATTCGCTCCCGGATGAGTATGAGAACTTCAGGATGATACTCATTCATGGGAAAGAAGCCTTTAATTATTGTGAGGGTGATTATGACATTGTTGAATCACGAGTTCTGTCGTAGGGGCAAGGAATCTGTAAAGATGAATTCAATCGGGGCGCTCACACTCCAATTAGGAAGACCTAAGAAGAAGAAGAATTGGGATAACAAGGTGGCATCGGTAGTGGCAATGCTTCTCAAAAGTGGAGCAAGTCTCGTGGGCACAGTCTTGTAAAAAATCACTTCGAGGCTGGTCATTGGAAGAAGAATTGTCCGAAGTTGAAGGAGAAAGGAAAGTGAATTTCCTCTGAGTTGAAAGCAAACCTTATTGTTGAAAGGTGTGATGAAGATTCTGATGTAATCATTATATGCAGTTTCTCATAGTTTGTATGCAGATAACTCATGCTGGAATCTAGACACTGGAACTACCTATCACATTTGTCCCACTTGAGAGTAGTTTTATTCATACATGGAACTTGATAGCAGTGCAGTGACTATGAGAAATGATTAAGCTTGTCGTACCATTGATTTAGGGAGCATTTTTATCAGGATATATGTGGTACATGGAAGAGCTGACTTGTATGAAACACATTCCAAATATCTAGAAGAATTTGTTGTCTGTTTGGACATTAGAGATCAAGGGCTATAAGATAGTTATTGAGGTAGGAGTTCTGAAGATATATCATGAAACATTAGTTTTTCTTGAAGGGAGTTTGTCACCATAATATTTACTATCTTTAGGATAGTACATTAATTGGAACGGTTGTTGTGACCGATGTTTCTTTTAAAGCCACTCCATTGTGACATATGCGGCTTGCTCATGCTGGAGAGGCTCTACTTAAGGCTTTGGTGAAGAAAGGATTATTCAAAGGAGCGAGCACCTACAAGCTCGATTTCTATGAATACTGTGTGTTTGGAAAGAAGGCACAGGTATCCTTTGGTACTGTTATCCACAATATAAAATGTATCTTTGAGTATATTCACACAGATGTTTGGGCCTCGATGAAAATAACATCATTGGGCTGGCGAAAATACTGTCTCTTTTATTTATGATTACCTCAGATATGTTTAGGTGTACACCATTAAGCGCAAGAGCGAGGTACTGGAGATTTTTAGAATTTGAAAGAAGTAGATTGAGACTCAGACTGGTAAAAGGATCTGGTGTATCAGATCAGACAATGGGGGTGAATACACATTGAATGCATTCTTGCAAGAGTGCTAGAGATTGAGGATAGAGCACCATTTACTATTTGATAGACACCGCAACAAAGCGGAGAATCGAACTTTGGTGGAGAAAGTTCAGTGTTTGTTATCCAGTGCTAGGTTGGATAAAGTCTATTGTGTTGAGGTTATATATTATTTTTATCATTTGATGATCCGTCTTCCTTCTAGAGCTATTAGGAAGAAGCTTCTAAAAGAGATGTGGTCAGGACATCCTACTAGATATTAGGAGCACATAAGAGTGTTTGTATGTCTAGCTTACTACCATGTTCAAAATGATAAACTAGGACACACGCAAAGTTGACAATCTTTATTGGTTTCAAGCGTGGAGTTAAGGGCTTAAAACTCTATGATAAAAAAGAGAAGAAGATTGTCATTAACAGAGATGTTACATTCGACCAGGCGAGCATGTTGAAGCCTCGGGGCTCGAAGCAGGTGGAGAGTTCTATTGGGGCCATAAATGCACGATAGAAGTTGAAGTTTGATGCAACTCCATTTGTTCCACAATGTACGCTCACTTCTACTTAGGTATCTAATTCAGTTGCAAATTAGAAGGTATATATTGACAGTGATAAAAAAGAGGTATAAGATGATATTGAAGGTGAGGTTTTTGCTCAAGAATCTATTGCTAGGGGTAGGACTGGACGTCAGAATATCCCAAGCCATGGAGGTTGAAATTCTAGGTCTCTATAAGAAAGCAGTGGATAGTCCATATGATGATATTTGAAAAGGGGCTATGTATGAAAATATGGAGTCTCTTAGGAAGAATGCCTACTTTGAGGTTGGTGAAATTTCCTCAGGAAGAAAAGTCATTTGGTATAAATGAGTGTATGCAAAGAAAGAAGGATCTGATAGAGTTGATGTGTTGTACAAGGGTAGAGTGGTGCCAAAAGGCTTTGCGCAATGAGAATGAATTGATTATGAGGAGGTGTTCACACCAGTGGTCAAGCATCCCTCAATCCATGCTCTCTTAGTATTTGTAGCACACTATAGTCAGATTCTAGAGCAGCTCGATATAAAAACTATGTTCTTACATGTGAAATTGCAAGAAGAGATCTATATATTATAGTCTCCTGGATATGGAGCCTCAAATTGCTTGGTTTGTAGATTGGACAAGTTTTTATACGGGTTCAAGCAATCACCACGATAGTGGTATAAGAAGTTTGATCAGTTTATAATGGGAGAGGAGTACGCAAGGAGCCACTATGATTATTATGCATATTTTAAAAAATTGGTCAATGATGAGTTCATCTGCCTTCTTTTATATGTTGATGACATGTTGATTATATCTGCCAGATAGACTGAGATCAATCGGATGAAGAAGCAATTGTCCAAATAGTTTTGAGATGAAGAAATTTGGTGAAGCTCGTAGAATTCTTGGCATGAAGATTCTTAGGGACAAGACAACTGGAAAGGTTTGGCTCTCACAAGGGGCTTATGTTCGGAAGGTGCTAAAAAGGTTTAGGGTTGACGTCTCGAGCAAGGCTGTGAGTCTACCCTACCCATTGCATCTCATTTACAGTTGAGTTCAGATCAGTGCTAGTGTAGTTGGCAGTCTGATGTATGTCATGATTCGTACGAGACCAGAAATCGCACAAGCAGTTGGTGTTGTTAGAAGGTTCTTTCATGATCCAGGAAGGAGTCGTTGGCAGGTTTTGAAGAGTAGTCAAAGGTATTTGAGGGTAAAATTGTAGGCTGTGTTTGAGAGACAGTCATCTATTTTTGATTTATGTGTAGGCTACACTAACTCAGATTATGCCAGTGACACTAATAGGCGTAGGTCTAAAATTGGATATTTATTCACATTGGAAGAAGGTCCAATCAAATATTGCGCGATAGAAAAGTCCCCCTCAAACTTAAGGGAAAGTCTATAAGATGGTGGTGAGACTTGCAATGCTTTATGGTGCCGAATGTTGGCCATTAAAAGAGAAGCATAATACTAAGTTAAGTGTTGCAGAGATGAGGATGCTTAGGTGGATGAGTGGCTTGACCCTTAGAGATAGGATACGAAATGAGCATATACGTGAAAAGGTTGGAGTAGCTCCAGTGGAAGATAAGATTAAAGAGTCGCCTTAGATGGTTTGGTTACATCAAACAGAGGCCTTCCGATGACTTGGTTAGGAAAGTTGAGGTATTAGATTTAACTTATGTTAAGAAAGGTAGAGGTAGACCTAAAAAGACTTGATTAGAAAATATTATAAATAATCTTTCTTTATTAGATTTAAATGAGAATTTGACTTTTAACCGGACACAATGGCGAAAAAGGATTCATGTAGCCGACCCCACGTAGTGGGATAAAGGCTTGATATTGTTGTTGTTGGCAGAAGGTCTAGTCAGTTAGTGATCAGCTCTTTAAGTACTATTGCTTTGTCTACTACAGAGGCTTAGTACATGACAGGCATGGAGGTGATGCATGAAGCAATATATATGTATGGCCTACTGGATGAGTTGGGAATTGATCGGGAGTATTTGAAAGTATTTTGTGACAGTCAGAGTGCGATATTCTTGTATACAAATCTGATTTATCATGCTCGTATCAAGCGCATTGATGTAAGATATCACTTTGTTCGGGACTTGATTGATGAGGCAACGTTCAATTGCAAAAGATAGATATGAAGGACAATCCAATAGATATGCTTACAAAGGTGTTACTAGTTTAGAAGTTCATTTACCGTAGGAGTTTGGTGAACATTCGAGCTCATGGCTCATTATATGTGGTTACAATATTTTTTTTCCCGCTTTGTATTGCACAACAAAATTGTCATTCTATGCTTCTTTGAATTTCCATTCTATGCAAATATTATCGATTACATATAATTTTTCCCTCATTAGAAAGAAATTTTCTCTTATATTTAACATGTACTATTCTCTTACTTAACATAGAGGCTTAGCATTTGCTTTGTACCTGATATTTCATCAAAAAATTATCTTGATCGGGCACGAATCTCGATGCTAAACCAAGTTGGAAACTTCCAATATTAAAAGTCAGACCATTTGAACTCCGATTTTAGCAAACTTATAGTCGAACTGAGCGTCTCCAGAATACGAACCCAACGACACCAAATCTTACCCAATCTGAGCCTAAACGGGTCCAGATCAAGGGTTAGAAGCGTTGTTGGAAGGTTTGAACCACAATTTGGATTATCAAACGGTTTCCAAACATAACGTGCTTATGGTCGAATCAAGCGGCTCGACGAGACGAATCCAACAAGCCCAAGATCACTGAATTATGACATCACTAATACATTCAAATGCCCATCAAACGGTCCATGATCATGGGATTCAACATTGGTCATCCATTCAACCACTTCCCATTTACCCTTGATCTCTCACCTATGTTGCACGGATACTCCTATTTACGAGGCGTGCTGTATTGGATACGTGTCGGATACGGATACGCCTCCGATATGGCACGGATACGTGTCGGATACGGCCTTGTCGTGTCCGATTAAAATATTATTTAAATTTGACTGGACACGCGTATCGGATACGCGTGTCCTATTAAAAAAAAAATACGGAGCCACGATTTACTCTTTTCTTTTCGACTTTCCACCGTTTCCGCTCAAAACACGGAGCAACATTTCAAAGAACTAGGTTTTTCGTTTCCACACACGTGTTCATCTTCTTCGTTATAGTTGAAGGAGCGGCTCAATGACGCGAGCATAGAAGCAAACAAGATCATCCTTTGTCGACAAAGAGGCTTGACGACGCGAGCATTAAAGTCGATAGGATCATCCTTCGTAGACGAAGCGGCTCGACAACGCGAACAGTGAAGGCGACGTGAGCAGTGTAGGTTCGTTTTCTTCATCGTTCTTCGTTTTCTTAATCATAGGCTCGGTATCGAAACTTGGTACCGCTTGGTACCGAACGTTACTGGAACTCGGTGTTGCTCGGTACTCGGTACCGAGCAGTATTGGAACTCGGTACTGCTCGGTATTGCTCGGTATTGGAACTCGGTATTACTCGGTACTACTCGGTACCAAGCGGTATTGGAACTCAGTACTGCTCGGTATTGGAACTCGGTACCGAGCGGTATTGGAACTCAGTACTGCTCGATATTGGAACTCGGTACTGCTCGGTATTGGAACTCAGTATCGCTCGGTACTGTAACTTGGTATTGCTTGGTATTACTCGGTACCGCTCGGTATTGCTCGGAGGGGTACCGAATGGTACCAAGCGGCACCGAGAAGCTAAAATATGCTCGGTATCGCTCGGTATCTTTTCATAAAACATGGAGCTTCAGCACCTCTACTTCAAACAATCGCCATAAAATTGCTTGGCCAAGTTTCATCCTCATCCTGTTGTGAAAGAAATTGGAGCACATACTCATTCATCCAATCAATGAAGAGAAATAAAATTACTCCACAACGGGATGAAGATTTAGTTTACGTGCATACAAACCTTCGACTTCTCTCAAGGAAAACTCCAACTTATATGGAAGGAGATAACAGGATGTGGGATGTTGCTGGAGATGGATTTGAATCTCTTGAGGATATGGGAATATTAGAAATTGCTAATCTTTCACTTGATGAGCCTGAATTAGAAGCTATGATATTTATTGAAGATGATATAGAAACTCAAAGACAAACCACTGAAGAAGCTAATCCTATCATTCCTTCTATTGAATAGTTGAAATTTCATGTGCTGGACAATTTATCTTCTTGTTTTTGTTGTCGTACTAGACATTTCAATACTTAATGCTTACTTTCATTTCAATTTTTTTGTCGTTTCAAATATTACACTTTGATTACTTTATTAATTTTTATGTATTATTTATATATTATAGTGCCGTATCCGCGCCGTATCCGTATCCTGTATTTTTAATAATTGGCGTGTCCCGTATCCGTATCGTGTCGTATCCGTATCTCAGTATCCGTATCGGTGCAACATAGTCTCTCACCTATTTACAGGCCATGTTACTCCAGAAATCTATAAATAGTTCTCTATTTTCCTTGAAAGGGGGACCCAAGGAAGAAGAGAAGAAGAGAAGAGAATGAAGAAGAGAAGGAAGAAGCTCCTCCTCGACCACCGCCTGAGTTCCGTCGAACCACCGCTTGACGTTGTTGCTCCGCCAGACCACCACTTGAGGCCCTCACCTTCGATGGATTACCACTTGAGGCCCTCACCCTCGTCGGACCCCCACTTGAGGCCCTCACCCTCGTCGGACCACCACTTGAGGCCCTCACCCTCACTGGACCACCACTTGAGACCATCACCCTCGCCGGACCACCACTTGAGGCCCTCACCCTCGCCGGACCACAACTTGAGGCCCTCACATTCGCAGGACCACCACTTGAGGTCCCACCTTCGCCGGATCATCACTTGAGGCCCTCGTATTCGTCGGACCACCACTTGAGGCTCTCACCTTCATCGGACCACTACTTGAGGCCATCACCTTTGCCAGACCACTAGCTGAGGCCCTCATTCTTGTCGGACCACCACCTGAGGCCCTCACCTTCGCTGGACCACCACCTAAGGGTCTGAACTCCGCCAGACCACCACTTGAGGCCCTAAATTCCACCAGACCATCAACTGACTCCAAAGTTCTTTCAAGTTACTGTCGGACTACTAACTGACACCCCAACTTCCAAGTGACGCCAGATTTAACACTAGACTTCAACCATACGGTTGACATATATAATTTGATCGCCCTCAAGGACGAGTCAGCCCACTGTACTCAACTCAAATTCTAGTGAAATCTTTTCAACTGGGCTATGCCCCATAGTTTTTTCTCTTTCCAGGATTTTTCACGTAAAAAATCTTGTGTTTTCTGTGTGTGAGCTGGATATCCATGCAACACTAAGACATAAAATTATAACTCTATCGCCGCGTATATTCTATCCCGCTACAATACCTACAAGACATTGCAGAGATCAAACTTCTCCCATTCGACAGGATCTACTAGATGTCATCAATATAGAACTAAATATCATTTTTAAAAGTATCATTTAAAAATATCATCAAACATTTCCAATTTCCATTCAAAAAACTCTAGTAATAATAACCTACCTTGCTCGACGCGCCTCCAGAAATCGGTTCAGCGAGCGCGATCGTGCCATTGGAAGCGAGTTTACTACTCTTGGGATCTCTGCATGCAGAACACAATAGCCATCTTTAGTCAGAATCATTTATGAAATGGAGTAAATTCTTCCCACCTCTTATAACCTGCTGCCCTGAAGGCGGCGGCGTCCAATATATTTCCCTGCCACCTGGCAATCTGTGAATTGGCAATCTCTGAATGGATTCAGGGTAGGTGAGAAACCGAGTTGGCCGTGGATGTGCTGCAACTGAAGAGCTCCTCCTCGGTGGGAGCGGCGGCTTCCCTACAGCAGGCCTAGTAGCAGGTTTAGCGGCCATAAGCACGATAGCTTTTGCCTGTACCAAAGAAGAACAGTTAGTCGTGTCTCATGCGTAAATTGCATACACTGATTAAAATGTCTCAAAGTAAGTGTCTTTGCTTCCATAATTACCTCGAATGCGACTAGTCTTTATACGCATTCATAGAGATGTGCATGTATATGCATGTGTATGTATGCTTTTACCTGTTTATGTATATACATAGGGCTGTCAAAATCGGGTTTCAGGTTCAACTCGAAACTGAGACACTATATGATCTGATCCGAACCCAACCTGTTTTTAAAAACGGGTCAGACCTGCCTCAGGTCCGGGTCAACCCGACACGACCTGAATTACACAGCAGACAAGCTGCGAGCAGCGCCGTAGCGGGCCAGCCTCTCCGTCATTGAAGGCTTTGACGAAGCCTCACAGGCACCCTAGCCAAGATCCCGGTCTCGACCCGAAAATCCGAAACCTGAAATTAAAGATTAATTGTGTGCATGTATGTATATACATGTGGACATCTCTGTTCTATAATTGATAAGATTATTTTATATTTCGAGTAGCTTTTATGTTCGTGAATAATTCGTGTTCGGTTTGATAAGTTGTGAATAATCATGCATAAACAGAAAAAAATTATGTCTGGGCTTAAGCCTAACAACACTTAGATTGTTTTTCTTAGTCTTATGTACACCCCTACCTCCTCCAGTTTAACTTTTTCATAGACTTTAACTCTCCCATTGTAGAAGATGGTAAACGGAGCACCAGTGCTAGGGATCTTCATTGTAGAATTCCTTCAGAACCCTGAAGAATCGAGATCAAAGGAGTACCTTATCGTAATGAAAACTGGAAAAAAATTAGCCAAGAACTAATTTTTACAAAGGATTACAATAGGAAATACAGAGATCAAGGAAATGTTCCTTTAATGAATGAGATCTCACAAAGAGGCAGAGAGTATTGAGACCTTAATATCACAGCTTAGGCGATCAGTTCGTTTGGGCCATATCTTTTAAAAAGGCCGAAATAACGGAGATATCCAAGCTTTAATCTGTACCCATTCAGTCCTTTTATTATTGTTACTTAAAATTCGGTCCCTATTTGTTAGATAAAATTTAAACCATTGCTGCGAAGCCTCCTTCCGCTTAAGAACCCCTATCTCCGGTTGAGGTTGACAAAGAAGTTTATTATTTATGGTAAACTTAATAATTAGTTGTGACCGAAGGAAATAAGAAACATAAATTTGTTTAGATCGAGAGGTCCTATTTGAACCTCATAACACGTACATTAAATTCACATGGACTTCCGATTGGCTGCTTTATAAGGCAATTTTTTTATGGGAGAATAAAAAATGGTTTGAAGTCGAAGCTTACGGGTGGTCTCGGGCAGCGGAAGGAGACCCTGGCCGCTATTCTAGATAGGCAGCGAGTTGCCGTTGGCTATCAAAATGGAATCAACGCCATGATAAGGTGTAGGCTGTTGTAGGTTGGAGGCGTCTAAGGTCAAATGAGTGGATGCGCCTGAGTCGAGTACCCATTCTGTCACGAGAGCCGAATGGTGTTGTGTGAGCAAAGCACGTGGGTTCCAGGATGAGGGTGGGGTAAACTTTAGATTGCAACGTGCCAGCAGTTGAGGGCCATTTAGGATGTAGAGGATGATGTCCTCTGAGTTGATGTGTGAATCGGCTGCAACAATGTTGTCCAACAAGAGACTTAATCTGAGCAAGATACTGGGTCATTGAGCGGTCACGCATCTGGATGTGGTGTAGCTCATTTTTGGGTTGAATGGCGGGAGCGATTTGTGGGTTGTAGTCGTCTATCAAGAGTGATCCATACCTCGTGGGCTGAGGAGAGAGTGAGCACATAAGGTAGGACATATGGTGATATAGTGGAGAAGAGAGCTAATATAAGGTTACGATCAATGAGACACCATAGGCGGTGGTCTGTGGGAGAAGATTCAGGCGGAGGAGATTGGGCACCAATGAGGTAGCCTTCAAAATCGTTAGCAGAGAAATGCTGATAGATTTGCAGTTGCCAGATAACATAGTTGTAATTAGTGAGTTGTGTATGAACAATGTGCTTAAGGTGGAGATGAGAAACTTGAGGGGAGGAAGGACGGTGTACTCAGCCATTGAGGCGGAGATATTGCAGTTGGGTGGGAGGGAGGCAGCTGACTCTTGATCGGTCATTAAGCTATAGGAAGACTGCGGTTAGGCTTCAGCTTCGATACCATGAAAGGATCTACTAAAAACATAGAAATATCAAAGGAGATAGAAGAAAAGAAATATTAGAAGAAACAGCGACACATTAACAATTCTGGTTGTCTTCAGAATTTCTATAATCTTGATTTTGCACACCCTTTCTCTATCTAGCGGTCAATATAATCTTCTTTAATTTCCAGTTAATTAAAGAGAGCATTTGAGCATAATCTCTCATTCTCAACACTGGGCTTGATCTTAATATACAGTAGGATCTTGATGCCAACACAAATTTTTTTGAATCTAATAAGATTATCCTATTGATTTTCCCCTCTCTTGATGATTGTTGCTTCAGCGAGGCATTGATCAAAGCTCCAACTGTTGCTTTGAGATTTTAGAGCTATGATGTACATAAGAAGCTATTTGATTTGCTGAAAACAAAAACAGAGTAAAATGAAATAATATAAAAGAAATTTTGATGTATTTGAAATTATTGGAGTTATTTGGACGAGCATAAATTTAGTTTATGTGATTATTATTATTTTTTTAGCTTGAATTAAAATGAATGTAATGTAAAATTCAAAGATAGTGGTCGCTGGTGGCCAATAACCAACGATGTTGGCTTGCAATGTTGAGCAAAGAGGACAGCGACCAACGGTGGTAGCTTGCATCAATAATGAAAGATAATTTATAGTGTATTTAAAAATAGGTCAAATCTATTGATTTTCAAATAAATCAAAATTGAACTAAAGGATGAATTTTAAATTCATGAATGAATTACATGGCATTTGAAATTTGTTCAATCAAACGATTGAATTCTTGAAATGCATTACGATTTAAATGCACCAACTAGATAAATGAAATAGTGATAATGTAAATTGAGGAACGGCAAAGAGTCAAAAATTAGTAAGAGATTTTTTTAAGAGAACTAAATTATGCTTTTAATAATAGGCTTTGTTTAAAATATTATTTATAATGTTAATTATATATTTTATTTGATGAAAATATAAATATATATATATATATATATATATATATATATATATATATATATATATATATATATATATATATATATATATATATTAAATTTGTTGCGTACTGAAGTATTCACGACTGTAGAGAAATATAAAGTTTAGCGTCCTAATTTTAGATGATGATTTAGCATACAAACATATAAAAGAGTGTGGTGTACAATTCACAAGAGAGCCGGGCCCAATTGAAATGATTCCACTAGTGTTGGTAGTTGTTTACAAAGGAAAAACTGCCTTGGAAGAGGGTATTATCTCAATGTAGCAAATACATATTGTTTAGAAGCATTATATAGTTGGAGCAACTACTCTCAAGAGAATGTTGGCCTGTTTTTTGTTGATAAGGTAGTAATCGAATAACCATAGTTGACGAACGATGCAGGTTAGAAAAATTGTAGAAAGATGACGGAGATTGGAAGGACCATAGTCAGGCGATGACAGTCGGGGAGATTGTCATTTGGAGATGCATATCGAAGAGATTGTAGTTGGCAGGTAGCGAAGGTTGTAGGGATAGTAGTCTATGGGCGACGTTGCTCGGAGGGACCATAGTTGGTGGGTGACAGCATTTCGGAGGAGATACGTCGTCGATAGCATCCAAGAAGAGTTCTAGCAAAAATCGGAGAACAGACAAAAGTCTGACGACAGCCGGTGGTTGGGAAGAGATCTGACGGCAGCCGATGAATGGGCGGAAGTCCAGCAACGGTCGGTGGTAGGGAAGAGATCTGATGGTGGTCCAATGGAGTTCCCCAAGTTTTCTCCTTTTCTTCCTCCCACTTCATGTAAAGAATGAGAGACTATTTATATATTTTTTAAAAAGTGGAATGACTAGAAAATAGGGAGAAGATGATAATGTTCCATTAGACGTCTCGTGGCTATTCCTTTGATCATCAACATTTATCGAGCATTTGAGTGTTTTAATTATATCAAAATTCAACGATCTTGGGATTGTTTGATTTGTCTCATCGAGCTGCTCGATTCGCCTATAAGCATTTCACATTTGGATATCATTTGATCATCCAATTAATATTTTGAAGCTTTCAAAAAAGGCGTCGAACCCTCGATTTGGACCCATTTGGGTTCAAATTGGATCAATTTTGGTGTCGTTGGATTCGTCTCCTTGACATGTTTCATTTGACTTTAAGCTTGTTAAAATTGGAGCTTGGACGATCCTGAATTTAATTTTGAAAGTTTTTTTATTCATATGTACATCAAGATTTGTGCCCTATTAAAATTATTTTTTTGTGACATATCAATATTTTTTCTAAGTTAAGCACTTATTTTATCATATTTTTAGTTTTATTTAAAAGATATATCATTGACATATTTATTACTTATTTTTATCCTATACTTTCAACAAGAGACCCACATCCTATATATCTATTTTATCATATTTATATCTCTATATTTATATTAATACATCATAATTTTAGGTGAGATGATTATAATTTGAAGAATAAGATTTTTTTTCTACCCCCAAAAAATATTTTGGATTATATGAGCTTATGTTCAACCAATCAAATGACTTCCATCCTCTTATCACCCAAAATCTTAAACTTCTCATTTCATTAATCCTCATTTAGCTGTTCTAATTATTGGGGCAAAAGTAGCTTTATTTTTTAGGATGGGCACTCATTATAAAAAAAATTAATATGAATATATATATATATATATATATATATATATATATATATATATATATATATATATATATATATATATATATATATATATATATATATATATATATATATATATATATATATATATATATATATATATATATATATATATATATATATATATATAAAAGATGAATTTAAAAATAATTATGAGATTTGAATTCTATCTTATATTGTTTGATAATATTATATTATGACTTTATTGGGAATTAAGCTAAAAAATATATATTTCAATTATTATATGGCATGTCTACTTGAGAAAGATTTATCTGAGTTGATTCTCAATTAAGAAAATACAAAATAAAATATAAATTTCATAATTATAATTCAATTCATCAAAATATAAGTTTTTTGCTTTGAATTTTGTCTTATATATATTTTTTATTTCGAATTATTCATTAAATGAGTAATGAGTTTGCTCACCCTGAAAAATAAAGCTAGCCAACATTATTAAGAAAACTAGCAAGACTTGGTTTAAACTTCAAGATAGTTATTTGTTTTCATTAGTTTAATTAGCACTATATATATATATAGCTGAACGCTGTGTCATTTACGGAACTTTTATTTGGTCCGGTGTAAGGATGTAGAGGAATATCCGGTTGTATGCAAAATCCCGCCTATACCGAGGTGTACCGAGTTTTTCCAAAAAACTCGGTACACCTCGGTATAGGTGGGATTTTGCCTACAACCGGATGTTCCTCTGCATCCGGTCAGAGGACGTAATAATTGTTCGTCATTTACGTTAGGTTGAGAAAAGACCCAATCGACTGAGCATTTTTATTTCTATTTTTAGACATTTATATTAATTAAGGTAAACTCACACATAACACATACTCAAATTTTAAATCCAAGATCTTTTGGTTGGTAGCCAAAGCTCCTTACTTCCAGATTAAGATGAGTTGCATCTGACTAAGCATTTTG
The DNA here is from genome assembly GCA_019514585.1 of Dendrobium officinale. Taxonomy (NCBI): domain Eukaryota; kingdom Viridiplantae; phylum Streptophyta; class Magnoliopsida; order Asparagales; family Orchidaceae; genus Dendrobium; species Dendrobium officinale. The sequence continues at coordinate 68,223 of JACXSL010001578.1, forward strand.
ATTTCATTTATTTTGCTAAGTTTGGGACGACTTTTTTATTGCTTGTTAAAATAGAATTTTAGTAAAATTTTTAATTTTTGTACTAAAATTTTGTCTTACGATGTAATAAAAAAGTCATCCCAAATGAAGCCTAAGTCTTTTTTTTTTTTATGGTGAGTAAAATAGGATTATGAAATGCTTAATCTTATGTATGAAATCAACAAAGAAAATTTTTATTGAAATTTGGGTAATTGTATTTATTAAAGGCGGACAAAATAGTTAAAATAATGATCTCTTCTATGAAAAAAAAATAAAAAATTTGGGTGGGTAATTACTCACCCTGAGCTCTTCCATCATTCTATCTATTCCACTTACTTGATTTTCAAAAGATTACAAGTAGACTATTGATTGGATGTTGGAGGATGAGCTCACTAATGGTAATATTTATGAGGGTAGTCTATTTGGTTACAATTATTAGGGGCCTAAAGTAAAAAAAAAAAAAAAAAGTTAAGAGGCTTTTGATTTTGTAGATGTGTAATATATAAAAAAAATGTAATATAAATCAAGATTGATATAGTATTTTGTTGGAAAATTAAAATATCTTAAAGCCTTATTTTTTCTATGTATTCTAAATTCCCTTAAACCGATCGAATTCCAAATACAACGTTGAGTTTGAACCCAACCTCGCTCGGGTCATTGCTACTATACAAGGTTTTAAAAACTGGACCGGACAACGAACCAGAAGAAGGAGAGGTTCACGGTTCGGCCGGTCAAACCGAGGTCGAACCGGATGACGTAATAAATAATAATAATATAAAATTTATAAAATGAATGAGACATTTTCCTCCGGCTGTGAGGTCAGAGGAGTGAGCCGACGATTGGGATGAACGCAGATGGTTGGAGGAGTCCCTCGGCTTCTGCTTGTGGATGGAGGAGTCGCGCACGGCTTGAGGCGTAGAATTGTAGAAGACTCGAAATAGTGAAATACTCGCAGCTTATGAATAGGGCAGCGAGAATAGCGATCAAAACTTCCCCACGCACGCATTCGATCGTGGATGGACGGCTGGGATTTGCAAATTTTAGAACCGTCTGGTTCTTCAAAAGCCGCCCGGTTCGGCAGTTCCCCCGTTCAACCGAGATTTGTACTGGTTTTTAGCCTGTTTCAAAGATAGCCGATTCTACATCAAACCGGCCGGACCGGTTCGTGGTTGAACCGGTCAAACCGAACGGACTGGTCAGGTTTTGAAAACCTTGCTACTATATGACATTATTCAATTACTGAGCCGAATTATTAAATCATTAAAATTTATCTTAATATCTCGTTTCTGAAATTTTGTGCATACTTTATTTATAAATGAAAATATGATTTGTTTTCTATTAATTTGAGCCTAAACGAGCCGAGCAAGCTCTTACTTATGCACAATTCAAGATGAGCTGAACTCGAAGAAACAAATTTTTGAACAGGCCGAATGCAAATAAACGAGTTCGCCCAGATCCAGCTTATTTATAACCTTAATCACAGAATGGCATACTCACTAAGAAAGGGATGTAATATTGTTGCGTCACTGGAACATTCACGACATTAGAGAGAGAGAGATTTTATCGTCCAAACTTTGTATGAAGATCTAACAGATAGATGGATAAAAAAGAGTGGTGTTAGAGTCACAAGAAACAACAAGATTTTTACATAGAAAATTCTGAAAAGTGGAAAAACCACGGGGTCTTGCCCAGTTAAAATGATTATGCTAAATTTTATTGTTGATTATAAATGAGGCACTTCATTAGGGGGGAGGCCTTGGCTAGATGTAGAGTATATACATCATAGATAGCACATTATATGGTGGGAGTTGGAAGAATCTAGTGATATGAGAGTTGTTCTTAAGATAGTGTTGTCCTATTTGATAGAGGTCGGACGAACTGAAGTTGACGGGCGATGAAGGTTGGAGGGACAGTAGTCAAAAAGGGACGGAGGTCGGAGGGTCCATAGTCAGCAGGCGGTGGAGGACGGAGAGATCATAGTTGGCAGGTAACGGAGGTCGACAGTGGTTAGAGGATCATAGCCGGTGGGCGACAGAGATTGGATGGATGGTAGTTGATGGGCCATGAAGGTCGGAGGGTCCGTAGTTGGCAGACGATGGAGGTTGGAGTGACCATTGTCGGCGGGCGATGGTGGTCTGAGGGACCATAGTTGGCTGATGACCGTGGTTGGAGGGACCGTAGCCAGCGGGTGACATAAATTGGAGGGATTATTGTCAGTGGGGGATGGTGGTCGAAGGGATCATAGTCGATGGAAAATGAAGGTCGAAGAGACCTTGTTGGTGGAAGACGGAGGTCCAAGGGACCGTAGGTAGCAAATGATGGTTGGTGCCGTGGTGGGGGTCCATCAAAGGTAAGCAGACCGGCGGTAGTTCGGTAGTGGTCAGCGAAAATTCGTTCGTGGTGGTGCATGGGTAGAAATCTATAATCCTTGAAGTCGCAGAGCTCTCTCAAATCTCTAGTCCAAAAAAATATTCCTTTCATGAAGAGAGCATGTTCCTATTTATAGATTTTTGTGAGTGACATGCTTATTAAATATGAAGTAGATCTAGGGCAAAATCGAAGTGGTCAATTGGACGGCTCATATTGATTCCCTCAATCATAGAGCGTTCATCAAGCATAAGAGTTTCATAATGTTGCTAGAATTAAGCGATATAGGCTCATTGGATTCATCTCGTTGACCTGCTCGATTTGACTATAAGCATGTTATATTTGGAAATCATTGGACTATCCAATTTATACTTTGAACCTTCTAAATGTGCTTTGGCCCTCTAATCTGAACCCATTTGGGCTCGGATTGGACAAATTTCAGTGTCATTGGATTCGTCTCTTCTAGATCATTAGTTTTACTATAAAGTTGTTAAAATTGAACTTTGGATGACCCCGGATTTAATTTCAAAAGTTGCCAACTTGATTATACCTCAAGATTCGCACTTGATCAAGGTGATTTTTGGTGAGTGATGATATATTTTAGTTTGCATTTAAGATACGTCATAAAAAATAAATTTTTATAGTCAATCATTATCTAATCAAATATCTCCTAAGAATATAAATACATTTATTTTGTTTTATTTTATATTTATAATAAGTATAGGTAGATATTTAACTATACAATGCATCTAATCATTGTCACTTTTTAACATTTTAAATGAATTGAATTTCAAATGACGTTGAAAGCTATGCCGTATTAAATGATTCATGTCATAATTATTCGATAAATTTTACGCTGATTGTCGACTATTTTATATGGCTGTTGTTGATTGTGAAAGCTATGCCTCACTATTATTATTATTATTATTATTATTATTATTATTGGAAAGTACTATAAAAAGTTAAAACATGAAAAATGATAATCACGTGAGACGCACGAGGAGGGCGGTGAGGGTGGGGCCCAGAGGTGTGGACCCCATTTGGTTTATGATTGAGCCGGTTTTGTCAGATCTGATCACGGATTGTTTTCTGGCCTTTACATTCGGCCTTTGCTGTTATGCTGTTATTTATTCGGTCTTTTTATTTTCAATATAAAATATCTAATATTAAAATTAATCTCAGTTATTACTGCTAAATTTGCTTAGTCTGTACTAAATATTTTAAATCTCTTAACTATTTATAATTAAGTTTCTTATTTTAAAATTAAATTATAATTTTCTGATAATCCATGCTGATTTTCTTATTGCTTGATTATTTGAGTATGGAGCGTCGAACTTTGGACTTATGATTTGTTTGGGAGAGTTTTATTATTGTTTTGTTTTTCATATAGTAAGAATACTTTTATTTGACTGCTACTTTGTTACTATTTCTTAGAAATTTTTATGATGTAAAGATGCATTCTACAATATCAATAACTGTTGCGTCCTAGAATATTTGTGGTAGTAAAGAAATATCATGTTTATCGTTTTAGTTTTATACGAAGATCTAGTACATATATAGATAAAAGAGTAGAGATATAACTTTCATAAAAGACACATAGACAATGGTCGGAAGGACTGTAGTTGGGCGACAATGGTCGGAAAGATTACAGTCGGGCGACAGAGGTCGGAAAGATTGTAGTCGGACGACGGTAGCCAGAAGGACCATAGTGGGCGGGCGACGAAGATCGAAAAGGCCTTAGTCGGGCGAAGTTGATCCGAAGAATATTAGTCGACAAGCGATGGTGGTTAGAGAGATAATTGAATGGTGATACAGGTTAGAAGGATTGTAGTCATCAGGTGACGGTGGTCAGAAATATCATTTTTTGGTGATGGAGGTAAGAAGGATCATAATCGGCGGACGATGATGGTCAGAATAATATGTCTTGCGACGGAGGCTAGAATTATTGTAATCGATGGGCGACGGTGGTTAAAAATACCGTAGTCGGGTGATGATGGTCGAGATGACTGATGATAGTCAATGGCCGGGTGTAATTCCAACGTTAGTTGGTGGCCGGGCTGAAGCCCGACAATAGTTAATGGCAGGGCAGTGGTGTGGCAGAAGAGATCTTAGATTTATCTCTCTCCTCTCATCTTTCATTTTCTTTCCCTTTGCTCCGCCTCCCCCCCCCCCCAAACACACACACACAAATAAAGAAAGAGGGGTATATTTTAAATGAACGGTCGATATCAACTCCCTTGATCATGGACCGTTTATCGAGTTTTTGTGTATCTCAATGATATCAGAATTTGGTGTTCTTGGGCTCGTTTGGATTATTCCGTTGAGCTGCTCGATTTGACTATAAGTATGTCACATTTCAGAATCGTTTGGTTATTCAATTTATAGTTTGAACCTTCCAAATGTGCTTCACGTCTTAGATTTGGACCCATTTGAGCTCAGATTGGGTCGAATTTGGTGTCGTTAGGTCCGTCTATTCGAGACGTTCAGTTCAACGATAAGTTTTGCTGAAATCGGAGTTCAAATGGTCCCGAATTTAATTTTGAATGTTTTCAATACGAATTTATCTCGATATTCGTGCTCAATCAAGATAAATTTTTGAAGATATATTAATAACGAAATTATTTTCTTCATAATTAACTTTTTAAAATATTATAGGCACCCAGATAAATCCTTAGTTGATGTATTCCTTAGGTAATATAGCACTATTAAGAAAAATGCTCGGGCAAAAAAAATAAAATGGATGGTGCTCACCATTTCAAGCAAATGATAATTAGTCATTTTGCCAGTCCTAAACTTTTCTTTTGAGACATTTAAATCAATTTAAGATAAACTCACACACACATCACATATATAAACTTCGAACTTAAAATTTCTTTATTGATAGTCAAAATTTCAAAACAATCCATCAAGATAAGCTACCTATAAACTTTTGTTAGTTAAAATTTGTGCCCATCGGGCTTGCTCGTTGAATTTTTATTAGGTCCGGACACCTGACGTAACTCTACATCCGGACACCAATAAAATGTCGCCACGTGCTCTTACTCTCTACCGCGCAGCCCAACGACCAGACCCGGACCGGAACCCAATATTGCTATGTATTAGCTGATTTGTACAGACTAGGATATTGTTAAGTTTTGCTTGGTAACAATAAATATCATTTTGTCAAGACCAATACCTAGCAATACAGAGCAATACCTAGCAATATCGAGCAATACCCCGATTTTGCTAGGTGTCGCTCTGTATTGCTCGATATTGCTCGGTATTGGTCTTGACAGAGCGGTATTTCTCGTTATTATCAAGTAATACCTAACAATACCGAGCAATACCTAGCAATACCGAGCAATAACTAACAATACATGAACATAGCAATACCAGGTTTCTGTTCCGGGTCGAGTCGTCGGGCCGCACGATAAAGATTAAGAGCATGTGACAATATATTATTGACGTCCGAATTATTGCCCGTGTGGCTCGTTGGTAGACTAGAAAATTTTTTCTTCAGTGAACCCGCGTTCGAAGCACCTAACGTTCCAAAAATAATATTTGTGGCCGTCCAATTCGTTGTGGCCCCCTGTCATTCCACGCATAAAACGTGCGGTCTTATTTTTATCAGGGCAAATTTTTTCTTCTTTTTATTTTTAAAGAAGTAAGATGACAAGTACAGCCAATTTTATGTTCCGGTAAGCAGTGGATTTCAATTTTTAAAATCTTGCTAATAAAAATTTATAATCTATTTGTGATGTCTATTTTATATTTTATAAAAGTAATTTATAAAATAATATTATTTAAAAAAACATAATGAATATACGCGGCGGGTAGAGTAAAAATATAGCGTCTTAACAATATACGTATATCCAGCACACCAACAGATAATTAAGTTAGAGAAACACCAGAAACTTTTTTACGTGGAAAACCCGAAAAGGGAAAAACCACGGGGCCTGGCCCAGATAAGAAATTTCCACTATATCTGGATTGGTTACAACGTTTGATTCGCTCCTTCACTTGGAGATGCTAGAATTACAGTAAGTTAATAACAAACAAAAATCTGATGATGATTAATGGATCGACCAAAATAAGGCAGTGGTTGGGAAAAGCTCCAGCAACGGTTAGTAGAAAAACTCAAGTGATGGTTGGTAGGAAGACTGGCAGTGGTTGGCAAGAAAACCCGGCGGTGGTAGGCAGGAACTCCGGCGGTGGTCGGCAGGAACTCCGACGATGATCGGCAGGAATCCCGGCGGTGGTCGGCAGGAACTACGGCGGTGGTCGGCAAGAACTCCGGCGGTGGTCGGCAAGAACTCCGGCGGTGGTCGGTGGCAAGAGAGCTCCCAAATTCCTCCCTTCTCTTCTTCTCCTTTCTCTTCACTTGAGCCCTCTTGTGAAGAATGAGGGCTCTATTTATAGTTTTTCTGGAGTGGCGTGGCTTGTAAATAGGTGTGAGATCAAGGGCGAATCGGGAGTGGTTTGAATGGACGGTCGATATTGAATCTCTTGATCGTGGACCGTTCGTTAGATATTTGAAGGCCTTGATGATGTCGGAATTTGGTGATCTTGGGCTCGTTGGATTCGTCTCGTCGAGACGTTCGATTCGAGTATAAGCTCGTGAAAATTGGAGACCGTTTGGTAACTCAAATTGTGGTTTGAATCTCCCAACAGCGCTTCGGGTCCTTGATTTGGACCCATTTGGGCTCGGATTGGGTTGAATTTGTTGTCGTTGGGTTCGTATTTCTGAGACGCTCAGTTTGACTATAAGCTCGCTGAAATCGGAGTTCAGATGGTCCTTAATTTAATCTTTGAAGTTTCCAACTCAATTTTGCTTCAAGATTTGTGCATGATCAAGATAATTTTCTAATGATGTATCAGTTGCCCCCCTATTTTCGGATGTCGAAGCTTACAAAGTCCGAAAATATATATTTGCACCTTTCATAGTTGCTTGTGACTTTTACCTTAAAATAAATTGGACTTTTACTTTGTTTTTGCTTATATTATCATTATTATCTATTGAATATACTCCTATATATATATATATATATATATATATATATATATATATAGAATAAATTGATTTATAAAATAAGTTGATATTCAATGATATCACCTGAATCAACATAAATACTAGGCATAATTTATAATATTATTTATATATATTTGTACTATTATTAATAAATTAAAGATTTCCTGCTTTATAACTTTTGAGAAGTTAATCATTAATGTTAAATTGTTTTAGACCAATCCAATACTAGATTGAGATAACGTGTATAGTAATGAATAACTATAACGTGTATAGTAATTGTTTTAAACCAACCGTTCAAGCCATTTTTAAAGTTTCGGCACAGTGCCGTCTCGATGCATTGAATATATAATTGTAATTATTATTATTTCATTTTACATTTAATTTTAACCTTTCAAATTCTAATAAATTTTTTAAGAATTTTATGGAATGACTTTTCATCTATCCCACCTTTCTTCCTATAAATACCTCTTTAGGAGGTGGAGGAAATCACAATCTCTTGTGTCATTCCAAGCCCTCCTTTTGGATTGATAGCTCGGAGATTGTCAGCGGCGATCAAAACCTTACTCTCTTGTGCCGGTCCTAGCATTCCTTTGGATTGGTAGCTCGGGGAGTGTAGGTGGAGATCAAAGCGAACATTGGTGGCGATCAAAGCCTAGCTCTCTTGTGCCGGTCCAAAATTTTCTTTGGATTGGTAGCTTGGAGGGCGTTGGCATTTGTTAGTCTTTTTAAAATTTGGAGACAAATATGGCCGACAATCCCATATTTAACAATCAACGAAGATCCTTGGATACAAAATCAAAGAGGACTTCGTTCAAAAATCTGGAGAATACTTCTGGTAATAATATTTTGCTTTTCATTGCTCAAGAGTCTTGATATCTTATTTCATCAAAAACTAAATTTCTTTAGGTGAAGGATTGACAGATGTCTCAAAAATTATTCCTTCTGCTCATGATGGTGATAGGAGGAGATCTGATGATGTCGCATCCATTATTACATCAGATAGTTTGGCAGCAATTCGCAAGAAATTTCATGTGCCGAATGAGGTGTTGATTATTGCTCCAAAGAGAACCGACAGGGCACATACCCCTCCACAAGGATTTGTAGCAATATATGAAATGACGATGCGTGCTGGTTTGAGATTTCCTCCAGCACCCGAGTTACTCGAAATTTTCAAAGCATGTGGTGTTGCATTACCCCAATTTTTATGTAGAGCAATGACAATTATAATGGGCTTGATAGTATTTTTTAGGGAACGTAAAGCAACACTAACCGTAGAATATTTATCCAAAATGTGTAAATTTACAAGTGATTCTTATGGTCGGATTTCATGTCGAGCCAATAAGAAATGGTTGGATTTTGTAACGAGGGACCCTTCAAAGAATTGGTGTAACTCATTCTTTTTTGTGAAGAATGAGTGGGGTCTTCCTGAAAAATGGGATAAATTGAAAGAGTTGCCAAGCTCTTTACATGTAGGAGAGGAAGATATTTTGAGAATTTTAAATTTTCCTGATACGGAAAGTCTTCAACAGGAACTACGTTATATTAGTCGATGTGTGACAGAGGAATCTCTTTTTAAAGTTGGCCTTTCCATTCAGGCAGGAAGATCCCATGCAATTCGGTTGAAAAAATCTGAGAAGGTTCATGAAATAACTTCTACCGCTCTTAAGCGTCCAACAAGCCAACCTTCAGAAGGTCAAAGAGTAACTGACTCTTCCCACCTAAAGAAGAGGAAAATAAATGATAAAGCGATCCCATCGAGAGATGATGTGGGAAGCAAGGAAGCTGCACATTTCCCGACCATCGATGCAATTTCTCTTGATTCGGATATTGAAACTCGATCCTCAAGAATACATATACCAGAAGATGTATTGAAGCATACTTGTAGCGGGCGACGACATGCCAACGAAATCGTGAGTAATTTCAATCTCTTTCCTTTTTTATATTTGCCCAATCATCACTTTTTTTTTAGCATAATTAAATTTCTTATTGCAGATGATTCAAAAGATGGATATGTAATCTCGATTTGAATCAATTTTGGATAATTGGAATGATGAATTTGTAAAAGTTAAATATTTACAAGGAGAATATAAACGAAGATTGGATGCAAAGATTAAAGAAATATCATCCTTAGAGAGCCAATTGACAGAATGTAGAACTGAATTGGCAACAATATCCACATCTCTCTCTTTCCAAAATCGAGAAGCTGACCTTTCTCGCCATGAGTTGATTGAGGCTCATGCAGAAATTAACCAGCAAAAAGAAGCTTTGAAAATACTTGCATTAGAGAAGAAAGCTCTTGAGAAAGAGAACAAGAAGTTACAAGATCATCTTCAACAAAAAGAAACGATCACTTTGGATATTGAAGCCACATCATTGAAGGCCATTGAGGAATTCAAGAAGTCTGCAATTTATCATCAAGAGATTCAAAGTCGTGCTCAAGAGGCTTATGAAAAATTATTAGATATTGAAGTAAAGGATCTGGAGCGTCAGAATCTCGAAGAAGGCTTTACTCGTGGTTTCCTGAAAGGTGTTCGGTTGGTTAACCGTAAGACTGGGGTTGATATTGAAGGGCTTAACCCAAGTCAAGCATCTGAGGATTCTTCTCCAGACTCGAGCGATGATGATATTGAAAGTGAATTAGAAAAGGTTCTTTTCAGCGATGATGATGATATTGCATAAGATGCTTATTACTGGTTGTATTTCATATATTTTCTTAGAGATTTTTATATATCTATTTTGTGTTTGGAGATATATCCTTATATTTATTGGATTAAAGAAATGTTGAACTTTCTTAGTAATTTATATATATATATATATATATTTATTTTTTTTTATCGATAGAAAGATTTTTTATGGAGTTAACTTATTTAATGAGAATTGAAAGACATCAATCCCTTTTGGATTGTTCTCATCTATCCAAGGTTGTGTTGTCAAAAAACTGCTTGATGACATTAATCTTGGTGGGAGAAGTTGGATCGAATCCCTTAGGATTGATCATAAAAATTTAGAAGTGATGATATACATCCTCTCAGGATGTCAAACCTATCCAAAGTTGTGTTGTCAAAGCATTGCTTGATGACATTAACTTGTGTGGATGAGGTTGGATCGAATCCCCTTGGGATTGATCGTCAAAATTTGAAAATGATGATATATATATCCTCTTAGGATATTAAACCTATCCAAAGTTGTGTTGTCAAAGCATCACTTGATGACATTAACTTGTGTGGATGAGGTTGGATCGAATCCCCCTGGGATTGATCGTCTGTTGATTGAGATACAATGAATATTGTGTTTTTCTCAAATCAACGCTATGCTTAATGTTTTATTTTAGGACCACTTATATTCTTCTATTTAAAGAAGATGACATAAATGATAATGATCAAGCAAAGTTTTACTATATAAAAGGCAGTACAAAATTTCATGATGGAAATAGAAATGCTACATAATAGTTCAATTTGAAAATAGTTTTACTGATAATATTTGCGGAGATTTCCAATATTCCAAGTACGGGGCAGCATTTTTCCGTCGCCATCTTTTAACTTGAATGTTCCAGGTTTGACCATGGATGCCACCATATAAGGGCCTTCCCATAATGGTGATAGCTTGTTACGTTGGGGGCCCTTTCCAGCTGCTTCAAGACTTCGCAGAACTAGATCTCCAACTGAGATGCATCGGGGTTTCACCTTTCGATTGTAGTGGCGAGCTACTCGTTGATGATATGCCGCAATTTTAAGGGATGCCACGTCTCTTGTCTCGGGAAGAAAATCCAAATTGTCTCGGAGTTTTTCTTCGTTATTGTTAAAGTTGAAAGTCTGAACCCTGAGACTTGGGACTCCAATATCAACCGGGATGATTGCTTCCGTGCCAAAGCAGAGGTTGTATGGAGTTTCTCCTGTTGGAGTTCTAGCAGTAGTGCGGTAAGCCCAAAGAACATTTTGGAGCTCATCAGCCCATTGCCCCCCCAGCCTTTTCAAGACGTGTTCTTAGTCCTTTAAGTATAGTTCGATTTGTAACCTCCGTCTGTCCATTTGCTTGAGGATGAGCCACAGCTGTATGCACCAGCTGTATATGGAGGTCTTTGCAAAATGCTGTAAAGATTTTTCCAGTGAATTGGGTTCCATTGTCAGTGATGATTTTTGCCGGAATACCAAAACGACAAATAATATTCTTCCATACAAATTGTTTTGCATTTGCTTCTGTAATTTTTGCAAGAGCTTCGGCCTCCACCCACTTGGTGAAGTAGTCCACTGCCAAGATGATAAATTTTCGCTGTCCGGTGGCTATTGGAAATTGTCCCATTATATCAATCCCCCATTGAGCGAAAGGCCATGGGCTTTGAAACGTCGAAAGTTCAGTGGCTGGTAAATGAGTGAGATTAGAGTGTAATTGACAATTATTACACTTCTGAGTGAACTCCAGTGCATCCTGCTTTATTGTCGGCCAGTAGAATCCTTGTCTTAGGATTTTGTTGGCCAATGCTCTTCCTCCAAGATGTTCCCCGCATATACCTGAATGAACTTCTCGTAATGCATAATCGGCCTCTGAAGGCGGAAGGCATTTAAGATATGGCCCGCTGAAGGCTCGTTTATGTAATTCTCCACCAATGACAGTAAAGTTAGCTGCTTGCCTTCGGATTCGTATTGCAGTTGGTGGATCTTCAGGTAGCACTCCTTCTTGTAGGAAAGATAGTATAGGATCAATCCAAGAAAAAGCTCCTTTGGCTTGTCGATTGATTGTATAACCCATGGTCCTTCGATGCTAGGAAAGTGTACTTCTTCGATATATTTTCTCTTGAAAAGGTCACCGGTTAGTGATGTTGCGAGTTTCGAAAGAGTATCTGCACGAGTATTTTGTTCCCGAGGTATGTGAATAATTTCAAATTTCTCTATGCGGGTGAGAAGTGACTTCGCCATTTCACAATATTGTGATAATTGTGGATTTTGAGCCTCAAATTCTCCTCTTACTTGAGAGACTACAAGTTGCGAGTCAGAATGTACAATTAAATTTTGCACTTCACATTCTATAGCTAGCCTCAGCCCGGCAATAAGAGCCTCATACTCAGCGACATTATTAGTTGCAGGAAATTTTAGACGCAGCCCATATTCAATAGTGGTATGATGAGGAGAGATTAACAAAATTCCAGCTCCAGCCCCAGAGCTTCCAGAAGCTCCATCAACATATAATGTCCAACAAGGAGAAGAGAAAAGCTGGATTGGTGTTTCTTCAGAAATCGGAACAGTACATTCGACCACAAAATCTGCCAAGATTTGTGATTTGATATCTGGTCTGGGTAAGAAGTGGATGTCAAACTCTCCCAGTTCTATTGACCATTTAATTAACCTTCCTGAAGCTTCGGGTTTTTGAAGGATACTCCGTAACGGAAGATTTGTGTAAACCCCAATTGTATGAGCTTGAAAATATGGCCTTAATTTTCTAGCAGAAAATACTAACGCCAAAGCTGTCTTGTCGGCTAATGGGTAGCGTCCCTCAGTCTCAGAAAGAATTTTACTGACATAGTATACTGGTCGTTGAATATCATTTTCTTCTCGGACTAGCACTGAGCTTATGGCATTTGAAGAAACAGCCAGATATAAATATAACCTTTCTCCTTGAATTGGTTTTGACAGAAGAGGGGGTGAAGCCAAATAAGTTCGAAGTTGTTCAAAAGCTGCTTGACATTCATCTGTCCATTGAAATCCTTTATTTCGGACATTTCTTAGTATTTTGAAGAAAGGCAAATAGTTATCTCCTGAACGGGCCAAGAAACGAGATAAGGCAGCTATTCTTCCATTCAGACGTTGAACTTCTTTTATATTCCTTGGGGGCACCATATCTCTCAAAGCTTTGATTTTTTCAGGGTTAGCTTCTATACCTCTATGAGTAACCATGAATCCCAAGAATTTTCCAGACGTGACTCCAAAAGCACATTTTGCAGGGTTGAGTCGTATGTTGTAATGTCGAAGGAGGATAAAGCATTGCTCTAGATCAAAAATATGTTTTGTCCTTTCAAGAGTTTTAACCAACATATCATCTATATATACCTCCATTGAACGACCTATGAGGTCTTTAAAAACTTTATTCATGAGGCGTTGATAAGTCGCCCCAGCATTCTTGAGCCCAAAAGGCATGACCTTATAGCAATATAGCCCCTTATCAGTTTGAAAAGCAGTTGCTTCCTCATCTGCAGGATCCATTCTTATCTGATTGTATCCAGAGTATGCATCCATGAAACTTAACATTTGATGTCCAGACGTTGCATCAACTAATTGATCAATACGAGGAAGCGGGAAACTATCCTTTGGGCAAGCCTTATTGAGAGATCTGTGTAATCTACGCACATCCTCCATGCCCCACTTGCTTTTTTTAACCATTACGACATTTGCAAGCCAAGTTGGATAATATACTTCCCTTATGAATTCAGCTTTCAAAAGCTTATCTACTTCTTGCTCTATAGCTTTTTGTCGATCTGGTGCAAAATTTCTCTTCTTTTGGATGATTGGTTTATACGTATGATTTATCCTGAGAGAATGCATAATAATATGTGGGTCAATTCCAGGCATATCTGCCGAACTCCATGCAAAAATATCTTGATTTGTTCGCAAAAAATCTGTATATTGTATCTTTTCTTCATCAGAAAGTAAAGACCCGATCTGCACCGTTCTAACTGGATCTTCTTCTGATAAAGAGACACAAATTAAATCCTCTACTGGGGAAGCTCTATAAAGGTCATCTTCATTTTGCAGATCAAAATTTTCAATGCTTAAAGTAACAGATGGGCGAGGTTGAGCCTGTCTGAGGTAGCAAGATTGTGCCTCCTGTTGATTTCCTCGCACTTCTCCAATCCCTGCTGGAGTTGGGAATTTCATCTTCAGATGAGGTACTGAAGCAATAGCTTTAAAAATTGATTGCAAAGGTCGCCCAAAGATAGCATTTATATGCTGATTCTGACTTAACCACAATAAATTGAACTGAATGAGTAACTTGTCGAGGAAATTCCCCCATTGTGACAGGGAGCGTAATTGTTCCTTCTACTCCTACTGGACGATTATCAAATCCATACAATGGTCCAGCAGCAGGTTGAAGCTTCTCTCTAGCCAACCCCATACTAAGAAAAGTTGAGTAAAATAGGACATCAACAGAACTCCCATTATCGATTAAGATTCTTTTAACGTTATAACATGGATCTCCAATACCAGCATTAATGACAAGTGGGTCTTGGTGCGGAGTACGAATCCCTTCTAAGTCAGAATCTCTAAATGTGATGGAGTGATCAAATCGTGCCTTCTTTAGAGTCGGTTCCTCCGGGCTGGTGAGTAAGACTTGAGAGGATATTAAGGGCCCCCCCTGCAATAGTTTCAAATTTCTCCAACTATTTGACGATTGTTATGTTGTTGCCTTTGTTGCTGTTGATGATGTTGCTGTTGGTTCTGCCCCCCAGCAGGATTAGCCTCATTTTGAACTGGTGAATTTTGAGTGAATTGACGAAGATATCCCTGTTGAATTAGCCTTTCAATTTCTTCCTTCAATTGTCTACATGCTTCAGTTGTATGTCCGCGCGGCTTCGATGAAAGTGACAATAATAATCTTGATTTCCAGAATTTGGCTTTTAGCGGTTGGGGCCATTTAATAGTTTGCTCATGTTGTATAGCCATAAGAATATTAACACGAGTTGTATTCAACGGAGTGTACTCCTTCTTTGGCCTGTAATCCCGATTTTGCTGAGGGGGCCGTGGTGGAAGATCTTGATTCCTCTTCTGAGACTTTTGGGCTCCAACTCCAGCTTCGTGCCCATTCTTTCTCTTATTAGAAGGCTGTTCAAATTGTTTTCGATGAGCATTGATAGCCTCATCAGCAGTAATCTGAGCTTCTACTCTGTGAATTAAGTCAGCATAAGAATGAACTGTTTCTCTCATTAATGCAGAGTAAAAAGGTCCGGGGCGCAACCCTCCAAGAAAAACACCTCGTAGTAATTCAGGATCAACGCCTGGGATTTGTCGAGCTTCAGAAGAAAATCTTTGAAAATATTCTTTCAAAGATTCTCCTTCATTTTGACGGATTCCAGAGAGATGTGATGAATCTTTAATAATTCTTCTATTAGCAACAAACTGTTCGACAAAGAGTTTTGCAAGATGAACAAAACTATGGATTGTATTTCTAGGGAGAGCATAGAACCAGGTGCGAGCTTGACCCTTTAGGGTCGCAGGAAAAACTTGACAAAGAAGCGCATCAGAAGCTCGCTGTATGTGCATAATTGTTCGATAATGATCAATGTGTTCATAGGGATCAGATGACCCATCATATGCATCAATGTTTGGTAGCTTGAACCCTGTTGGAATAGGGTGTATAAGAATTTCGTATGTTAGTGGAGAAGATTCTTGAAAGCTTCGCTGTATATTGAAATGATTCCTTTCCCGTATTGGGAATTCTTCTTGGACCAGTCGTCGTAATTCATCTCTTATGACATCGCGAGGAGTATCTAGAGCAGGTTGAAGATTTTGCATCTGATGGGCTCTAGGTGCAGGATGTGTTGAACTAGCAGCATCATCTATTTCCGGATTATATTGCGGAGGAGGAGCATGAGTTTGATGAACATTTTCAAATTGCTGGTCCATATCATTTTGTTGGCGATGACGGAGAGGAGGTTCATCATTTTGAGATGGCATCCTTTGTTGGCCTACCTCCTCCAATATTTCGAGGATCCTTGCTTGTTGCTCCTCCATCCTACGAATTCGATTTTCCAAGGAAGAAGGCCCTTCCCTCTGATAATTACGACGTCCATGATTGCCTGATGGGAATCTAGTTCGATGCGTATTTGAGCGAGAGAATCTATTGCTGGTATTACTTCGATCAGCCATTGAAGAAATATTGGGAAAGCTTTCCCACAGACGGCGCCAAACTGATGCGGACTAGAATATACGCGGCGGTAGAGTAAAAATATAGCGTCTTAACAATATACGTATATCCAGCACACCAACAGATAATTAAGTTAGAGAAACACCAGAAACTTTTTTACGTGGAAAACCCGAAAAGGGAAAAAACCACGGGGCCTGGCCCAGATAAGAAATTTCCACTATATCTGGATTGGTTACAACGTTTGATTCGCTCCTTCACTTGGAGATGCTAGAATTACAGTAAGTTAATAACAAACAAAAATCTGATGATGATTAATGGATCGACCAAAATAAGGCAGTGGTTGGGAAAAGCTCCAGCAACGGTTAGTAGAAAAACTCAAGTGATGGTTGGTAGGAAGACTGGCAGTGGTTGGCAAGAAAAACCCGGCGGTGGTAGGCAGGAACTCCGGCGTGGTCGGCAGGTCGGCAGGAACTCCGACGATGATCGGCAGGAATCCCGGCGGTGGTCGGCAGGAACTACGGCGGTGGTCGGCAAGAACTCCGGCGGTGGTCGGCAAGAACTCCGGCGGTGGTCGGTGGCAAGAGAGCTCCCAAATTCCTCCCTTCTCTTCTTCTCCTTTCTCTTCACTTGAGCCCTCTTGTGAAGAATGAGGGCTCTATTTATAGTTTTTCTGAAGTGGCGTGGCTTGTAAATAGGTGTGAGATCAAGGGCGAATCGGGAGTGGTTTGAATGGACGGTCGATATTGAATCTCTTGATCGTGGACCGTTCGTTAGATATTTGAAGGCCTTGATGATGTCGGAATTTGGTGATCTTGGGCTCGTTGGATTCGTCTCGTCGAGACGTTCGATTCGAGTATAAGCTCGTGAAAATTGGAGACCGTTTGGTAACTCAAATTGTGGTTTGAATCTCCCAACAGCGCTTCGGGTCCTTGATTTGGACCCATTTGGGCTCGGATTGGGTTGAATTTGTTGTCGTTGGGTTCGTATTTCTGAGACGCTCAGTTTGACTATAAGCTCGCTGAAATCGGAGTTCAGATGGTCCTTAATTTAATCTTTGAAGTTTCCAACTCAATTTTGCTTCAAGATTTGTGCATGATCAAGATAATTTTCTAATGATGTATCATTATCAGATAAATAAATAATAATAATGATAATACAACAAAAAATAATCATCAGAAGGGATAAAACTACTCAAATAGACTAATAGGATCTATTAAAGACTGAGAGGAGTTTTTGATAAAGATGATTATAAAGTTATTGTGAGAAAAATATTTTTTTTTTAAATGTTGAAAAAAGTTAGTTTTCTAGGACGAAAAAAAATAATAACCGAGCATAAATTGTGATTCCTATATGAAAATCAAAATAATAAAAATTATCACAAATAAAGTCTTTGGCTTCATTTGGGATGACTTTCCTACTGCTTCTTAAAACAGTTTTTAGTAATAAATTAAAAAAAAATTGTATTAAAAAGATGCTATAAGACAGCAAGAAAGCTGTCCCAAACTAAGGCTTCGTTTGGGATGGCTTTTTAACTGCTTTCTAAAACAGAGTTTTAATACAAAAATAAAAAAATTTGTACTAAAACTCCGTTTTATAAAGCAATAAAAAAGCCGTCCCAAACGAAGCCTAAACCTTAGTCTTTTAATATAATCTTTCGCTTTAGCTTGCTACAATTTAAAGTTTTTACAAGTAATGAATATTTTTTTTAACTATATAATAAATGTTATAAATTACAAAATTAATCGAATTGTCCTTTTTTTAGGAAAACATTAAATGAGTTATACGATAAGAAGTTAAAATTTTTTTTCTTGAGAAAAAAAAATGGTCATAAGTCATAAAATATAGGTGATATATCAGTAAAAAATTATCTTGATCAGGCACGAATCTCAAAGCAAAATTGAGTTGAAAGTTTCAAAAATTAAATCAGAGACCATATGAATTCTGATTTCAGTAAACTTATAGTTGAACTGAGCGTCTCGGAAAGATGAACCCATCAACACCAAATTCGACTCAATCCGAGCCCAAATGGGTCCAAATCAAGGGGAAGAAGCGCTGTTGAAGGGTTCAAACCACAATTTGGATTACCAAACAGTTTCTAAATATGACATGCTTATAGTCAAATCGAGCAGCTCGACGAGACAAATCCAACGAGCCCAAGATCATTTAATTCTGAAATCGTTAAGGCATCCAATTGACCAATAAACGGTCCATGATCAAGGGGATCAATATCGACTGTCCATTCAAACACTCTCATTTTGCCCTTGATCCTCCACATATTTACAAGCCATGCCACTCTCAAAAAACTATAAATAGGCCCTCATTCTTCACATGAAGGGGAGGAGGAAGAGGGAGAAGAAGAGAAGAAAGGGAGGAATTTGGGAGCTCTCTTGCCATCGACCACCACCGGAGTTCTTGCCGACCACCGCCGGGATTCCTGTTGGCCACCACTGAAGTACTTGCCGACCACTGTTGGGGTTCCTGCCGGCCACCACTGGAGTACCTGCCGACCACCGCCGGACTTACACCCGTTCTCCGACCACCGACGGACTTTTGCCAGTTCGTCGACCGCCGTCGGACTTCCACCAGTTCGCCGACCGCAGCTGGACTTCATCCCAACCGTTGACCACCGACGGACTTCTGCTAGTTCGTCGATCGCCGCCGGACTTCCACCAGTTCGTCGACCGCAGCTGGACTTCATCCCAACTGTTGACCAATGACGGACTTCTGCCAGTTCGTCGACCACCGACGGACTTCTGTCAGTTCGTCGACCACCGACGATTTCTGCCAGTTCGTCGACCGCCGCCGGACTTCCACCAGTTCGCCGATCGCCGCCGGACTCCCACCCGTCCTCCGACTGCCGCCGAACTTCTACCATTTCATCGACTGCCGCCGGACATCCGCTTGCCCGCCAACCATCGTCAGACTTTCATAGTTTGCCGTCCGCCATCAGAATTCTGCCAGTTTGCCGAACACCTCAGGACTTCCACTAGTTCGCCAACTATAGTCCTCCCAACCACTGTCATCCAACTTCCGTCCTTTCGATCTCCATCGTTTGCAGATTATGGCCCTTCGGACCTCCGTCGTCTTCCGACTACATTCTTCGCAGACTATGGTCCTCCCGACCTTCGTCGCCCGCCGACTACGGTCCTCCCGACCTTCGTAGCCCGCCGACTACGGTCCTCCCGACCTTCGTCGCCCGCCGACTACGATCCTTCTGACCTCTGTTGTCTGCTGACAACGGTCCTTCCTATCTCTGTCACCCGGTGACTACGATCCTCCCGACCTCCGTCGCAATACAACGGTCTTTCTAACCTATGTCGCTCACAGGCTACGATCCTTCAGACCTCCATCACCCGCCGAATATGGTTCTTCCTATCTATATCGCTCATCGACTATGGTTTGTCGCCCAAAATAAACATATCAACATTGATTCTTCCAACTTCCACCATGCAATGCAATTTATATGATGTATATTTGTTACTTCGAGCCAAGACCTTCCTCCTAAGGATGGGCCTCATTTGTAATCAATTGCAAGCGATAGTGGATTCATTCAAACTGGGCCAGGCCCCGTGGTTTTTCCCCCTTTTTTAGGGGTTTCCACGTAAAAACGCGGGTGTCTCTTATGAACGCTACACCCTCATCTCTTTCATCTGCTTGCGTTCTGGATCTTCGTACAAAGCTAAGGCATTAATCTTTATATTTCTCTACCGCCGCGAATTTTCCAGGACGCAACAATAGGTAACATTTTCCAAATCGACATCTCCTCACATTCCGTGATCAATATCTGAAAAGAAATACTCTAAAGGTAACAAATGAATAATGGAGTGTAATTGAAGATTCCAGCAGGCTCCAAACATTCAAATGAATGATATAATTAGGCTTCTAGCAAATCTTTGTTTTAATATATGAATTATGGGTGTCAGTATTTGACACGATCTGAAAATCCGACCTGAAAATTTCGGGTTAGGATCAATCCTTTTGTGAAACGGGTCGGGTTCGGGTTCAACATACCTACCCGTTTCAAAAATCGGGCCAGATTCGAGTCAACCCAAAAAACCAGAAAATGACCCCCTGATAGCATCTGCCCTCCACGTATGCTGCTCGAGTGCCTACCACATCTTTTCGCATGAGTCACCGATCACGTCATCTGTCGCGTGTCTCTACCGTGTGTCCACGTCTGCTGCCTGCTACCGCGCCGCCACTGTCGTTGCCACGCTACTTTGCTGCTGGCACCTGGCGGTGCTGTCGAGCTGCTACTGCTACCGCTGTCATTGTCGTTGGCGTGTCTACGGGTTGTCAGGTCAACTAGATAACCCGCTTGCAAAGATTGGTGAGGTTCAAGTCGGATCAACTAGTGTCTGGTCAAAAAAAATAAAAAAATAAAAAAAAACAAAAAAAAAATAAAAGAAAAAAAATTAAAAAAAAAAAACTAGTGTCTGGTCACGGGTCGGGCTCGAGTCAATTGTGAATTCAACCCGGATCCCACCCATGACTCGATTTATATAACCCTAATCTGAACAAAATGCTATTCATTGTGGTGTACTCTCATTCCCATGCAAAAAACGTGCCGAGTTCTGATTCTTATTATCGCATTTTTTTCAATCATAGAATTAAGGAAGCATTAATTTGTTGCGCTATGATATTTTTAATTTTGGGTGCAGCTGAACTTCAGTTGATAAATTAGTAGGCTGTACGCGAACGATGACTATCATATCATTGTCATGTGAGTCGTAGGACCACCGCCGTGTGATGAGAGCATGCCAGTTGCTCAGTTAGCCGACACGTTGAGTGGCCGTCACCCACCAATCGAAAGAGAAAGCTTAGTGTGGACCCCATCTTGATTGATTCATTCGACGGAACACAACTCTCCTTGGCCTATTGGTTGAGAGCTAAGGCTTCCAACTAAGAGATCTAAGGTTCGAGTCTCTGTGTATGGGTTGTGTGTGTGAGTTTGCCTTAAATGGCCTAAATGTCTCAAAAAAAAAAGTTGAATTTGGACGACGAGACAATTATTTGATTTGTAAATTTATAAAATTCATAGTTGGTTTGAAATATTAAATGATCCTAGATAATTGTTAGCTTGCCTCTAATTTAATTTAAGTTTTGTTCTAAAAATTTGTTACGATGGTGGTTGGGAACAATGTTTCAATGAACCATATTAGAGCGACAAATTTTAGAGAATTGTAATCGATGATGATGATTGGAGAATTGTAATTGGGTGGTGGCAATTCGACAGTAGTTTTACGGTGATGGGCTGATGATGGTTTGAAGATGATAAATGGGCAATGATTTGATCGTAACAGTCTGCTGCTGACAATCAAGTAATGGTGCTTTGGTGGAGTTTTATGATTATTCAAACCTCTCAATTCTTTTAAATCTAAAGCTAAGATCCAAGCTCTCCAGCTCTCTCTCAAGTTTATTGATTTTTAAGAATAGCATGCTTCATAAAATATATAGCCAAAATTCAGAACATTCTATATTGATTTGATCAATTATATGCTATTCCTTCATGATCGAAGTGTTTTAATGCGTCAAAACTATTGTCTCTAACAAACCATCATCAGCCCATCACCGTCAAACTACTGTCGAACTGCCGCCATCACCTAATTACGATTCTTCGATCACTGTCATCCGATTACAACCCTCTAAAATTTGTCGCTCGGTTCATCAAAACATGGTTCCCAACCACTATTATAGCAATTTTTTAGAACAAAACCTAAATTAAATTCGAGAGAACCTAACAATTATCAAGGATTATTTAATATATCAAACCAACTATGAATTTTATAAATTTACAAATCAAATAATTGTAACGTTGTCAAAATTCAACTGAAATAAATTCGAATGATTCAATCAAGATGGGATCCATAATTAAATATCAGCCCATTTAAATTATACTAATATAATTATTAAGTTTTTTTGGGGAATTTTGGGGCCAAAAGCCCATAGCATTAAAAAAATTCAAAGATTACAAAGATAAAATAAATGTTACCACAACCAACCAGTAACACTTACCCAAAACCATATCAGCAAAAAGCTGCAGAAAAAAAAAAAATTAAAACTAAAATCTAATACAAACTATCAGCTTAGGTTGCAAAAAATTTGGACAAAAAAGTATGTGAAGCTCATGCAGTGAAAAAGCCACCAACACAAAATTGGTTTAGAAAAGGAAAGAACACCCAAAAGTTTCGACTCCACGAAAAGAGCTCCCAAGCCAAGAAATCCTGGACTCAGAGTATAGATAGATTGGCACGAAAAATTCAATAATCCCTGGTTGCCCGTAGACCGTCCAAGGGATTTGGGAGCATCATCATTGTCCGGGAATGGCATTATCCCCGGAACAGAGCCAATAGTCATATAACGGGACAGAGCCAGCAGCAAAATAACAACCAACCACCTGAAGATTGCCAAAGTTCCAGAAGATCCAGAAAGGCCAATAAACAGAGGATAACAACCCAAAAAAAGCAGAAATTACTGCAAAAATTCCTTAAAACGGTCCACCAATTTCTCATAGGTATTCCATTTACCAATTTTTGCACGAATAGCAGATGTAATAACTGATTTAACATAATCCGGACTGTTCCACGAGTTAGAGAAACGCCTAACATTCCTTTCCCTCCAGATGTAGTACACAGCCACAGAAATAGCCAGGTAACAGCAGTTTTTTTATTTTTCAGTGACATTGAAATTGGCATTACAATAGAAAAAATCATAAACCTGGTAAAGAGTAGGCCTAAAGTAAAAACAGTTAAGGGCCGGGAACAAGGAAGAGATGACAGTGAAAGTAAAATCACAAATGAAGAAGATGTGAGAGTGAGACTCATTATGCCCTCTACAAAAATCGCAGATGGGAGAGGCCGGGATGCCTCTAATTATAAGCTTGTCAGCACATTTAAGATTACTGTTTATGGCCATCCAAGAGTAACAAGCATACCTCAAAGCATACTTCTTATGCCATATGAATTTAAACTAGCTCACATCCTCCAACTCATAAAAAAATTGAGAAGTAAAATTCTTAAAAATAGGTTTCGAAAAACCATTCCAGTTCACAGCAGAAACATCCCCAACCAAAATGGACAGAATCTTATGCTTAATATCCACCGGCCAGCAATCCGGTAAAGACCAGGTCCCATTAGAAATAAAATCAGAAACATCACATTTCACCAAAGCACACAACTCTCCTTGGCCTATTGGTTGTGAGCTAAGACTTACAACTAAGAGGTTTAAGGTTCGAGTCTCTGTGTATGCTTTGTGTGTGTGAGTTTGCCTTAAATGGCCTAAATGTCCCAAAAAAAAAAACCATTTCACCAAAGCAGCATCATGGAAATGGTTACCCAGAGAATCGCCATCAAACCAAGGATCCCAGAACATCGAAAAGTTGCTAGCAGCAGGCACATTAAAACCAAAAAGCTCTTTGGTTTGAATATAATTATTAAGTTATAAGATTAAATTTGATTTTCAAAACAAATCAGGTTTGCTCCTCCGCCTCCTCCTAAGCCCAGTTCTTGTTTTTTTGGCGGACTTCTTGGTATCTCTTTATTATCTCTATACTCTCTCTCTCTTCTTTATCTCTCCCCTCTCTCTCTCTCTCTCTCTCTCTCTCTCTCTCTCCCGCTGGTTTTTTTGGGAGGAGGAAATTGATACATCAAATAGGGGTGTCAATATTTGACACGACACGAAAACCCGACCCGGACCCGACCCGATTTCAAAACGAGTCGAGTTCGGGTTCCATAAAACGACCCGTTTGAAAAACGGGTCGGGTTCGGGTTGACCCGACGGGTTGCCGGATCAACCCGTTTGACCCGAAACACGCAGTCCGAGCCAGCCCGCGTCCACCCTCGCGCCTGACCGCGTCCGCGCTCGCGCTCGCGCGCTGTTGCCCGCTCCGCCCGCGCTGCCGGCGCTCCGCCCGCGCTGCCGGCGCTCCGCCCGCGCTGCCGGCGCTCTGCTCTGCCCGCGCTCGCGCGAATGCGCTGCTGCCGCTCCGCGCTGCGGCGATTTCGGGTCACGGTTTCGGGTCGGGTCAACTCGACAACCCGCCGGGCGGGTTCGGATTTTCGACCCGTTTGCCTAGCCGGGTCGGGTTAGGGTCGACCCGTTTGAACCCGGGTCAGTTCCGGGTCCGACCCGAACCCGACCCGTGACCCGAAATTGACACCCCTAACATCAAACATGTTTTTTAAATCTAAGTAAGAAAATTAATTAGTTAAATTATATTAACTTTATAATTATAATTTTCTTTACTAAATGTGAATATTATATTAAATTAATCTAATAAAAATAAATTAAAATTAATAAACAATTACTTAAAATTCTGACATATTATGATCTTATACTGATTTAATTAATCTAAATATAGTTCAAAATTAAGATTTAATTAATTTAATTCAAATAAAATAATCTTAAATATAAAAAAAATTATTTGAACTAATTTAATAATAACCGACAGAAAACTATTAATTTTTTAATAAATAATAAGATAGTGAGTGATATATTTATTCTTTTTTAATGAAAATGCATATGATTTTAAAGGTATTTTTATAACTTTTTGTTAAAAATATATCTTATCATATATGATTACATTTAATAAAAATTATATTTTTGAGAGTAATTTAATGATTAATATTAATTTTTATCCCCATACTGCTCAATTATTTGGACTTTAAGCATACAGGTTTGAAGATCGTTGATTCCTACAAATATTTGATTTGGACTCATTTGATTGATAAAATAAGAATTTAAATGCTTAATTTAATCTTAAAATTTTATTTAAAAATACATAAAAATCTGTATCCAAATAAGTTAATTTTTACCACATATCAATACTAATATAATATAAATTTGTAAGAATAAATTTCCCTCACTTTTCTTACTTTAAATTACTATACACAGAATTTTACAACTTGCAAAATTAAATAAGTAGTCCGGTAAAAAAATAAATTATTTTATTTTATTTCTAGAGGAAATATTATTCATAAGTCAAAATATTTGTCAAACATTTTCTAAATATCTTGTCTTATAAAATAAAATAAAATTAATTTTCTCGAAAATGCGTAAGCAAAAATTTGTCCTTAGAAAAGTTGTATTGTTTCCTCCTATAAATAAACAGCGCACTCGCTCTCATATCCCGTCTCTCACCTTCTGCCTCTCTGTATCTCTCTCTGTGTGAAGCAATGGCGGCCAAGGATGAGCACATGATCCTCCGGCACGAGAACGCGAGGTATCGCGACATCGCCCGCCATCTGGTGCTACGCCGCAAGCTGACGAGGAGCAAATTCGCGGAGCACAAGGCCGGCGTTAGCCCTGAGCTAGACGAAGCCAGGATCGATTGGGTAACTGCGCTCACTCTCCTCATTCAGAAGCTGCTCTCAGTAATTAGCTTCCCACTTCTGTGTCTCGGCCACATTGTCGAGTTTTTCCTCAACCTACACTCCCTCAACGGCGGCTTCTTCGGCATCCTTCGCCGCTTCCTTACAGGTCTGGATCTAATAACGATCACCTTTTTTTTGTTTCTCTTATGCCCTTGATCGCATATATTTTTGTTTTTTCGATAAATTAGTCTTAAGCTTCTTTTGAGATTTTTTTTTTGTTGTTTTAATTTTCAGATCGGTAATCATAATTTTTATTTGACGATTTTTTTGCTTAAAAAATTAATTTCTCTATGCTGTAGCGAGTCTGGACGGAAGAACTATCCATATTATGAGTTTATATTTCTTTTAAGAATTGGGTGAATGCTCTGAAGAGTTTTTCAAAGTTGTTGTGGAAAAGATTCTGCAATTGATTGCATCAAAGATAGCATGGAGGACCATTATAACCTCTATTCCCACTAATTAGTGCCCTTGTGAGTCAAACGTATATAGCCCTCTTTTTCCCCTAATTGATTAACAAAAAATGATAATTACAGAAACTACCGGCATACTAATTATTACAGATCTGATATCAATTACTTAAAACACTCCAGCTGGTAAGATTCAGTTACGTCAAACCTCTGTTCCTCCACTTCTTCTTATAGCGATCATGGCCTGGCCAGAGATGCGTTGGGGTGAACCTGCTTGAAGGCTTTGAAGATGCACTTCTTGTATGAATGACTGAGTTCTTCTAGGTCTTCTTTTTCTTTCTTGCTTGAGATGGCAGCCTTAGTCGGCAAGCAAGAAAGGAAGGGGGGTTAGACTAGAGAGATGCAAGTTTGTTGGACGTCAAGTTTGTTTGGATCCAAGATATAGCAGCTTTATTGCTTCAGAAATTAAAAGAAGAAGAAATAGAAAAGGGGGCTTAACCTAATTTTTTAATATCATTTTTAAAATAAAAGGCTCAGTAAAATGAATTGCCCAAAAAAAAATTAATATCATTTTTTTTTTTCAAAAAAGGAGCTATTTACATAATTACAGTGCATTAATTTAATTACTCATCTTAATTATTCTAATATTGACTCACCTTAAACACCCCCCAATTTTATATATATATATATATATATTAATTTGTTTCCCTCTATATATTCTTTAGTCATTCTTACTTTCTTACAAGAGTTTTTAGGTAATTGACCACCCCCCCAAACAAAAAAAAAAAAATTAAAATACTATAGTCTTTAAGCAATTGCCCCCAGCAGGTCGAACCCCGCTAGGAGGCACTATCCCTTTAGACCCTTGACATATGTGCGAAGCGTACAACGATGAACAAATAGAGATCGAGAGGTAGCGCCCTCGGAACAAATTTTGGTTGTAAGAATTTTTATGGAAAAAAAAAAACTCTATACTTTTACTTATAAGTTTGCCTCAACTGAAAATTAAGGCTAAATTTGCCCCTAAATATATATATATATATTTATATAAAATTACATAATTAAATAAATTTTAAACTCATCAAGGGAATCAATGTGGGGTTTTACGTCACACTTCATCATGAAGAAATATTATCAACATTAAATCAATGACCCCATTACTCGCTCTGATTTTTTTTTTTTGGAACATTTAGGTCAATTATGATAAACACACACATCACATATACATTGGACTCAAATCTAAGTCCTCTTGACCCAATCAACAGATCAAGATGAGTCTCCATCAGCGGATGAAACATTCTTATAGGATTTGTCTTTGACTTAGCCTGAGTGCGTAAAAATATGGTGTCATGTCATCTGTTTGTGTGACCCGAGTGGTAGTGGAAGTGGGCGATCCAAAATTTTCTGCTTAAGACAAAATTGTGAGTGGAGAATCTATTGGTGCTTCAAATGATTTATGTTGAATATCTCAATATTCCCTAATAATAAGCTAATAATTTCCTTCAAGATAAAAAAGTTCAGATTCTACCTTTTTATCCAACCGATTGATTATTGCACAACAAGTAATGCTCAATTAACCACTTGATTTGGCTTCCACAAAGAGAAAAATAATTGGAAGAGCAGCTCAAGAACTAGCAGCTTGGCTTCTGCTAAGAAAAAAGCTTTAATTTATACGTACTCATTGATGCTTTTGTTGGATGCAGTGTCTCTGGTGATTCCAAGAAGAAAATCGGCTGATTTTAGATCCATCATCTGTCACATAGATGGTCGATATGAGCTATTCAGGAGCATTTTTATTACAGATTTTACTTCAATAGAGCCAGTGCCAGGCCTGGACGTCAATCCCTTCAGTCTCTCTATGATGGCTGCTAAGCTCGCCTATGAGAACGGTGCTTTCATAGAAAACCAAGTTAATAAATATTGGAAGGTACAAACTATCCCTTATTTTTTTTTTCTCTTTTTAAATATATAGATGTTTTAAAAAATAACTACATGTGCGTTGGGTGTTGGGTTTAGGTTAACACAGAATTTTCATATATGACCTTTCTTACCTTCAAATATTAGCTTCGTTTGGAACAGCTTTCTTACAATCTTACTGCTTCTTAAAGATGCTTTTTCAAACGAAACCATAATGTCGCCCTAATTTAATCTCTCAACTATACAAATTTGATCATATATGATCTTTTTGGATCTAAATTGAGATCAATTTTGTAAAATCGTTGAACTATGTTAGTATCAATTTTATATCAAAATCGTAACATGAGGGACTATTTTGAAAAAAATTAAGTACAGTCTAAGGTCTAAATTGGGGCAATGTAATATTCTGGGACTAAATTAATGATAGATAAATAGTTAGAAGACAATTTGAATTTGTATTGTTTTCTAAAATTATTAAATATTAATGTTTAGTTTAGAATTTGTGGCTAAATAATAAATTATGAGTAAGTTTCTAATCATAATATTTTTTAAAATATTATTTTGAATATATATATATATATATATATATATATATATATATATATATATATATATATATATATATATATATATATATATATATATATATATATATATATTTATGGTGAGAATAATTTAGATAAGATCTGCGTCATTTGTAAATTAATTTATAGCGGAGCATGAGCACGTGCTTCATGCGTTGGCGCATGGGCATGGAAGCGAATAGATTAATAAGGACTCTTAATTATTTATGTTATAATCTCAGTTGTTTTGATAAAGTCATAAAGATGGTTCATCTAACTTTATTTTTTATATATTTTTTTGCAGATGCATTTTGTCAAATTCTTCAATTGTTGGAACAGTAAGTGTACCCTCCCTCAATTATTGATGAAACAGAAAACAAAAAAAAAGTGGTCACATGAATTACATGATCCACGCCTTCAAAATTTTTAAATGAATTGAATCTGTTGCATGGGCAACTGGACCCTACATAAATATAAAGAAATTTATTATGTTATTTACTTTATTTTTATTTAAATTTATAGAAGTAGTGGCGTAAATGGCATCATTAAATAATCGAAAATTTATTGATGGTAAAATTTTACAGAATTTCTTTTTATTTAATTGCATAATCTTTATTATTGAATATTGATAAGCTGTTGTCTTCATTTATGTTACTCTGGGATTGCTTAGTACTATAGTATATATTGATTTGTTACTATGGACTAGGGGTGTAAGTGAACCGAGTTGGCTTGAGAACCGGCTCCAGCTCGACTCGTTTATGGGCTCGTGAGTCGTCCTTATCAAACTCACGAGTCGAGATCAAGCTCAAACTCGAGCAAATATAGTAAACGAGCTCGAGTTCGAGGTTGATGAGGCTCGGCTCGTGAGTTGGCTTGAAGAATTATTAATATTTTTGAATAATTTTAATTTATTTATTAAATTTAAATATTAAAAAAATTAATAATAAATGCTAAACATTGCAACTTTTTTTTAAATCCCACTTAAGTTTTAAAAATCATGCCTCATGCATGTAACCCAATTGGACGTGATTCAATGCGGAAGGTGATTTGTTTTTCATGAAACGAGGCGGGCGGAAGGACGTGACAAGCGAGAGAGGAACGATGAAGGAAGAACTAGGCAAACGTGCACGTGGGTGCTTGCTCGGTTACGACTGGAGGATGACTCGATCGTGGAAGGGGGACGACGCGGACTGCCGAAGCTCGCGAGCCTGCTCGTGCTCGCTTACAGTGGAATGTGCTCGAGTTCGAGCTCACCTTTTGAGCACGACTCGAGCTCGAGTTTGACCTGGCTTTCTAATTGACGAGCCAAGCTCGATAGTAGGGGTGTCAATTTTTGACACGAATCAAAACACGACCCGAACCCGACCTGGAATAATCCGGGTTCAGGTTCAACAAATCAATCCGTTTTAAAAATCAGGTCTGATTCGGGTTGACCCAGCAACCCGAAATTGACATGAAAGTAACACAAAAACTCATATTTGACCTTAAAACCCGAGATTAACCTATTTTGACCCGTTTTTTACCCAAAAACTATCAATTTTTGGTCAACCCCGGGTCATTCGTGTTGGGTCGGGTTGACCCGGACCCAAATCGGGTCTGGTTCGGGTCTGGAAACCTGCCCATTTTTAAAAACGGGTCGGATTCGGGTTGACCCGAATAGTGTCGAATCAGTTCCGAGTTTGACTTGAACCTGACCTGTTGACCCGAATTGACAACCCTACTCCATAGTATCATTACTCAACTCGTTCACACCCCTACTGTGGATGCAAGATGATCATGATCTTGCAAGAGAGAGAGAGAGAGAGAGAGAGAGAGAGAGAGAGAGAGAGAGAGAGAGCAGAACAAATAACAAGAGATAGATTGCTAATGCAATATTCAATTAATAATGTTTTAGGTTTATGCAATAGACGCTATTATAGGAGAAATTTTAAGATTAAGCATGATTAAAAATTGTATTACGAGTTTAAGTATGTTTTAAAAAAAATTTAAAAATAGGCAAAGTCGCCCGTTAAACGGGCGACTTAATCATCCTAAAAGTCTAGTCAGCATCTAGTCATCATTCAAAAAAAATTAAATAAAAAAAAATAAAATTACTGTAGCAAGTCGCCCGTTTAACGGGCGACTTGCTACAGTATAATATTATTTTTATATTAATTATTTCATAAATTTTTTAATTTTTAATTTCTCACAAATACAGAAATGAAGGGATAATACAAGTAAAACAAAGATGGAGGAATGAAAGCTGAATCTCATCCATGGCTGATTTCCTTCTACATCAGTTTAGCTGGTTTGACGTACATCTTGATTAATATTAAAGACTTTGAATCATAACTTCAAATTTGCTTAATCCATATTTTTTTCTCACGGCCTGAGTTTGGGAATTAAAAAGCTACATGGTAACCCAATTTTAACATATTTAATATGTTTAGTTGGCTATGATGACTTAGCTTGATTTGAATACTTTTTTTGTGGTCAATAGCTGCTGATTTGTCTAGTTTTGGTTTGACAAAGTGTTGCGAAGGTCAACTTTTTTGAATAAGCTCGAACTCCGCTCACTGGCTGATTTGAAATAGCTCTTATTTGTGAGAAATTAAAAATTAAAAAAATTATGAAATAATTTAATATAAAAATAATATTATACTGTAGCAAGTCGCCCGTTAAACGGGCGACTTGCTACAGTGATTTTATTTTTTTTTTTAATTTTTTTTTTTAAATTTTTTTGAATGATGACTAGATGCTGACTAGACTTTTAGAGTGATTAAGTCGCCCGTTTAACGGGCGACTTTGCCTATTTTTAAATTTTTTTAAAATATGCTTAAACTCTTAATACAATTTATAATCATGTTTAGTCTTAAAATTTGTCCGTTCCTCTCCTCTCTATAAAATGTAAGCAAATTAAAGAAATAAATTAGAGAGAGTATATTCTGTGTTATAAGTAGTATTGATAAACGAACTAAGGTGAGGAATGAGACTATGCTGGAATGAGCCCACATCATTTGTTCTCCTAGGTTATTCACAGAGTTCATGATCAACTTCTTCTTCTTCTTTATTTAAGTTTTAATCTTTTTCCTCACGATGTCTTTCAACTTCATCTCTAGCTTATCCCTCTGAGGCTTGTAGCTTATTAAAATGATTATCAGTGTAAGAAAAAAAATAATATGAATAAAGAAAGTATCTCTATTGTAGATTGTTGCACCAGAATGAACATTGTCGTGCAATCATAAGAAGAAAATGGAATATGTTTGGAATTGCTTGACCTCTTTGATTCTATAGAAAGTCTAATTTTAACAAATGCTAGCTCTTCTCCTTTTCAGAATACCTGAAGAACAGAGGAACCCAAGCCTTCATCTGCTGTGACAAAGCCGAGGACGCCAATGCCATCGTTTTGGCCTTCCGCGGGACTGAGCCCTTCAACGCTTACGACTGGATTACGGACGTCGATCTCTCCTGGCTTTCCATGGGAAAATTTGGCAAAGCCCATCTTGGTTTCATGAGAGCACTCGGCCTCCAAGACGAGAAAGACGTTGAGAAAGGATTCCCCCGTGAGCACGCGGGGCATGAAGAAGGCAAATTGCTGGCTTATTACGCCATTCGGGAGGAACTGTATCAATTGCTGGAGAAGCACAAACGAGCCAAGATCATCATAACCGGTCACAGCCTCGGGGGAGCTCTAGCGATTCTGTTTCCAGCACTGCTTGCCATGCACGAGCGGCACGACATCATAGACAGAATCCATGGCGTGATGACTTATGGCCAGCCGAGGGTTGGAGATGCGGTGTTTGGACGGAACGTGCAAGCCGTTTTGAAGTCCAAGTATCATAGGATGGTTTATAGGTACGATATAGTCCCTCGGGTTCCATTTGACAAGCCCCCCGTTGCTTTGTTCAAGCACTTCGGCACCTGCATTTACTTCACAAGTTGGTATGAAGGCAAGGTGCGTATGCTAGCTTTACTTCCACCTTTTAGGCTAGAGCATCTCCAATGGAACGTCATTTTCTATCCTTCCAACCGATCAGTATTTTTGTCACTATTTGATCGCGGGTTAATAGTGCGACGCCAATTGGGATCGCACTGTTCACCCGCCATTTATTTGTTTTTTTTTTTAATTCGAAAATTAATTATTACTTTTAAATATTCAAGTTTAGAAATTTTTTATTAGTAGTTAAGAAATAATAAATTAGAAATATCTTATTTTCTAGAAATTTAAATATTTTTTACATAATTAATTAATTTACATAATTAAATATTTTGTTGTGTTCTAATTTAATTTTCATTTTATTAACTAAATATTTGTTTATTTAGGACATATTAATATTCCAAATTATTTTATAAAGTAAAAAATAGTTTTTTAATAATTATAATAGATTTAATTTAAAATTTTGATAAATTAAATTTATTATTAAAAATATATAAAATGAAGTATGAGAAAAAATATACTAGAATATTCTTTTTTTGTTGTTGGAAAATGAAGTTATTATTGTATTTTGGAGTTAAAAATGAGTTTTTCGGTTGGAGAATGCCCTTAGCTTACTCATTCTATGTTGTCTTAAAAGAAGTTAAAAATTAGACTTTGATTGTTATGATGATCATATCTTGAATTAATGGCAGGTGGTGGAAGAATCCCCGAACCCCAACTATTTTCATCCATTCTATGTGTTCTCCATGTACTTGAACGCAGTGGGAGACTTAACGAAAGCTTTCTTGTTGGCCTATCTTCAAAACGATTTTGATGAGGGCTATGTCTCCCTTATGTATCGTGCTTCGGGGCTCTTCATACCTGGCCTGGCGTCTCACAGTCCAAGAGATTATGTCAATGGAGGGACAATGGCGAAAATAATAGCTCAGAAGATCAGCAACAAATAGGCATGAAGGTAGCTTATGTTTGTACTGCAATGAGTTAATGATGTGGTTAAATAAACTTATCTAGTGTTCTTGTTTCCGTTTTTGTTTGCAATGTAATGAAGCTTAGCTAGTATGGAGGTTCAAGGTGAACGAATTCCAGCAGTTCTTAGTCGTTTGAACTTTGAACTATTCAAAGTTCTATTCAAGGTCTTTTGAATCAACACATCTAGGTCACCTTCTTGAACTTCTAGTAGTATGGCGAGTACCAAGTACAATAATATAACATTGAGGGTGTCACTACGTATAGATTGGGGCTACTTGCCCGA
The DNA here is from genome assembly GCA_019514585.1 of Dendrobium officinale. Lineage (NCBI taxonomy): Eukaryota > Viridiplantae > Streptophyta > Magnoliopsida > Asparagales > Orchidaceae > Dendrobium > Dendrobium officinale. Next base: position 101,895 of record JACXSL010001578.1, read on the forward strand.
TCCACAGGTTCAACTTTTGGAGAAGTTTTTACGTGTGTTCGAAGGCGAATGAGGATGCGCCACGACACCCAGTACATAGCGATATATAACAAAAGGGTGATGTGGCACGTCCTGATTTGCCTCTGAACGATGTCCGATGATAGCACGTAATAATTTCTCCAACTTTTGATTAGCAACAAGCTCTATTGTCGTTCACTTTTATTATTTAGGCAATCTATTTAATTTTTTTTTTAAGGGAAGTTGATTGGCCCTTCCAACTAGTTCATAAACCAAAGCAATTTACAAGTCTAACATAATTTAATTGAGCTCAACTTGTGAAGAGAAAAAGACAATTGGAGATTCACAGTAAAGCTAAACCATTCTAGCTGACTAAAATGCTCTGCATTAGTATCGGGCTCAAAACAACATATATAAATGATTAAAGAAGTGTTCCACACGATCCACGGCCTAAGTACTGTTGGATAATTTTTTTTTTTATTTTTTATTTTTTTTTATGACGAGGAAACGTCCGTTGCCATCCTGACTTAGCTAGGGCGCTTGGCGGTCCGTAAACCTCGGTCGACCAGGACAAGTTAGCTACACCCATTAGAACACGTGGCCGACGCTTATTGGACCCCCACCGAAGGGGCACTGCTGCCCGAGTGGATCGAACCCGATATGGGGGTACCCACCTGTGCTCGTCCACCAACTGAGCTAAGCATCAGTGGGTCTATTGGAGAAGTTCATAGAAACAAAAGTATAGAAAAGACAGAACATGTTTGATATATTATGAAAAAATTATCATGATCGGGCATGAATCTCAAGGCCAAATCAAGTTAGAAACTTTAAAAAATAAATTTGGGACCATCTGAACTCCGATTGCAGCAAACTTATCGTCAAACAACATGTCTCGAAAATACGAACCCAATGACCCCAAATTTGACTCAATCGATCCCAAATTGGTCCAAATCAAAGACCCAAAGCACTGTTGGATGGTTCAAACCACAATTTGGATTACCAAATAGTTTCCAAACATCGCATGCTTATAGTCAAATTGAGCGGCTCGACGAGAAAAGTCCAACGAGCCCAAGATCACTAAATTCTAATATCACTAATCACTAAGGCATTCAAATGACAGTACATTCAAACCACTCCTAATTTGCCCTTGATTTTTCACCTATTTATTAGTCATGACACTCTCATAAATCTATAAATAGACCCCTCACTTCTCATGGAAGAGGACCCCAAGCAAGGTAATAAGAGAGAGATCGGAGATCTCTCGTGCCACCTAGCTTCTCCTCGACCACCGCCCGGACTTCCGCTGGACCACCGTATGGCGTTAGACTTCTGCCGGACTAGTGCCTGACGCCGAACTTCTGCCAGACCACCGAGTGAAGCCCGGATTTCCGCCAAACCACCAAATGATGCACGGACTTTCGCCGGACCGCCAACTGACGCCCGAACTTCTGCCAGAATGCCGCCTGATGCCGAACTTCTGCCGAACAACTGCCTGACGAATACTTCTACCGGACCATCTACTGACGCTCGGACTTCTATCGGACCACCAACTCATGCTCTGACTTTTGCCGGGCCACCAACTGATGCCCGGACTTTTGCCGGACCACCAACTAATGCCCTGACTTTTGCCGAACTACTGCTTGATGTCAGACTTCCGCCAGACCACAAACTGATGCTCGGACTTCCGTTAGACTACCAACTAACACCCAGACATCTACCGGAATGTCGCCTGACGCTAAACTTCTACTAGACCACCGCATAACGCCGAACTTCTGTCGGACCACCAACTAACACCCTGAATTCCACCAGACCATCAACTGACGCACGAACTTACGCCAGACCACCAACTAATGCCTGTACTTCTATCCGACCAAGTGATACTGGGGAGAGCAGCGCTAAAGTGCTATAATTTGACACGGTGGTGTCAAGCTCCTTATTTTATATTAAGTTTGGATTGAGCATGCAGTGCTGTAGTGCTGGGTCCAAAGCGTCGAAATGTTGGGCATTGAATACAATTTTTTATGTAATTAATAAAAATATCTCTCACCACCACTATCACGTACCAAAATTTAATTTGAAAGAATTTTTTTTTATACAACAACCAGAGCTATCTAATTTAATCTATCAGTAACAAATATCAGAAATAAATTCTATTATTTAAAACATCAATACACACCTATATTTATTGAGCCAAAAATAAATCATTTATTCTGAATCTATATAATCATATCATAACTATTTTATCTTGGATATAAAAGAATAACTAAAGTAACAAGAACCAAACATGAAGGATCTTGATAAATCTCACACTCCTGTTGATATGTAAAATATCTAGAATGCTATAATTCTTCCAACATTAAATCTTAGGGCATCACATGTAGAACATCATGTAATAATTTTATCTTGTTATCATTTATTCCAGCAATAATGCTCCATTTACCTTCAACTTTAACAATATTATTATCATCTAATCTGACTTCTGATTTCTTTGACATATCAATATCTTTGTAAAAGGATTTTATTTCAGTGATATGATTAGAATGACCGGTATCATATAACCAAATTTCTAAATTATTACAATCATCTTGAAAAATGTGTCATAAATCAATTATTTTGATCTATCATCTTTCTACAATATTGGTTTGTTTTTTATTGGACCAACATCTATCTTCAGAATGTCAAGCTTCTTGCAAAAATTACAATGCATTTTGTTTATACCTACTACCAAATGGATTCTCATTAAAGAACCCATCATCAACAAAATCTTCGAATTCTTCAATAGCTACAACTTCATGTTCAAAATTCGATGAGAGAGCCGTTAAGACTTTGGAGACTAGTTTTTTTTTTTTTTTTTTTACTTGAATATCAAACACTAATCCATGGCAACAATAGTGCCAAGCCGCATAAATATATGACTAATGGAAAAACTTCCCGGTTGATCAAAGATAGAACTTAGAAGGTATCAAAAGATCCATCCATGGCAGCAGAAAATAGGTATCACAACTAGCAAAGATAGCAATATGCAATAGATCAGCACCACGGTGCAATAACTGTCTGATCGATCCATCATGAATGATAATGATAGGAGCTTATTATTGCCCAAATCCAGAGCAGATGAGCATAAGAAGCCAAAAATATAGTATAAAAAAACCTAGCTGTTGGAGAAACCAGGCAAATTGTATGCGTATAATTTTAGGAAGATAGCATGAACAGCAATCGAAAACAAAAACAATCAGGATGATTCCCCTAATGAACCACAACATGTATGCTGTAGGGGTGACAATATTTGACACGACCCGAAAATTCGATCTGAAAATTCCGTGTTATGGTCAACAAATTTGAGAAACGGGTCCGATTCGGGATTCTGATCCGTTTGTAATGCTGAGTCGGGTTCGAGTTGACCTAGAAACCGAAACAAACCCAGGTTGACCTAGGAATATCATGCTCATTGACGTCATCCCGTGGCCGTGTTTGGTTGAGCAGTGTCGTGGCCGCCATACCCACACAGTCAGCTGCCGCTATGTCGCATGCCTGCACCTAGTTTCGTCGCTGTGTCAGATCGAGTCGTCGTCCGTCCGTGTACCACCAGAGTCCAAACCCGTTTCGACATCGCCTTGTCCTGTAGCACACAAATGTCCGTGAACCCTAACCCGCGCGGGCCGGGTCAGGTCAACCGACACGGGTTGGGTCTGGATTGACAATATTGTCTGGTTGGGTTAGGGTTAACCCGAGTTGATCTGAGGTCAACTCGAGTTGGACCCGAACCCAATCCGTTGACCCGTTTAGATATCACTAGTCTCCTACAGAATTAACAATTGAGTAACCTAAAAAGACAATAAAAAAGAGTCCATTACAACCACCATATAAATCTTGCTAATGTAGAGACACTCAAAAGCTTCCATTAACAACAACAATGATCATATGGATGAATAATGTCGTCTAGCATATCAGCTATGATACATTAACACAAAATACATTTATCTCATTTGCAACAAAAAAAAAAAAATCTATAATTTTGGGTATCGAGGAAAATTTCATACTTTCACAAACATTCTTTTATGCATCACTCTTTGTAGCATATTAGCAACAATTAAATCATTTATTGTATGCCATTGATCATTATTGGACGCACCTATAAATATTGCCAGTCAATGAAGGCCATACAAGTTACATATAAGATTTCTGACAGAACAAGTTGTTGAGATTGTGCAAAAAAAAAGGTCATTAAGGGTCACAAACTTTCAAGAGGATTTGAAGCAAAACAACTTTGTTTTGTATGTGTTGGCGAAAAAGTAAATGCAGCAAATTTGTAATACAATTTTTATCATAATTTAGGCTTCGTTTAGGATAGTTTTCTTACTGTTTCATTTTTTAAGTTGCAATTAGAATTTTTGTTTAATTATTATTTTCTCATTATTTTAATTGTTGTTTTCAGAAAATTCGAGTAGTGCCCACAGGCAGAGATGGATTTAACGTACTCAATTTTATTACTAAAATTTATTGATGTTTTTATTGGACTTCATGTGTGTGTGTTTTTTTTTTTAACTTTTTCACAACAAATTTTTTTAAGTATTCATTACTAAGATTTTATTTGGTACAATGTTTTTATAAATTTTTAAAATAAAAATTTTTTTATTCGAACTTGCCCTAAAATGTCTATATATTTCTTCAATTTTAATTCTAAAATTTTCTTTCAAGTTTTTTCATGACAATTTAATTACACCTTTTTTTTTCTTTTTTTTCTTGTTTAATTTTTTTTAAATTACTTTATTATTATTTTTACATGAGTATCTTGATCGGGCACGAATTTCAAGGAAAAATTTAGTTGAAAACTTCCAAATTAAATCTTGGACCATATGAACTACAATTTCATCAAACTTCTAGTTAAACTGAACATCTCGAAAATACAAATTAAAGATCCGAAGTACATTTGAAAAGTCCAAACCATACGGTGGAAGATCAAATGATTCCCAAAAGTGACATGCTTATGGTCGAATTGAGCAGCTCAATGAGATGAATCCAACAAGCCCAAGATAGTCAAATTTTGATATCATATTAAGACATTCAAATGCCTAGTAAATGGTCTACGATCAAGAGAATCAATATTGGTCATCCATTCAAACCACTTCAAACTTACCCTTGATCTCCCTCCTATTTACTAGGCATATAACTCTCATAAAACTATAAGTAGATCACTCATTTCTTATGAAAGGAGACCCATGCAAAGAAGAAAAGAAAGAAAATGAAGAGAATGAAGAGAGAGAAACTATAGTTATCTTGTCACCAGACTCCTCCTCGATCACTGTCGGACTTATGCCCCGGCCACCAACTGACATCAAACTTCCGCTTAGCCACCAGCCGTCGTCGGACTTCCATCCTAACCTAATTGACGCTGAATCTCTGCCCGACCATCAAATATCGTCTAATTTCCGTCTAATCTTTGTTCGTCACTAGATTTCAACCTAACAATTGATTATTGTAATATGATCGTCCTCAATTACAAGGACGAATCAATCACCTGTAATCAATTCAAACACTTGTGAAATCATTTCTACTAGGTGTGGCCCTGTAGTTTTTCACTTTTCCAAGGCTTTTCACATAAAAATTTTGATTTTTCTTTTTTATCTATTTGTGGTTGGATATCCATACAGTGTGTAGACGAAAAGTTCTAACTCTATCGCCACGTATATTATACCCGCAACAAGGTCAAGCAAGATTCAAACTCAAAAGCTCTTAATTGGAAGTTAAAACTCTTTTTTGGGAAAATTTGGGGGAAAGCCCGTATATTAAGATATACCAAAATTAATGACTTGCAAAAAAAATAGCCTGAAAAATCGGCTAAGAAATAAACAACAGACCCAAAAAGGAAAGAAGCCAAAGAACCACACATAAGGCTTCCAAAAAATACGGGACTCAGGAAAAGCGGAATCCACCCAAGGACATAAATTACTTCAGAGTAGTAAAAGTCAGATGTCTCAAGCCATCAGGGTCGTCAAAAAATGTCACGACCCAACCCGACCGGAATGAATCCCTTCACGTCGGGCCGCGACAAATGTTGAAAATCCAGGATCTAGTTTTAGAATTTGCTTCAGAACTTTCTTCCAAATATTCAAACAAACAGAAATACAGAGGTGCTATTAACTTCCAATATACACATAAATTCTTCTATCATTTTCTTCTTTTCATCAAAATAATCATGTACAATACAGTACATGGTTACAGACAGAAAGAATAGAACAGAAAAGTCATGACTGTATAAAAATCAAAAGTACAAAATACCTAATCACTGATCAGACACAGAACTGCTAGTTCAAGACTTCCTTCCCTTTTCCAGAACCTGAAAACCACGTAGAAAACAAGGATGAGCTAACAGCTCAGCAAGACTACAATCGCCCATCGAAATCTCTATAAATTCACACCAGAAAATACATCAGAAGTAGTTATTCAATTAGCCGTACATAAATCGTATAACAGACAAAACATATACTTGATCAAATAAAAATCAAATCACAGATACATGAATTCAAATCAGAGTGCACAAATCAAAGTGCAGAACAGTTCTTATAAAACTTTCAAATAACAAAACAGATCGGATTGTACAAACCAGAATTCAAATCAGATAAAATCACATTTCAGATATCACATTTCACGTATCACATATCAGATTCAGATATCAGATATCCCTGACCTAGACAGAATCTCAACGGATTCTGGCCCCTTATGCCTCCCTTCTCTGACACTGACAGAATCTCAACGGATTCTGGCCCATGATGCCTCCCTTCCCTGACACTGACAGAATCTCAACGGATTCTGGCCCCTTATGTCTCCCTTTGTCCATATAGCACTAGAATAGAACAGATATACAGAATTTTCAGAACATAACTTGTTTTCAGATTTCTCAGATTGCCCTGACAAAAATAGAATCTCAAAGGATTCTGGCCCCTTATAACTCCCTTCTGATAGCATGCACATATCAATTCATTCAATTTAGAAAATAAGAGTTCGTCAGTGGCATAACAGCAGTATACAGAATTTACACAGAATTCAAAGATTCATAAATTTACCAAATTACCACAGATAGTACACAACATCATTCTAAGACTTTTATTGTACTGAAATAATATTTTTCAACATCCAGATAAATTATTATTCGATCAAAACCCCTTGGAATTCAAAATACCTGGTAAAAATCTTTCAGAAAATACTCAAAACGTGCACAAATATCATCTCATAAACATACCAAAACTTACGTGGTAAAAAGTTCATCAGTACAAACAATTATTCGCTAACGGAGACACAATCCGAAACAGAAAAGTCATCAAAATTCTCGTTTCTGAAAATTGAGAAAGGCAGAATATGCCTTATCTCGAGTCGGTCAACTTTTTCAAATGCATCTACGGACGAAAATGAATAGAAGTCGCCCAAAAATCACTTTTTCTTCTTTTTCCTTCGGTTTTCTCTCTCCTGGGATTTTCTCTCTCTTCAAAAGATCTCAATCCCATATAGATCCAACCAGATCATCCCGGACGATCTAAAATCATCCCGGGACGATTTTCCCACTAGACGAATTTTGTTCAGACGAAATAGTTATCGTTCCTGGACGAGTTGCTCTCTGAAAAAATTTCGTACGGACGAACCTCATTTCGTCATGAGACGAACTTCTCTGTCCCCAAAACCTGTACCGATCGTCCCCGGACGATCCAACTTCGTGTTGGACGATCCTGGAAGGAAAACAACTTTCACAAAAACCTCCCGCGATCAGTTGCCAACAAGAAGATAACAAGTGAGTGCAGGGTGCAACAAAACCTGCCAGGCCAAGTGACAAACCACAAGTTATCCATAACCGATTGGCCATCCACGGGAGAAAGGCACATAAGCAGATCCGTTCATCAATGTCCAGCCAAACAAAAACAGACCACGTAAATCAGAAGAAACATGAAGGGAATGACTTATGGAGCATATATGTCTGCATTTTTCCTTCGAGACCATTTTCGAGCAAAAGCCACAACTAGTTTCCGGCACAATGGTAAGTGGAGAACGAGCCCGAAAAATTTTCTGTCGTTCCGCTCCCTCCACAGAAAATAAACAGCCTCACAAATCACAAAAAAATAGAAGTTCTTCTCCGCTTTGTCATAGATGCACAACTCATTAATAAAATCAAACAATTGTAAAATAATTAGCCTAAAAAAGGAGTTCAATATAGGGAGAATATAAGAGATAACGGCAAAAGGGTAGTCGCATTGGAAAAACATATGTGAGCTGTTTCCCATTTCTTGGTGACAAAGAGGGCAAATAGCATCTATAAAAATATTTCTCCTTGCTAAAATGTCAGCTATCTTTAAACCAATTAAACCCACCCCGAACCAAGAGCCAAGTGTAAGAAGAAAATCTAAGAGCTGCATTTTTATGCCAAATGAAATTATACCAGCTCACAATGTGCCGACCATAAAAATAATTTAATCTAAAATCTTTAAAACAAGGATTTACAATGTCAATCCAGTAAATAATAGCATTAGTGTTATCCCCAATTGATATGCCAACAATAAGCTGCTAAATCCTTGCTGGAATAATTTCCGGCAAACACCAATTCTTGTTCCAAAAATCATAAATCATCCGGTGAAAAATTGGGGAGGGAGGTAGGCAATCAGCTAGGGATTTACCTTTAAGCCAAGGATTCCAAAAGAAAGAAATTTTATTATAGTTCTCAACAGTAACATTAAAGTTAATGAGCGTTTTTATTATAATAGCAACCCCACAAATACTTTTTCAGAATTTAGAGGATTTAGTAGGTAAAGGTTTCCAGGGAGAGCAATACTTAAATCTGAACCAATCAAAAATCAAAGAGCTGGTGTTAAAGAATCTCCAAATGAAAGAGCATGCAAAGTCGTGAGAAAGGGAGATAAGGTGAGGGATCCCCAGTCCTCCAAACTTAGTAGGAAGATAAGTATTATGTCAAACAATGAGATGTAATTTTTTCCCTTCAAAAAAACCATGGTAAAAAAATCTAGACAAGCAGATGAGTTGCCAAGGTTAATGGTTTGCTTTGTGCATTTTGTCTTGACTCTTCCATTATTGATGAAAGAGAAAAGAACGTACAATAAAGTGGTCACATGAATCACATGTTTCATGCCTACCATGCCTTCAGCGTCTTGCAGGCTTAATTTTCTCTTTTATTGGACATTTGGCAAAATAAGGCAAACACGCAACATCACATAACTAAACCTCAAATTCAAAAACTTTTAGTTGGTAAGTAGGCTTAAATCTCTTTTGACGTTAAAATTTCAAAAGATTTATTCCTCAAATATGTTGGAACAATTTTTTAGAGAGAAAATATTTATAAAATTTCTCATTCTTCCTTGATTAATATCTTTAATTTAAATTAATGAATTGTACTTTTTATTGAAATTAATAGAATAAAAAAAAAGATTTTTGAAACATATTAGTTTAAAATAAATTTATACTCCGTTTTGGGACGGCTTTCTTACTGCTTCTTAAAATTATTTTTTAGTACATAAATTAAATTTTTTATGCTAGAAAGTCGCTAAGCAGAAAAAAAGCCGTCGGCTTCATTACTATTTCTTAAAATAATTTTTTAATATAAAATTTGTTTTTTAAAAAAAATAAAAGCCCTCCCAAAAGAAGACTCCAGCTTTTTATAAAATAATTGCAAAATATAAAAATATTTTTTTTATCTAACAAAATATTAACAATCGGGAAAAAGAGAAATGTTGTAAAGTTTTCAAAACGATATTAACGAGGCCGAGGCGTGTAAAGTATTTACAATGTGCCACTCTGCAAAGCCTTTCATAAATACTCGACGCACCTACTCTCAAATTCTCTGTCCCTCAATCTCCGTTTCTCCTTCATTCTCTCTTAAACAATGGCGGCCAAGGATGAGCATATGATCCTTCGCCACGATAAGGCGAGGTATCGCGACATCGCCGGCCATCTAGTGCTACACCGGCGGCTGAGGGGGAGCAAGTACGAGGAGCACAAGTCTGGCGTAAGCGCTTCGCTAGACGAAGCCAGGATCGATTGGGTAACCGCGCTCACTCTGCTCATTCAGAAGCTGCTTTCAGTTATTAGCTTCCCGCTTCTGTGTCTCGGCCACATTGTCGAGTTTTTCCTCAACCTACACTCCCTCAACGGTGGCTTCTTCGGCATCTTTTGGGGTTGCCTCACAGGTCTAGCTCTATCGATCAATCACTACCTATTTTTGATTTTATTGCTACGATCTATGGATGCCCTTCTTTTTTTTTTTGGTTGATTGTTGATATGAGAGATTGTAACTTTTGTGAGCTGATTTGGCCCTGTAGCTCCGATCGAGTAATATTCGCCGGCCATCCAAGAATAAAAATGTTGATATCGATATCGGTGGATTATTTTAGATCTTTACTCGAATAGGCAATGATACAACCAAGTTCATAGATGAACTTTAACACACACGGAGCTACCGGAGTTCATTTTGGTATTGGGGCTTCGTTTGGGGACAGCTTTCTTACTGCTTTTTAGGGCAAATTTTTAAGCACAAAACCTAAACCCTAAACAAAAAAAGCAATTCATGCTTATTGAAAAAATTAATGGAGGTTGCCTGCTTGCTCCCATAGTCAAATTTCAGCGATCAAATCATCGCAACCACCAAGTATCTCTATTGTTATTGCCTTGCTGGCCACCATTGCTATCTACCAAGCGACCAATTGATTTGACATTCAATAAACCTAATATTTCTGAAAGCTTTATCCTCATAGATGCTTTTGTTGGTTGCAGTGTCTCTGGTGATTCCAAGACGAAAATCGGCCGATTTTAGATCCATCATCTGTCACATAGATGGTCGATATGAGCTATTCAGGAGCATTTTTATTACAGATTTTTCTTCAATAGAACCACTTCCAGGCCTGGACGTCAATCCCTTCAGTCTCTCTATGATGGCTTCGAAGCTCGCCTACGAGAACGGTGCTTTCATAAAAAACCAAGTTAATAAATACTGGAAGGTAAAGACAGACTCTAATTTCCTCGTCAATCTATTATATATTATTTTTATTTATTCAGACAGCCATTAATAGGGCGCCATGTGCCTCAAGAGTTGGGCAAATTCATCCGGTCACCCTAGGTGGAAAATAAGTTCGGACATCCAATAAAAATTTGCCATATCAGTTGCGTTTTTTACTGCGCTTGACTTGCGCTTTAGTTGCGCTTTGACTGCGCTTTTGACTACGCTTTGATCTACGATTTACCTGCGCTTTACCTACGCTTTTGATGCGCTTAATTTAAAATAATATTTTATTAATATCCGGACCTATCTCCGCTTCCGGTGACCCGATGCAATAATTTGCCCAAGAGTTGGCGCATGGAAGTACTAATTATGATTAGTGAGGAATGTGCTAAGTATCTGTTTAGGACTTTGGTATTAATTTATGTTATTATTTAACAAGTGTGCATTAAAGACTTGTTATTATTAACTTGTTAACCTAATCTTCTTCTTTTATGTTTATTTGCAGATGCACTTTGTCAGATTCTTCAATTGTTGGAACAGTAAGTGTACCTTCCACCAGTCAATTATTGATAGTATGTACAAACCAAGGAGAAAAAAAAAATTGGTCGCATAATCTTTAGAGCATTAAAGTCGTACGTTTGAGGCGATTTTTTTTTTATATATATTTAGATCAATTAAGATAAATTCATACACACATCTCATACACAGACTTAAATTTAAAAACTCTTAATTGGTAGTTTAATATCTCAACCAACAAGTCAAACTGAGCTGTGTGAGGTGAAAATTTTAAAGGGTGATTGAAAATATGGGGATAGTAATTAAGGGTCATTTGGTTGTTATAATATTATAAAAATAGGAGTTCTAAATTTTTAGGCATTTCGTTGGATGAAAAAAAAAATAATGATTGAAATTTTGAGAATTCTAAAACTCATCTATTAAGTTCATTTTGGATAAATTCTAAATTTTATTGATTTGAGCTTTTGAATGCATTGTGTACAACTCTGTATATAGCATGTGTACACACATTTACACAATGTACTCAGTATGTGTACAAGAGAGTTTGGACGTAGTCCTATGTCTGAACTTCACATATAATAATCTCTCCAAAACATGACTGTATCTATTAGATCTAATTCAAAAAAAATTAATTTTGGGTTGACGTAATTAATTAGCGAATTGGATTTGGATCCAACATATTGACTCGCTTGTTAACTGGGTGGGATTTAGGGTAACTCGCAAACTCAATTTTTATCTAAAAGTGACATGTTTATTTTTTTCCTAAAATTCTTTTATTTGTTAGTATAATATATTTATTTTATGATTAAGTTACCTAAAATTCATAGCTAATATGTTATAAAAAATATTATTAAAATTGGTTTTCAAGTCCGATTTGAGTCCATTGTTATGACCTGTTTATTATATGGGCCAAGGTCTTTTTTTTTTTTTTTTTTTTTTTTTTGTTTAACCAAAAGGGATACAATTCCATTAATAAAAGAAGGAAACAAATAAGACTAACAAAGGACAAAGCAAAAATTACAATAGACTGATTGAGCTTGTTAAAAAGAAAAAAAGAAAAAGCAACCACCAATATTTTTGGCCACTTAACTAATGCCCATCGCCATCATTTATAATCGGTGCTGCTATCAATTGTTGTTGCCGATATGACTATCCCACATTGCCGTATCATCAATTGCTATTGATTGGCTTTATATTAAATTTAATTTATTTCAAATCAAACACCTCAGAAATAAGAATATACTGCATTCAATTTATACTCAATTAAATAATTTTTAATTATTCCAAATACATTATTATATTTATTTTATTGTAACATTTTTAGTAAATCAAACAGCCCAATTTGTGTGAGAGTTTCCCATGACCTAATAATGCTATACTCATATCAAATAATCAATAGTGTGAACCAAAAGCTGCTTAGATTAATTGGCCCAATCCACTGCGCCTAGTAGTAAATTTTACTTTAAATGTGCAAGATTTTCCCTTTTTCAGAATACTTGAAGAACAGAGGAACCCAAGCCTTCATCTGCTGCGACAAAGAGGAGGACGCCAATGTCATTGTATTGGCCTTCCGCGGGACTGAGCCCTTCAACGCTTACGACTGGATTACGGACGTCGATCTCTCCTGGCTTTCCATGGGAAAATTTGGCAAAGCTCATCTTGGTTTCATGAGAGCACTCGGGCTCCAAGACGAGAAAGATGTTGAGATAGGCTTCCCCCGTGAGCACGAGGGGCATAACGAAGGCAAATTGCTGGCTTACTACGCCATTCGGGAGGAACTGAATCAATTGCTGGAGAAGCACAAACGAGCCAAGATCATCATAACTGGTCACAGCCTCGGGGGAGCTCTAGCGATTCTGTTTCCAGCACTGCTAGCCATGCACGAGCGGCAGGACATCATAGACAGAATCCATGGCGTGATGACTTATGGCCAGCCGAGGGTTGGAGATGCGGTGTTTGGAAACAACGTGCAAGCTGTTTTGAAATCCAAGTATCATAGGATGGTTTACAGGTACGATATAGTCCCTCGGGTTCCATTTGACAAGCCCCCCGTTGCTCTGTTCAAGCACTTTGGAACCTGCATTTACTTCACAAGTTGGTATGAGGGCAAGGTGCGTTTGCTAGCTTCTACTTCCCCCTTTTAGCTTACTCATTCTATGCTGTCTTAAAGAAGTTACAAAGCAGACTTTCATTGTTATGTTGATTAGCATGTCATCGACTTTATCTTGAATTAATGGCAGGTGGTGGAGGAATCGCCGAACCCGAACTATTTTCATCCATTTTTCGTGTTCTCCATGTACTTGAACGCAGTGGGGGACTTAACGAAAGCTTTCTTGTTGGCCTATCTTCAAAACGATTTTGATGAGGGCTTTGTGTCCCTCATGTATCGTGCTTCGGGACTCTTCATACCTGGCCTGGCGTCTCACAGTCCAAGAGATTATGTCAATGGAGGGACTATGGCGAAAATAATATCTCATAAGATCATCAACAAAGAGGAATGAAGGTTGTTAATGTCAGGCAAAATATCATCTTATTTCATGACGCAATTCATAGAATTATTGTCTGATATGATGGCAATGCAGTCATCAATCCCTACTTATCTTAATCAGTAAATGCAGCTTTTATCAAGAGTTCATGTCCTGTTTTTATTTAAGATGTAATAAAGCGTAGTATGATAATTTTCTATGGTTATTTAAGGTTCAATGTGAATTGCATTCCAACAGCCCTGAGAAGATGAACTATCTAATGAGCATGCAAAACTAAGATGAATTCTGAAGGAGACAATAAAAGGTGATATTACAAGATAAAAGATTTAATCAAATATCCAAAATTCATTATGATGAGGTATTTGTTATTGTTGCATTATTTTAAAATTATTTGACTGGTTATTTATTTGGCAACTTGTTATAGATGATAGATTTATCAAATAAATATAGATGCGATGCATTTTAAGTTATAGGATAACTTAGGATTATTATACTATCTATTTTTCTAGAATCTTCTAGAAACTCCTTTTGTTTAGCTATATACAAGTTGCAGTAGATAGTGAGGAGATGATAACTTAGGATTATTGTATCAATTAAGTTTATATCTGTTTTTTCTAGAATCTTCTAGAAACTCCTTTTGTTTAGCTATATACAAGTTGTAGTAGATAGTGAGGAAGAGATGACATGATGAATATTTTTGAGATTTAACAGTATTTTCAATGTCTTGGTGCTTTGAGATATTTTGCTCTTTTGTTTTCTCTTCAATGTTTTCTCCCCACATTACCAACATTATGCCAACTTTAGGATATGAAGAGAAAGAGAAAAAAGATGGTTTCTTAAAGTTGAAGAAGGCTTTTTATTAGTTAAAACAAGCACCATGAGTTTGTAATATCCAAATTTACATGTACTTACTAGAAAGATTATTATATACTTCATATCAAAACTCAAAGAAGATAAATTATTATACACTCGTATGTAGATGGCTAACTTTTGATAGAAAATAATCTAATGAAATTGAAATAGTTCAAAAATAAAATGATCAAAACTTTCACGATAATAGACACCAGACTCATATTTTTCAACAGAATTGAGAAGAATAATACAGCGTCATCACTCGAGAATATTGTTTTTTTTTTTTTGTTAAAACCCACAACGGGGCCTATGCGTTAATATCAAAATAAAGGTTGCAAAGTCCTTAGAAGGAACCTCCAGGTCACTATTGCTCAAAAGAGCTACAAAAAAAATCAAAATAAAGCCTAAGAGCCGGTGGTCCCTTTTTCTACGATAACAAAATAAATCAAAGCAAAAACAAGGGCTGCAAGAGGACAGCACCCAAAAAAGGAAGAGCAGATTGATCTCGTTCAGCACATTCTTCCTGCAAAAATAACAAGCAAACCTCAAAAGATTCAGAAAACTATAAAACGTGAGAATGTTGCAATCATCGATCTTCCAGAATTCAAAGTACATATTCCTGCAAGAACAACTCCAAAAAACAATATTAATAAGATAGTATTTAAAGCAGCATTTAATCCCAATTTTATAAGTACCGTTTAGCAGCTTGGTACTAGCAACCCGCAGTAAACCCCTCAATTGATGCACAAAAATATTAACCTGGCTAGGATCCTTCATCATATTAGACATAGGAAAAAGGATAATCCTCCTACAAAACCCCAAAACACTCCAATCCAAAATGAATAGACTGTTCGGCAGCCTAGTAATATCAAAGTTATAAACATTACAATAAAAATAAAGATTCAAACCAATAAACGACCCCATCTGAATAATATAAACTCTGATCTTCTGCTTAACAGAAAAAAGCCACCAAAAAATCCCCACAGAAACCCGTAGAGGAGAAGCAAACCTCCAGCACTAACCCAGGTACAGACAACCAGAATAAACTGGGAAAAATTCAGGCAGAAAAGAAAATAAATAGACAGACAAACAGAGCAGTTAGGCATGGCGGATGTAAGGTAACTTGTTTTTGTCCAGTGTAATCATTCCTGTAAGTGGCATAGGAAGATTAAGCACATGATGCTGCAGAAAAGCCTCACTATGAGCACCAAAATTAGCCAGCCAATCCGCACACGCATTTCCTTCACGATAGATATGGGAAATAGTAAAATTGAGCATAGAGAGAGCCATTTTAATTTTTCTGATAGTGTAAAAATCATGAGGGAAATCAATAGTGTTATCATAGATCACATGAATAACAAGTTTAGAATCAACCTCAATGTTGACATTCTGAATACCTAATCTCAAGCATATTTGTAAACCATGATACAAACCCAACATCTCAGACGTCAAA
Organism: Dendrobium officinale; assembly: GCA_019514585.1. Taxonomy (NCBI): domain Eukaryota; kingdom Viridiplantae; phylum Streptophyta; class Magnoliopsida; order Asparagales; family Orchidaceae; genus Dendrobium; species Dendrobium officinale. Next base: position 118,192 of record JACXSL010001578.1, read on the forward strand.
ACAGAGCAGGAAGTGAGGGGACCAGAGAAAATGGCAATAGCATTGCCATAATGGTTCCTGATAAGACCACCCATCCCAGCATTAATAGCAACAACAGAACCGTCCGTGCTAAGTTTGATAAAAGGCTCACTGGGTTTGACCCACCTCCACCTCATGATTCGATCCAGATTTCCCACATAACCAGAATCATTATGAATCCCAAAATGATCAGCTAATAAGTGGCAGTTCGAAAAAAATTTATAGAAATAAAATTTATAGAAATCAATTACAAAATTTTATTCCTCACATTAGATATTATCTGATTTGCATTCATCTTGATTTCCATATGCTTAGACTCATTCCTACTTTTCCAGAGGTACCAAATAATCACAATAGGAAGTAAATTATGAATATGACCTTTGCTTTTAGAGAACCCCAAATTAAGAATGCTAGCCAAATCACAGTTAGTATTAAAGACACCAATAGCAGCTATATTAAAAAAATGAGACCAAAATTTGCATGCAATAACATCATTCACAAAGACATGTTGAATTCTCTCAATGTTGACACAACATTGATATTTAGAAGCAATAATAAAACCTTTCTTTCACAAAAGGTTATCAACAGACAAAAAGCCTTTAAGACACCTCCAAGTTAAAATGGAATATGATAAGGGAATAGTGTTATGCCAAAGCGACTTAAAGTTTGTAGAAATATCACCTTTGAATCTAATCTCCCCCCAAACCTTTTTTAAACTGAAATTACCAGAAGAATACAACTTAAACATAATTTTATCCGTGAACTATAATTGTAAAGGAATTTGAACAATTTTCTCAATAATAACATTAAGAACCACCTCCCGAAGTTTAGAAATGTTCCAATTCCCATTATAAATGAAATCATTCACTCTAGTGTTCACAATCGTATGAGTATGAAGATAATTGTCAATAGAATCAGTACCCAACCAATTGTCTTGCCAAAAGGAAACCTTCCCATTACAAATGCCCCATTGAATGTACTGATCTGCTTCACATTTAATATTGCAAAGCCTTTTCCAAACAAGAGAATCAGATCCTTTGTAATGGCAAACCATAGGGTTAAGATCCTTACAGTATTTATCATTCATGAATTGGGCCCATAAATTGTTATTCGATCTAAAAGCAAATCAAAGTTTATGAGAAAAAGCATGGACAATATCAAAAATAGATTTGCAACCAAGAGACCCTTCATTATAAACACCACAAACTTTTCTCCAAGACGACCAATTGATACAAGCTTTGTTATTAATAGCCCCCCAAAAAAAATTATTTATCATTTTTTCCATTCTCACACAAATAGTGGAAGGAGGTTTCAAAGTATGAAATAAAAATATAGTGATAGAGCTTAAAACACTTTTAATCAAAGTTAATCTACCACCGAAAGAGAAAAAGTTCGAAGACCAATTCAGAATTTTTTTTTTGAAATAGAAAATTCTTTTTCCTACCTTTGAAGAGAGGAGTTCCAATATACTTAATAGGAAGTAAAGACTGGTTGAAACCACACACTCTTTTGATCCCACTAACTCTAGTACTATTCACCGAAAACCCATTGATAAAGTTACTCTTCTCCCTATTAATAGAAAGACCACTAATAAGCTGGAAAGATGATAAAAATTTAGCAAGAATTTTAACATTTTTAATCAAAGCATTGGAGAAAATAATAAAGTCATCAGCAAAGCAAAGGTGAGTAAAAGGAAAGCCACCAGCAGTACAAAAGTTAAGCATAGGGTACCTTCTATAAAGATTTTCAATCCCTCTGGAAAGATATTTCATCGCTATAATGAAAAGGGAATGATATAAAGGATCCCCTTATCTAAGACCATGCTTGGAAGAAAAAAAACCATGATTATTATCATTGATAATTATAGAAAAAAACAGTTCTTGGTAATATTCTTGATGAGCATAAGAAAGGACTCATTAAAACCAAACAACTTTAAAACTTTGTAAAGAAAATCCCACTTCAAATTATCATAAGCCTTCGTAATGTCGAGTTTAAACAAAATGTTACCACCAGTAACTTTAACATTAAGATCATGAACCATCTCTTGAGCTAATAAAATGTTATCAAAAATGCTTCTGCCTTTCACAAAACCAATTTGGTTGATGGATATAATTTTAGGCAAAATAAAAGAAAGTATACAAGCACTAATTTTAGCCACCAACTTATTAAAGAAAGTATAAATACTAATAGGTCTAAACTTGTTTCAATAAGTAGTATTCTCTTTTTTAGGAATAATCACAATATTAGTAGACGAGAAAAACTTAGGGTAGGGCGTACCTTTAAAAAAGTCATGCACATCACCAATGACATCATGTTTGATAATGTCCCAGGTTTTAACAAAAAAATTTGATAGTAAAACCATCAGGACCAGCCACAGAGTCCCCATTCATATATTTAATATTGTTCCAAATTTCATCTTTCATAGGAGGTTGAATAAGCAACAAATTATCTTCCTCATCCACAAGTTTAGGAATCACATTAGCATTAGCAATAGGAATAGTTAACTTGGAAGAATTGTAAACCTCTTTAAAATAATCAACACCAGAGTTAACAACTAAATCCTCCATATCATAGACATTATCTTGGGAATCAACCATGTTGTGAATATGACTTCTAATTATATTCTTGTTAACCAAAGCATGGAAAAAAGCATTATTCCTATCCCCTTCCATAGTCCAAGTAATAGAGGTTTTTTGTTTCCAAAAAGTTTCTTCCTGATTTTGCAGATGGAATAGATTAAGTTTAGATTGGAAAGGTTATCACTCGAGAAGATTTTGCTAACTAAGTTCTCAAGAAATTTAAGATGGAAAAGTATCTAAGAATTGTTAAGGAGAAAAAGGGGATCCACCTCTCTAAAAATTTTGTTTGAAAATTTATGTTACTTAACTAGCACAAAATCATATGTTCTTGAAGGCCCTCAAGTTATTGGTCTTTACATAAAAGCTCCCATTATTAACACTATCAAGATTGTCAAACAATAGAAAAAAAATTTTAACAAATATATTTTGTTAAAAAATTGAGGAGATTATCCACAACGAATGGAGATACTTCAATGGCTTAAATTTATCATATGCTCCATTGGATTATAATAAAATTAACAGACCATGATGAATAATCAATCGATTTTTGAATAAAATTCTCATTAGTAATTTACCAATTAGCCCTCCAACCTAACACCACTATTGTGTGGCCCCTCTTCTTTTGAGTGAGAGTTATGTGAACAACTGTGTATGATTTGGGAATTTGTAGATTATATGAGAAAAATATAGCACAATAGACAAAACCAGTCCTCCAGAAAATTCATATAATCTAAAGAAAACCAATCCTCCAGGCAATATTTGAATTGATTTTTTTTTTTAAATTGAAATTCAGGATCACCCACTCTGATTCCAACAAACTTATGGGTGAACTAAACGTGTGATCAGACGAACCCATCAACACTGCAACTGATCCAATTTGACTCCGAATGAGCTCAAAATAAGCAAGTAAAGCATAAGCTTACGAATATTAATTGAAGAACCAAACTCACTCTAATTTGGCATGCTTACAATCAAATCAAGTGCCTTGACGAGACGAATCTCATGAAACCAAGATCGTTCGATTATGACATATGCTCTATAATTAAGGGATCAACATGGATTTTATGGTAGAGTGTTTTGAATTTTGGACAAATTTACTAAAAGTCATATCTCAAAAAAGGCTATAAATAAGACATTATTCTCTATGTGAAAGGGAGACTAAAAAACTCTATTGCATTTTTCGGTAATCACCGTTGATGACCAACTTATGCAATTAACATTCCATCACTAAATTTCTATCATATGTCTTTTGTTATTTGACTATTAATATAGAATCCTTTCGTAGGGTTTTAACTATTTGCTTGTTAATATATCTAATTTTTGTAATTCCTACTATGAAAATTAAATAATTATACTCTACTATGTATAATCCTACATTCTTCAATTGGGATGAAGGAAGAATTTTTGTATCTTCTAAATAGATAGTGAATTATTGTAATTAGGTTAGCTGTAATTTTTCTATTTTTTGAACTTTTCATGTAAAAAATTTCAATAACTGGCAATATTATTTCTCGGTGTACTAAATTTTTTCCCAAAACTAAAATATAAAACATGTACTATACATTTAACAAATTTTTATCACATAACAAAATAATTTTAAATTTTCTTAAAATTATTTATGCCACTAGATTTAATAATATAAGGAAGAATGATTAATTTAAATTTTATACTTCACAATTATATCATTAAAATTTAAATAGAAATTAGTTATTATTCTCCTAAGGGGATAATAATCTTATGCTAATTGCCTAATTTCATAAAAAAAAAATATTGAAAAATTTTTATTTGGTATTTCTACATATATTGGAAGCTTTCAGAGTTCTTCGAAAAGGAGGGGTCATAAAGGAAAGGTTGGGTTAAAGGCAGCTTTCCTTCGTTTTCTTTTTTCTTCTTTCAACAACTCCCATCTATTAACTATGGTCACATGGTTGACCAATTTAATAATTTAACTCCACGTTTAACACGAGGTACAAATTAAGGACACCATGATATGATGGTGTGATTAATTAAAAGTAGTAATTTGTTCAATTCTTCCTACATGTGTTTACTTTTTTGTTTTTCATATTTTTAAACATTTAAGCTTTTTATTTTGTTATTATTATTAATAATAATGTGGTAGATACATCACCAAATAATCAAATTGATCGAATGTGAATATCGATGGAGTTTTTGAGTTGGATATTTTTGGTATTAAATGCGAGATAATCCTAACTTCAGTTTCAATAGCCTTACACTAGAATTGAATGTTTTGACGAGACGAACATTATGACACTAAAAGAATATCATCATAAATAATCTGAACTCTGGCTTCACCAAGACATTAATTTTTCATTATTCCATCATAAATATTCAATCTTGAAATTATTTGGTTGCCAAGGCTTTATTTTAGTGTATCTTAAGTGTGAGACAAATGAGTGTCAAACTTAAACCATTTCGTTGTTAGAGAATATATACTAGACCATATATAAGAATATCATCATAGCATGATAGAGTTCTTCGATCCTCCACAAAATTAACAAGTTAAATTTGATAAATTTGAGGACACTCGTGTAGGACACTCATACCGTCATGTTGAAGTACCTCAGCCAAGCATCATTAGCATCTCCTTAACACTGCTAATTCAACTTGTCTTTCTTTTGCTGGTCATTTATCATATAATCTTTCAACAACTTAGATGAACTTGAGTCAATCTAGTCTTATTGATGTCCCTTGTGATTTTTTAAGAAATGGCCTCGATGCCTTATTCTCGACAGCAAAGATGATTTTAATGATTGCAAAAAGTGATTATATCACATGATTAAGCCACGTTTAAGAAGGAGATGACCTTGAATGGCATCACATATTTCTTTGATGATAGTTAGAGGCTTCCTTGAGAGAAAATCATTACGAGCTATTGATTAGCAAGATGGTCTCACATATAAAGAGGCATGATTTTCTCTATCTTTGATAAGCAAAGGAATATTCTTAAAATCTATTAATAATAGTAAGATTTTTGTTAATGCTTCAATTAATAAAAAATTATAATAATTTGTTTAAGAAAAACTATCATGATTAATATTAGTGTTAATAATCTTTCATAATCTTCTTTTTTAAAAAAAATATATTGTTTTTTTAGATTAAAAATCTAATTTTATAGAAGTTTGATGTATAATTGTGAATGTTTATTTGTAAAAAAAAAAAAAACTTGTTGTTTCCTACATTTAATTATTATGATATTAATTGCTACATTAAAATTTATATTAACTTTAATTATTACTATTCTAAAAATAATAAAAACAAAAAATAAAACTAAATATAAAATTTTAAATCAAACCCTATATTGATATACCATATAGATAACTGCCTTTTCCATTTCTCTCTCTCTCTTACTCACATTTTATTTTATTTTATTTTCCTCCCTCATTCTCTTATCTCTTTTTTTTTTTACCTACTTCTTTCCAACACATTTATTTCCCTTTACCTCAAAATAAAAAAAAATAAAAAAAAAAAAAAGTTTCCCTCTCTCTATAAATCCGGCTCAAAATTATTTTCACCCATGCACACATTTGTCAAAACTCAAATTCATTATCCTCAACACACATGGGTGGAACCACATTGAACTCAAAGTCAACAACCAAGGGTAGATAATTGTCACTCTCAAAATTGGGTTTTACTTATAAGGAATGGGCAATTTCGAGCCCAAGCTGGTTCCAATTCACACAGGCTCAATCACTCCTTATTTCTCGTGTACACTATTTTTCATATCTTGTTCATGCTTATCAAACTGTTCCACATGTGAACTACTAAAAGCCCCTGCCACCTGCACTTCTTTGGACGCTTGCTACTAGCTAGGGGTGTCAATATTTGACACGACACGAAAACTCGACCCAGAAGTTTCGAGTTTGACCCGACCCGTTTCAAAATGTTGCCGGGTCAACCCGGAAACCCGTTTAAAACGTCTAGCCGGTTGCCTGAGTACGTACCCTAGCCTGCCTGGCTGCCCGCGGAACTGCCCAACCTTGCCCACGAAGCTGCCCGCCCCCTGCCCGCGAAACTGTCAGCGCCTGCTAGCACGCTACCACACGCCCGAGGCTGCCCGTGCGGTTGCCAGCTCGCCCGTGTGGATGCCCGCGCGCCTGCCGTGCCATCACCCGCCAGTGCGGCCTCGCCAGCCCTCGCACGTCTGCGTCCGAGTTCGAGCCCGCCTTCCTGTGTCGGGTCGGGTCAACCCGACAACCTCCTGGGTCGAGTCCGGGTTTGAATTTTCAATCCGTTTTCCTACCTTAGTCGTGTTAGGGTCGACCAGTTTGAACCCAGGTCAATTCCGGGTTCGACCCGAACCCGACCCGTGACCCGAAATTGACACCCCTAGTACCAGCTTTGTCCATTCTCAAAAATAAAGCTGATTTCACCCTTATAAACATAAATAAATCCATTGTCAGCAACATAGTATCTTAATCTTCGCTGTACGTGTCTTCATCATTTGATATTGATCGTCTATACCATATTCGGCTCAAAAAAGCTAATCCAAGAGAGCCTTATCTATTCTCTTCCTTTTCATGGGAGACTTCGATTTTCCAAAAAATACATTATTGAATAATAAAAACACTAAAATAAAATAACTCCTTAAAAATTTATTAATATGACATAAGTTCAATTACTTTGCAGAAATTTTTCATTAATTTTATGAATTATTCTAATTTTCTCAATGCCACTACCATGAGATGGACTGCTCACTGCTCTTTGCAGCATGTTTAAAACGTTTACATTATTCATTGCAATAATTGCTTCTTTTTTTTTCTTTTTTTTTTTTTGCGGGGGGCAATATTACTGAGGTGGGTTCACCTGCAGGTCCTGTTTTGGGCCTGGCAATCAATTTGAATATGATAGACAGATTTGATATAATAAAATCTATATTTAATGCACACTAATAATTATTCATTGGGGCCGCCTAATTGCTAAATAATTCAGATTATTGACTTAGATTTCATTTGAGATAACTTTAAGCTATTATTTTCTCCCGACTTTCAAAAAAAAAAATTGTACTAAACCTTAGTAAAAAAATTATTCCAAGCGAACCATTAAGCTTCGTTTCATTTGGGACAGTTTTCTTACTACTTTATAAATAACTTTTTAATACAAAAGTTTCAAATTCAAAAACTTTTTTATTAATAAAAAACAGCAAAAAAGTTGTCCCACAGGAAAATTTTGCAATGACGAGATAGTGATGTGATAAGATTTTGAAAGACGATATTTTGAAATATTATCTATTCTCTTTCCAATATTTAACAACATTATAGTTTCAATTCTTCAACTATCATCTTTTGGATGATTAAGAAGAATAGGATTAGAGATGTTGAGTTCTTCAAGAAGAATGCTCTTCTGCCAACAATCCTTAACCATGATGAGCTCAAGAGGCTCCAACATATCAATTTAAGTCGTGTTGATGAGTTACTGAGTGGCTAGAGTTAATGTGTAACACAGGGGTTTGTGTCTCTTCATCAACTATTTTTACTATTATATTCATATTCCTTGCAAGGATGTCAATATTTGACACGACCCAAAAACCTGACTCGTACCCGACACGAAAATTTCAGGTTATGGTCAACCCGGACCCTAAATGGGTCGGGTTCGGGTTCAACAAAAAGACCCGCTTCAAAAAATGGGCCGGGTTCAGGTTTACTTTTTGACTCGAAATTGACCTTTTTTTGACCTGAAAGCTCGTTGTTTACCTGTAAACCTGAAATTGACCCTTTTTTTTTTTTGAAAAAGCTAAGATTGACCCATTTTTTAACCCCAAAATTCTGTGTAGTGGGGACTTGGATATGCTCCTAGCATTATAAATGGATAAAAAAGATTGTGTCTGAGTTTAATGATGATTGGTCTAACATAGAATTTTCGAGATTCTAAAAATATAATGATGTATATTACTCCTTAGTGAGATAGAGATTAAAAGTTGCTAAGAGAAAAAAATAAAAATTAAAATGCAAGAGAGAAAATCTAGAATGGTTTAATATTGAGATCTATGCCCACTATGGAGTCATCATTATGTTTTTTATTAGTGTATTTAGAGTATTAGAAGGGCTTGGAAGAATACCAAATTTCTGGGTTATAAAGTGTGCATAAGTTTATAATCAAGATCAGGTTAACGCCGAGCAGACCTTGCACTAAGCTCCGCTAGGGTTTTTTTCCCTTAGCGCCGCCCTCGTTCGGGGCGATCCTTCTTACTCATCGTCTCTTCTTTCAGCTTAAAGGAAGTCTCTCTTTACTGTATGTGTGTTTGTTCTTACACTATGCTATTTTGGTTTTTCATTTCCCTTCCACTCTTGCATATGGCGGTTGTTGGATGATCTTGATTTTCTTGATGGTAAGTTCAACTCTCACTCATTTATTGATGCCCTAAAGGGTTCTTCCTCTTCAGGGTCTTTTGCGGATCTTAGGAAGTCTTCTTTTCGCGGCTTCCCCTCTCTTTGGATTTTTGAGGATGAAGTTTTGGCCGTTGCTGGCTCATTCGCTTTCTCCCTTGTTGGTTATTTCCCTAATCAAAGGCCATCTTTGGATGTCATAAGAAGGTTCTTCTTTAATTTAAAGCTCATTGGAGAATTTTCCGTCACACTATTGGATTCCCGTCATGTTTTGGTCAAACAGCGATGTGATTTGGATTATTATCGTGTCTTTGCACATATATCCTATTTTGTTTGGAATTGTTTCATAAAACAAACCAAATTGTCACCATTTGTGGATATTTCTGAAAAATCCACAATTTTCCCTGTTTAGGTCTCTTTCCCCAACCTATGGCCTCATTTCTGACCCCCACCCCCCCCCCCCCCCCCCCCCCCCCCCCCCCCCCCCCCCCCCCCCCCCCCCCCCCCCGTATTTTTACATGGGCTTAGTTCTCTTTTTGGACGTCTTCTCGTGTGGACAACGCTACTGCGGTGGGGGCCTGTCCTTCGGTTGCTAGAGTTTTGGTGGAAATTGATATCACCAACTGATATCCTGATAAGGTGTGGTTGGGCCCTAAAAAATTAGGTTATTTTTAAAACATTTTGATGTATTAATTTCCATCCTTTAGTGAGCATTATAAAGCTACGGGTCATTCTAGGAAGGATTGTTCTGAAGGTTGGTTTCTCTGTACCCCTCCCTCCACTACAAGAAAAACAGCCAATACCGGCGGTTTTTTCTGGCAGTTTATAAGGTAACACCGGTGGTTTTCAGTAACACCGGCGACTTTCCAGCGGTTAATGAACCGCCGGAAAAATGGCGTAGGAAAAAGATCACCAGCGGTTTTCCGGCGGTCATACACCGCCGGAAAATATCTAAATTTTAATTAAAAAAATAGCCCGTTGCCCAGTCGTTCTCCCGCCGTGACCGCCTGAACTCCCGCCCTGCAAGATTCCTGCCGGACGGCCTGCCCGCTGCCGCCGACGACCTGCCCGCACAAGCTCTCGCCCTGCCCGCCAGAGTTCCCGCCGTGCCTGCGCGCTGCCCGCCCTGCCCGCCAAAGCTCCCGCCGCTGCCCGCCGTGTCCGCCTGGACACATGCCCGCGCGCTGCCCGCCGTGCACGCGCGCTGCCTGCACTGCCCGGGATTCGAACCGTGTCCCTTGGTTTTGCTAAGTCCCAACCATTTGTGCTGAGTTTGAAAATGTGTCAAATTAATGTATTACAATTTATTTAAACTATATAACAGCAAAATTATGATTAAAAATTAATAAAAAAATAATATATTAAAGTTAATAATTAATTAAATCTGTTATTTTATTAATACTTAATTAGACTAAGTTATTAGATTAATAATTAATTAAAATAAATTAATAATTAATTAATTTAATTAAAATTAATTAAAATAAAATAAAATTATTAATTAATTAAATTAATTATTAAAAGCCGCCGGTAAAGCTGAAAAGCCGCCGGAAAACCGCCGGTAAATCGATGGAAGAGCCGCCAGAAACCGCCGGAAACAAAACTGTCGTAAAACCGCCGGTAAGTCGCCGGAAAACCGTTTGAATTTTTTCTAAAATTTAAGCCGCCGGAAAGCCTACGGAATGCCGTCGGAAAAGTCGGCCGCCGGAAAAATCCGCTTGTAATTGACGATTTTCCTGTAGTGCTCGCGTTGTTTTAAGAAGCAATAAGAAAGTCGTCCCAAATGGCCTTAAATATAGTTTAGGATATATTAGAAGAAAAATAAATTTTTTACAAATTTTGTAAGTTTTTATATACTTCTTTGTAAGAAAATCAAATAGAGGCTTTCTTATCATTATCATGTTCATTATGAAAAGTTTTTCTCACCATAGAAACTTATTATAAAGAACAAGAAATTTATCTCCAAATTTCAGTGGGATAATAATCTATAGAATAAAGATCTAAGAAATTCACTCAAATTATTATTTCTCGAAATAGTTTTTTAGTATAAAAAATTAAAATATTTGCTCTAAAATTTATTTTTAAAAACAATAAGAAAGTCATCCCAAATAAAATCTGGCCTTAGAGTGCCACAAAGTTGGACCAAGGAGCACAAAAACAAACTACAAATAAAATTTCTTCTACATGCAACATATCATATCTGTTTATAACTATCTGTATTTCTAGGTCGATCTATATTTTCTTCTTTCAAGAAATTAGATACAAAATGAGAACTATTTTAGATGGACTTGATTACTAAAGCTTCATTTGGGACGGCTTTTTTGCTACTTTCTAAAGCAGTAAGAATGCCGTCACAAATGAAGACTAAGGTTTCGTTTGAGACAGTCTTCTTAATGCTTCTTATAGCAACTTTTTAGTACAAAAGTTTTTATTTTTTAACTAATTAAAAATTGGTTTTAAAAAGCAGTAAGAAACTCACTTGAAAGGCTTCATTTGGGACGACTTTCTTACGGCATCTAAAAGCAAATTTTTAGTACAAAAAATTTAAATTTTGTACTATAAAGCTGTTTTAAGAAGCAGTAAGAAAGCCGTCGCAAATGAAGCCCAAGTATATGAAAACAAATTCCAACTCAAGTTTAAACCATTATGCATACATCTCGATTGTTAGTTGAGAGCTTTAGCTATTAAGCAAGAGATCTTGGGTTCGAAGCTTCCGTATGTGATGTATGTGTATTTGACTTAATTGGCCTAAATTTTCTAAATTAAAAAAAAAAATCATTATTGATACATCATCACAAAATTAGCTTGATCAAGCACGAATCTCGAGGCAAAAACTAGTTGGAGACTTCAAAAATTAAATCCGGGAGCATCCGAACTCCGATTTCAACGATCTTACAGTCAAACTGAGCGTCTCGGAAATACGAACCCAACAACACCAAGATCGACCCAATCCGAGCCCAAATAAGTCCGAATCAAGAGTTCAAAGCGCTGTTGGAAGGTTCAAACCGCAATTTGAGTTACCAAACGGTCTCCGATTTTGACGAGCTTATACTCGAATCGAACGGCTCGACGAGACGAATCCAACGAGCCCAAGATCACTAAATTCCGACATCATTAAAGCCTTCAAATGTCCAACGAACGGTGCACGATCGTAGGATTCAATATCGGCCGTCCATTTGACCACTCCCTATTCGCCCTTGATCTCACACCTATTTACGGACCATGCCACTCCAGAAAATCTATAAATAGAGCCCTCATTCTTCACAAGAGAGCATCCAAGCAAAGAGAGAGAAGAAGAGAAGAGAAGGAAGGAGTTCCTCCTCGACAGCCGCCGGACCACCACCGGACCACCCGCAGAACCTCGCCGGACCACCGCCGGACCACCGCAGGAATCTCGTCGGACCACCGCAGGAACCTCGCCGGACCACCACAAAACCTCGCCGGACCACCACCTTAAGGCCCGACGTTCATCCCCGGCGTCCTGCCAAAGACCCGACGTCTTGTTCAAGGCCCGACACTCAGTCCCTACGTCCTGCCAAAGACCCGACGTCTTGTTCAAGGCCTGACACTCAGTCCCTACTTCCTGCCAAAGACCCGACGTCTTGTTCAAGGCCCGACGTTAAGTCCCGACGTCCTGCTGAAGACCCGACGTCCTACTGAAGACCTTACATCCTGCTTAAGACCCGACTTCCTACTCAAGGCCAGACCATCAACATCCGATCTTCCAAGTGACACTGGGACTAACACCTGACTCCTTATCTCCTACCGCCTACGGTCCTTCTGACCACTGTCGCCTACTACGGTCCGTCCGACCTCCATCACCAGACAACGGTATTTCTGACTACGGTCTCCTGCCTACTATGGTCGCCGGCCGACTACTGTCTCCTGCCGACTACGGTCTCCGGCCGACTACGGTCTCCTGCCGACTACGGTCTCCTGCCGACTATGGTCTCCGGCCGACTACGGTCTCCGGCCGACTACGGTCTCCGGCCGACTACGGTCTCCGACCGACTACGGTCTCCTGCCGACTACAGTTCTTCAGGCCTTTGTCGCCTACTATGGTCCTCCCGACCTCCATCAACAGACAACGGTCTTTCTGACTCCGGTCTCCTGCCGACCACGGTCCTTCAGGCCAAACAAACCTGTATATGTAACTCTTACCATGTAATGCAATCTATATGATGTACATTTGCTACATCAATCCAAGGCCTTCTCCTAAGGAAGGGCCTCATTTGTAACCGACTACAAATACTAGTGGATTCATTCAAACTGGGCTAGGCCCCGTGGTTTTTCCCCCCTTTCCAGGGGTTTTCCACGTAAAAACTTTGGTGTCTCTTATGAACGCTACACCCTCTCACTTATCTGATTGTGTGCTGGATCTTCGTACAACGCTAAGACGTTAAACTATATATTTCTCTACCGCCGCGAATATTCCAGGACGCAACAATTATAGATAGTTTTTAAGCTTAATTGAAATACCAATTTATAGATAAAAAAGGGGTTTTTTTGATTCCCTATATGACTTTTTTTCATTCATGAACACATCAAGAATATTAAATTTGAATTAATATATTCCACACCAGTTGGCAATTGCAGATCTCTTGATCCGAATAAGATATGAAGGCATGCATCAATTAATCAAAGTCACTTTGTGGCTTAATAATTTATATTTTAATAAATAAAAAATATTTAAATTTTGAAGAATCATTTTCATTTATTTTGCACGTGAAATCGAAATCATTACATTAATTTCAAAGACTTTTGAATAGATTTGTGATCCTTTAATAAATCAAGTTAATATCATATAACTATACCCAATCAAATGATAAAACTCTTTCTTTTTTAATTGTTTTTAACTTCAAATTATTTTCGTTCTGAGTCTTTGGCTTCATTTGGGACTGTTTTATTATTGCTTCTTGATACGTCCTAAAAAATTGCCTTGATCAAGCACGAATCTCGAGGCATATTCAAATGGGAATTTTTCAGCAAACTTACAATCAAATTGAACATCTCAAAGGGATGAACCGAACAACACCGAAATTGGTCCAACCAAAGCCCAAATGGGTCCAAATCGAGGGCCCGGACCACATTTGGAAGGGTTAAAGCATTATTTGGATAATGAAATGATATCCAAATATGACATGCTTATAGTCAAATCGAGCGTCTCGGCGAGACGAATCCAACGAGCCCAAGATCTCTGAATTCCGACACTGTTAAGGCACTTAAACAGTTAAAAAACTCTCTACGATCGGGGGAATCAATACGAGCCATCCGATGGAGCACTCTGAACCTGCCCCGGATCTTCTCTAGATTTACGGGATGCGCCACTCATGAAAATCTATAAATAGACCCCCACTCTCTACATGAGGGGGACCTTTGGCTTGAGATTGAAGAGAGCTCTGAAGCTTCAAGAGCTCTAGCACACCACCGCCGCCGGCCGCCCGGACCACCGCCGGGCCGCCGCCTGCCGCTTGTCGCCGGACCACCGCCCGGTCGCCGCCTGTCGCCGGACCACCGCCTAGCCGCTTCCTGCCGCCGGACCACCGCCGGACCACCGCCCGGCCCGCCGCCTGCCGCCCGCCCACCGCCCGGTCGCCTCCTGCCGCCGCTTGTCGTTGGACCGCCGCCCGCCTCTCGCCGGACTACCGCCTAGCCGCTTCCTTCCACCGGACCACGCCGCCCGCCGCCACCGCCTGCCTGTCGCCGGACCACCGCCCGGCCACCGCCTGTCGTCGGACCACCGCCCGGCCGCCGCCTATCGTCGGACCACCAGCCGCCGCCTGTCGCCGGACCACTGCCCGGCAGCCGCCTGCCGCCGGACCACCACCCACCTATCACCGGACTACCGCCGTCCGACGCCGGACCACCACCACCGCCGCTGCCTGCAGTCGGACCACCGCCGCCGCCGCCGCCTGCCGCCGGACCACCGCCCGGCCGCCTGCCGGACATCCGTACGACCATCTCCAAACCTTTGACCGTCTCTCCAAATCACTGTAATTCGACCACCTCTAAATCGAGGGACGGGTCAACCCTTGTAATTCACTCAAGTTTAGTGGAATATTTTCACCTGGGCAAGGCCCCGTGGTTTTTCCCTCTTCGGGCTTTCCACGTAAAAAAAGATTTGGTGTTCTACTTCCCTCTTTCTGTTTGTGTGTTGGATATTCGTGCATCGCAAAGACAAAAAGTTTACTCACTCTACCGCCACGAATCTTTCAGATCGCAACAGTTTGGCGCCGTCTGTGGGAAACACTATCCCACAACTTTTAAGTATCACTACAATGGTCAACAGGCGTAGCAGTCGCATCATTGGAGCTTCTCGCTCGAACTCCCACCAATCCAGAAATCTATCTGCAAATCACAGACGCCCGATGTCTGCCTCTTTTCATCCTAGGGGGCAGAATGCTGCCGGAGAAGGGACCTCGGGACCTTCTTTAGAAGAGAGAATCCGCAAGATGGAAGAATCTCAAAATGAGATCCTTCAACTCCTGCGAGAGAATCGACAACCAACATTGGCACAACGAGAGGAAATTCTTCCCCCTCAGGATCAACCACGGGTTGAAGATGTTCAATTCGAACATCTTCGAGCAGAAATTCATCTTCCTCCACCTGGGAGACATCCTCAGTCACGACAGGATAACGAACTCGCCGATACAGCAAGTTCAACACATCCTCCTCCCTCAACTCGACAGCCTCACATTCTTCCGGATCTCCTAGAAGGCTCTGCCCAACCGCACCTTGCTGAACTTTCTCACAATGCTCTACGTCACGAACTGCGAAGATTGGTACGGGAAGAGTTCCCCCGAGTAGATGTGAGGCGAGCTCTCCGACAGAGGAACTTCCAGGAGTCATCACCTCTAACTGAATCCATTCTTCAGCTCCCCATTCCAGTTGGATTCAAAGTGCCAAACGTTGAGTCCTACGACGGGACAACCGACCCATATGAGCATATCGACTATTACAGAACCATCATGCATATTCAACGAGCATCGGATGCACTCCTTTGCCAGGTCTTTCCCGCCACCCTTAAAAGACAGGCCCGAACGTGGTTCTATTCACTTCTACCTGGAACGATCCCCTCTTTTGACAAATTGGCCAAAGTATTCGTCGAACAATTTGTGGCCAATCGAAGAATTGCTAAGGATTCTTCCCACATCTCCGGGATCCGCCAAAATGAGGGAGAATCATTAAAGGAGTATTTTCAACGATTTTCCACTGAAGCACGACAGATTCCAGGAGTAGACCCTGAATTACTCAGAGGGGTCTTTCTTGGAGGTCTTCGTCCTGGCCCTTCTATTCGGCCCTTATGCGAGACACCGTCCATTCATACACTGAATTGATCCATCGCGTGGAGGCACAAATCTCTGCAGATGAAGCTATAAATGCTCACAGGAAGCAGTTTGAGCAAATCAGTGGGAAGCGCAAAGGTGCACTTGGGATGGATAATTCTTTCTCACAACAGAAAAAGCATGGGAAGAATAATCTACCTCATGGGTCTTCGTCACCACGATGGGAACCCCGACAGGAGAAGGAGTACACCCCACTCAATACGTCTCGAGAAAATGTATTGATGGCCATTCGAGATCAAGATACGATAAAATGGCCAAACCTTTTAAAGTCGAACACAGGAAATTCAGATCAGTACTGTCACTTTCATCGTAGCCGTGGTCACACTACTGAAGCCTGCAAGCAACTCAAGGACGAGATTGAAAGGCTTATCCGCCAAGGCTACCTTCGACAATTTATTTAAGATTCACCTACCATAGAGGAAGCTCGTCCCGCTGGGGGGCAAAGTCAACAACAAAGACAACCATTGAATACTATTCAAATGATTGGAGAGATTGAATGATCACGCACTTCGTGTATTATCAAATATTACTTGTCTTATTGTCGCTTTTATGTTGAGTAGAGCGTCACTTTGATATCTCTAATATCTTCTTCCAAGTTAAATGTCGTTGTATTGTCACCGTACGTAAATCTTGTGTGTTGAGTACTTTGTAATTTGTAAGTTGTACTAGGGAACTATTGTACTATCTTACGTAATGCCGTAATAGAATGTTCATGTTGTTGTGGTATGATTTTTCTTCTTATAAAAGATAAGAAAAAACTTCTCAAACTCTTTCTCCGTGATTCAAGAAATACACAATCCATATTGTATCTCAATCACCGGACGATCAATCCCAGGGGGATTTGATCCTGACCTCATCCATACAGGTTAACGTCGTCGAGCAGGGCTCTGACATACAACCTCGGATAGGTCTTACATCCTTGGTGGATTCTCTCGACCTCTTCCACACAGGTTAACGTCGTCGAGCAGGGCTCCGACATACAACCTCAGATAGGTCTTACATCCTTGGTGGATTCTCTCGACCTCTTCCACACAGGTTAACGTCGTCGAGCAGGGCTCCAACATACAACCTCGGATAGGTCTTACATTCTTGGTGGATTCTCTCGACTTCTTCCACACAGGTTAACGTCGTCGAGCAGGACTCCGACATACAACCTCGGATAGGTCTTACATCCTTGATGGATTCTCTCGACTTCTTCCACACAGGTTAACGTCATTGAGCAAAGGCTCCGACATACAACCTCGGATAGGTCTCGCATCTTTAGTGGATTCTCTCGAGCCCTTTTACAAAGTTCAACATCACCGAACAATATTTTGAGTGAACAATATTCTCTCTATAAAGACTCAAAGGAAAAATTTATCACTTATACAAAGAGTTCAGTAGTTTAAAATTTCCTCACAAAAATATGGGGGGCAAAATGTTAAAGCATGTCTTAAAGATGTAATCGCAATTCAGCTTGCTCCAAAGGACAAGTTCTCAACTTCTTATTCAGTATCAATGGAGTTACATAGATACATATTCATATGTACATTTCTTCTCACTAGAAGTTGAAAGGAAAACTACACCAACTGGGCCTTGATCACCTCCTCCGGTATTTAGACTCTTGCCGGACAGTTTTTCCCCCAATGGGAGTGAACTGGAGCCTGCGTAAGAGTACCGGGCCTTGATTGCCTCCTCCGGTATTTAGACTCTTGCCGGACAGTTTTTCCCCCAATGGGAGTGAACTGGAGCCTGCGTAAGAGTACCGGGCCTTGATCGCCGCCTCCAGTATTTAGACTCTTGCCGGACAGTTTTTCCCCCAATGGGAGTGAACTGGAGCCTGCGTAAGAGTACCGGGCCTTGATCGCCTCCTCCGGTATTTAGACTCTTGCCGGACAGTTTTTCCCCCAATGGGAGTGAACTGGAGCCTGCGTAAGAGTACCGGGCCTTGATCGCCTCCTCCGGTATTTAGACTCTTGCCGGACAGTTTTTCCCCCAATGGGAGTGAACTGGAGCCTGCGTAAGAGTACCGGGCCTTGATCGCCTCCTCCGGTATTTAGACTCTTGCCGGACAGTTTTTCCCCTAGTGGGAGTGAACTGGAGCCTGCGTAAGAGTACCGGGCCTTGATCGCCTCCTCCGGTATTTTAGACTCTTGCCGGATAGTTTTTCCCCCAGTGGGAGTGAACTGAACTGGAGCCTGCGTAAGAGTACCGGGTCTTGATCGCCTCCTCCGGGTATTTAGACTCTTGCCGGACAGTTTTTCCCCCAGTGGGAGTGAACTGGAGCCTGCGTAAGAGTACCGGGCCTTGATCGCCTCCTCCGGTATTTAGACTCTTGCCGGACAGTTTTTCCCCCAGTGGGAGTAAACTGGAGCCTGCGTAAGAGTACCGGGCCTTGATCGCCGCCACCCAAAAATTTTTATTTTTGCTAGTCCGACTTCTCTTAACTTCGTAAGAGAAATTTTGGAACCGGCTAAAGAGAGGTGGTGCCTTCTCCCTAACCCCTTGGGGGGTATTTATAGTTTTTCGAAGGAGGTTTGAGGGCCAAATTTCTGAATTTTTAATTAATTTTCGGAATTTTCTTTATGCCCAAAAATTAAATATTTTCCTATTATTGAAAAAATCAAATAGGAAATAAATTATGAGCAATTCTTTCAAAAATAAAATAAATATTTAGGAAATTAATTATTTCCATTCAGAAAAAAGATTCTGAATTTTTAAGGATTTTTAAAAAATATTTTCGAAATTTTTCGACAAAGAAAATTTATTTTCCTTTTTTAATGATTTAAGAAATGAAATATAATAAAATTTAAAAAAAAAAAAATTCACCGCCTCATTGAGGCGGCTACAGTAGCCACCTCTCCTTCATGAGGTATGTGATCTTTTTAAATATATTTATATATTATAATAATAATAAAACTTTAAACGTTATATATATATTTCTGTTATATATATTATATATATATATATATATATATATATATATATATATATATATATATATATATATATATATATAACAGAAATATATATATAACGTTTAAAGTTTTTATATATATATATATATATTATGTTATATTATATTTTTAAACATAATTTTGTCCTGAAATGAAAAAATGGTTTGGACAACTTTTTGAGTCGAGCCAATAAATTTTGTGTACTCCAGACTACATTTTGCTAATTTCGAACCTCAAAGGATAAGTTTTGAGCTATTCAAAAAATTTTTTTTTTTTGAGTAGCTTTTGTTTGACTTTTTGCTCTGATTATTGCTTTAATTTTGCAGAAAGCTAGAATCATGAATATATTTTTGGATTGTAAATTTCAACATCCAAAAATAGGGGGGAAACTGATACGTCCTAAAAAATTGCCTTGATCAAGCACGAATCTCGAGGCATATTCAAATGGGAATTTTTCAGCAAACTTACAATCAAATTGAACATCTCAAAGGGATGAACCGAACAACACCGAAATTGGTCCAACCAAAGCCCAAATGGGTCCAAATCGAGGGCCCGGACCACATTTGGAAGGGTTAAAGCATTATTTGAATAATGAAATGATATCCAAATATGACATGCTTATAGTCAAATCGAGCGTCTCGGCGAGACGAATCCAACGAGCCCAAGATCTCTGAATTCCGACACTGTTAAGGCACTTAAACAGTTAAAAAACTCTCTACGATCGGGGGAATCAATACGAGCCATCCGATGGAGCACTCTGAACCTGCCCCGGATCTTCTCTAGATTTACGGGATGCGCCACTCATGAAAATCTATAAATAGACCCCCACTCTCTACATGAGGGGGACCTTTGGCTTGAGATTGAAGAGAGCTCTGAAGCTTCAAGAGCTCTAGCACCACCGCCGCCGGCCGCCGGACCACCGCCGGGCCGCCGCCTGCCGCTTGTCGCCGGACCACCGCCCGGTCGCCGCCTGTCGTCGGACCACCGCCTAGCCGCTTCCTGCCGCCGGACCACCGCCCGGCCGCCGCCTGCCGCCGCACCACCGCCCGGTCGCCTCCTGCCGCCGCTTGTCGTTGGACCGCCGCCGCCGCCTCTCGCCGGACTACCGCCTAGCCGCTTCCTTCCACCGGACCACCGCCCGGCCGCCGCCTGTCGCCGGACCACCGCCCCGGCCAACGCCTGTCGTCGGACCACCGCCCGGCCACCGCCTGTCGTCGGACC
The DNA here is from genome assembly GCA_019514585.1 of Dendrobium officinale. NCBI lineage: Eukaryota > Viridiplantae > Streptophyta > Magnoliopsida > Asparagales > Orchidaceae > Dendrobium > Dendrobium officinale. The sequence continues at coordinate 138,633 of JACXSL010001578.1, forward strand.
ACCGCCCGGCCGCCGCCTATCGCCGGACCACCAGCCGCCGCCTGTCGCCGGACCACTGCCCGGCTGCCGCCTGCCGCCGGACACCGCCACCACCTATCACCGGACTACCGCCGTCCGCCGCCGGACCACCACCGGCCGCTGCCTGCAGTCGGACCACCGCCGGCCGCAGCCTGCCGCCGGACCACCGCCCGGCCGCCTGCCGGACATCCGTACGACCATCTCCAAACCTTTGACCGTCTCTCCAAATCACTGTAATTCGACCACCTCTAAATCGAGGGACGGGTCAACCCTTATAATTCACTCAAGTTTAGTGGAATATTTTCACCTGGGCAAGGCCCCGTGGTTTTTCCCTCTTCGGGCTTTCCACGTAAAAAAAGATTTGGTGTTCTACTTCCCTCTTTCTGTTTGTGTGTTGGATATTCGTGCATCGCTAAGACAAAAAGTTTACTCACTCTACCGCCACGAATCTTTCAGACCGCAACACTTCTTAAAACAACTTTTTAGTAAAAAAAAAAAATTATTAATTTTTGTACTAAAAAGCTGCTTTAAAAAGCAGAAAGAAAGCCGTCCCAAACGAAGTCTTAGGCTTCATTTAGAACAACTTGTGTTTGCTCCTTTTTTGCTACTTTTAAAAAAAATTTCTAAGAAAAAATTATTTTAGAAAGCAATAAGAAAGTTGTCAGTGTTTTGTCACCATTTTTTTGCTGTATTTAAGAAAATTTTGTACTAAAAATCTATTTTCGAAATCAATAAAAAAATTATTCCCAAACAATCTAAATAGAAAATTGATCAGCCCATAAAATAGATCGTTTAGGTTAGAGAAAAATGAGGGCTTTTCCTTAATTTACCTAACATTAACTCATAAAATATGCTAAACATGCAATGCATGCGAGGTAATTGTAATAAGTTAAAGAGCAGGTAGTATGTTAAGTTTCATGACTTTAATCTTAGGTTTCGTTTGGGACGGTTTTTTTATTACTTTTTAAAACGGAGTTGTAGTACAATTTTTTTAATTTTTGTACTAAAACTCCGTTTTCAGAAGCAATAAAAAAACCGTCCCAAACGAAACCTTAGACAGATAGTGATGTCGCATGGGACGACTCAGCCTTTATTTTTCTAATTATAATAAGAATAATAAGTTTTTCTCTATATTTTATATAAGAACATTTACACATATATTTATATTAATTAGATTAATTGTATTATCTCAGTGTAATAGTCTGTATTGGGATTAGAAAGCTGTTGATTTTGAATATGCTTAGAAGACATTTAACTCAATATTTGCTTAATTTCAAGTTGCCCAAAATATTTTCTCACCTAAAGCTATATACAACACATCCAGGTCACTCAAGAAATTAAATCTTCTCAATCCTCAGTACTCCAATTGAGGCTCAATAAGAAGACTAATAAAATCGCATACTCGTCAAAACTACATAAGTTAGGATTCAAAGAAGCAAAGCTAGCACTCATCTATAACTATACAACTAATTGATAAATCCTAGTGACGCCGAAGCTGAGCCGTTTAATCATATTAACTTCAGGATAGTTAAATTTCATTTAGTTATTAGTATAGCTATATAAATATAGTGATCCTTATAGTGGCATGTAACATTTTATGTTGCGTCCTTTGACTATAAATACATAGCGAACACTTGTTATAGGTAGATTTTACTGATTAATAAAATTGGAGTTGTGTGTTGTGTCATTCATGTATCCTGAGATTGTTCTCAAGTGATGGATTCTTTTATCCAAAAAGGAGTTCTTGGAGTTGGTTCGGACGCGGTCGCCGGAAGTCAAGCCCCCTCCGGTTCAGTGTCACATAGACTTATCTTTGAGGAATTCTTGAAAATCAACATTTAATGAACTATATTAGCCAAACTCGAGCTCACCATTATTAAAATGGCCCCAATATAAACATGATATTCACGAACAATTTCAATCAAGAGGGCATCTCAAATACAAAATAAGACAAATAAAACTTCCAAAACACATTAGCACTTTACAGCATTTAACTTGCGCATGGACAATGGGAACCACTTGTTAAAATTGCAATATCCAAAATCTGCCCAATATAAACATAATACTTTTTTGTATTTTCATGTAATCAGGTTTCTGCATTGTAATTTTCTCAAAACAATTAAAAAATATTAAAATATTATTGTACTTTAAAAAAAATCATATAATAAATTTTTATAACTATCATATCCTAAATATCTTAGTACAAAAAATTATTTTTCATCACAAAATTTTGAAAAATGCTAAAAAAATATAACTTAGCAACCGTACGTAGGAAAAATAAAATAAAGAAAGAAAAAAAATAACTTTTGAAAAGACCAATGGCAGTTGGCAATCATAAATTGTTCTGAAATTGCTCGCACAATTAAAGTGTGCTTCACTAGTTCACCGTATTTGTAGATAGACATATGTGCTAACACTCACTCGGATCTTAGCTATTTATAGGGCCTCAAACTTAGAGCAATCTTGCACTTCTCCATCAAGCTATCTTCTTCTTCTTCTTCTTCTTCCCTCCTACTTCCTTCTGCTCTCTGTATCTTCCTCTCTGCTAGCTCATCCTCTCCAATGGCCGCTTATGAGAAACCCAGCCCTGCTAAAAGAGAATATCTGATAGTAAGGCCAGAGAAGATAGGATGGTTTCATCTATTAAGCCTCTTGATTTTTAGAAGAAACCTTACGAGCTATAAGTTTCTGGAGACAGACTCGGTCGAGGAAGGCATTCCTACTGATATTATCACTGTGATTACTCTATTTATCCAAAAATTACTTGCATCAATTAGCGGACCAATGAAGGTTACAGGACTTATAGTTGAGTTCTTGCTGAACTTCATATCACTTAATGGTGGAATACTAGGACTTATCAAGCGCATTATCACAGGTTAAAAACAAACTTTTCTAATTAAATTTAACCTCTAATTAATTAACTTGGCTAATTAGTTTTTACTTCAACTTCTAAAGAACTTGGCGAATTAGGCTGTGTTGACTGAATCATACCATTTTTTTCTTTTTTAGTTTTTTAAATACTTGGTTTATTTTATAAATGCTGATAAATATTTTTCTTTTATGTCACTGATGATCATCTTCTTCTTCTTTTTTGTTTTACCTTTTTCCTTTTTCAGTTTCATGGTTGTTTCAGCAATACTGATGAATATTAACCTTTCTTTATTTTTCTTCTTCTTCTTCTTCTTCTTCTTCTTGTTCTGCTGCTGCTGCTGCTGCTGCTGTCCTAATATTGCTTCAAGCTGCTTGTTTCTGCATCGTTCTTCTTGTCTTGTATACTTACTTATATTACTGCTGCTGATGCTGCTGACTTCGGCTAATTATTTGTGTGTGTATATTTTCATTTTCCTATGTAACTTCTCATTGTTCCTATTTTTTATTTGTGTGTGTGTGTATATATATATATATATATATATATCACTTCTTGACAAACCTACGCGCACACATGAAGGGAGCAGCAAACAAAAAACTAAAATAAAATAAAAAATAAATGAAGGGAGCAGCAAATTTAGGATTTCAACTAAGGCTTAGCTTGGGTAAAAACTATTATGTGCGGTGTCCGAACGCATCCGTAGTTCAATTCGGTGCATTGGGCGATATATATGGCGGGAACGGATTGGCCTCTGGAAACATTCGGATATTGCACAGAATAATCTCTCTAGTTCTGTTTGGGATGACTTTCTAACTGTTTTTAAAATTAATTTTTTAAGATAAAATTTTTAATTTTTTACTAAAAATTTATTTTAAGAAGCAGTAAAAAATTATCTCAAATCAAGCGAGATCCAAAAAACTTATCCTAAATTTAAGAGAACAAAATAAATAACTTTTATTTCAAAATATTTATAAAAAATTAATCATGATGCTTTCAAAGCTCTTAAATCTATTTCATAATGAGTATAATTTTATTTATCTGTTTATTATACTCATTTTAAGACATTCAAAGACTTTAAAGCTAATTCTCATCAAAATTATAATGAGAATACCCTAATAAGATATTTTTTCAAGCAAAACTACTACTATAATATAATAAAAATACTAAAAGAAAAACTCGAGTCTATCGGAGGAGAAATTATTGTGCGGAACACTGGATCGGTTGGTCTGGAGACCAATCAAAATGAGCCACATTATCTAGTACACAGCTGAGCCGACTATCGGTACCAAACAAAAAAAATAAAGTAACGTATTCTGATTAATTTCTGCACACCATCCGATATCCGCACATAATAATTTTTAGTTTTGAAGATTGTTGCAACGTTCTGTCAAAACAACTATAAAATTTCCCTAAAAAAAATAATTCTCCTAAATATTATGAACGTGAGCAGATTTACAGAGAGGGTACTGTGTAGCCGAAAATAGTTTATTAAGATTTTTTTTTTTTTTTTTTTTTAATTTCTTAAGCAGTCCCAACTACAGATGGATCGTACGTCGTTGCCGAAAATATTGTGGGAGATCTAAGTGGAAGTGAAATAAATATGTTGGGGAGTTGGTAAAAGAAATTAAATAAGGGAGAGCTGAATCCTGAAAGGAGGAAGTAAAATTATTAAATGAGACATACAGAGACGTAAATGGGAGTACTGGTGGTTATCTAGAAGACAGAGTAAGGCTTCGTTCGGGACGGTTTTTTTACTATTTTCTAAAACAGAGTTTTAGTACAAAATTTTTTATTTTTATATTAAAACTCCGTTTTAGAAAGCAATAAAAAAGCCGTCCCAAACGAAGCCTAAGATAGATTTTTATTAAAAAATATATATATTTATTTATTTTGATTTTAGGTTTTAGGGTATTAATAATAAGATAATTGATATTAATATTAGCTTTATAGTAATTAATTATATATAAAAAAGTGCTTTATTCTTTAGTAAATGTTATTTTTTTATCTAGAAATGATGAAAGGATTTTTTTTTTAAATAAGATTATGAATATTAATAATGATAAGATTGATAACATATATTATTTTTATGTTTTTTATTTTTAATTTGAAGTGTTAATAAAAGAAAGAATATTTTATAATTATTAATATTAGATTTTAAAATTATTCCTTTTTATAAAATAATTATTATTACTTTCAAAAGACTAATTTGCTGAAATTCTCTCAAAGTAACATTATTCTTTATAAAATTATTTTTTATACTTTTAAAACCATCAAATTTGTTTGTTCCCTCATTAAAATCAGATATTTTAGCAGATTTGATTATAAAAAATAGTTTTAAAAAAACTCAAAAACATCTAGCTGTCTTTAAAAAAAAAAATTACAGACCCTTTAAAGTAAAAATTTTGTTCTATACATGACTGCATACTTCTTTCCTGAATCTCTTCTTTTGCTCAGTTTGCGCATAGTTCTCATCGCCAGCTTCTCCCTTTCTTGTTTTTTTAGCATGTTGCTTTATTATTTGCTTTATATTCTATTCATTTTTAGAATACTACTTCATTAAGATCAGCCCAACTTTTAATTTATCATCGTTAAAAGTTTTCAAATAAAGTCTTCAAAAACGAGAGAGATTTTGACTTCATTTTGAACGGTTTTTTTATTGTTTTTAAAGCAGTATTTTAGTACTAAAATTTATAATTTAAAAAATGTTTGTAATTTCAAAAAAAAAAAATTGTACTAAAAAGTTGTTTAAAAAATGTTTGTAGTTTACGTATAAATTTGTCCACCTAAGATCCTGTTCAAATCTTAGTTAAGTTGGGTTTTCTTGTTTAGAAATTAGTTACCTATTTTTACTGCATTTATGCTTTTTTTCTAAACCTCTTCTTCTAAGATTTAAGGGGAAAAAATGGCTAATGATATTGATATTTTTTTTTTTTTTTTTTTGCAATCTGTGTCTAAGTATTATTGGATTTAATTTAAGTTGAGTATAACATAAATTTTTATTGATTTCTCATGTATGACACTCATCTCAAAATAATTTATCAATGAATTTCAGAAATTATATATAAATTCATTGATTATATATATATATATATATATATATATATATATATATATATATATATATATATATATATGCTCATGTGCAAAATAAATTGAAAAAAAATGGGTGAGGATGACATAAAAATTTTTCCTAACTTTAAAATATAATGTTTTACTTTGTGATGTGTGTAATATGAGAGTTGATCGATTGATTATACATATAGTGAACTTGTCTCAAAGCAAATTTTGGGGTTCTAAAATCTATCAAGACTAAAATTTAATTGTAATATTCTGAACTATTTTCTCTCCTTCCATAAATTAAAATAAAAGGATTATTCTAGTTCTAAAATTTTTTCCCCTAATTTCAAGAAAGCAAATGAGCTTTAAGTATTTAATTTATTTTGAGATAAATACAATGAATAAAAATTAATAAACTAAATATGTCATTAATTACATTAAGTTTTATCTCAGTATAAATTTTATAATTTGAAACTTATTTTATTCTTAACATCTTCAGTCTTTTTTTTTTTTTTTCCTAGAGGCTAAAGTGGTCTTCCTTATCTGTGTTCTTTGTTGAACAGTGTCGGTGGTAATCCCAAAGCGTGAAGATGCAAATTTCAGGACTTTAATTGGTCAAATTGATGGCAGAACCAATCTTTACAAGAGCAATGCCTTGATCCAATATTATCCCTTTATGGAAGCTTTCTCTGATCTTAGCGACTTAAATTTGCTGGATCTCACCATGATGTCTTCCAAGATAGCCTATGAAAATGCTGCTTTTATCAAGAATGTTGTCAATAATGTTTGGAAGGTATTCATTTCTATGTGCATCAAATCTCTATATTCAATACTTCTTAAGTATTTTACTATATGGGATCATAACATTCCAATTTGAAAATTTGTTTATCTTTCCTATAAATTTTAGTTATAATCAAGTTCTTAATTAGTGCTAGTAATGAAGATTAATACAACATCAAGTCTTTGTCCCACTATGTAGGGTCGGCTGGATGAATCATTTTCTCGTGTAAACCTAATAAAGAAATATCTTTTCTAATATTTTCTAACCAAGACTTTTTAGGTTTACCTCTACCTTTCTTAACGTAAGTCAAATCTAATACCTTTACTTTCCTAACTGGGTCAGAAGGCCGCAATTTTATGTGACCAAACCATCTAAGGCGACTCTATCTAATCTTATCTTCCACTGGCACTACTTAAACCTTTTCACATACATGCTCATTTCGTATCCTATCTCTAAGGGTAAAGCCACTCATCCACATGTTGTTTTATAAAATTAAAGAATTATCCTGCAACTCATAACTTAGCATTACGCTTCTCTTTTAATGGCCAACATTCGGCATAATAAAACATTGCAGGTCTCACCACCATGCATCTTATAAAATTTTGCCTTAAGCTTGCATGATGGGGACTTTTCTATCACACAACAAGCCTGATGCATTACTCCACTTCAACCATCCAACTTGAATTCTGGTGATAATATTCCCATATATTTCACCATCACACTAAACAATAGATCCAAAATATCTAAAACATGCACTCTTATTAATACATATATAGATTTGCTGATGATAAATTAAGTTTATTTTGCATAATTTGTTAATTGTAGCAAGCATGTATTCTAATGAATCTCTATAAAGCCTCTCCAAATTATATATTTTTATTTTTGTACTGACAGTTTGCTTGATTTTATTTCTATGGATGCAGATGCACTTTGTCGGGTTCTACAATTGCTGGAACAGTAAGTACATCAATATATATCTCAGACTAATTTTGTATAAAAATATAAGATGATTATTATTGTTTGATTTGAACATAAATAGTTGCAATCCATCGTTGCAGAATTCTTGAACGATCACACAACACAAGCTTTCATATTCTGCAACAAAGAAACCGACGCTGACTTGATTGTTCTTGCCTTCCGAGGAACCGAGCCCTTCAATGCCAACGACTGGTCCACTGACGTTGACCTCTCCTGGCTCTTAGCCAATAAACTGGGAAACATCCATTTAGGTTTTCTGAAAGCTCTCGGCCTCCAAAATGAGAAAAGCTTCCTTCTTGGTTTTCCAACAAACTTCAATAGCACAACAGACAAACCAATCGCCTATTACACCATTAGAGAGCAGCTCGCAAGCTTGCTCAAAGTTCACAAGAATGCAAAGATCGTTGTGACTGGACACAGCCTGGGTGGTGCACTTGCAGCTCTTTTTCCTGCTTTGTTAAGTTATCACAATCAAAGCAATATTTTGAGCTCGTTGTATGGCACGTTCACTTACGGGCAGCCAAGAGTGGGGGATCAGATTTTTGTAGCTTATGTGAAAGCTATAATCAAGGCTAAGTCTTACAGAATGGTTTACAGGTATGATGTGGTTCCTAGGATTCCATTCGACGCCCCACCGGTTGCTTTGTTCAAGCATTTTGGTACTTGCGTTTACTACAAGAGTTGGTATAAGGCAGAGGTACGTGATTATTCATAAATATTTGATTAACAAACAAAATTAAGCCTTAATTTGTCCCATTACGTGGAGTCGGCGACATGAATCCTTTTTCATCATTAATTGTGTCATGTTAAAAGTCAAATTCTCATTTAAATCTAATAAGAAAGATCATTTCTAATGCCTCAACTTTCATAAGGCCTCCGTTTAATGTGACCGAACCATCTAAGGAGATTCTCTCTAATATTATCTTCCACTGAAGCTACTCCAACCTTTTCGCGTATATGCTCATTTCATAAATATTTGATATTTATATACAAAAGAACACTGCATGCATGCATGCTTTTGACAGAACTATAGAAATTTTCTAACAAATAAGTTTGCGCAGATGGATTTCCCTTTCAGTAAATCCTGACATGAATGAATTTTGTTCTGTTACGTATGAAAATGAACAGATAATGGACGATGCTCCTAATCCGAACTACTTCGATCCTCTGTTCGTGGTTTCAATTAATGTACCTAAGTGCTTGGGGTGACCTTCTGAAAGCTCTATTCATCAGATGGACGCAAGGGAAGGAATACAAAGAAGGAACCATCTCAATACTCTACAGATGCCTTGGGCTAATAATACCTGGCATTGCCTCCCACAGCCCAAGAGACTATGTCAATGGAGGAAGACTAGCAAAGATGGCTCAGAAGTTTATGGTTTGATCTGAATCTATCTATGAAGTTGGAAACTTTTTTATGTATGTTGGTGCTTGGTGTAGCTAACTAAGCGTTAGGGGCTTTGCCTTCTTATCTTCAAGTGAATTGAAGTAGCTAAGGCTTTTGCTCGTATGGATGTTTTAAATGGCAGGAATAATATATGTATCCTTTAATTGCGACTTCTTATTTGTTGCTTTTGATGGTAATTTGTCTTTGAAATATTCTATATTCTCGATGAAGAAGAAATTTTTTTAGGCTTGCATGCGGATTTCAGTTAAATCGGGCCAAAGTCGATCTGGTGTGATTAAATCCACCATGTAAGGAAAGATGGAGAAAGGGGATGACACCGGACCGGAGGGGCTCGACGAATAAACATCGACGATCCGATGACAGTTGTTGGACACCACTCCAAGAACTCTTTGGAGCAAGAACCAACCACCTAATAACAAATCTTAGGATATAGGAAATCACAACAGAATAAAACTCTAATTTTATAAATCTCCAAATATAATCTCTATTACAAGTAAAGGCTACCTATTTATAGACAAATGTAGCACATAATAGGCTATATACAAAATAAGAGATCACTAATCCTATGAAGACACCAACATTCTAAGGTCAAATTCTTATCATTTCTTATACATCCATCTCGCCCTAGCCGCCTCCTGGCGATTTTAGGGTTTCTCGAGTTTTCCTTCCTTCAGGCCGTTTCTCCTTTTCGTTCCTGGTGGATCTCGTTTGGAGGTGCTCTGGTAACTGTGTGGCCGATTTTCCCCCTTCTGGGGTCTTAATCTGGCGGCTATGGCTTCCTCGAACCCGTGGGGGAAGGTAGCTAGCCCGATTCTTGGTAAAAGTAAAGGTTTCTTCAACTTGGAAGGTGATGCTTCTTCTAAAACTCCGTCTAGGTCTTTTAAAGATGTTTTATCGGGGGATCTTTGCCAAGGTGAGAATGCTCCGAAATTTACTCAGTCTGTCATTAATGGTGCTCCTGCTGTTCTTATGTCTGATGAGGATATTTTAAAATTGGCTTCTCCTTTTAAATTTACTTTAGTAGGAAAGTTTAACATTCGTAGACCTAATCTGGACACCATTCAGAGTTTTTTTGCGAATCTGAAGCTTTCTGGCTTTTATTCTATCGGTCTTTTGGATTCTCGTCATGTGGCCATACAACTGTCGAATGACATGGATTATAGTCGTATTTTTGCTAGAAGATCTTATTTTATTAGTAATTGTCAAATGAAGATTTTAAAATGGACACCTTTTTTTGATATTCATGAGGAATCGCCTATTGTGCCAGTGTGGATCTCTTTCCCGAATTTACGTTTACATTTTTTTAATCCGCAAGTTTTGCATGCTCTAGGTTCGGTTTTTGGGAGACCTTTGCAGACTGATCAAGCCACGGCTTCCAGGACAAGGCCATCGGTGGCTCGTATACTTGTGGAAGTTGATATTTCTAAGAAATTTTCGAAAGAAATCTAGGTTGGATCTAGGGATTTTGGTTACATGCAAAAGGTAGAGTTTGAAAAAGTGGCAGATTTCTGTACACACTGTAAGTTGCACGATCATGGGGTTGGTGAATGCTTTAAACTTCATCCTGATTTAAAAAAAATACTCCTGTGTCTAATCCTCCCAATGTTGAGCTTATTGTTAAGGAACAGGGTCCTGTGCTAGCGGATGGATCTCCTATTATGGTTAATGCTGACAGCCTGGTTGCTGCCCAGGTTGTTTCGAAACCCATTACTCATGTGGAAATTAATGATGTTGTAAATGCTGATGTTAATATTGCTGGGAAAGATGTTGGGGAAGGAATGGTGGTGAGAAAAGATGATGCTTTATCTCCTAATTTATATGTCTCCATTGAATCTATGCTTCAAAACAATGTTCTCATTAAAGACACTATTATTGATGTTAATGTTGCCAATGTTAATGTTGCCAATTCTAAGGTGAATTGTCTGGATGGTAAGCTTCTGAATACTGATGCTAAACTTCCGAATAATGTTAATTCTGGTTTTGGTGATAGTGAAGAAGGAGAAATTATCCCACCTCGTATGGGAGTTGATAATAAGTCTTCTCAGTCTATAAATAGTGAAAATGGGGAAGAATCTTGTTGCGGACTAGAAAATACGCGGCGATAGAGATTTAATTCTGCGTCTTAACGTTGTACGTATAACTAGCTCACACACAGAGAACACAAGATTTTTTACGTGAAAAACCCTTAAAAAGGGAAAAACCACGAGGCCTAGCCCAGTTGAAAATGATTCCACTAGACTTTGAGTTGGTTACAAAGGACTGAATCACCTCCAAGGGTGATCAGGTTACAATCAGTTACTTAAGTAAGACGTCAGGTCTTTGGGAGGACGTAGGGACTGAATGTCGGGTCCTGAGTAAGACGTCGGGTCTTCGGCAAGACGTAGGGACTGAGTGTCGGGCCTTGAACAGGACGTAGGGACTGAGTGTCGGGCCTTGAACAGGACGTAGGGACCGAGTGTCGGGCCTTGAACAGGATGTCGGGTTTTCGGCAGAAGGTAGGGACTGAGTGTCGGGCCTTGAACAGGACGTCGGTTCTTTGGCAGGACGTCGGGTCTTCAGTAGGACGTAGGGACTGGACGTCAGGCCTTAAGGTGGTGGTCTGGCGAGGTTCTGCGGTGGTCCGGCGAGGTTCCTGCGGTGATCCGGCGGTGGTCCGGCGAGGTTTCTGCGGTGGTCCGGCGGTGGTCCGGCGAGGTTCTGTGGTGGTCCGGCGATGGTCCGGCGAGGTTCTGTGGTGGTCCGGCGGTGGTCCGGCGGTTGTCGAGGAGGAGCTCCTTCCTTCTCTTCTTCCTCTCTTCTCTTCTTCTCTCTCTTGCTTAGATGCTCTCTTGTGAAGAATGAGGGCTCTATTTATAGATTTTCTGGAGTGGCATGGTCCGTAAATAGGTGTGAGATCAAGGGCGAATAGGGAGTGGTCAAATGGACGGCCGATATTGAATCCTACGATCGTGCACCGTTCGTTGGACATTTGGAGGCTTTAATGATGTCGGAATTTAGTGATCTTGGGCTCGTTGGATTCGTCTCGTCGAGCCGTTCGATTCGAGTATAAGCTCGTAAAAATTGGAGACCGTTTGGTAACTCAAATTGCGGTTTGAACCTTCCGACAGCGCTTTGAACTCTTGATTCGGACTTATTTGGGCTCGGATTGGGTCGATCTTGGTGTTGTTGGGTTCGTATTTCCGAGACGCTCAGTTTGACTGTAAGCTCGTTGAAATCGGAGTTCGGATGCTCCCGGATTTAATTTTTGAAGTCTCCAACTAGTTTTTGCCTCGAGATTCGTGCCTGATCAAGCTAATTTTGTGATGACATATCAAATCTGAAAGATGTGAGGGTGAAGGATCTACTTCTAATTCTTTGGGGGAGGAGGAGTTTATAAATGTGAATAGGAAGAAAGGTAAGAAAAAAGGTAAACAAGTGCTACAAGCTACCCCTCGTTCCACTAGAACTCAAACTAAATTTAAAGGTAGGTCTAATGGTTAAGTCTCTTATCTGGAATATTAGAGGGGTGGGGGGTAAGGATTCTAAGATTAGAGTTAAGAACCTTTGTAGAATTCATAACATCAATGTTTTAGTTTTACTTGAACCTATGATTAAGTCGGATAAACTTATGCCTACTGCTTCTAACTTGGGTTTTTCTCATTATTTTTCTAATTGTTCTAATAAAATTTGGATTTTGTGGAAGAATTCTGTTAAAATTAATATTTTAGGGGACTTTATTCAAGTTGTTCATGTTAATATTGACATGTTTAATTTTAATTGCAATGCTTCTTTTGTTTATGCTGCTAGCTCTAGAATTGGCAGATTATCTTTATGGGAGCAATTATGTAATTTTTCTTCTTCTTGTTTGGGGCCGTGGTGTATTGGGGGAGATTTTAATACCATTACTAATGCTAGTGAAAGATTGGGAGGGGCTTTGCCTATTTTTAAGGCTATGGAAGATTTCAATTCCATGATTTCTCATTGTGATTTACATGACATTGGTTTCTTTGGTAACCAGTTCACGTGGAATAGAGGTAATCTTTGGCAAAGACTTGATAGAATGCTGTTTAACAATTATTGGATTGCTAATTTTAATATGACTCATGTTGAGCATTTAAGTAGAACTGCTTCGGATCATGCTCCTTTACTTCTTTCTATTAATGCTAATAAGAACTTTATTTCTTCTGCCTTTAAGTTTCAAAATATGTGGATTTCTCACCAGGATTTTTTAAATGTGGTCAGAATGAATTGGCAAGCTCCTACTTTTCCTCTAATAACTTAATTGGGATGGCTAAGTTGTGGCATAAACTTAGTAGACTTAAAGAAGTGCTCCGTTGGTGGAATAAGCATGTTTTTAAAAACATTTTTGATAATATTAAAAATACTGAAATGGAGGTGGTTAATTTGGAAAAGAGTGTTGCTCTTAATCCTATTATTAGTAACATTTCTTGTCTGAATGAAGCCAAGCTTAAGCTTTTTGCTCTTCATGAGCAAGAGGAGATTTATTGGCAACAAAAGGCTACTACTACATTTTTGATTGAGGGGGATAGAAATACTAAATTTTTTCATGCTATGTATAACAAGAAAAAAAGTAAGAACTACATTTTCAAAATTTTAGATAAGGATGGGAGGATTTTGGAGGATGATGCCTCTATTATTAACTCTGGTGTGAATCATTTTAAAAGCATTTTCAATAGTAATTTCAGCCCCCAGAATATTGGTAATCCTTTCATTGTTCCTAAATGCATTTCTGATATTGATAATTGCATGTTGACTAATCCTCCTTTGGAAGAGGAAATATGGAATGTCATCCAAACTATGAACAAGGACTCGGTTGCGGGGCCTGATGGTTTTACTACTAAATTTTTTGTGAAAACTTGGGATATTATCAAGGCTGATATTATTGAAGCTGTTCAGGAGTTTTTTTCTGGGAAACCTTATGTCAAATTTTTCTCTTCTACTAGCATTGTTTTGATTCCCAAGAAAGATAATACCAATGATTGGAATGATTTTAGACCCATAAGCTTATGTTCCTTTTTTAATAAATTAGTTTCTAAAATTATTTCTTCTAGACTAGTGGAGATTCTTCCTAGAATTATTTCTCAAAATCAAACGGGATTTGTCAAAGGGAGAAGTATCTTTGATAACATTCTTCTTACACAAGAAATTGCCCATGATATTAACATCAAAACTAAAGGTGGTAATATTATCTTCAAGTTAGACATTACTAAAGCTTATGACAATCTTAATTGGGAGTTTTTATATAAAGTGCTTGCTTTGTTTGGTTTTAGTGAGTTGTTTATTGGTTTGGTGAGAAATAGTATTGATAATTGCTACTTTTCTATCATTATTAATGGTGCTTGTCACGGTTTTTTTAAGTCTTCTCAAGGTTTGAGACAAGGTGACCCTTTGTCTCCTTCTTTGTTTATTATTGCTGTTGATAATCTTTCCATAAGTCTTGAGGAATTATTCATGAGACACCCGGCTTTGAAGTATCGTACTAAAGGAGGTATTTATATATCTCATCTTTGTTTTGCTGATGATTTCATAATTTTTTTTCTAATGCTTGTATTAATAATATCAAAAAATTCTGGTGGGTTTTTTAGTTGAATTTTATAAAATCAGTGGGCTTAACATTAATAGAAACAAGAGTAATTTCATTGCTTCTAAGTTGATAAATCTTGATAAGAGAAATGAGATTATTAGAGTTTGTAATTTTAATTGTGTTAATTTTCCTATCAAGTATTTGGGCACCCCTATTTTTAAAGGTAGGAAAAGGAATTCTATTTTTGAAGATATGTTAAATAGTTTCCATAACAAAATTTCTAATTGGACCACTAAATTCCTTTCTTTCGGGGGTAGATTAATGTTGATCAAGCATGTGTTAAACTCTATCCCTATCTTTATTTTTCACACTCTTCACCCTTCTGCTGCGATCTGCTTGAAAATGGAACGGATTATCAACAAGTTTTTCTGGGGAGCCAATAATGAGCATTCGTCTATTTACTGGGCTTCCTGGAATAAAGTGTGTGGTCCTGTCAATGAAGGTGATTTGGGTTGTAAGAGCATTTTGGATATGATGCATGCTTTTTCTCATAAATTATGGTTTACTTTTAGAGCTAATAATAGTCTTTGGTCTAAATTTTTGCATTTCAAGTATTGCAAAGATAATCATCCTTTATATTGTACCTTTAAGATTGGTGATTCCTTGGTTTGGAAAAGATTGTGTAAAATTGGTTGGGAAGCCGAGCAATTTTTGCAATGTGGGTTGGGTAAAGGTGACATTGCTTTTTGGCAGGATAATTGGTTGGGTATTGGTTCTATCGATAGCATTCTTAATACTCATGCGCTTCTTAATACTAAAGTTTCCAGTTTAGTGGCTGACGGTAATTAGAACATTTTGGAGTTGAGTAATATTGTTCCTAATGAGGTGATCATTCATATTATTAGCATCCCTTTGCTATTAAGTGCAACTGACTGTGTTATTTTTAATGCTTCTTCCAATGGCAGATTCAATCTTAATATAGTTTGGGACAATTTTAGAGCTAAGCATTCTGTTTCTAATGTTTTTAAGGCATTGTGGAATAAATGCAATACGGTTTCTTACTCTATTCTTGCTTGGAGATGCATTAAAGGTTTCTTACCGGTGGACAACCATCTGTGGAACAAAGGTTTTCTTCTTCCCTCTAAATGTCAGTGTTGTTTTAATATAGAAACTATTGAGCATGTGTTTATTAATAGTAATACGGCTAAGAATGTTTGGAATTTTTTTTCTAATGCGGTTAACAAAATTTACTCTGTTACAGAGAATGAGAACATCTATACTAGGCTTTCTAAATGGGTGAGTAATGATAAGGGTCATATTTATAATATTTTGCCTATTTTTATTTTGTGGTTCATTTGGAAGGCTAGAAACGATTCCAAACACAAGGGGATTAAGATTAATTCTAATGACATCATTGCTAATGTTAATACTAGAATTTGTCAATGTTTCAGTGCTAATCTGTTGAAGGAAAAAGACTTTAAAAACTGTCATAGTTATGCTATGGGTATTGGTATTTCTTTTGCTGATTCTCTAGTTCACAATAGGGTGATCTTTGTTAATTGGCTGAAACCAGAGTTTCCTTTCTTTAAGCTTAACACTGACGGGGCTGTTAATCATTTATCTGGGGGCATGGGGGGCTTAATTCGTAGTTCCTCTGGCGAGGTGATTTTGGCTTTTGCGGGGCCTCTTAATCCGTGTAAAGCTATTTTTGCTGAGCTTTTGGGTCTTCATAAAGGTTTGGAGTTTTGTTTGTCTAATGGTATTCATAATGTTCATGTTGAGGTGGATGCTTTGCTGGTTACTCAACTTATTAAGAAGGATTTGTCTGTTCACCCGTGGTTTTTTTATCTTATTAGAAATATTAAAATTGCTTTTTCTAAGTTAAACTGCACCTTAAGCCATATTTTCAGAGAATGCAACTCCTGTGCTACTGGTTAGCGAATTTGGATTGTTCTTCTGGTATTGATATCTTATTTGAACCAAATTGTTTGCCAGATCAATTAAGGGAGCTTGTGAGAAAGGATACTTTGGGGATTCCTGTTGCTAGAAAAAATTAATGGGTGGATCTCTCTTGTGTTTTTACGGTCTGTTTTTGATGCTTCTCTTTTCTGTTGTTTTGGTGCCCTCTGCTTTGCGGGGCGTGTTTGTTTTATCCAGCTGGGGGGTTTTTAGCCTTGGGTTTTTGGTTGCTGCTTATTATCTGTTTTGTCTTGTTTTGTTGGGGTTGAGGTGGTTGTTTGGAGTTGCGGTTTTATTTTTTCTGGTTGGGGTTATTTCTCAATCTGGGGAGTTATTTCTTGCTAGGGTGATGGCTGCTGTTGTTGGCTGGGTGTTAATGGGTGAGTTTACTGGGAAATGCCTGGAGGTGTATACCTTTTCTTTTTTATACTGGTTTTTCGTTGAGCTGGTTGGTTTGAACTGGAGGATGTTTTTGAACTGGTATAGTTTCACGGGTTGTTGGTTTACTCATTGTATGGATGAGGAGAGTATTATCCGGATTTATCTGATTAAAAAGGATGGTAAGAATGATTCTGCTCTGGGTTTCTTTGGTTTTACTAATTTGGTGTTTTTTAATTGCAGGTTTTTAGATTATTCCATTCTAATTCATTATACGGGTTATAAGGTCAGTTTTTTTGGGTTATTATTGTTTTTTGGCCATAGTTACTGGTTTTTTTTGCAGGAAGATTGAGCGGAATGCTTTCATTATTTGCTTCCTTTTTTGGGTTCTGCTCACTCACAGACCTAGGTGCTTTTGGTATTATTTTTGTAATCATAGTAATAGGAACCACCGGCTCATAGGTTTTCTTTTCGTTTTGTTATATGTAGCTCTTTCGAGCATTAGAGAGCTGGAGGTTCCTATTAAGGACCTTGTAACCGATTTTGATTATTAACGCGTAGGCCCCTTGTGAGGGTTTTAACTAAAAAAAAAAAAAAAAAAAAAACTAATCCTATGAAGACATATAAGTTACCAAATGAAATAAAACCAGCATGAAGTTATCATGAATAAGCGGCTTAGCTCCGGCGTCATTGGGCTTAAAGATTCAGAATTTAAAGTTGTCATTTTGACCATTTGGCAGAATTTGGGTTAAATCCTGCAACCAAACAGCACCTAGGAGTCTGAAAAAAAGCCTTAAAAGAAGGTCAAAAAATTAATTTTATGAAGAACGATACCAAACAATTAATTTAAGGAGATTTTCTTAGACTTCTACAATATGATCACTGTTAAGAGTTAAGACCCTTAAAATTAAAATTTTAAAAAAATTAAAAAAAGATGTAAACCATAATTATTTTCTAATATTCGAAACCAAACCAATACATTTCCTTGTGTTTTAACTAGTTCAGTTAATGTTATTCAAAAGCTTAATGGAATTATGATTTGCTTAGCTCAACTGTTAGGAGAATGGGATGAGTGCTAAGGCTTTATTTGGGACGATTTTTTTTTGCTGCTTCCTAAAACAGTTTTTTAATTTTTGTACTAAAAAGTTGTTTTAAGAAGCATTAAAAAGTTATCACAAACAAAGCCTATGTGGTAATGAGCATTCATTGTGCCACTTTTTATTGTCCTTCTTTACCATAATGAAGCCAAAGTAGATGGATATCTAGTCATATGATCATTTGGTAGTCATATCATGGGGAGTGTTTGTTTTTTTAGACATTTAGGTCGATTAAGTTAAATTCACAAACACATCATATACGCAAGACTCGAATTCAATACCTCTAAATTGAATGTGAAAGCTCCCAATCAATAAATCAAGACGAGCTCCATCATGTGGACTGTTTAGTCTTAGCTTATTCTATTTGGTTCGATTGGTTCATTATAAAAAATTTAAAATTTTAGGCAGAACCCATGGGCGGACCCATGTAATATTCAGGGTGGGCAAATGCCCACCCTAAAAAAAAAATGTATATGAAGAGGGATAGTTTCGGTAATTTGCCCACCCTCAAAATACTGCTTTGCCCTAATCTTTTAACTCTTGCCCACGGTCGCTATTCCAGCCGCTCTTTATTTCGCAAAATCCCGCTGCATAGCACTTGTCTCCGCTTGGCAGTCGGGCTTCTTCTTCGGCAAATCGCAAGCATTCGCCATTTCCCCTCGAGTCCTCGACGTCTCCGTCGGCTTCGTCTTCGCCGACTTCGTCACCTCTTATTGAGTTCTTCGGTTCGCACTTCGGAGACCCACAGTCCGGCAGACGGCAGTCACCGCAAGCGCAGATCTCACTCCGCGGCCAAGCACTCCCCTCTTCTTTGGTTCTTCCGATTTAAGTGGATTTAAACGGTTGAAGACTCGAAGCAGATCTCACTTTGCCTCGCTCGCCGCTCGGCTCGCTCTTCGTGCTCATGACCTCAAGGTAACTCGCCAGTCGCCGCATTTCCTGTTGTTCAGTTTATGCTAGGATTTAATTCAGTCATTTAACATTTTTCCTGTTGACTGTTGTTGAGTTTATGCTAGGATTTTTCCTGTTGTTCAGTTGTTGAGTTTATTTTATGCTAGGTTTGAATTCAGTCATTTAGGAAGTTTAATTGATTGAGGGTTTAATTCAGTGATTTTTCCTGTTGTTGTCTTGTTGAGTTTATGCTAGGATTTTTCCTTTAGTTGACTTCCCTATTAGTTGTAGACTTGTATTACTTGTAGACTTGTAGAAACAAAAACTTCATAAAAAGGTCTAAGAATAAAATCACATAGAATCAGTCTCCCACAAAATTTCATTAAAAGGATACAACCCATTCTCAGTTAATGTCAACTTGATTGATATGTTTTAGATAGATTGCCTAACCAAAAAATTATTAAAATATATATCATATATACTAACTAAAATGAAAAAGTATCAATTTACTAACTTGCGGTTCCTGTAAGTATTTATAAACTTATTCAGAAGACTTAATTTCATCTATAATTTTTTAGTTATTATTCTGGCTATAAATTTATTTAATAGTTCCAATTTATTTTATTCTACCCAAATCATTTGTCTATTACTTGTTTTACTAGAAATGGAAAGATTCTTGAAGTGAAAAGAACGTGTCGAAATTGATATTAACAATCTTCCAGCTGACCCTGGCCTTCGACCATCAATATGGAGTTATGATGTGAATGAGCGTAATAAAGTTCGTAGAGCTTATATGTTAAAAGGGCCGCATCAACCAAAAAATAAGGGGACAAGGTTATGATGGAGCATCAAATATGCGAGGGGAGTTCAATGGTTTGAAAGCACTCATTCTAAAAGATAATCCACAAGCATTCTATCATTGTTTTGCACATCAACTCCAATTATGTCTGGTGGCAGTTGCAAAAAATCATTGGCAAGTAAAATATTTATTTGAGATTATTTCAAGAATTGTAAACACTGTTGGAGCTTCATGCAAGAGGAATGATACTTAAAAACTATTCAGCGTGATAAAATACTTTTTCATTTAAGCAGTAGAGAGTTAGATAGTGGTCGAGGTTTGAACCAAGAAACCAATTTGCATCATGCTGGTGACACTCGCTGGAATTCGCATTTCCAAACATTAATCAGTCTTACAAAAATGTATGCTTTTGTACTTGAAGTACTAGAAATTATGAAGGAAGAGGGTATACATGATCAACAATCAGTTGAAGATGGTGTTTTAATAAATGCCATGGAATCTTTTGACTTTGTCTTGACACTGTATTTGATGATTGACATTTTAGGGATTACAAATGAATTATCTCAAGCATTACAAAGAAAGGATCAAGATATTATAAATGCAATGAAATTGGTACAAGTCTCCAAACAACAATTGCAAATGATGAGGGAAAAATGGATGGGTGCCTTTACTTGAAGATGTGTCACGTTTTTGCAATGTTTTTGAAATTGAAGTTCCAAATATGGATTCTAAATTCAAGGCTCGTGGACGATCTGTAAGAAAATATGAAGAAATTATAAACTTTCATCATTATCGAGTAGATTTATTCTACGCGGTTATTGATATGCAACTTCAGGAATTGAATAACCGATTCTCAGAAAGTAGCACCGAGTTACTACTTTGTGTGACATGTCTAAATCCGAGTAATATGTTTTCTGCTTATGATAAGGGAAAATTAATTTGTCTTGCAGAATTATATCCAACAGACTTCTCTATGATTGATCTTGTGTCTCTTGAGCATCAACTATCAACTTATATTGTTGATATGCGTACTAGCGAGGAGTTTACTTCTTTAACTAGCATTGCTGCTCTAGCAAAACAGATGGTAAAGGATAAAAAAAATTTTGTGTATCCATTAGTTTATAAACTTATTGTTTTTGCACTGACGTTACCAGTTGCTACTGTTATGGTGGAGAGAGAATTTTCTGCAATGAAGATCATTAAGCATCGACTTCGTAGCAAAATGGGTGATTCGTGGCTTAATGACTGTCTAGTGCCATATATTGAAAAAGAAGTATTTGATTATGTACCGAATGAAGTCATTATGCAACATTATCAGAAAATGCAAAGTAGAATGCAAAGTCTGTAATTTTCTTTTTATTTTCAAAAATTATGATGAAATATAATGCTTTGTTTTGAATTTTGTTTGTGAAATATATCTATATTTTTTGTATTTATATTTTTAAATATATCGAGTTTGCCCACCCTAAAAAAAAGGGCTGAATCCGCCACTGACAGAACCATAAATTATTAAATGAGAACACATATTGATAATTTTTAGCATACTCCTTTTTTTGGGTGATTTCTTTTGCCTTTTATTTAATAATTTATAATAAAATAATATTTTTAACTTTCAAGAATGCAATTTATTACTCGTAAATTTTTATCACATACGAAAATTTATACTAAAATTTCTCTTTCTTTTTTTTTTTTTTTACCTGAAGTTGTAAGTAACATTTAAAGGCACTCACATATACATTTGTCGGATTTAATAATAATTTAACTAAAAAACAGTGGACCCTTAAAACATGAATTAACTCTAGCTTGATGGATAAGCTTCAGGGATGTGGAAGTTAAGAGGCAGGTTCAAATCTTAGACAAAATAATTTTTATTTATTTATAGGTAGTATTTATATTTAAAATAAATTGATATAGACTTTTTAATTGATAGGCCAGTGGAGGCCCGTGCTTTTGGAACAATTATTAGGTCAGGTCAGGTGACCTGACGTAGCTCTACGTTCGGACGCCAATAACATATCGCCACGTGGTCTTACTCAATACCGCGCGGCCCGATGACTTGACCCGGGATTGCTATGTTCGCGTATTGCTTGGTATTGCTCTAGGTATTGCTCGGTATTGCTAGGTATTGCTCGGTATTGCTTGACAATAACGAAAAATATCGTTTTGTGAAGACCAATACCAAGCAATATCGAGAAATGTATTACTCGGTATTGCTCGGTATTGGTTTTCACTGAATGGTATTTCTCGTTATTGCCGAGCAAAATCGACCAATATCGAACAAATATCGAGCAAATACCGAGCAATACCTAGCAACACGTTAACATATAAATCTCGTCTCCGTTTCGGGTCAGGGTTGTCGGGCCGCGCGGTAAATAGTGAGAACACGTGACACTATTTTACTGGTGTTCGAACGTAGAGCTACGTCAGGCGACCAGACCAAATAAAAGTTCGTGCTTTTGAGGCCAATTTTGATGATTTATTTTTCTATGTAAATGAAACATATATATCAATATGTTTATTTATTTTTTATGAATCAATTATACAATAATAAAAATATTATTTTCTTAAGAGTAATGAAAATTTTATATTTATGAATCAATTATTCAGAAACATCATTAAGATACTCTAGGAATAACATTTTTTTTATAACAAGATTAGAACTCTTCTTATTAATTGTTTGTTTAAATATATATTATCATGACTACTTTGAATTGGGCCGACTAACACGTAGGCCCATTTAGCTCCAATTAGAGGTTTTTATGAGTATTAACAAATGCCGGCCTTAACACAAATGGCCTTGTTATTATTATTATTATTATTATTATTATTTTTAGGATAAACCCACAGAGGGGCCTACGTATTAATATTAAAATTCAGTTACAACGTCCTTAAAAGGACCCACCAGCTCGCTACTGCTCCGAAGAGCTACAATCAAAAAGGAAATAAAAACACCTAAGAGCCGGTAGTTCCTTGTCCTAAGCTTACAAAAATAACAATAAGAAAAACACAGGCTGTGAGTAAACATCACCCAAAAAAGGAAGATCCACTTTAATTCTTTCAGCTCATACTTCCTTCAAAAAGGCACATAGAAATAGGAATATAAATGCGAAAAATAAAAGAAGAGAACCTTGTAGTCTTTATAGCTCCCACAACCCCAGATGATTAGAAAACTGCAATAAATTCTCCAAAAAAATAGAAGCTTTAGAAGACAAACAACTAATATAGTAAATATATATGGCTTTCAGAATTTTGTAACCACCCAGACAGAGAACCCGGTCAACCAACTCCCGCAGAAAAATTAATTTAAGAAAGTACTTCCAGTTTAAAAATTTGCCCGGCCTATAGATAACAACATTAATCGTAAAATGCGAACCAACGTTCAAGTACTAAGCCATATTCCAGCCATACCAATTCCTAACACAATAATCCTTCATATCAAACCACACAGAACCAAAACCAACGAGATACTTCCAGAATTCAGGAAACCAGTTACACTTCAGCCTCCAGCACATCACATAAAAATGCAGGCAGCAGAAATAAGAACCCAACAAAGTCACCAATCTCCAGCAAAAACAACCTGCACCTTCCTAACATGATAGCAGACAATAGCAGAAAAACAATACATCAACAACCTCCATCTCTTCCAGATACACACCCACAGGTAAAGAACAACCCAGAAATAAACCTTCCCAGCAACGAACTGGCCAAGCAACGCCAGCTCCAGCAAAAAGAAATCACCCCGACCCAGCTCACAGATATCAACCCAAAACATAGTGTTAAATATGTCGAATGTAAGGTAATCCAATTTTATCAAGATTAATCATACCTTTTAGAGGAACTGGTAGATCAAACACATGATGGTCCAGTAAAATATCACTATTATATCCAAAGTTAGCAAGCCAATCCGCACAAGCATTCCCCTCACGATAAATATGGGAAATAGTAAAATTGAGCAAAGAAAGAACCATCTTAATTTTCCTGATAGTGTAAAAATTATGGGGAAAACAAACATCTTTCTCGGTAATAATATAAATAACAAGAGTTGAATCAACCTCAATATTCACATTATATAACCCCATATTTAAGCATAATTGTAAGCCATGATCCAAAGCCAATAATTCAGAAGTCAAAACATCGCAAAAATGGCCTTGTTAGTATGTTGCATGTGGATCATGGTTGCCAAAAGACCTAAATAATGGGCCCTGTAGCCCACTATTTCATCCCATTTATTTCAGTTGCAAACTAATGATTTCTAACGTCAAAAATAACTTTTCTGGCTTTTTATTAAAAAATTATTTGAATAATTAAAATATTTGTGCTTTAAAAATAATGAAAAATAAAAATTTAAAATTAATCTTAAACTAATATATAAAAATTTTACTTTGATTTAATTATTTCTTAATTAAATTTAATTTTTATTAAATATATTTGAAATTATATCTTTCAATAAATAATTATTAGCAAAATAAAATTTAATTTTATAAAAAAATATTGCTTTAAATTATTATTGAACAAATATTTATAAGAAATTTTAATAACATAAATATTTTTAAATTTTTTGTTTTAGGTAAATTAAAATGTTTTCTTAAGAAAACCTAAAATCATTTTGGGTTTTCTTGGAAATCCTAAAATCATTTAGAGTTTTCTAGAAAATTCAAAATTATTTTAGATTTTTTAAGAAAATCTTTTTTTATTTATGATTTCGATTTTTTTTATGTTTTTCAACATTTTCGTGCATACATAGTGATTGGAGCTTTGGAATTATCAAAGTCAAAATTTTGCTCTCCATGAAGAACTTTTATTTTATCCTGTGAACGTACGCTCATCTACGTTCGGTTTAGGCAAAAAAGCGCCTGTACCGAGTTTTTTTGAAAAAACTCGGTACAACTCGGTACTCGGTACTCGGTACCGACGCTTTTTTTGCCTAAACCGAACGTAGAGGAGCGTACGTTCACTGGATGTAATAAAAGTTCCTCAATGAAAGACTCACTTTATATGTATAAGAAGATAAGTCTATTTATCAAAATTTTAATTAATATTCTAATTATTTTTATATGAATCTTATATACTTTATCATAGAGTTAAAAAAGATTCTTTCTAATTATCATATAATTTAAGACATTACAGTAGGTTAATGAACTTCATCGGAGACATCACAGTACCTAATTTTTTATTAATCTTTTCCGTTTAAACAGTTAAGTGATTATTTAGAAAGCACTTTATTTGTTTCTCCTTCAATTATTTTATGTTAGAGAATATATTTGTTAAAATTAGCCTCTTT
The DNA here is from genome assembly GCA_019514585.1 of Dendrobium officinale. Lineage (NCBI taxonomy): Eukaryota > Viridiplantae > Streptophyta > Magnoliopsida > Asparagales > Orchidaceae > Dendrobium > Dendrobium officinale. Next base: position 163,673 of record JACXSL010001578.1, read on the forward strand.
TTACTCAATTAATGCGATCATAATTTAAAAAAAAAATTATTATTTTTGGGTCACTTAGGTTTCAATTGGGACAGCTTCCTTAGTGTATTTTAAAGCAGTCTTTTTGTTAAAAAAAAATGTTTGAATTAGAATTTTTTTAACTAAAAATTGCTTTAGAAAGCAGTAAGAAAGCTATCCCAAACAAATTTTAAGATAAACTCACACACCCATAATATAAACTTGAACCCAAGACCTCTGGATTGATAGTCAAAACTCTCAACTAATAAACCAATGTGAGCATAATTTAGCAAAATGTTTTAAAGTAAGCCAATTTGAATATTAACAAGAAAAATTCTTCATCATAGATTTCGGCTTCGTTTAGGATAACTTTCTTACTGTTTTCAAAAGCAACTTTTTAGTATGAAAATTTCTACTTCAAAAACTTTTTTGCATCAAAAAACTGTTTTATAAAGTAGTAAAAAAGCCATCCAAAATGAAACCTTCAAGGATATGACCAACGCGGTAATAATTGTTTTTTTTTTTTGGTTTGGAAAGATAAACAGTTAAGTAGGTGAAATTAATATTCTTACATCTCCAACAACTTCGTCACCCTAATAATTAAGTATTTTGCAGAAGATAATTATTTGTTGTTGATAGGTGCAAATATAATTTTAAATCCTTTTCAAAACTCTCACTCTCGCTGATAACTTCCACGCATCTCGCTCGACGGTAGTGGCCGTAATTAAGGTTGAGAATAGTTTGTTCTAGCGCAATATTAATGTATTTGAAAATCATTAGATTTGAAGTATTTTCACATACGAGGGATTTTTACATAGTAAATTTTTTGTCATTGTCATTGAGAGCTACAACCCGGCCGCCATCGCTGCCGTTAGGGGTGTCAATATTTGACACGACCCGAAAACCCGACCCGAACCCGACCCGAAAATTTCGGGTTAGGGTCAACCCGAACCCGAAACGGGTCGGGTTCGGGTTCAGCATTTCGACCCGTTTCAAAAATCGGGTCGGGTTCGGGTTAACCCTTTGAACCGAAATTGACCCGAAAGTGACCCGATTTTGACCCGAAAACCCGATTTTGACCCGTCAACCCGAGATTGACCCGATTTTGACCCGTTTTTGACCCAAAAAGAGGAGTTTGACCCGTTTTTGACCCGAAAATTAGCCATTTTCTTGTTGGAAACGGGTCATTCGGGTCGGGTCGGGTTGACCCGGACCCGAAGCGGGTCGGGTTCGGGTCAGGAAAACTGACCCGTTTTTAAAAACGGGTCGGGTTCGGGTTGACCCGAATAGTGCCGGGTCAGTTTCGGGTTCGACCCGAACCCGACCCGTGACCCGAAATTGACACCCCTAGCTGCCGCCACCTCCATGATTTTGCCATCGTCGGTTGTCATTGTTGCTGCCCACTGTTGTCCACTGCCTTTCGTCTACCACCGACCACCGTCTATGAATCTTACACTACATTCATTTCTTTACCAGTCAAAGAAAAATAATAATAGTCACTAGCATTTATTTTATATTCATTCAAATCATTTCAAATATTTTAAATGTATTACATTCATTTTGCGTTGTATATCATTTTACTCTTTAGGTTTTGTTGGAGACAGCTTTTGTATTGCTTTATAAACCAACAGCTTCGTACAAAAAAAATTTGTAAAAGGAAATGTTGTACTAAAAAAATGCTTTAGAAAGTAGTATAAAAGTCATCTCAAATGAAGCCTCTTGAGACTGTCATCTTACTACTTTTTAAAGTAATTTTTTAGTACAAAAAAAATTTTTAATAAAACTTTTTATACTAGAAAGTTGTTTTAGAAAACAGCAAAAAGCTTCCCCAAATGAAGCCTAAAGCAACTTTTTAGTACCACTTTAAGGCTTCGTTTGGGACGGCTTTTTTATTGCTTTCGAAAACGGAGTTTTAGTACAAATTTTTTTATTTTTGTACTAAAACTCCGTTTTAGAAAGCAATAAAAAAGTAGTCCCAAACAAAGCCTAAGCAGCATTAAGAAAGCCGTCCCAGACGAAGCCTAATGGGACAGCTTTTTTATTGCTTTCTAAAACGGAGTTTTAGTACAATTTTTTTTATTTTTGTACTAAAACTCCGTTTTAGAAAGCAATGAAAAAGCCGTGCCAAATGAAGCCTTAATCTTTTATTAGCCGACCAGAGAGCACCGCGTTAAATTTAAATTTGAATATTTTCAGTTCTGTTAAATTTGTGATAATATTCCTAATTTAGGAGTGCAGAAAATTTTTTATGAGATATAAATTAATATCAATATTTACTTTTCTATTAGATAAGTTATCATTAATTGTATAAGTTATAATTACGCTTATAAAACACTCAAATGTAAATCAAGCTGAATCAATAAGCGATGCAAATGTATAAATTGAAAATTTATTGAATTGAAACTTAATCCATTGATTATTTCTTGTTTGGTTTGATTTATTAATTTATGCGATTTTCTTACCCCCAGTCCCCACTATCTCTAACTGCATCCAACGTATTAAAAAAAAAAAAAGGAAAACTTTAGGTCAAAATACTCCAATTTAAATTTGAGCTGAATTTTTTTTTATTGAATGTAATTTAAAGTAAATGAAATATAATAGATAAAAATTTGATTGAATAATTGGATAGAATATTAACAACGTTTAAGTTCGAGATTAATGTTTTTGACTTGCATGAAGATCCTGCGTATATATAGATTAAAATGAATTTTTATAAAACACAAAAGTTTTTACCAAAAAAATAAGGGAAAAAACCAAACAAAACATGCACGATTTAATATGAATAAGATTACTATTGCATGCTAAATTTGTGTCGGCTGAGTTTATGTTTTTCATCTTAGCGTGTATAAACATTCAGCACGAACAAATAAAAATGATAAGACCAAAGAGATTTTTACTTGGAAAACCTAAGAAGGGAAAAAACTGCGGGGCTTAGCGCAGTTACAAAATCCACTATGTAATAAATGATACAAAGATCATCCCTTCTTCACTATTAAAGAAGAAGAAGGTACAAATATCGAATATTTATACCCAACAATAGGGCTTAATCTTTTAAGGAATAATTTAGAAAGAAAGTGTCTATAGGCAGACAAATGTGTCACACATCAGGATCTATATTGGAAGAATTACATATGTCTTTCATTTTAACTATTTAATTAAAACTTACCAATGAACGACGGAAAGAAACATGATTACATATTTGTTTTGTCTAGAGCCTCATTTCATAGGATCCTTACTCTTCCCTACAAAATATGTAAAACCACATAATGAGAATATAGCCCAGAAAGTAACTAAAAATTTTATATAACTGAATCAATGCAAGATAAAAGAGAATAATATATTATAAGTCATATAAATAAATATATGTATCAAAGTCTATATAAATTATTTGTATCAATTTATCCTTCTATAATTCGTCACAACTCAATCAATTACAACCTCAATCACAATATCAATACTAATAAATAATACTAATGCTAGTAACAATATTAGTTTCATGATCAATAATGTTAAAAAGTGTTAATGACAATAACAATATTAATGTCCGTCACAATATCAATACAATGTTCGTAACATTATTAGTATCAGTCTATAGATATTCAATTTATGTATCTTAAGTGTATATTGCTCTTGCACTTATGACTCCCAATCAATCATCTTTTATAACTCCCAATCAATGTACTCCTTATAACTCTTTTTGAATCACAGGACTCAACCGCTTTGACTTTTTATAACTCTCAATCAATTCTCAGCTCCTTATGACTTCCAATTAGTGAATCACGTTGATGAGAAGAATATCACTTGGAGTTATTCTTTCATTTATCTGATATCATTCAATATTTCATCTGAAATAAAATAAAATCATATCAAATCATTCAGAATGATCAAAACTATAACATATCTAAATTTACACAATGAAAGCTTATGAAATCAGGAGATTATATATTTTTGACAGATTTATGAGAGATAAAATTCGTAGAAATCAAAATCATTAAAAACAAAAATAAGATATTAGTTAATTATAACAAATAGAATCAAATATGTAAAATGCGGCATAAATATGATCCAAAAATCTTGCTCTCTCCTCTCTCTTCTTCCCTTATTTCAATTTCTTCCTGGTCAAGCAATAAAATGAGGGAGTCGATAGGGTGAGGCAATGATATATATATTGTTCATAGAGTAGAGTCAAAGCGTTCACCAGACCATGAGCGACAAAGCGCTCAACTTCAAAATTTTCATATTTTTCAAATAAATTTATTCTACATATTTGAGTTATTACAAAATGTACCCAACAACAGAGTCAATTCTTGATAATATTATGGAGACGATGATGGTTGTCGACGGTGATAGTAACTGATGGTTATCAACGACAATAGCTGGTGGTCATTGGCATCAATAACTAGTGGTCGTCGGCAGCGGCGATAGTTAGAAAATGCCAGAGAACTCTCATTTTTTCCTCTTTCTCTCCCCCTTTCATGTGGCAAATGAGGGCTTATTTATAGGTTTTTGGGAGTGGCATACTCCTCAAATATGAATAAAATCTAGGATAAATTAGGAATGCTCTATCCAATAGTCTCTATTGATTTCTTTGATCATACAGATTTCATTAAGCATTTAAGTGTGATGTCAGAATTGAGCGATCTCGGGCTCATTGGATTTGCCTCGTTGAGCCGCTACATTCAACTATATGAATTTCATATTTGGAAATTAATTTGTCATCCCATTAATGCTTTTAAGCTTTCAAATAAACTTTAATCCTTTGATCTGATCCCATTTGAACTCGGATTGGATGTATTTTGGTGTCATCTGTTTTGTCTTGTCGAAATGTTTAGTTTGATTATAGGTTTGTTGAGATTGGTCTTTGAGTTGTTGCAAATTAAATTTTGATAGTTTTCAATTCAAAAATTCCTCGAGATTCGTGCTAGATCAATGTGATTTTTGGTGACGTATCATTTGCCCCCCTATTTTTTGACGTCAAAGCTTATTATGTCTGAAAATATATTTTAAATCATGTATTTTTATATTTTTATTTTATTTGAAATCATGTAACTCACTCCATGTAAGGGGTGTCAATTTTGGGTCATAGGTCGGGCTCGGTCGAAACCGGAACTGACCTGACACTATTTGGGCTCGGGTCAACCCAACCCATTTATTGCAAAAGGGTCGATTTTTGGGACCCAAACCCAACCCACTTCGGGTTCATGTCAACCCGACCCGACTTGGATTTTATGGGATTTGGCAGAAGAGCGTGCGAAGTTAGCGATGGCGGTTTGGACCCGACTGGACGCAGACGTTTGCCTGTCGACAAATGGCTAAGGCAACGATGAAGGACGATTGACGACCTTATGAGCGGACCGGTGTCGCAGACTCGCATTGCATGGGAGATTAGGAGTGAGACGCCGAGACACTGGACGGTCTGAACCCGACTGCTTGACCCGATGACCTCACTATCCTATACTGCTATACGGGCTATGGCTATGCCCTATGAGCGCCTGAGCGGGACGCGAGACTGCCTGAGAGGACGGCTATATAGATGGACACGACAGCTGACGCGGATGCGACTGCTTGACCCGACGGCTGGATGGATGCGACGGGATGGACAAAGAGCAGGAAATAGATTGTCCTTGTCAAACCGGGTTGATTTTAAGTTTCTGAGTTAACTCAAACACAACCCGGTTCGGGCAACCCGAACCCAAAATTTATGTGTTAAGTTCGAGTCGGGTTTTTATGTCGTATCCAATATTAACACCTCTACCTCCATGAATTCATGTAACTTTCTTCCATAAATTTATGCAACTTTTTTCTATAAATTTATGTAACTTTTTTTCATAAATTTATAAAACTTTCTTCCATAAATCATCATAACTCTCTCATTTACTATTGTTGGGAAGTAAATCACATAATCAAACAAACAATAAAATAAAATAAAAATAATGAAAATAAACTCTAGTATTTAACATGAAAAACTAAAAATCAGGGAAAAACTATAGAACCACACCACATCAAAAAATTCACTATGAAAATTGAGAGAAATTGCATAAATCTTAATTTCTCTTACCATCTTTTAGTCACTTCACTTCTTCACACCATTATATCTTAGAACTAATAAAGAGATACAATTCTACTGCATGACGACGCTAACCCTTTGATTTAACATGGAAATGAGAAAGAAAACTATTCAGCCCAACTTGTAGTGGCACGACACCGGTGTTTGGAGCGCCTCGATTCTCCACTCTCTGTCTCCATCCCAACTTAGAGCATCGCAACAAGGCCCCCTGCAACCCCCGACTAGCTCGACTGACGGAATTGAGCTCTGAGTCAACAATATAACCTAATTAATCGACACAATCAGATTCCACAAATGATCCTAACAGCTATATTGGAAAAAACTTGCTTATAATAATAATAATAATAATAATAATAATAATTGTTAGAGAAGTAGTGGAGAGTGATAACAGTAATCAAGAGAAGGTGGTCGAGGAATTAAGGTTGGACTATGACAGTTGAGAGATGATGGACAAACAATGATAGACTACTTAAGGCATTAGATAACATCAACCAATTGATGGAAGCTAAGCGATGATATTCATGCAACAAAAATTGGATGATAGTGGTCATAATATCTAATTTTGGTGATGAAGAATAGGCAACTGAAGATAGGTGAAGGTAGTTTTGCAACTGTGATTAGACAATGGTAGTCAAGTAGAGCTTATGTCAAGTGTAGATATCATCAATGGATGAGATAAATCACATACAAAGTTACAAACACTTAAACGTCCTATAATGAAGCTCCAATCATCTCCTTAAAAAAGTGACTGTGTTTAGTTTAATTTCTAAGAATGAACTGACTGTCTCCATTTAAACGAGTTAATTCCAAGCTTAGAGAGGTTCTTAATTCTACAATTAATGGAGTTCTAGTCTTCTGTTAAAATAAGTTGATTGTCTCCATTGAAAAAATTAATACCACAATCAGATAGGTCTTCTCCCTACAGTGGAGATCCAATTTTCCTCTAAAGAAAAGCTGGTTGTGTTTGTTTGGATGAATTTGTTCCATATTTAAGTAATTTTGATGAATCTTATTTTGATGCTTTGATTTCTCTTCTAAAGAAACTATATGTTTCAAGTCAATAAAAAATTTTATGCATTAGAAACTTTGCGGTAGTAGACTGTGTGTTTTATATCTTACTTTTAAATAAAAATTAAGTATACACAAATAAAAGTTGTAAGATGATAATTTTTTTATGTGAAAAACTCAAAAAAGATAAAAATTATGGATTCGTCATTCATTCATTGATACATTCAATTTGACTATAAAAAGTTCCTTACATTAATTTGGAAAAAATTTCAATTTACATGTAATTTTGAGATTTGTGTCATTCATGTAAATTTTTTATGAATGCATCAAATAATAATTGTTACGTGTTAGAAAATTTACGTCAGTAAAGTATATATTGTATATTTTAGTTTTTGACAAAAATCCAACACACATAGAAAAAAGTGGAAAGACCAAAAATTTTAATGTGAAAAATGGAAAAAAACAATGGAACAGGCCTAGTTGAAAATTTTACTATGTAATAGAAGATACAAGAATCATCACTACTTCAAAATTGAAAAAATGAAGAATTATTTGAATACAAACGTTTGAATTTCCCTGTAAGGATTACAAAAGCCTGATGTCCACAGGCAAACAACTAATACCCAATAATAAGATTAAATTTTGTTAGAGGTCTAGAGATGATGGTGGTAGTTTTCGACGGAGGTAGTTAGAAAATGCAAGTGAACTCTCTAGTTCTCTTCACTCTTTCTCCTATTTCATGTGACGAATAATGTTTTATGCATATGCTTTTGGGGATAGACATTTTGGTAATTTAACCTGTAATCCTAAACACTCTATTGTACGGTTCATATTGATTCTATTAATCATAAAGCGCTTGTTCAACATTTATGTGCATATTGATGTATTAATGATGTCAAAGTTGTGTGACCTTAAGCTCGTCGGATTCGTCCCGTTGAGCTGCTCATTCAACTATAAGTATGTCAAATTTGAGGATCATTTGGTCATTTCACTAATATCTTAAGTTTTTTATTATAGTTTTAAGTAGTTGATTCAAACTTATTTTGAGTCAAATTGAACCACTTTTGATGTTGTACTATTGTTAAATTCATCTTGTGAAAATGTTCAATTTGAGTATAAATTTATTGAAATTGAAGTTCAAATTATTTTAAATTTAATTTTAGACATTTCATATTTAAATACTTTCTTGAAATTCATCTGATCATATAAAATATTTCTTCGGACAACTATGTTGATAAATAATGTTCCAGAATAATCGTGGATGTAATTCCTTTTAACTATAACTTGTCATAAGTTATTTTTAAATTGTTAAGATAATCACACTGAGCTTGGCAGGTTGGTGGACGAGTATGGTTGAGATCAATTCAATTCTCATGTGGCACGGCTCGTAAGCGGTGAGAAAATAACTGGGGGTCCTATACCTGTGGATTACTGATAGGCTTGTTGATGAATTAGTTACGTTACTAAGAAATGTTAGTGAGTAGATACCACGTTCTAAAAAAAAATTTGTTATATGATAGCTACTTTCTTCATCCAAATAGTGAACCATTAAAATTAAAACAGAAATATTATCTAATGACGTGTCCAAATAATCCACTCAAGCAGAATTATTTTTTGTTGGGAAAACTCGAGCTTAATTCCAAATTTCATCACACAGAGGTGGAAAAAGGCGGCTCAATACTGTGAAACGTGGCAGCCATTGATGGTCAAAGCAGCCTTACTTGGATATTCGCAGTTGAATTTCTCATCTTTTTAGTCTTCTTCTACGCCTCCCTCATGGCGGCCTTTTACAACGCTAGATAGATCTCTTTACTCTTGCTGTCCCTCTCAGTTAGCTCAACTTCCTCGCGCCTGCCCCCTCCCTTCTCTTCCTCCTCAGCCTATCCAAACCTAGCTTTTAGGTCTTTGCTTCTTGCTTTGTCTTTCCCAATTTTATAAATCACCTGCGATTTCATTCCATTCTCTCAAAGTTTCTCTCTTTCTTAGTTTCTTATCCTTTCGAAGACCCCAAAATCCGATTTTTATTTTTGTTTGTGCTGCCCAGATCTCAGAAACGAAGGGAATAGGCGATGGGGGGCTCAGATTCGACCTCTGGCAGCGGCCTCGAATCCGATGACTCTGGGATGATTAATAACATTAGCATCGAGGTCATGGTGGCCGCGGTGATCTTTCTCTTCCTGGTCATCGTCTTCGTCTTCTTCCTTTACCTCTACGCCAAGAACTATTGGGGCTCGAGCATCAGAGCCCGTAGACGAGCCCAGCTCATCTTCGCCGCTGGTGACGCTCCTGTCCCAAGCCGCGGCCTCGACGCCTCCGTCCTCCGTTCTCTTCCGGTCACTATCTATAACCGGAGTGATTTCAAGGACGGGCTCGAATGCTCCGTGTGTCTCTGCGAGCTCTCCGACGGAGAGAAGGCTCGATTACTCCCTAAATGCAATCATGGCTTCCACCTTCAATGCATCGATATGTGGTTCTACTCTCACTCGACCTGTCCTCTTTGCCGCTGCGCAGTGGGTTCAGACACTGCTGCCACCGCTGGCGATGGCGAAGTACCTCAGCCGATTTCCGCAGGCGCCGGAGACTCTGAGCCCCAACCAGAATCTCCGGTTTTCCCCACTAATGTCCTGTTCTGGGGGAATCAGGATCAAGTGAATTCACGGTCCTCGGCTAATTCTGCGAGAAATCTAGTGATCACACTTCCGAATCGAACTGCCGGGGGGTTTTCCTTCTCCGATATCTCCATTGCCGTCAAGCAGGGTTTCCATTGGAGAACATCAAATCGCCATCGGAGGAGTCAAGATCACCTGGAACTTCAAAGTTGAAATCTTTAAGACGGCTTTGGAGCAGGGGAAAGAGAACAAGTGATTCATCTTGCAGTAGTCCCATGGGAGGTGATATTGAGCTAGGATTTGGAATTTCAAATGGAGAAGGAAGTTCAAATGTTCCAAAAACTCCTTGCAGTTCTTAACTCAGTTTCTTCTGTGATGAATTGGCTTCTAGCCGATCACCAGAACCGATTCATTTTCTGTGCTCTGTTTCTGTAAAACAAGATGTATAAAGAGATTTCTTTTTTTTTTTTTTTTCAAGGAATGGAGAAGCACAAGTCTTTCTCCTTTCTATCAAAATGTGATTGATAATCGTTGTTTGTGTATTAAATTTATGAAATTTATTCATCTTCTGTGTTTGTATTTAAGGCTGTGATCATTTTTCCAGCTAAAAGAGCAATAATTTTCATGTAAAATTGTTCCAGTCTGATTAAGTTGCTACTGCTACTGAACTTGAATTGATATAAAAAAAAAAAAATTAAGGTTTTGTTTGGGGCTGTTTTCTTCTTGCTTTCTAAAACAAGTTTTTAGCTTAAAAATTTCTTGAATTTAAATTTTTTGCACTAGAAAAGTTGTTTAAAGATATTACGATCAAGGGTTTGGACATGATCAAAGGTCTTGAGGAGGGCCACCAGGTCAAAATCTACATGATAGAAGGACTAGCGATATAGGTCATAAATATTTGAAAATTTTACAGCAAAGAAGCCTAAATTGAACCAAACCTGCTATTAATATAAAGGCAATGCACTATGTTCTGTTTCAAGTTAGGTCAAGTTTGGTGGGATGGCGTTAGGCTTTCCTTAATAATTGTATTTCATAATGGTGATGGGGCTAATGGGAGCCTGTTCGACTTGACATGATGAGGATCTATAGAATGAAAGCATTTCTCTGATATTACATTGAAGAGTGACAGATGGAGCATTTTTGCACGTACGATTTCTCTTATTATATTTCCTATAATTTGGTATTGATGACTCGTGTTGGGGACAATTTGTTATGAGTATAAACTTTGTTTAATTGATGTTACCAGCTTATTACTTTATCATCCAAACTAATAAAATATTTATGGACTCTTTGGTTAGTAAAAGGTCAGCATGTTTTTTTAACCTTTTTTAAGTATTTGTTGTGAGAAAAAAAAAATATATAACAATAATTTCAAGCCTTTTATAATTTTTTTTTTTTCATTTTATGTGACCAACACATCGGGAGGCTGAAGTTTTATGTGACCAAACCATCTAAGGTGACTCTCTAATCTTATCTAGCATTGGAGCTACTCTAACATTTTCACGTATATACACGTTTTGCATACTTTTTCAAAGAATACTGCCACTCATCCACACCAAAATTCTCATCTCTGCAATGCTTAACTTAATTTTTTATTTCTGTAAAAAATAATATAAAAATTAAGATGTTTTAAAAAGTCATTTAGATTAGATATGGAAACCCTAATTCTTACATCATCTTCAATCTCAATTACATCATATTTCATATCTCACTTCAACAAAATTGTGTGTTACTTTTCATATCCCTCACATGTTGTCCCTTGTCAGAGTCCGATGTTAGAGGGCAAGTACAACTACGTTATCATGTTGTGTTGATCATGTTACTCTCTTCTTGACGTGCCGCCCTTAGGGCTATCAAAAGCGGGTTTAGGGTCAAGTTTGGGTTGAATCCTAATATGACCCAGCACTCTTTAACCCGATGCTGACCCGTTTTTGGCAAACGATTCGATTTTTCAGACCTAAATCCGATCTGCTTCGGGTCCGGGTCAACCCACACCTGACCCGCTCCTTTTATGCTTTAATAAAATATTTTTATTTAATTTGATTTTTTTAAAACCTATATCGAATTAAAGTAAGATTTACTTGAATCAATTTAAAATAAACCAAGCTTAATTCAATTTGGATAACATGGTTTATTATTTTTTGGAAATAACATTTACTTATGTCCTTAAAATCTTCTAAAACCCTCCTAAATGAATCAAAAACAAGTCAAACTGGATTGATTTCTGGTTTTCGAGTCAACCCGAACCCGACCTGATTTTACAAATGGATAACCCGAACCCGACCCAGTTTGCGTTCGGTTTTGACCCCGAACCTAAAATTTTTGGAACGATTTTTGGGTCGTGTCAAATATTTACACCCCCTAGTTACCCTCAACCTGCCACTATCGTTACACCACTTCGTAACGTCCCACACTTTGGTTAATCTTTCAATATTATATTCTAAAAGCATTAAAAAAACAAAATAAATCATCTCAATGAATTCATATTTCATTCAGTGAAATACTTCAAATAAAATATAGTTGGTTTACATGGCTTCATTATAACCATACATGCACACGCAACCAAACTGCCACAAACTGCCCCCTTGTTGAACTACTTGCGTTAGAAAAAGCTGAAGCAAAATCTCTCTGCTTGGCTTCTATGCAAAGTGGCAAAGTAAGTTTTCTACAGGTTATGCAGATTCCAAACTAAACTTGTCTATCTTCTACAAGAAACTATTTGTTAATTAAGTTCTTGGACTACACTGTATTGACTTCGGAGTTTAATAAATCGCCAGTGTTTGATTCCAAGTTGGTTACCTATTTTCAGTCGGCCGTTTGGTGGTTGGCGTTCTTTCTGATGTGGAAACTTTTGAATTTGTCAAAGTCGTAAGCTTTTCGCACCTTACTGTTTCTCAGGTCAATGATTTGGGTTAAAAGTTTTTGGATGCCAATAATTGGCAACTTTTATAATGAAAATGTTCACAATTAAATATAACTAAGGGCCTGTTTGGTTGCCCGCAAATTAAATGCAATGTAAAGTAAATGCAGAGTAAAGTAAATGTAGTGCATTCCAAATACTTTGAGCCTGTTTGGTTGTATGCAAAGTAAACACATGAGAAATGTTTCTCTTGTTTGGTTAGATATATCCAGAGTAAAGTAAAACAGTGCATTTGTAATATTTTTTTTGTCATTATAACTAGTGTATTTATAAAAGTAATCACCGATTGTTTAAACTTTGTTTGGGATTGCTTTCTTCTTGCTTTCTAAAACAGTTTTTTAGTACAAATTAATGCTATAAACTCTCTAACATCGAATATTATCATCTTTAGCTTTAAATTTGAGTCAGGTTCATTTTTTTGTAATTTTACATCAAATAATTATGATTTAACTTGTTGATAATATTTTCCCTAATATATAGAGAGCAAATATGTTTCAATACATGCATAAATATGGTTCAGTAGTATAGTAAATGTACAAAATGACTTTCCTTATTATTAATTAACATTGAACTTAAATTAGATATGAATAAAATTTGATTGATATCTGTTCTCTCTTCTCTTCCCTTCCCTTCCGTTCCCTTCCCTTCATGCCCATTTCCTTTATCTGTCCTCTCTTCTTTTGGATAGCAGCAAAGAAGAACAAAAATAATGGAGCGAACCCATTCTATCTGCTCCTTGAGTATGAGGACGTCGCTGAAGTCGCCGGCGAAAGCAAGCTTGAATTGAAAAAGATGAATTTGTACTGATCTTTCTTCTCACACGTGCAGTTCTCTCTGTTAGAATAGACAAAGAGATGCACTTGTATTACATCAAAGGACGCAACTCTTCAACTCGAGTAAGAGGAAGAGGGAAGCAAAATGCTCAACCCAGCTAGCAGCGCCACGATGCTGAGGTATGGAGCGCCGTGGCCCTCCACTCGCTAATTATGAGTCTACCCCTGCAATACTATGGCATTGTTGTGTACAACTCCATAGTACTCTGCTCTTTGAGTCCAACTAGAGACTATAGTGCCACAATGCTCAAGTATACAACACCACAATGATGTACAAATGCACGAACAAAAAAATTTTCCGATGCTTCACCCCAAACCCCTGAGAAGGCAAAGTTATACTCCACACATATATTTTAAAAGATTAAAAACTAAATTAGGATCAATATCACTTTTCAAAGAGGTCAATATTGAAACTCAACAGAAAGAAAAAAAAAAGTAAAAAAAAAGAAAGAATAATAGAAGAGCAAGAGATAAGATTTAGAGTACACAGCTCATCTTGGCTTGTTGGTTGAGAGCTTATGCTTCCAACTAAGAGGTCTTGGATTCGAGTCTTTGTGTATGCGTTGTGTGTGTGAGTTTGCCTTAAATAGGCCTAAATGTCCCAAAAAAAATAAAAAAGATTTAGAGTGTTTTAGCTTATTGCAGGTGCTGTGCTTTGTTCCGTTCAGAAGTATAGGATTGTTGCGTGCTAGAATATACGCAGCGATAGAGTTTGTAAATTCGCGTCCGAACGTTGTACGAGTATTCAGCACACAAATAGAAAAGAGAATACAAACACCAAGGTTTTTACGTGGAAAACCTAAAAAGGGAAAAAACAACGGGGCCTCGCCCAGTTGAAAAATTCCGCTAGTATTTTGCAAATTACAAATGGCTGATTCGTCCCACTAGTCGGGGCAATCAGATTAATATTCGTTTCTTCAAACAAGTTTACAAAGTTCTGCAAATTCCCGGCGTTTCCCGAAAATCCGGCAGAGTTCCGGCGTCTTTAGGCGGCGGGAAGAGCTCCGACGGTGGTCGAGGAGGAGCTTCTTCCTTCTCCTCCTTATTCTCTTCTTCTTCTCTCTCTTCACTTGAGTCCCCTTTGTGTAGAATGAGGGCTCTATTTATAGTTTTTCTGGAGTGGCATAGCTCGTAAATAGGTGTGAGATCATGGGCGAATAGGGAGTGGTTTGAATGGACGGCCGATATTGAACCCTTCGATCGTGCACCGTTTGTTGGACATTTGGAGGCCTTAATGATGTCTGAATTCGGTGATCTTGGGCTCGTTGATTCGTCTCGTCGAGCCGATCGATTCGAGTATAAGCTCGTTAAAATCGGTGACCGTTTGGTAACTCAAATTACGGTTTGAACCTTCCAACAACGCTTCGGGTCCTTGATTCAGACACATTTGGTCTCGGATTGAGTTGAATTTGGTGTCGTTGGGTTCGTATTTCCGAGACGCTCAGTTTGACTGTAAACTCGCTGCAATCGGAGTTTGGGTGCTCCCAAAATTAAAATTTGAAGTTTCCAACTAGCTTTTATCTCGAGATTCGTGCCCGATCAAGCTAATTTTGTGATGCCGTATCAAGGATAATAAAGTCAATAAAGTCCAAAAATTCCACGAAAAAAAAGAAGTTTTAGAGTGAGCATTTATAACTTTTGAGTTGATCATTGGCATTCCCATTTGAAGATGAAAGATGCTCTAATTCAAAGGATAGGTCTTCAAATAATTTGTTCATAATTAATTATTGCATATAAATTGGAAGGGATGCTTTATGTTCATTTATTAGAAGATATTTTGTTAAGCAAGACAATGCTAACAACGCTAGATCAAAAATATTGAATAAATTATTCTGTGCGGTTATCAAACAGTTCAGAAGTGAGTAAAAATATATCACGTTATTCGATATAGAGTGTTGCACAACATCAATACACAACAAAAAAATGATGGGGCACATTTTCATTCGCTTTTGGACACCGTTTGTTGACCGCACATAATAATTTCTCAAAATATTGAATCTTATAACACCAAAGTTTGGATGGCCCCACACTTGATCAAATTAGGGACTCAATTTTGAAAATTATTTATTTTTATTTTAAAATGCTATTTGTTGCGTCCTGGAATATTCGCGGCGGTAGAGAAATATATAGTTTAACGTCTTAGCGTTGTACGAAGATCCAACACACAATCAGATAAGTGAGAGGGTGTAGCGTTCATAAGAGACACCAAAGTTTTTACGTGGAAAACCCCTGAAAAAGAGGGAAAAACCACGGGGCCTGGCCCGGTTTAAATGAATCCACTAGTATTTGTAGTCGATTACAAATGAGGCCCTTCCTTAGGAGAAGGCCTTGGATTGATGTAGCAAATGTACATCATATAGATTGCATTACATGGTAAGAGTTACATATACAGGTTTGTTTGGCCTGAAGGACCGTGGTCGGCAGGAGACCGGAGTCGGCAAGAGACCTGGGTCAGAAAGACCGTTGTCTGTTGATGGAGGTCGGAAGGACCATAGTAGGCGACAAAGGCCTGAAGAACTGTAGTCGGCAGGAGACCGTATTCGGCAGGAGACCGTAGTCGGCCGGAGACCGTAGTCAGCAGGAGACCGTAGTCGGCCGGAGACCGTAGTCGGCCGGAGACCGTTGTCTGGTGATGGAGGCCGGACGGACCGTATTAGGCGACAGTGGTCAGAAGGACCGTAGGCGGTAGGAGATAAGGAGTCAGGTGTTAGTCCCAGTGTCACTTGGAAGATCAGATGTTGATGGTCTGGCCTTGAGTAGGACGTCGGGTCTTAAGCAGGACGTCAGGTCTTCAGCAGGACGTCGGGACTTAACTTCGGGCCTTGAACAAGACGTCGGGTCTTTGGCAGGAAGTAGGGACTGAGTGTCAGGCCTTGAACAAGACGTCGGGTCTTTGGCAGGACGTCGGGGATGAACGTCGGGCCTTAAGGTGGTGGTCCGGCGAGGTTTTGTGGTGGTCCGGCGAGGTTCCTGCGGTGGTCCGACGAGATTCCTGCGGTGGTCCGGCGGTGGTCCGGCGAGGTTCTGCGGTGATCCGGCGGTGGTCCGGCGAGGTTCTGCGGTGGTCCGGCGGCTGTCGAGGAGGAACTCCTTCCTTCTCTTCTCCTCTTCTCTCTCTTGCTTGGATCCCCCTCTTATGAGAAATGAGGGCTCTATTTATAGATTTTCTGGAGTGGCATGCCGTAAATAGGCATGAGATCAGGGGCGAATAGGGAGTGGTCCAATGGACGGCCGATATTGAATCCTACGATCATGCACCGTTCATTGGACATTTGAAGGCCTTAGTGATGTCAGAATTCTGTGATCTTAGGCTCGTTGGATTCGTCTCGTCGAGCCCTTCGATTCGAGTATAAGTTCGTCAAAATCGGAGTCCGTTTGGTAACTCAAATAGTGGTTTGAAGCTTCCAACAGCGCTTCAGATCCATGATTTGGACCCATTTGGACTCGGATTGGGTCGAATTTGGTGTCGTTGGATTCGTATTTCCGAGACGCTCAGTTTGACTATAAGCTTGCTGAAATCGGAGATTGGGTGCTCCCAAAATTAATTTTTGAAGTTTCCAACTAGCTTTTGCCTCGAGATTCGTGCTCGATCAAGATAATTTTTGTGATGCCGTATCACTATTAAATATGTGCAATAGGGTTTTGAAATGTTCACATTCTAGTTAAATCCTTCATATTATTGTGTAACATTAGAGTTCTGTCTTAACCCAATTTTGCAATAAAAACATGTTTATTTATATATCTAATCATATTTAGTTTTTTTTCAAAAACAATTACATATATTAAAATTTATTTATGATCAAATTTTCTAAATTTTATTTTATTTTACATATAAATTAGTTTATATCTAAAAATTTTAAAAACAGATGTTGAGAATTTTTCATTTGTTTTCAAATCGCCGTTATAAAAATAAAAATAAATACACATGTAATGATGTAGATAAAAATAAATATATATTAAAATATGTTTGTAATTTAAACGAAAAATAAATAAATAAATATAAATATAAGAGAAAATTAAAATACAATTAAAATTACTATAAATATTTTAGTTCCTAAGAAAGTATATTCAAATAAAGTTCAAGTTTAGATAAGATATTTTACTCTCTATGACTCTATCCATGCTATAGGGATTGAATGAGGGAATATTTTGGTCTGATTCCATGAATCAAATCAAAACAAACATATATATATATATAAGAATTTTAATTTAAAAATATAATAATAGAAAATATTACATAAAAATATCATTAATATTAATTTATTTAAACCAATTATATATTTTCATATAATTTGAACATTAAAATAATATATAAATAAATATAAATTTTAATTATTAGATATATAAATATTTTTATTATTTTTGTAACAGTAATATTTTTAAAATTTTATGTTGAGAAAATGGTTATTGAGAATATATAATTAGTATTATGTTTTAAAAAATAAGTTTTGAAATTTTAAGTTTTTAGCAATAAAATAAAAAAAATTGAAATTTTAGAAATTTTCGAAAATTTAGAATTAATAGAAATAGAGAAGCCGATGCCGCATAAAAAGGAAACACCGAACCGTTTAAAAAGCCCTAAAACCGTAAAACGTGCGATAAGGCGAAATTTTATGGAATAAATTTCATGAAGAACCGCTTTATATTAATGATTGCACGAATCTTTCCGCTCAAATTGGAATTTGCCGGAATCTTTTTCACCGCATTATTTTCCGTTTATTCTTTCCTCCTGTTGTCGCCTGAAACAGATCATCGTTGCCGCCTGCAATGTGTTTGAGATCGGTTACTCGTTGGTAAGCCCTCGCGGATCTCATCTCCTCGATGATTTTTCTATGGATGTTCATAGAATTACTTGGAAGTGTCTCTAAGCAAGCTTTTGTGGCTATTGCTATTGTTTCTTTCGGTCCTCTGATCTGAATCAAGAAGAAGGATTCTATTGGCTAGAAGTAAAATCGTAGACGTTATCTGCTTCTGAATTAAAGTGGTTGGCAAGCTTTTTTGTTTAGAAAATGGTTTTGTTAAGTCATTTAGAATTTGATTTTCATTGCTGAACTGTGCATGTCGTTATGTTAAAGAGGAAAGCCTTGGGATTTATCTCGAATTCTCGATGTTTGATGGCCTTAAGTAAGCTTCAGTTCTCCTGCGGTGCCTTTTATCGGTGCGGATTGAGGGAGCTTGATGATTCTAGCAGAATCAAGGGGATCGGTTCGGCTGAATGGAGTCGGGGGTCCGCTCTCAATTCCTTTAATGGTTTGAGATTGAAAGGTTCCTTGGGTCAAAGTGATGTTCCCTTTAGAAGTCAAGATGATGAGAGGTCTAGGGCTCATGCCATGGCTCCATTGCGGCGGAGATTTCGTGATTCAAGAGTTTTAGGGAATGAGGTTGGGACACAATATGTGAATGGATTTGGGAAGCCTCTTAGATATCCTCAACAATGGAAGCGTGAGAAAATAGCAGTCGCTGTTGATGTTGATGAAGGTAATTTTCTGACACTTCTCCTTCTTCCTTTATCAAAGCTGTCTTTGTGCCCCATAAAATTTTTTGTTTACTATTTGGCTCTCATGTGCATAAAAAGACATTACCAATCTATGCATTGAATGTAAGTTTACTTTTATCATTATTGAAACTGTATTTTCAACTGTTTTATGAGCGATCCTTTATATTAAATATGTAGTTACAGGAAGCGTAAAAACTATGTGGCTCGTTCCTTTGAATCTTGGCGAAGTTTTGATTAATACATGTAGTAAAATAGGAACTTTTTTTATATGTCTTCAGAATCTTCACTGTTATTACTTTGGCTACCTATGCATTTTATGGTATTATGCAGTAGTGTAGTTTTTACAATATAAACAGGAGCTTTAAGCTTATTACATTAAATTCTTTTTCTGTAAATAATCTATCATTACTAGATATCATAGAATTTCAGCTTATTTTGTATGTTTTTCAATCTCATGGCATTAACACTGTGAAGTATTTCAAAGGACTTTTCTATCGTTTATTCTTCTCCATATTCATCCTAAATCGTAGTTTTTATATTTTAGCTTTTAGCATTTGTATTATTATGTCACAAAATTTTCTTTGTTTGGGAGATGCCTTCAAGCAAATCAGTCTGATTTGATTAATCTTCTGCAGCGAGTCTGATTTGATTAATCTTCTGCAGCGAATCAAAGAAAATCAAGGTGCTTTTTTTCTAAGTTATCCCCAAAAAGGCCCTTCTAATGCTTACATTCGAACAATTGTCTTTTAGAAGAGAAATTATGACTTAAGGTTACATAAATTTTAATTAAAGTAGCAAATCAAAGTGAAAAATATGAGAGTTGAGACCATTGACCTCTAAACCCTATTTAGGGCCTATTTGGGGTAGCTGTTTGGCTTTGTTTTTTAAATTGCATCCACAATTCCGTTTCACTATAATTTTTTTACTACTTTCTCATTGCTCCCATAAATTTTTGTGGTGGAAAGTTATTTTTTGCAATCAAATCTACTAATGTGTAGTAGCCGTAAGAAAGGCTATCCAAAACTCAGGTTGGATTTCAAATAATTATTGTTATTGGTTTAATTATTTCAAACTTGAGAAATCTTTTAGCTTTTATGTGAGTTTTTTTATCATATGGAGCATAACCATGTCATGCTAATCCCTGAAGTTGTTCAAGTGGCGACAAAGACCAATGGTACCCTTAGGTGGAGGGAAATATGGACCAATTGTTAAAAGATCCGCATAATGCGCCTTGATAGTGAACACATTACATTGTCATGCATGTTGAGATGCTGACAATGATTTTTTACGGTGATTGGAGATTGAGAATGCATTGAGCCAAATTATATGGTCAGGTCTTGTTCAATCTTAGGCCATCGAAAAGATAAAATTGGGGAACCAAGAGCTGTATGATAGGTGGGCACCATACATAGTCATTGGAGATGATGTTGATGGCTATCCTAGCTATATTTTCTATAAGGGTGGATGATGCCCCATATTGCTACCATTACAGTGGCATAAACAATATTGATACCCTTGAAAGTGCTTGAAGTTGATCGAAGGACATATTAATATTTATCATCATCATCATCATTAGTGACCTTATTCGAACTATTCTATAGGATATGCCAGAGATTCATTATCAGTAGTGGCATTATTAGAACTATTCTACAAGATATATCAAGATTGAAGGTATTAAAGAATTGTCAGCAATACTGCCAATACAAGTGCTTTCAAAGCTCGGTTATGACATGCATTTCCTGTGTATCATATTCTAGGTATTCAATATTACTAAGCCATGTATCATGAATATTGTTAGATTCATAAAACTATTCTATCATAATCTTATTCAAACAGATAACAAATGTCCCAAATAATATGCTATATGTTATAGAGTACTTCTTGGTCACATTGAAGGCTTATTATTTTTTGAATTGCACTTGTCTAGGATGTTTGATGAGTAATGAGGGTTCTCCATAAATGTATCATTGAAAACTACAAGCTGTTCACTAATTTATCGAACATTAAGATCACTAAAAATGTATTTAGGATAGTTTTTTTTCATAGCTTTACTTTATAAATTGTTGATATATATCTGTTTGGAGACAACTTTCTTGTTGCTTTTAAAAATATTTATCATGAGAAAGAGGTTTTCAATATCAAATTTGCTAAAGCATGATGGTTGTAAATTTTTTTTTTTTTAATTTGTAATACAACCATAACTTTCAAAAAATTTATTTTTTCCACAATAATTTCACAACTAATTTTATAGTAAATGCAACTATTCTTAACATACCCTAAATTTACCTTGAGCATCTAATTTGAAATATGCCATTAATAGCATTTAGTCCATCGCTTGAAAACTAACTTCAAGGGTTGTATCCATGTTCTACACTTGAACACTTGGACAAATGTTGCTTTTATCTGTTGAATTATTATTGATAGAAATGTATCTGAAACATATTTTCTTTAGTGACATCAAAAGATAATGTGATGTGCGATCTAGTATGATTTGTCCTTTTGATGGCTTTTGAAGTGCTTTAAGTAAAATTACTAGGGCATGACCAATATTAGTAGCTAGACCTTTATGGTCATTTGCAACATTCAAAATGAATATTGTATCATTATCATTTTTTATACTATCTCATAAAAGCAATGATTAAAGTTAACAAAGAAATATCTGAACTTATCATAAGGTTATGATTATGATGCATGTATAAATTTAGAAATATGAATACCTATGTTAACAAGTTTAAAAGAATTTATGAATCCAATTTTGTAGCTTTCCTAGATTGGTTACTATTCGCTTGGTGTGCACTTAAACAATAGATGCACCTCAATGCATTAGATGGTGAACCATTTACCTCTAGAATTTATCAGTCTGTTGCTTATAAGCAGCACCCATTTAAAAACAATCCTTTTCGGCCTCCACTTAATTTCTTCCAAGCTTTATTTTTTTCATAGATAGATTTCATAGGTTGTAGTTCATAAGTGATGTGAATCTTAAAGTTTATAACCCTCGAAATACAATATATTTTTATTATGACAATTGATATTTTCATCTTTTGCAAATTTTAAATTTTGAATTATATATTTTGTATTTTGGATAGTAGTCAAGTAAGGAGGAGTTTTTATTTACATTCATAGGATGCTACCCTATCAATAGGACTCATAGTTTCTATATTTTCGACTTTGTTTCTTTTCAGCATATCCTTTGTTCCTAATTTTCAAGATGGTAGTTTTTGCAGCTTTTTTGTGTATATTCTAATAGTAATTCCTATCTAGCCAATTCTTTGTTGCATTGTATCTCTCTGGGCTTTTTTGAAGGCTTTTGTTAATGATACCAGCAAAACTATGGCGTAAGAGGCTTGGCTTTCTTTTTTTAGCATTTTTCATCGACATTTGCAGTACTAAAATAAATCATTTTTAACATCTACTTAGGGGTTATTGTATAGTGAATACTTTGCTTTTTCACTTTTTGGTGTTTGTATGGACACTTGAATAAAGTAAACTAAATTCCTAATGTATTTATAATTCCCTGCTTTAGTTCATTTTGCGGGTAAACCTGCTCAAATCGAGCAAAAATGGATTTCAACATGAGAGGGGGGGGGGGGGGGGGGAGAGGGAGAGAGAGAGAGAGTTGCACGATAATACTTCTTCGTTTCTTTCTCCTGCTTTGTGTGAGGTACAGTTTTGTACCAGAGTTTGCTTTTCATCCTCTCTATATCTCCATTGTCGTTTGTGATGAGGACATCCATAAGAGATTTCGGCACACTTACCATCGCAGGGGTCGTCGAGCGACGGCCTTGATTCTTAGTCTTTATTTTTGATGTTTTATTTTATTCATGTCATTTATATTTCATGTTTTTCCATTTGTACCCCTATGAGGGAGTTAGTGCTTGTTGTAGCCTAAGGGCAATGTCGTCTTTATGCTTTTTATTTTCGGTTGGCCTATATATAGGCTTAGTCATTGTATTTGAGTTAGTTTTTGATGAAATGAAAATTTGCCTCTTATGTTCTCTTTGTGAGTTCAACCCTCCTTCGATCTCTTAATGAGTTCGTCGGAGAAGATAGATCTCTTTGTGATTCTAGATTTTTCGCCAAACTATTTTTGTCTTAGAGAGTTCTAAATTTTTGCCAAGTTATTTTCGTGGAGATCCGGATTGAAGATAATTAAGGTTAGTTAATTCGTAGCCGCTCGAATCCCTAGAAAATTCCCTCTCTCCCTCCCCTTGCCCTTGCCGCCGCCTAGCCCAAGACCTCCCAAGCCGCCAGCCACTTGGCTGCCACCTCTCGCCGGCCGGCCAACCCCACGCCGTGACCCGCCCCTTGCCCCTTCCTCTAGCCGCCGACCGCCCCCCTCCTTTGACTTTCAAATTTGAAATTTCAAATTTTTCATGAGCCATTAAATGTTTCCTAATTTAACTCCCTAATTTATGCAATCAATTTAATTGAATATCAATTTCAAATTTGAAATTCAAATTAAGTCAATTGATTGCCATACTTTAGGAAACTTTTGTCATATATGAAACCTGAAATTTCAATTAAGATTTTTGATTAAATCTGCTTTAATTATGTGGGCCCCATTTTATTTAATACCAAGCCCCTCTCTCTCCATATGGTCAGCCACCTCACCCTTATTGCTTTTCTCTCTAATTTCCACCTCATCATATCTTAAACACCTCTTTAATGCCTCCCTCTCACAGATTTAATTTTAGATTTCACAGATTTTAATTTCAGATTTCAAAATCTGAAATTTGAAATTGATTCTCCCCTCATTTTTAGTTAGAATCTGAAATTAAGTTTCATATTTATTATCTCCACTAAATAACCTCACCCTCTCCCCTCTCTCCCACCCAAACCGTGACCTTCTCTTTCATCTAGCCCACGGCCCAACCCCTCTCCCCTCCACCTCTCCAAACCGGCCACCCCCTCTCCCATCTTGGGTACTCCTTCAGCCCTTGGCGAGGATGCATGGCGGAATCCGAATGGAACTTTGGATTTGTGCATGACGATCGAGATCAAGTTGACATTATCCAATCGTCATTCTTTGACGTGGGCTTTGATTTCGACGACACCGTTGAAGAATACATCGACTGTATCCATTACACCTTAGTTGACGTGATCGACGAGCAAAGGTCAAAGGGACGTTGGATCATCATTGGACGACAATCATCCTCCACCACTCCGTTCACCTATCCAAGAACGACGATCCTAGGTTCCTTCTTCCTCGGAGTGACCTCGATTCTAATGTGGAGACTCTTCTTCCGCTAAAGCCTAGACTATTTGAGCGTATGAGCTCCAAAGGTGAAAGTTTTCATTATTAAATCGTGGATTCTTGTTGATCGTCGTAGCTTTACAATTACTCTTTGCATTTTCTTGAATTGTTTTGTTAATCGACTTCGATCTTCTTTGCCTAAGCAAGTTAAAGACTAGGAATTCCGAGGATCAATCCTTGTTATAAGTAATAACTTTATTTTGGGATTATTTTGTTAATTTTCTTTCTTTAATTCTTAAGTAACTCCTGTTGTTTCACATCAGTTTGACTTCGTTGCTTGGCATGAGGATTCAGCTCCATCGCCATTGTTCAACTTCGCGCAGGAAGATCCACACGAGAAGGGCCACCGCCCCGTCTCCCTCATTCGAACGAGAAGTGCTAAAGCCTCGTCTCTTTGTTCCTCACGAGAAGGGCCAAAGCTTCGTCTCCTTTAGCCGCACGCAAGGGCCTGACCATCCTACAATTCCCCCCCATTCACCCGCCTTTGCTTTGATTCAGATAGCTGGTGGCCTAGATGGGGCTGACCTGATCAAATCGGCGGCTTGGATGAGATGATGCCTCATTGCTCCGAGGTATGCATTTCCACTTATGAGCAACACAATGTTTGTGATCTGGTTGATTTAGCCAACTCTGTGTGGGAACCTGGAGCCACAGGATGGTTGGACCATCTCCTGCGGGACCTGGAGCCGTAAGATGTGTCTTTTGTGTTTAATTTTTTTGGGAATGTTAAATTGGCTGTTGATTAGTTGC
Source organism: Dendrobium officinale (assembly GCA_019514585.1). Taxonomy (NCBI): domain Eukaryota; kingdom Viridiplantae; phylum Streptophyta; class Magnoliopsida; order Asparagales; family Orchidaceae; genus Dendrobium; species Dendrobium officinale. The sequence goes on from JACXSL010001578.1 coordinate 188,611, forward strand.
GGAACTTCAATATGAAAAATACTATCATTAAGGATGTCACTAGGAATCTTTTTTCTATATTTTCAGCTTTGTTTCTTTTCAACATAACCTTTGTTCCAACCTTTTGAAGATTGCAGCTTTTGCAACTCCTTTGTGCATTTGTTGACACTGATCCCCATCTAGCCAATTCTTAGATGGATTTTATCTCTTTAGGCTCTTATGTAGGCTTCTGTTAATGATCCTAGTGAGACTATGACATGAGCGGCTTGGGTTTCTTTTGTTAGCATTTGTTTCATCAGCATTTGGAACTTCTTGTTATTGTTTTACCGCATCTCTATCTCATATGAAGTTGATGACGGCTGATTTCTAAGTTATTTTGTGATTATAAATGGTGGAACATGACACGTACTTAAAACATTGTATTATTAGTAAAATTTCTATTTGGTTGTGCAATTCTTTTTTTTTTTTAGAGTCAATTCTTCAATTATATGTCAGACTTAAAGAATTTTGGGAGAGATTATCTCCTTGCATAAGCGAGAGGTTTATTTTATTTTTCTAGTTTCTTTCCGTTCTTTTTTCTTTTGTCTTTCTTCTTTTTTAAATATTTTTCATTAATAGTTGAAAGTGAGATTATGTATAATAATATTTGGTCTAGATTTATTTCAATTGCATGAAATTTTAATCAAGTGTGTGGCTTTTTTGATCCTTTATTCAAGTCATTTTATTTCTAATTGAAGGTTATATGTCTTTCGCCTAAATTTGATTCTATCATTTTTTTATCATCAAAGATGGTCAATAGATGATATGGATTAATAACTTGGCCTTTCAAATTTTTTTTTTTTTTTCTGTTTGTAACATTTTTTATGGTCATCAGATGCTATATTTATATTAGAAATTCTGTATCCTATGTATTACATCAAATTTGGCATCAAAACTATAGGTTGTATCACATGCTTTTTAGAATGGGGCTCAATATTAGGTTTCTTTTATAGATCAATAAAAATATGCAATATAAGAAAATTTCTAAGAACAATTAATTGAAGTGAGATCAAATGGGAGGAGGATATGAAACAAAGTTGGAGGAATAATTATACTTCGAAAATTGCTCATTTTCAATCCAACAACGATCTAATCAATAAGAAGTTTATTTTAATCCTATAAATGGTTACGTTAATTTGCATGTTAACTTAGGTAGATATTGGTGGAAATACTTAAAATATTAGTTTCTATGGATTGAATGTGATGTGAAACATAAAGCAGTTACAGGAATTGCTTGGAAGTTATAAAAAGTCATTAAGCTTGTTGATTAAAATTTAATGTTTCACAAGCATAGATTCTAGGATTTCTCAGTTAAAGATCTTATAATAGCATGCAATTATAATATAAAGTAGGGAGAAATTAAAATAAGATAGAAAATATGAAATGTTTAATTTGCCAATCACAAGAATCAACCGGTTAACAATTATATTGATCGACTTGTGTTTCCCTCACTCATACTCTCAAGCATTTTCAGCAGAAGAATAATTTATACAATATTAACGATGCCACCACAATACAGTAAGCACTTACCACCGGTATTGCTCAATGAAGAGTTATTCAGAGAGGAGGTAGCTGGTGGATGTTGGAGGATTTTCCACTGTACAGGAAGTTGATGCTCGTCGATGGCGGTTGTCAAGGAAAAGAAGATTTAATCGATGTAGTCTTCGACGAAGTGGTCAATCTCAAAATTAATGTCGAAGAAGGGTGACCGATGAACATCCACTCATCCTTGAGGGTCAAATACGAATCCATGATCGTGGTTGGAGTCGTCCATCCATGGAGAGTGAAAGTTCTTCCAATTCCGGGAGGGGCCTAGGGTGGCCGGTGACTTGTATGGAGAAAGAGGAGAGGAGGGATTCAAAAGAGACTATGAGAATTTGAGAATTAAATCCCACAATTATTTTGGAGTGAGGTAATTAATTAGTGGAGTTAATGATATGAGAGAGAGGAGATAATTCAAATTTGAATTCCCAAAAAGAGAGGAAGGGGTGGCCGGTCCTTAGGAGGGGGGTCTTGATTGGGTTTCAATTAGGAAGGGGCTATAAGTGGGAGAGAGAGACTAGGAGAGAGGGGGCGCCCCAATGATGGGGAACTTGATTTGGGTGAATTGATTGACTTTTATAATTAGAACTTTAAATTAGGAAAGGATTTAAGGGCCTTTCAAAACTTAAAATTCAAATTAAAGTAATAGAGGGAGCTTTCTTAATTAATCCAAAATATGAGGGATAATTTGAATTTAAAATTAGTTTGAATTTTGAAATTCAAATTTTAGGTTTTCCCAAGATACCTTGAATTAAATTAGGAAAGTAATAATGGACCAAATTGAAATTAGAGCCAAAGGGATTGGGTGGGTTGGCCTGAGGCAAGTTGGGGGATGGAGATTGGTCGGCGGCAAGGTGGGGAAAGGGGGAGGAGAGGGGTGGTTTCAGCTAGAATGAGGGAGGGAGGAAAGGAAGGTGAAGGGGAAACCGAGAGCCTGAACACTTCCTGAGGCTGGCGGGAGTTGCTTTTGCCTTCACCTAGTAGGGACTTTTCCTCTCTCTAGAGCTCTCAACACTCATGAGAACAAGAATGCACAAATTTTTCATTAATCATCATCTTCCTTTAATAGTGAAGGCCTCCATATATAGCCCTCAAAATAAAAGAGACTCAAAAACTAAAATGCCCTATGGGCTACAACACAAATTAATCCTGCATAGCGGTACAATGGTAAAAACTAAAACATATGCAAAAGAAATACATAAAATCCATCATTAATAGAGACTCCTAATAGTAGCCGTCGATCGTCGATTCCTCCTATGATAGATGCGACAGAATCTCCTGCTGATATCCTCATCAGAATGACTACTTGATATATGAAAAAATTATATGTCATATGCATGATTTGGATGATGAAATAATTAAAAAAGTTCAAAAAAGAAGAAGAAGAAGAAGAAGAAGAAGCCTTACATTTAATGTGAGGATAGATTTCAGAACTTTTTTTTATTGAGTTTTGAATATGGATTATTATTGGAATAACAAAATATGTTTGGTGAGTGGTAAATAAGCTTTGTTAAGTTAAAATAAATTGACAAAAGTATAATATATTGGATTTGCATGAAAAAGTAAAGAGAAAATTCTGACAAAGTGCATATATCAACTTAGGTAGAGAAAGAAGGTACGCTATAAGATAAGCATCTTCCATTGTCATATTGTGAACATTTGCTTGGTTACTATAATTTTTTAAATTATGGAACAAACAATCTTATTGATTATATCAATATATTTGAAGATTTATTAAATAGCAGGTTATCTGAAAAAGAAAGCTTTATAGATTTAGATAGAATTTTAGTGCTAATATTAAGTAAGAGTTACACCCTATATTATTTCATCGATTGAACATTCATTTCAACTTTATTAGAATTTGAGTAAATATTGAAATCCTGGTCTGCCAAAAGATTCAATCATGTACCATTAATTTGCCTTATTGTCACAAAACTTAAAGTATTGTTCCTTCTGTTTTTAAGGGTGGTAATATCTCCCTTAGCAAATATACAAAGAAAAATCCATCAGAAGTGCATTTTGTTTTAAACATTTTGTAAAAATATATTTTGATTGTCATCAAGTTAGCTATGATACAATTGACTGTCCAAGCATGAAGTTATATATTCATGTAGAGTATTAAGATGATAAGGAAATGAAGGATGCATACTCATGAATTTAAGCAAGTGATAAATGATTATGAAGACATTTTATTGGATCATTATTTAAAAATTATGAGATGTATTATTACTGCACCTAATATTGAATATGATTAGGATAAAATTTTTATATTTCAAACTTATTTTTTGCATGATAATAAACTATATAAATTTATAATTGATAGTGAAAGTTATGTGGACGTTTTGGCTATTTCAAATATTAAGCATTTTAACTTAAAAGTAGAAGCTTACGAAAAACTATATGTTAAAATTGCAAGGTTATATGAAACTTTAATACATAATGATTTTAATGTTGATTCAAGTTGTTTCACAAAACGATAAGATTTGGTATGATATTTTACCCATATGAATATTGAACATTTTTTTTGGGGTCATCCCTGATTATATTATTTAGATGTTACCTATGTTAAAATATCTAATACTTGTGCCTTCAAAAGTTTAGAAGAATAATAGTTTTAAAATCTACCTAACCTATAGATATGTCTCGCTCAAATATAGGTTGAGTCAAGTCAAACCGAGCATTTACATGAAATAAATAATTTGCGTGTATGCATATAAATAAAGATATCTTACCTATATTATTTAGTTCCTTTGTTATAACATGGTTTAAAATTGCGCAATATGAGGCTCGCCTTGAGGCCCGCCTTTGCGCAATTCCAGTAAAAAACGCCTCGATGCTTACGCCTCGAGTTTTTTTTATGAGGCTTGCGCCTCAACTTGGTTGAGGCCCGCCTCGCCTCACTGGCATGAGGCTTACGCCTCACACAATATATATTAAAACTTACATAAATCTTGAAGTAAATGCCCGACATTAGACTTTATAAGAGAGGAGGAAGGGGAGAGAGCAGTTCACCATAATGATGATTCAAATGAAGAACCCCTTAGTGATGACAGTGCTGATGGCTTATGAGTTCTTATGTGATATGTCATTGCTATTTATTTTTTGAAATCAGAGTTATATGTTAATAAAAAGAATACTGGGATTTCTGAAAGATAGAATTTTGAGTTGAACTATATTTTATGTTGTCTTATTATTGAAATATTTTGATTTCACTTCATATCTTATGTTTTTTTATGTTTTATATTATTTACTCATTAGTATATAATAAATTTATCATTTTATGTTTACGCAATCTATTGATTTTGAGGCTTATGCCTCAAAACGCCTTGAGGCTTACGCCTCGCCTCACGAATGAAAAACGCCTCAATACCCGAATACGCAATTTTAAACATTGGCTATAAGAATGATTACTTGCTTTATTTACATAAAATTTCTGATAAGAAGGGTGGGAAGGCAAAGATGGATAAAATTTTTACTCTTTGATGCATTTATTAAATCTAATTAACTATATTAAATTCTTTTATCTCTCTTTTACATCTTTATTGGTCACATAAAACGGCGGCCTTGTGATGACCCGGTTAGGAGAGTAGAGGTATTAGACTTGACTTATGTTAAGAAAGGTAGGGGTAGACCTAAAAAGACTTGGTTAGAAAATATTAGGAATGACCTTTCTTTATTAGATTTAAACAAGAATTTGACTTTTAATAGGACACAATGGAGAAAAAGGATTCATGTAGCCGACCCCACGTAGTAGGATAAAGGCTTGATGTTGTTGATGTTGTTGTCTCTTTTACATCTTTTAAATAAGTAGTTTAATTGTCTTGTCTTACAATGCGATACTAAATTTTAGTTATTGAAAATTTTCTCAGGTAAATTATATTTAAGTTCTATAAGCGCCACTTTTCGTTGGCCTATATTTTTTAAAATATTACAATTAGATCCTTTAGATTGAATGACATTGCATAATTCTCATCTCATAAAATACTTTTATCATATAAGCTTTTCTGGGGGACCTTATTGGGAAAAATTGAGGCATTCCAACAATTGCACCTTTCGCCTTTCTTCTTTATGTTGTCCTCTTTTAAGGAGATTTTCATGAATTCCTTTGGTGGATCAGAGGGTTGAAATATATTATATTGGAGATGATATACTGATAGTTCAGATTTATGTCGATGATATTCTTTTTGAATTTACAAATGACGATTTATGTAAAAATTTTCTTCCACTATGAGTAATGAATTCAAGATGATTATGATGGGTGAGTTAATTTATTTTCTTGGATTTTGTATTAAGCTAAGAGAGGATGAAATCTTCTTTAAGTCAAACTAAATATATAAAGAAATTCTAAAAAAAATTGATATGAAAGGTTGTGAAAGTATGAATACACCGATGAGCCTGACCACCAAGTTAGATAAAGATCATGACTATAAATCAATCGATCAAAAGAAATTTAAAGGGATTATAGGTTCCTTACTTTACCTGACTGCCAGCATATCTGATATTATGTTTAGTGTTTTTCTATGTTCTAAATTTCAAGTTGACCATAAGGAATTCCATATGACCGCCGTCAAAAGAATATTAAGGTATCTAATGGACACTCAGAACTTAGGTATTTAATATCCTAGGAATTGTGTAACTTTTGACTTAGTTGGATACTCAAATTTAGATTTTGTTAGATGTAGAGTAGATAGGAAGAACACCTTAGGAACATGTCAATTCACAGGACATCTCTAGTTTCCTTGTCCAGTAGAAAGCAAAATTCTATAGATTTGTTTACTGCAGAAGCTAAATATATAGATGTAGGAAGTTATGTTTCCCAAGTCCCTTGGTTGAAGTTACAACTTCTTGATTTTAGACTACCAGTAGAAACCATCTATCATGTGTGATAAAACGAGTGTGATATGCACTCTAAATATCATATTCAACACTCTTGTATTGAACATATCAACATTAGATATCACTTCATTTGAGATCACGTAGTCAAGGGAGATGTGAAAATAAATTAGCAGACAAATTTAACAAACCCCTAAATTATGATATGCTCAGCACATGTAGGACTATACTTGATATTATTGATATAAGTGCTTAAGACTTTAAGGTCAGTGGATGCTAAATTTTTTGTTTGTGTTTGATGTTTATATTTTTGTTATGCTTTTTTTGCACGTTTTGTTTGTATTATTGTTGATATTTTTTTATAAATTGTGTCAAAAAATTTTGTGTGTGCCTATACTTATAGAATTATCCATGATCATCACACGCACCACTAAAATTTACTGCACATTGCACTATACGATCACCTTCATACTGTACGATATACGTCTGTCAGCATAGCATCAGCCATTCATTTAAGCCAACGGCTCATATTAAGTCAACTATTGAGGTTCGTATTGTACGAAGTCCTATTCGTACTGTATGAATTACCTGACAATAACCATGGGACCAACTTTAATTTGGTCAGTATGATCCTTAATTAAATTTCGTACTATAAGAACACTTATTCGTACTGGATGATTCATTTAGTCAATGGTAGTACAGTTGGCTCTTCGGGATGAACCGAAAAAAAAAAAACGAAGATCGTACTGGACAATTTTACCAACTCTTAAGACAAATCGGACAAGACGATTTGGATTCTTCTATTCGTACTGTATGATGTCGATCAGGCTGTACGATCAGGCTGAATCTTCATATAGATGGGAACATTTTCATTTTAAACGTACCTCTCTATTCCAAACCTTCATTCTCTCAAGTTCTTGTCTTTAGCATTCTCGATGGCTGGAAAGAAAGCCTGACTTCTCCCAGGAAGTTCCTCTCGATCCCAAGTTGGCAACTGATTACAAACGACCAACGATGAAGCTGCATATCACCGATATAGGCCCGCTTAAATCACTTTTTTAAGGATCCTAAACCAAGATATCATTCAATATCAGGTACTAGATCTATTTATTAGCAATACACTCCAATTCATTCTTAACCTTGCATTTTTTTCCACTCTGAAATGCTTTTTGAATTTTTTGCAAGTCTTAGAATCAACTCTGAATGCACTGCTACGCAATCTTACATTTGTAAATGACCCATATAAATTACATACCAAGATTTTCATGAACTCCTACATATTTCTACCATGGGCACAAAACCACACGATATCTGCACTATTGGAGATTACGATTGGACCCAGTTAATCTCACTATTAGAAACACTCCCATGAACCATCATTAGCCTTTAGTCCACACCTTAGTCTTGGATGCTTGTATTATCGAGTACGCCCTTAGAACCTCAATACCTTTTAAACTAGCAATAAGGCCAATATTACACCTCTGTTATCCATAATGTTGTGGACATACTTATCTACTACATTGAAAATTTGACCATGATTAGGAATCCAAGGGCACACCGCAGACATAACCTAACACTAGGACACATCATAGCTTATATATTAAATGCAAAATATAACTTGATATATCTTACCCTAGCAGACAACTTCCCTACCTTCTTCATCGATAGCTCCTTCCACATCCTCTATAGCGACAATCATAGGGCAACACCTGTAGAAGAACATGATTCTAATGAGGAAGGTGGAGCAATATCCCTTGAGGCATCAACATATATAGCACCAGCCTTCTAGCCACAACCTCCCGACTCCTTGATTGAGCAATTTGATCACTTAGAACTGCAATTGGAGACACACAACACGATAGGAGCAACTATAACAGAAGCACGAGATTGATCACACCTAATTTTAGTAGTAATTTTCATCCTTGCAACCCTACTTACAGCTACCGCTACCACCTGATCAAGATCTATTTGATGAGTAGTGGTTGTTATTTATTTTTTCTTTATTGTATTTATATTTTAATTATTTCTTTTACTTGCATTGTAGTTTATTTTTAATTACTCTTTTTAGTTATGTCAAAAGGGGAAGTAGAGAGTAGAGTTGGTTGTACAATTTATTTTTTTACTAATGCTATTTGTTTCCTTTTCAGTATTTGTGTTGTTGCATTTCTTTTTAAAAAAAGCATGTTTAAAATAAATAAAAAATGCTGCGTTAAAAAACATCAAAATTTGAAAATCAAATGTTCTATATATTTTTAAATAAGTCATTTAGCGAGGTGAAGAACTAAGCAGAGAATTGAATATGAAATTTACAAATTTAAAATTCCAACCAATAATGTTTGTCATCATCCAAAATAAGGAGATTGTTACAATCCGGGAGTCAGACCTTATGTTTTGATGATTACAAACATTATCAGATGAGTATTTTGTTATTCCTGCTTTATATATTGAATATTTTTCTCGTGTATCATTAATCATTTCGGGTACAGCGTACATCGAACAACATTGAAGAATCAAGACTTAAGACAATATAGCGTTAAGCCATTAATGTATAAGCCAGCCTATGTTTGGTAGAGTCTATACTTTTTATTTTTTGTTTGTATTAAGTGTTTGTTGGCTAGACAATCGTGCACACACACACAATGGAGAGTAAAATTGAGTATTTGATTTTTTTTGTAGTCAAATTGTACTATCAAAATTGTGTTGTACGATCGAACTTGTGTTGTATGATCAGAAACATATTGTACGATCTATATAAATAAAAAATTTAATTCAAATGTTTTATTAAATGAGATTAATTAGAATTGGGTAAATAATCATACTGTTTGACCTTAAATCATATAGGATAATATGTTATTTTGATAAAACTCCATCGTCAAATTTATGTTAACTAAAATAAGAAAATTTGAATTTTGAAATTTGAACTAATCGTATTGTACGGCTAGTTCATACTATACGAACATTAATTTAAATTACCTAATTTAATCCCATAGATTAAGGAATCAAATCAGGATTTAATCATCAGTAATAATCATATTATATGATATAAATATCATATAGTTCAATTCACCCAAGAGTTCGTTGGACGATCCGTAATTCGATTAAACTAATCATACTGTACTACTGTACAGTACGATTAGTGATTGAATTGAACTAATCGTGCTTAACGACTATGCATCGTACAGGACATTCTTCGACGAAATTGAATTATTCATATTGTGTGATCTGTGAGTCGTATTGTGCGATCAAATGTTGAAATTTAAAAATTAGAATTTTTTAAGAGCTCATTTTATAAACTCATCATATGTCTTGAGTGACAGAGTTCTTGAGTAATCAGAGACATTTTCTTTCAAGAGAACTTGGGTGATTGTCCACTTCACAAGGGAGATATATGACATAAGGTTGAGAGAGGGAGTTTCTTTGAGGTAGGGCTGCAAACGAACCGAGCCGAGCCGAGTATGTGAGTGTTCATGTTTGTGTTCATTTAATATCAACTTTCTCAAGTTTGGTTCATGTGTGTTCGAGCTTTATTATTTGTGTTCATGTTTGGTTCATTTAAATTAATGAGTGTTAATGTTCGGTTCATGTTCAGTTCATGTTCGTCGTTTAGTGCTTATCGAGCTTGTTCGCGAACATATTTAACGAATTTTTTTAACTATCAAACAAACACGTTCATGAACATATCTATGAACGAACACATTTATAATAAAAGCAATTGTCTATTTATTAATTCTATAGTCAAACATTAATTATTTTTATCAAGCTTATTCACGAGTTCAAAATCGAACACGAATTGAGCTTTTATCGAGCTTCTTATCAAGCTTAATGTCGAGCTTGTTCATGAACTTCAAATGATGTTGTTCGCGAACATAAATGAGCCGAACACATTAGTGTTCAAGTTTGTTTATTTAAGAATCGAGAATATAAAATATCGTTCAAGTTTGTTTGTTTAGTTAATTAAACGATCACAAACGAGTAGCTCGTCGAACGTTTGGTTCGCTTGCAACCCTACTTTGAGGGGGTCAAGGGGTGTGAGGGGATTCAGACAGCCTAAGTACATTCCAGCCCCTCTTTCTAAACTATTTCTACCATTAGCCCATGCATCACTCCCTTTCTCTGTCACCTTTGTTATTATCTTTAGCAAAAAGTAGGATAACTGTATCAGAATTAGATGATGCATACTTTCAAATCTCTCTCTCTCTCTCTCTCTCTCTCTCTCTCTCTCTCTCTCTATATATATATATATATATAAGCCTACACGAGCCATATCACATGATTGGAATTAATGTCAGTTGGCTAACACTGATATGTTATGGGTATCAAGGTTAAGATAGAAAACTCATATGAGTGAACATCTTCAGACTAAGGTTCTATTTGGGACAATTGGAGCATTTTGTAAGGGCGTTGTAAAGCTCTTGTGGGAAAAGTAACTTTTTTAAAAGTTGTGGATGTTATAAATATGTTCTTTAAAAAAAAATTCAAACAGTTGTTTTCTTAAAGCTACCATATATTAGCAACTTTGATTAGAAAAAAAACAACTTACGTTAGAATTTTCTGAAAAGATCGAGAAAGTAGGAAGAAAATAGTAATGAAACGGAACTATAGTTGTGATTTGAAAGCAATGCTGAGAAAACTGTCCCAATGCCCTAATTGTAATATTAAAAAAAAAATAAAGACCAATTTGAAGTTCATCTTTTATATCAACTTTGCATCTAATTTATTCTTTTTTGTTTATATTTTATTTTACTAGTGTTTCTCCTCCCTTTTTTTCATGGAATAAGCAAAATTGGCTTGGGAGGCCAAAAGTTAAGAAAATCTTTCAGTTTTAGTTGAATTTATGGGAGGATTTGGAGTTGCTACTGCTAGACCTACTCAGCTCAAATGATTTATAATGTTCGATTGATGGGCGTACATAAAATGCTTTGTGTTCAATTTTAATTAGTTTTTACTCAAGTTTGAATATCGTGTATATTGTGTTGGTAGGATCATCGGGCAAAAGCTGTGTTCATTTTTTTCTTTCCCTTTTTTAATTACTTTGGAAATTTATATTATATATTGGCGAATGGCGATTGATGATTCACTTTCATCCCCTTTTAAGTCTTATTTTTATATGGAAATAAATTACGGTCTCAAGCATGAATAAACAAACTAATGGAATATTAAAAAATTCTAATTTATGCCTCAATAGAATTTTTTTTTTGCTTCGCCAATGATGTTGTTAAAAAAAAAAAAAAGAATTTAGGTTCTCTGATGAATTTTGATTGATATTTTTCAAACAAATTGCTCTTTATAAGAGGAAGCTATTGTTATTACTGTTATATGTGCATTTTTTCTTGTAAAACTTATTGTTATCAGTGTATTGTTTCTTGTAAAACTTTCTTACGCATTCTTGCTTTTCAATTCGCAGTTCTTGGCAGCTTTATCCCGGCTCTTAATAAATTTGTTGCAGATCGGTACTCATCATATCACACTGTTTCAGACTATTATATCTACGAGTTCTTTAGGGTATTGCCCCATGACCTCAGATTTGTGTTTTTGGCGTTTAACTGTGCAAACTTTTTCTAGTATATTTCTAGTATGGGCTTAACTTTTCCTTATTTAAAGTCATTATTGCTATTTATTTTGTCTCCCTTACTGAACAGATATGGAATTGCACTCGTGCTGAAGGTACCAATTATATCACTTTTATGCACTCATTTTATCTTTCTTTCCACTAAAAAGAAGGGAGGTGAAATACTTAGGAATAATGCTCTAGTTATTTGTTTTTATAATTCCATCTTCCTTTGCTCAATTGTGCTCAACGATTTGGCAGCTGAAATACGGGTCCACGATTTTTTTCAAACCCAGTATTTTACGTCTGGTATTCATCCCATTCCTGGTGCTCATACTGCTCTTTGTAATCTGTCAGCTTTCTGCAACTTATCAGTTGTGACGTAAGCATTTTGACATTATACCGCACTTTGATGTTGAAGGTTTCGTTTGGGATGGCTTTTTGTTGCTTCTTAAAGCAGCTTTTAAGTACAAAACTTAAAAAATTTATACTAGAAGGCTGCTTTAAGAAGCAACAAGAAAGCCGTCCCAAACGAAGCCGAAGTTTGCCACTGCACAACTTTTTGATACATTCTAATTGAACCTTTTTTCTGCTAATCAGATCTCGGCAAAATGTTATTAAAGATCAGACATGCGATTGGATTGAGCGGCATTTTCCTGGCCTGTTTAAGGAGATCCACTTTGGAAATCATTTTGCGTTGGATGGGAAATCAAGGCCAAAATCTGAGATTTGCAGGTAAATTATACTAGCTTTACCAGCATTTTTCATATGTTGCAGTATCCCCTGCGAATGTTCTATTTCTTTTGTTTTATGCTATATGATAACTGGGTGTTTTGTCTATCTAACTAAGGACAGTGGGAACGGGTGGCCTTTAAGGAAATTTTCAATAATCTTTGTAAAATTCATTAAATTCTTTTGCTGCGCTTCTATTGTGCCTTCCAAATTCTTTGGAATTTTCAGAGGTGCATAAACTAAATATCCATAACTGTTCATCCAAAACAAGTGCAAGAGGTTTTCTGCCAATGCTTATGCATGCAAGTTTATGCTGCATTGCAGGGAACTATTTGTGTGTGAGACAGCGTTAAATTCACTTTTGGAGACTTAAGCTTCATTTGAGACACTTTTCTTATTGCTTTGTAAAGCTTCAGTAGAGAAAGTACATTTTAAAGTTATTGTAGAAAATAAATTGTTAGTATAAATTTTTTTGGAAGCAGAAAAAAAGCAGTGGTCAAATAAAAATGTGATTGCGGTTTGAAAACTAAAGCAGTTAGAAAGTTATCTCAAACGAAGTCTTAATTAAACAAACTAGTGTATATAAACTTAATGTTAGAGCTTGGTGAATTTTTCTGACATAATCAAATGGCCAGGAAGCAATATCACGTAATGTTGAATTGAAAGTTGGTTGGTCGAATGATGTGCTTTTAACTGGGGAGAAGTAATGGAAAGAAATAATCAAATATTTTATAATTATCGCAATTATCGTTGAATCAAGAGTAATTCAACTTTTTCAGCATTTTCTGCAAATAACATCTTAAAAATTTATGCAGTACTTGACCCCAAAAAAAAAATCATAATTCCCTTTAAAAGATAACGCAGTATTCGACATTAGATTCTTCTAAATTTTGGGAGAATTATATATATATATATATATATATATATATATATATATATATATATATATATATATATATATATATATATATATATATATATATATATATATATATATATATATATATATATATATATATATATATATATATATATATAATAAGCCTCCCGCTTAAGTACGCACCCCACCCGTTTAAGTACGGATCTGGGTTAAGTACGCAAAATTTGAACAAAAACATAGGGTTCATCATTTATAACTTGAACATGTCATAAATGGTCATTTGGCGTAAGTTTTGCAATTTTTTATGTCTTACATTGAGGGTGACCGCACGAACATTTCTCTGGAATCATTCAAAAGATTTTTTAAGATCATCAAATTCATCTCTAGCTTCCTCTTGTACCTCAGAGTAGAACATTTGATCCTCTTAAGTTAAGATCCTGATTATTGAGAGATTCAAAGCCCTGAGATGCAACAGTATTTGTTGAAGTAGAACTCAATAGTATTTGTTGTATTCAAACGGGGTTGCGAATTGGAGGTCGTGAATGGTGTGCCGTGGGTTGCGAATTGGAGGTCGCAAACAGAGCCTTTGCTGTGAATTGGAGGTTGCGAACTGCGTGAGTTGCGAATTGGATGTCGCAAACTGAAAGGAAACCCTAAGTATGCCTACCGGTTAGGTACGCACGAAAATTTTCGGTTCAAATTGCGTACCTAACCAGGAGGCTACTGTATATAACACTTGAAATTTGGCTATTTATAAGATTAATACTCATGTCATTTTTTTAATTGAATCTATCTATTTGAGCATATCATAATCAAACCAATGGGAATTTAGCAAAAGCAAAACTATACAATTTGGTATTTTGTTATGAATTTAAGGAGTTATAAATGTAATCGCCCATTAATTTTTAAATAATTGCATAAAATATTCTAATCCTTTTATTTATTGCAGATCCATTGGTGCTAAGGTACTGATAGATGATAACCCAAGATATGCTGTGGAATGTGCTGAGGCTGGCATTAGAGTCCTCCTCTTTGATTACCACAACTCCTATCCATGGTGCAAGGATGACTCTGTAGATTCTTACAGCCTAGTCACTAAGGTTCATAATTGGGAAGAGGTGGAGCAGCACCTGATATCTTGGGCAATTGTGTAAGAATATGTTAAAAATCCATTTAACATATTGATTCTTTTTAGCTGGAAACCAAATTTTCCATGGAAACCTCAAATTTTATGTTTATTAGTTTTTCAACCCCCATATTTTGTGCACAGTGAGAACTGCAAAAGATTAGGATTTATGTACTCTTGGGCAAGGTAGTAATGGTGGGGATTCTGGTCTTTTTTTATTATCGATTTGTAAATAAACATTAAGAATTTTGCATATGGATTGACTATTTAGCTGGTAAATGATTTCTTGATAATGGAGATTTGATGTAGTAAGTTTATTTCATAAAAAATAAAGTATTTTATTGTCCATTGATGCAATTGCTTGGTTGTTTTAATCTTTGAGAAATCATTACGTGTGGTCACCATAATATTTGGAGGTCAATCAGGATGTGTTATGTCATTCGATATACAATTGTACAAAGTAATGATACACATTAAATTGACGACGTATATGCCGTGTCTAAATTTGCCTTTGGACGGCCTCCCGTAATAATTTTACGAGAACTTTTCAATTTTGGCAAATAATGAAAGAGGTTCAAACAAAACTTTATACAATTACATTCTAGATTTAAAAAGGAGTTTATGGATTTGAAAATTTTTAAAGGGTTGCTCTTAGATCGACATTATATGATATTTATTACTCGACTATTATCATTTCCAATTTCCTTAAATCAATGTTGACTTCTTCCATCACCATCGAGCCATCACCTGTTAGCATCTAATTAAATAAGCTTAGCTCTAATGATATGTAAATAACATTCTTGATAACCAATGGTTATCTCACACGTGTATAGCTCTATTAGCTTTGCCTATTAATAGACTCCTGTACTTAGGCTTGAAAACACCAATGAAATAAATCCTCTCTTCTTGTCTTGTTCTGAGTTCGTCTTCCTGTAGTCCGGCGAACTCACTCACCGGAACTACAACTTCTACATGGTATCAGTAGCGGGCTGATCCTCCGACCAGCTACTATCATGGCTTCCTTGACGTCACCTTCCTCTACTCCGGCGGCCACTGAAGCTCAGTCGTCGTCGAAATCGGTTCTCTATCCATATCTCAAATTCATAATTTCTCATCTCAAAACTTTGGTTCCACATCAACTCTCCTCGGAAAACTATATGATATGGAGGAATTAGATCGTCAAGCTCTTCAAGGCCAATGGCTTCGAAAGATTTCTTAAATCTTCATCGAATCCAGATCTAGAAAATCAAGATTCTAACCACACTGACAACTCCTAGATCTTTACATATCAGAATCTTGCCGCGGCGATCTGTTCAACCATATTGGCCTCGGTGCTCCCATATGTGATGCACCTCGATTCCACATCCGAAATCTGGCAAGCACTTCAAATTCGATTCCAATCTTCAAATCGATCCAAGGTAATGCAACTCAAGAACGAGTTGCACAACTTTGCTATGAAGAATATGTCTATGCAAAATTACCTCACCGAGATCAAGAAGATCGTCGATAACATTGCCTCCGCCGGCTCCACCATTGACACTGAAGATATTATCCTTCATATCCTGAACGGGCTACTGCCCTCATATCAATCATTCAAGACAGCTATAAGGGCAATGCAATCTCCTCTCAAGCTTGACAACCTATATGCAATGCTGATTAGCGAAGAAATTCATCTTCAAGCTAACTCTATGCGCCTAGCAATACCGCAAGAACCTCAAACTGCTCTATACGCCAATCGCTGTTGTGGACGGCTGAGGAAGAAATCAGCCGTCCTCTGGCTCGATCCAAAAACAGGGCTCCAAATCCTCACTCACCTGTCAAATATGCTTGAAACGAGGACACACTGCAGATGTCTGCTGGCACCGCCTCAACGCCAACTACATCACTCCAAGAACCCAATCAGATCCCAACAATGCTCTGCTTGCATCCACAGATGCGACATCCACGGACTGGTATCTTGACTCTGGTGCCTCTGTGCATATGACCAACAGAAACGATCAACATCTTCAAGGCTCGGTCTACCAAGGATTTGATCAGGTGATGGTTGGGGACGGACGATCAGTCCCGATTGCTCATTCGGGCACGGGTCTCCTCCCAACCCCAGATCGTAAGTTAATCCTGTCCAAATTACTTCATATACCATCTAAATCCCACAACCTACTGTCAATCTCTAATCTTGTCTCTGCTAATCACATTTCAATTACATTTACTCCTAATGGCTTTGCTTTAAAGGATTTGTAGAACAACAAACCTCTTCTCAACGGTCAGTGTAGAAATGGACTATATCCTATTGCAATGCCGAAGTCGTCTTCCTCACAGCAAGCTATGTCAGCTGTGCAGCACACCAAAATCAACTGGCATGAGCAACTGGGTCATCCTCATCAACAGATTCTGCAGCAAATCTCCAAAACCAATCCTCGTCTTCATATTTTGACTACCGCCAATAGTTGTACTTCGTGTAAGCTGTGTAAGAGTCACAAATTACCTTTTGAAACCTCTATAAATCGAATTAATAAACCTCTTCGGCTCTTACATTCTGATGTGTGGGGACCATCTCCGGTCACTGCACAACCTGGGTTTAGATACTATCTTCTCATTGTTGATGACCACTCGCGTTATTCTTGGGTTTTTCCTTTACTTTTTAAATCAGATGTTGTGCATACGTTTATTCATTTCATTAAATTTTCTGAAAACCAAACGGATCACAAAATCAAGCTATTCGCACCGATGGTGGTGGCGAATATATGAATCACCATTTCCAAAAGCATCTTGGCTCCAATGGCATTCACCATCAGGTGTCCTGCCCCTACACACCGGAACAGAATGGGGTTGCCGAGCGCAAGCATCGTCACATCCTGGAAACGGCTCGAATGATGCTTCAAACTGCGTCCATATCCCATCTCTACTGGCCAGAAGCTATGGCCACGGCGGTGTATCTGATCAACAGACTTCCCTCGCCTACAAACCAACACAAATCTCCGCTCCAACTTATGTTCAACACTACTCCAGACTATAATCACCTGCGACTTATGTTCAACACTACTCCAGACTATAATCACCTGCGAACATTTGGTTGCGCTTGTTTTCCGAGATTTCCACCGCACTCATCCACCAAACTTCAACCAAATTCCACTACCTGTGTCTTCTTGGGCAACTCAGACAAACACAAAGGATACAAGTGCTTAAACCAAGAAACCAGTTATATAATCATCTCCCGGCACGTTCAATTCATAGAGAAGATGTTCCCATTTCAGTAGCCATCCAAACCTTCACTACCTTCTACTAACGACGTGCCCACTCAGCTGCTCCTGCCTGTTTCCAAAGCCAACGAAGGAGCACCTGTTAGATCGATTCCATCTCCTCCTCGAATAACTCAACGGGACTCTACCGCACTCTCTACAACAAACTCTACCTCGTCTATACGGATCACGCCACCTCCAGCACAAGATTCATCTCACATTGCTCCACCAACCGAACATCACATGACAACACGATTCAAAACTGGTTCTCTCAAACCTGTCTGCCGTCTGAACCTGCTTCATCAACTAACACAATGTGAACAACAATCCGCCCCCACTAGCTACTCCGAAGCAAGCAAGCAGTTCGAATGGCGTCAAGACATGGCGGAAGAATTTGCGGCAATCCAATAAAAAGGCACATGGTGTGATGCCCCAGATATCAATAGTGAAAGGATTCTTCTGACAGTCTTGATCAATCTCCATTCCTGCTTCCTTGCTCGGACCTAAAAATTTTCAACCACATATAATGAGCTTACAAAGCCCAGCAGGACACCAAAGCCTACAACTGAAATCAAAGCACGGCGATGCTATCAATATGCAGGTCAATCAAATCAAGTCAATCAATGGTCAATGAGTCTATGCAATGCGGAAATCCATAGTCAATGAAATCAAGTATGTACAGCGGAAATCAAATCAATAGTCAATGCAGTACGAAAATCAATAGTCAATAATCAATACAGCGGTAAAAACATTGATAAATCAATACGCCTCAGCAATCAAATCAGTAAGTGCTTCCAGTCAATATCTATCCATCGTAACAGTGTCTATCAATCAATACTATCGGTTCAATCAATCGTGTCGTCTAGTCAATTCGTTGTATCTATATCATCTGTCCAATCAATAGTATGTCTGTGTCAATTAATAGCAATCAATAGCATCAATTAATTCAATAAGGGACTCGTGTCAGAACGTACTCTTGCAAATCAGTCCATCCAATTATTCAATATCAATATACAATATTCAATGACACTACGGCAGTGAGAACGGTTCAATAATGACGACGTACGATGCTACAATAGGGAAATCATCTCAATCAATAGAGCACTTTCCAGTCAGTTATATCTATCTGCAGGGAAATCCATAGAACAATCGAATCAAATCAATAAATCAACCTAGCAATTGAAAACAAATCCATACAATGAAATCATCAGGTCAATTGAAATCAATACAATCAGCTCCATAAAGAAATCTATTCTACGATAATTCAAATCCATACGGCAACAATCCATTCAATCAATCAATCGATAACCGGTACGACGAATCAATGTATCATTGTATCAATAGCATGTTAGGATCTGTCGTATCAATAGTATCCATATGTCAATATCAGATTCATATCAATGTCGATGTCGATGTCTATCAATCGATGCAATCTATGTCAATGTCGATGTCAATATCTATGAATCAATACACAGAATCCATATCAATATCGGTGCCGGTATCTATGAATCAATATAATCCATAAATCAAGTCGATAAAATCAATCGGAAAAGCAATACGATAAATCAATTGTAGCAAGTCAAATCAATGCAGAATCAATAGTATCAATGAGTCTATACAATATCAATAGATTTATGCTGTCCATGTCCATATCAATGTCAATAATCAATAATCAATAGTATCCATGCTCAATGATCAATCAATGAAATCAATGAAATCGTACGATACAGTAAATCCATAAATCCATCAATAAATCCGTTCAATAATAAAATCAATTCAATAAATCAATCAAGATCAATAAATCAATCAGAAATCAATAAATCTATACATATCAGGAAATCCATGCGATGCAATATCGTATACATGCAATTCCATACAATGGTCTTACTCGACAAGCACAAACACTAGCTATGATCAATAGTGCTGTTGTAGATCCATATTGCTGTTGTAGATATCCATACGTTGGTTTCAATCAATAAGAGTCGTCACTCTTTTGCCCGTCGGCCGCCCGTCGGCATATAAAACTCCTTATGACTCCCAATCGTTATATCAATGATCAATGGTTTAAAAGAAAGCCCGTCGGCCCACCATCCTGTACAGGTCAATATCAATCTCCAACCAACGTTCAACCAGGTTCCCACTTGTCTTTCAGTATCAATCAATTTAATCAATAGTCAATGCAATAATCGATGCAATAAGCAATATTAAAGAAATCTAGAACAATCATATCAATAGTCATACGCATATCAATTCAATCTATCAATTTCAGACAAATCAAAAAATCGTACGAAAATCGGGCAGAGTAACGGGAGTTTGTCAAATTTACACAAAAAATTCTGCAAAAAGCACAAATTCCAAATTTCTCCAAATTACAGTAGAATATTCACGATATCAATACAAGACTATTATTCTATAGAATCCAAATCAAATCACGTCCTGATATTTTTCTATTCAATTAAAATCGCGTAGAATCAATTCCGACCGGTAAAATCGTCGTAGGAAATACTCAAATCGTGTACAATAGTCATATCTATAACATACCAAAAGTTGTGCGGTGAAAGTTGTGTCAAATCGAAATCATGTCCAAAATTCGACTACGAAAACACAAAACAATGCACAACTCGGTCAAAACTCAATATCTCTAAAAACAGAAATAGGATTCGGAGTCCTTACCACGGGATCTACACTTTCTCCAACAGCAGCGTCGGACGAAAAGCGCTCCGCGGCCTCCGAAACCAAGCTTTTCCTCTTTTCCCTTTCTCTTTCTCTCTCCTCAAATCGGATATTTTATTTTAAAATGATTTTCTCTCTCCTCAAAACGAGCTGATTTTCTTATATCATTAAACTGATCGGCCCGGCCGATCGCAAAATCGTCCCGGGACGATCAGACCAAAATCATCGGCCTGGACGGTTCCCAGAACTATTCTCAGGACGATATTTTGAACAGTACAGGAGACAACTTGGTGTCTTGGACAGTAAAGAAGCAAACAATTGTATCACGTTCGTCCACCAAGTCGGAATACAAAGCACTGGCAGCAGCTACTGCAGACACTATATGGCTGAAGCGCCTCATTGCCGATTTTAACATCCAGCACGACAACCCAATTGCAGTTTATTGTGGCAACACGTCGGCGATCGGATTGGCGAATAATCCGGTGTTCCACGCTCATACAAAGCACATCAAGATTGATCAAAGATTCATCCACGATCACATTCATCACAAAACAATCAAGTTGTTACCGATCAGCACGGTGGATCAGGTCGCATACATCTTTACTAAACCTTTACCCACCCTTCAATTCAAACAGCTGCGCTTCAAACTCACGATCAGGGATGAAGCATCTGTTTGCGGGGGAATGTTAGCACCTAATTAAATAAGCTTAGCTCTAATGATATGTAAATAACATTCTTGATAACCAATGGTTATCTCACACGTGTATAGCTCTACTAGCTTTGCCTATTAATAGGCTCATGTACTTAGGCTTGAAAACACCAATGAAATAAATCCTCTCTCTTCTTGTCTTGTTCTGAGTTCGTCTTCCTGTAGTCCGACGAACTCACTCACCGGAACTACAACTTCTACATCAACTAGCATTCTAAACCATCATCTTTTGATTGCCTTTGTCAATCATTGAATGACAATAAAATTAGTTGTAAATTTATTTTAAGAATCAATTTAATCTAAAGTATTCATATGATTGTTTTTTATTGTGATTGGTAAAATAATTGATTTACTTTTTTTACTTTTATATGCAAAAATAATATATTAAATATTCAAAGCACTAAAATAAATTTTAAGTAATGAAGTAAATTTAAGATATAAAATAATAAATTTATTCTTTTAATAACATATTCTAAACAATAGATTGATAATTTTTATTTAAATAATAAGTAAAATATAATTTGTACCCGGCATTAAACTTAAAAAACAATGCATCCAAATTTTATATCTCGTGAAATAAATGAATTTCCTAATTGAAAAAAAAATCATTTTATTTTATTTAAATAATGACTTAGGGTCTGTTTGAGATGGATGTAGCACTTCATAAAATTAATGGTGAAGCTGTTGCAGAGAAAATAATTTGATTACTATGATTGCAGAAATAAAATTTTCACTATAAAAATTTATAAAAAATAATAATAAAACAACAAAAAATAATATCCAAATAAAATTACGATTGTTGTCTAAAAAATAAAGCATTCATAAAGTGCTTCCAAACATACCATTAGCCTTTACAAAAAAGATATTTAGCTTATTATTGTTATTTTTAAAGCGGCTTTCTGACAAACGATATGACACACACAAGATGCAACACATTTTACCTTCTCATGATAAGGGTAGGTTTGGGTCAGCTTTCTCGCCGCTTTGCTTTTTTAAATAATAATCATAATTTCATTTTGCACCTAATTCATGTAGTGGAATGAACCGTCCCCAACAACGAATTATTGTGTCCGGTCACCGGATGTCCGGACATCTAATTTGGTGACGCAACGTCCCCCAAATACATTGGGTCCCGATGCATTTTGGTGAGTGGCAACACCGGATTAGTATCCAAACGAATCCGGACACCGCACGCAATAATTTCCCGTCCCCAATAGCTTAATTTCTTTCTCAAAGCTGTTCATTAATGTGAGATTATATTATGATGGTATGAAAATTTTGTGAGAATTCCTTTATATAAATTGTATTATAATGGTATTTGTTGCGTGTTAGAAAATACGCGGCGGTAGAGTTTGTAAATTCGCGTCTGAGCGTTGTACGTAAGTTTAACACACAAACAGGAAAAAGGAATGAACACCAAGAGTTTTTACGTGGAAAACCCAAAAATGGGAAAAACCACGGGGCCTCGCCCAGTTGCAAATTTCCACTAGTGTTTTCGTAGATTACAAATGGCGGATTTCTTCCCACAAGTCGGGATAATCCAGATACAACTTGTCTTTTCCACGAAATTCACAAAATCCTGCGAATTCCCTGAGTTTCCTGAAAATCCGGCAGAGTTCCGGCGTCTTCAAGCGGCAGGAAAAACTCCGGCGGCGGTGGTCGAGGAGGTGAGGAATCTCCTATTCCCCTTTCTCCTTCTCCTTCTCATCTTCCTCTCTCTCTTCACTTGAGTCCCCTTTTTGGTGTAGAATGAGGGCTCTATTTATAGTTTTTCTGGAGTGGCATAGCCCGTAAATAGGTGTGAGATCAAGGGCGAATTGTGAGTGGTTTGAATGGACGGCCGATATCGAATCCTTTGATCATGCACCGTTCGTTGGTCATTTGAAGGCCTTAATGATGTCGAAATTCAATGATCTTGGGCTCGTCGGATTCGTCTCGTCGAGCCGTTCGATTCGAGTATAAGCTCGTCAAAATCGGAGACCGTTTGGTAACTCAAATTGCGGTTTGAACCTTTCAACAGCGCTTTGAACCCTTGATTCAGACTCATTTGGGCTCGGATTGGGTTGATCTTGGAATCGTTGGGTTCGTATTTCCGAGACGCTCAATTTGACTATAAGATCGCTGAAATCGGAGTTCATATGCTCCCGAAATTAATTTTTGAAGTTTCCGAACTGATTTTGCCTCGAGATTCGTGCCCAATCAAGATAATTTTGTGATGACGTATCATATTAAAATAATAAAATCTGCTTTAAATAAGTAAATTTTTTATTAATTTCAAAACATTTTAATCTTTTTTACGCACACAGAATATTCTTCTTTTTTGTTCAGAGGGCTTAAAAATATATTCAAAAGACCTTTTTTTATTTTTTTTTTGGAATATTTTAGCGAATTAAATTAAAGCTCATATATATTATTTATGTGAACTTCCAGCTCAATGCCTAAAGGTGGGCTATATGTTTCAAATGATTTAAAGGCTTCTTTCGTGTTGTCTTGATTTACTTATTATTTATTGAATGGCAAATGTGGAAACACGCAACGTGATATCTATGCTGGTGTTTGGGACGCCCACGTGACTTTTACGCGCTTTTATCAACGGCTCTTTTTAACGGCCAAAAATCATATTTTCGATTTAAAAAAAGAAAAAAAATATAAGTGTAGGAATTTTTCAATTTTTTTACTTCAGAACAAATCAAATTCACACAAATATTAAATATATAAGTTTTAAATTTGAAATTTTTTAATTGATAGTTAAAACTCTCAATCAATAAATTAAGATGAGTTACATTAAGATCTTATTTGAGACGATTTTTTTATTGCTTCTTAAAATAATTTTTCAGTACAAATTTTAATTTTTATACTAAAGAATTGTTTTAAGAAGCAGTAACAAAGTCGTTCAAAAAAAAAATGTAAGGATAGGAATTCGCATCATATAGATAAATGAAAGATGCAAGAAAGTCAAATTTATTTTTATTTTCTAAGAATCTTGCTCCTAAGAAAAAAGATGAAATTTCTAAGGATTTTATTAGTTGTTTTCTACTCGCTCATACTCAAAATAAAAAATCTTCTATAATAAAAAAGAGCTTAAGAAGACGAAATTGAGACGTTTGAGGGACATTTGATGAAATCTAATATTTATGCTAGATTTCATCCCACTATATGGAGTCGGTTATATAAATCTTTTTTCTGTATTGTGTACTAAAAATTAAAAGTAAAAGTTCAAACTTTTTTTTTTTTGAATTTTGATATTCTTTTCCAAAAAAAAGTTTTATATTCATGTGAAATTTTACGTAATAAAAATTGAAGCATATATAGTTTTTTTACTTTTTTTACCACAAAATTGGCCTTCGTAAGCTAGCCATCCATCTGCCACCTTCAAAGCGAAGGGAAATTATTAGGCATAAAATTGGGCACTGCCAAATATTGAGTCCATCATCACAGAGAGGGCAAGAACAGAGCAACTCACTGAGAAACCAATCATGGAAACCCTCCACTCCTTTAAGGGCTACGGCAAGATGGATCCCGCCGACGACCACGCATTCCGGCATAAGACCAGGCGCCGCATAATCCTCATCGGCGTCTCCGCTTTTCTCCTCCTCGTCATCATCACTACCGTCGCTACCGTTCTCGTCATCAACAAACGAAACAACCCAAACGAGCCCTCTTCCACCCAATCCCCCATCTCTACTTCCTCTTCCATCAAAGCCATCTGCAGCGTCACTCTCTATCCCGATTCCTGCTACGCCTCCCTCTCCGCCGCTTTCGTCAACTCCTCCGCCATCGACACCGACCCGGCGACCCTCTTCAACCTTTCCCTCTCCGTCGCCTCCCGCGCCCTCTCCAATATCTCCTTGTTCCTCTCCAAACTCGACATTCCTGCCGCGGACAAGCGGCTCCGAGCTGCCGTTCTCGACTGCAGAGAGCTTATCGACGACGCCGTCGATCGATTTAATGAATCTGCCGCCGTTCTCGCGGGAACGAAACCAGGCGAGAAGATTTTGTCCGAGAGCAAGATTGGGGATCTGAAGACATGGCTCAGTTCAACGATCGCTGATCAGGAAACTTGCCTCGACGGCTTCGAGGGGACGACTGGAGGTTTCAGGGAGAAGCTGAAGGCGGCGATGGCTAACTCGACGCAGCTCGCGAGCAACAGCCTGGCTATCGTTTCCAGTATTATAGCAAAGCTACATTTTCCGATTAATCGTAAACTACTGTCCATCGACGGAGCCGGCCGAAAGTTTCTGCCGGAATGGGCGACGGAGGGGCAGAGGAGGATTCTGGCCGCCGTCAATACTTCGGCGAACGTGACGGTTGCGCAGGATGGAACGGGGAGTGTGAAGACCGTTCAGGCGGCGGTGGATCTGGTGCCGAAGGGGAATTTGAGCCCCTTTGTGATCTACATTAAAGCAGGGGAGTACAATGAGGCGGTGGTCATTGATAAGAACAAGTGGAACATAGTGATCGTCGGCGACGGCATGGACAAGACGATCATTACCAGCAACAAGAACTTCATCGACGGAACGCCAACCTTCTCGACGGCAACCTTCGGTGAGTTCGATTAATCTTACCATTCTTTTCTTTTTAATTTTAATTGTTTTTAATAATTAATTAACTGATTAAGAATATAAATAAATACTATAAAAAATTAAAAATGAACGGTGACATAATATATTTTTTTTATCAAAATATTATATTTATCTTAAAATAAATTTAAAAACTTTTAAATTATATTGACCTAATTTTTTTTATCCGTTGAAATAATAATTGAGGCAACGTGGGCTATTATGGGCCCCACGACACATGGCCTTGATTCATAGTTTGTCGTTGCGGCAGAGCGGCGAAGCTGCGTGCAGTGTCCATATTGTCTGTTTGGTACAGAGCATCCATAAGAAACGACGTTTGGGACAGCTGTTTTATTATTTTCTAAAATATTTTTTTAACGTAATAATTTTTAGCTTAATATATATAATATTTATAATTATTCTAATTAGATATCTAATACTTTAATTTTATTATTTATTTATCCACCACTTAAATATCATTTCCTTCCTGTAAAATACCACTCCCGTTAACAAATTAAGAGAACATATTGGCCGAATTTTTATAAGGATCAGATTTTTTTAAAAAAAATTTATTAAAGGAGCTTTATGAATATTAATTTACAAAATTTACAATTGAGGTATTTATATATATATGATAATTTTTTAAATATTTAATAAAATATGAATTAAACGATTTAGTGTATATTTAATTTTGTATTATCACGAAATTTTTAAATTTAAAGGTGATACTTAGTTTTCTATGGTGTTATATGTTAATTGTTAAATATTTTATTAATAAAAAATAATTATATTAAACAACTAAATTATAAAATACAAAATTAATAGATCCATGCTTAAACTAATATAAAGATTTAATTGTATAATAAAAATAGTATATTATTAAATTATATAACACAAAAATATACATACTTTTAAAATATATATATATATATATATATATATATATATATACATTCTTTTTTAATAAATATATATTAGTATAAATTGATTTAATAAAAATTCTTTCGATTTCTAAAGAATTAAAATCGTGATTTATTTTTATGGATTTGATCCTTCTTGAATTTAATATTCATTAAGCTCTTTTGATTAAATTAAAAGAGTAATATGCTCCTTTTAAAAATTCTACTGAACATATTTAAAAATTATTAATTTATTTGAAAGTTAATGCCACAGAGCCGCTTTGATCGAAACTTGGAAGAAACGATTTCTCTTTTTGGTATTAGATTTTCATTTTTGAGCTATCTTTCTCGGCCATTTGGCTGACCGTTATAATATCTGTTCGGTGAGTCAATAGAAATTTAATTTAGCAGCTCATCTTGATTTCTTGGTTGAGATTTTTTATTTATCAACTAAAAAGTCAATAGAATTTTAATTATTGTAGCTCATCTTGATCCATTGGCTTCTATGTTTAACTAAATTTTATTATAGTAATTGGCTTTTATGTTTAACCCCATCTCAGCTGTCACTGGACGAAACTTCATCGCAAAGGACATCGGATTCAAAAACACCGCCGGCGCCGAGAAGCACCAAGCCGTCGCCCTCCGCTCAGGCTCCGACCGCTCCATCTTCTACCGCTGCTCCTTCGACGCTTTCCAGGACACTCTCTACGCCCACTCCAACCGCCAGTTCTACCGCGACTGCCAAATCACTGGTACCGTCGACTTCATCTTTGGCGACGCCGTCGTCGTATTCCAGAACTGTAAGATCCTTCCGCGCCAACCCCTTCCCAACCAAGCCAACACCATCACCGCCCAAGGGAAGAAGGACCCCAACGAGAACACTGGCATTTCCATCCAGGGATGCACAATCGGGCCATACGATGCCGTGACCCGCCCAACGTTTCTTGGCCGCCCGTGGAAGAATTACTCCACGACGGTTATCATGAAGTCGGAGATCGGGTCGGTGGTCGACCCGGTGGGCTGGCTGGCATGGTTGCCGGGGGTGGTGCCGCCCGACACTATTAATTATGCTGAGTACGAGAACACGGGTCCGGGCGCGGGCGTTGCGGGCCGGGTCAGGTGGGTTGGGTACAGGCCTGCGATTGGGGTGGATGAGGCGAGTAAGTACAGCGTGGCTTCGTTTTTGGATGGGGTAGACTGGATACCAGAGGCGGGTGTAGAGTATGAGCCGAATTTGTGAGCCGAATTTGGGAGCGGTTTTTTTATTTATAAATTTGATTGCGATTATTATTAATTATTATTGTTTACAAAATGTTATTATTTTAGTCGCGTACCATTGCCTTTCGAAAATTATTTTACATTATTAAACAGAGCACTATCACAATTTTTAGCATAATTTTTTAAAATACTAAAAAAAATAGTAGTTAAAAGCTATCACAAACTAAGTCTTAGGCATTTTCTATTTTCTATTTTTGCTTTTTAAAGTTTTTTCTCAGCCACATATTCAAAATTTTTTTACTATTTTTCTTATCATGAAAATAGTCAAAAAATAGGAGTGTAAAACAAATTTTTAAATGAAAAATTTTCACCATAAAACCTAATGTAAGTCTAAATTAGTTCTTGATAGCCCTAATTTAAGAGAGAGAAGCAGTCCAATAAATCTTATCGCTTAGGTTTCGTTTGTAATAGTTTTTTTATTATTTTATAAAACGGTTTTCTTGTAAAAAAAAAATTTAGTTTAAGAAAATTTTGTATTAAAAAGCTACTTTAGAAAGCAACAAAAATTTCTCCCAAACGAAGCCTTGGGATGGTTTTCTTACGGCTTCTTAAAGTAGTTTTTTAGTACAAAAATTTTTAGTGTAATTTTAATCAATGTACTAAAAAACTGCTTTAAGAAATCAAAAGAAAGTCATTCCAAACGGAGCCTTAAAGTAAAGACCACTCTGATCAAATTATTGAGAGACATTAAAAAAAAAAATTCTATAAATGATCCAAAAAAAAAGCTCGCAATTAAGAGGCCAGGTCTCTTCTACCTTCATAATCTTGATAATCAAGTCACAATCTAAAAAAAAATTAATAATGAAGTTATATCGATCAAGAAAATCAATAATTTTTGGGCAATTAGATGGTCCACTTCTAAGTATTCAACTCCTAATCTCTCTTTAGGAACCAAACAAAAGTAATTTGAAAACATAGATCTCAATTCCTTTGATTTAGCTGATTGTGCTCCTTTTGATGAGTACAATCATATGTCATTTTTAGTCAAATTTGATCCTAATTGAGCTAACTTGTGCTAGTCTTATTATTAGAACCCCTAATCTTAACACGGACGGATTAGTTTATAAACTTACAAGTCATATAAACACCATATTTGATTATATTAAACATCATAAGCCCCTTTTTCATTCATATAAAATGCATGTAGTCCTTTTTTTTGCAGTTAGGGATTCGAGCACGAATCCATGATTCTGTCAACCAATGAGCCACAGCTCCAACCGTCATGTACACCCCTATCAGATTATATAAGGAGCAAAGCAATTAATAATATAAGGCCGGCCCTTATAATTAATTAATATGGCTATCACCTTGATTTATTGTTGTATATAATTAAAAATATGTAAGAATTGTCAAATACAACATATCAAATATGAAAAGCATAAACAAATGAAATTTTCATTTAAAAAATGCTACCCCATTTATGATTTAGTGAATGAAACGGAGGAGATTTGGCTTATTCTTTTTAGGCTTCGTTTGGGACAATTTTGTATCACTATTTTTTTTTTTATAATTTTCAATAAATTTTTATACTAAAAAATACTAATAAAACTATACCAAACCAAGCTTTAATCCTCAATCGCGAATATCGATATTGATATAAGGAAATGTTATACACGTGTTGAGTTGCTATTCGTTGATACATACATGGCTATATCATTACAAGAATCTGTTATGACTTTCAGTTAAAATAGTCTACTATATAAATAAAAGTGCATGAACTCGTTGATCCCCTTAATTGAAGAAGATGTGATTATACAGTATAGCCACCATCTTGACTCGTCTAGCTGTAATAATGAATATTGGAGAAATCTTGAATGTTGATGATGAAAATCAAGAGCTGGCAATCAGAGAATAGCTATCAAAATACAATAGTTGGGTAACCATTATGATTAAGATGAATATAAAGATTAAAAATGTATAAAATATTTCTGAAAATAAATTTCCAACTGCAAAATCTCAGTACATGCAGCAAAGTAAATGAAGAAATGGCCGACATGATTTAATTGGTAGGAAGATGTGAGTCATAACGAGCACCATTTTTTTTGATAATTTATAGACAAGTTCGAGTTGGTGGTAGCCAACGTTCATTTCCCACCACAATCCTGTTACTGATAATTAATGATGATCCAACGGATGAGGAGAGGCCACGTATGAAGTAAGGACACAATTTCTCAACCATTGGCTTATTAATAACTTTTCTTGCGTAAAATCATCACATTAGTACTGATGGCATTGATTGTTGGGAGGAGATGATATTGCTTTATCAGATATCAATCAGAAAAGACTATTCATTGGCCTCATTTGTGGATGAATTATCACGTGCGGAGATCGGATACAGAGAATCTTCCAATTTAGTTTTGTGAATAGTAAAACCGCAACAAACTGCGTTTTTACTATTTACAGAGGCAAAACTGAATGGTTCTCTGTGTTCAGTCTCCACATGTAATAATCTCTTTCATTTGTGAGGTATAACAGTATGAAGTCAGTACATTTTAATTCTCAAAACTATTTTGCACAAGAAAAAATAATCAAGATTTGGGTCATGACTAGACAATTGAACTATCAAATCTTCCGAAGTTTGATTGAGTCATCCACGTTTCAAATGATCAGATACTGTGTTTGATATCATGTTCCTAAAATATAAGTATCTAACTCACAAAATCATATCAAAATTTTGCTTTCATTCAATCTCATCGCCTTCCCTTCCCAACTTTCTCGAGGTCTATTGCAGTGGTTGTTGATGCCCTCACCCTTATGGAAACCATCGTAGACATCCTTTCAAACTTCTCGAGTTCACCTTTCATAGTGGTTGCAAATGTCATTATCATTCTAACAATCACTATAGAATCAAAATAGTTCATTGACTTTTTATGAAAGATGAAAATAATTCATTGACTCTTTATGAAATATCAAAATTGTCTCCAACTATATTAAAACTGGATCATTTTGATCCCTCAACTAATTAAAGTGGAATTAAAATAGTCACATCATGAGACTATTAATTTTGATTTATTTTTAAAGAGTTGAAGGATCAAAATAATTCTTTAATATAAACGTTGGTGACTATTTTAATCCTTCACAAAGAATCAAGACATCATTTTGTTCCTTTTCTTAATTATATATCCTCATATTGGTCTAAAAAAACATCACCTTTTCCCCAATCCTTAAAATTTGGATTAAATATTTGAACATTGTTTCCTTCTTCTAGTTCACTTTCTATTTTGATTTTTTAGGTGACTTAGCTACAAGCATGAAGCTACAAGGTGCAATAGATACACACACCATAATATTAAGCCCACATGTGAGTGATATCACTATAAAAAATACTAGTTATTAGGGTGTCACAATCTCTTCTTAATTCCACTACAGCCCCTCTCCTTCCTCAGCTTGCTCCTCTAGCTGCTTTATCGTCCTCCTCTATTTGCTACTTACATACAAGATAACTCTACGAGCAACCTAATGAATTCTCATAAAAAATGAATCAGCCATACTGATTATCCCTCTTACCTAAAAAAAAAACTTAACAAGTTGATTTACCAGTATAACAATCTTCTTTTCTCTCTCAACTTCAGCATCTTAAGAGCATCACTTACAGTAGAAGTGTCAAAATCGGATTAGGGGTCCGATTTGGGTTAAATCCAACATTGACATGCTACTATTTGACGTGACCCCAACCCGACCCGTTATTGCAAACAGGTAATAAATTTTAACCCGGACCTGACCAGACACAAAACTCTGACTTCGGTACTGAGCGTCAGCCTGCGGGAGTCTCAATTAGGTGCGCATGCAGGACTTCATTGGAAATGATGAAGCCGCGGTCTTCTTCCAGCCAGACATATTGAAATGGATCTTCTCCTCCTGCGGCAGCGCGAAGAACTCGTGAGCTAGGCGGGTCATGTCAGCCATGCATGAGCTCGGCGTTCACATCGTGATCGACGACCTGAAAGATGCCCCAGTCCTCACACGCCACCACAATTTGACAGCGAATCTCTGAAAAAAAACTCAGATCAGATATGAGCCGGATTTTCAGGCCGTGTCAATCTTCAACACCCCCTTAACTTACAATAAGAAGCCACAATTACAGCTGCACTTCTGTTATCAATAAATCTTCCACTAATATCTTTCATACTGTTTGAAGTGAAACAAACACTATCAAGTTAACTTCTTGACTAGATTTCTTTGCCCAAACAGTATATATTTGCTCAGATTGATAGACCTCGGTGATGTCATTTCCAATAAAAAAATGTTCTCCACGCTTTCCTCAAATACTATAGTCACAGAATAGCGTAGTGGTTTACTAGGATGTGGACATTCTTGACTTACGAGGTTTCTTTATGGCTCGAATTGTGAGAAAGCTCGTTCTCAAAAGCTGTGCAAGAAGAAAATAAAGTCGAAAACTAAGGAAGTGATTTCAAAGATAAAGTTGTAAGATCACATGCGTTAGTTCTTTCAGCTTAGCTTAAAGAAGGCCGAAAATTAGCTTAGCTACCTGCTTTAATTTCTTCCTTTGTCATCATTAGTCTTTATATTTTGATTGGAGTTGAGAAGAATGAAAAGAAAGATCATGGTGTAGAGGACAAACAAATGTGATGCAACTATATTTATTTTTTTTCTTTCTATTTGGCTGTGGTTCAGGAGAGAATAAAATAATACTAATCTCCTTTTCTATTTTTTTATTAAAAATTTATTTTAAGAAGTGATAAAAAAATCTTTTCAAATGAAGATAAATTTATAGTGAATTGTTTACACAAAGGTGGCTTAAGTTATCTTATCTTGTGTAATGAGAGTGGAGGAAATATTTTCACAAGATAAATAAATATACAGTTAGAGATGATTGCATGTTATTTAAGTAAAATGGCTTCAGTTGTTTGGATTGTAGAAACCCCCTAGCTGTGGAGTCAAACATAAATTTGTGAAGAACTCATCTTGAAGTAATTTAGATGGATTAAATCCATGCCTGTTTGACCTGATTTATTTAAACCAATGACTAGATAAGCTTACATTAGGATGAGCCAAAGTGAATTTCTCTGTAGCAACTTAACAACTAACTTTCTAAAATGTTATAGTCGTCCCAAATAAATACTAAATCCAAACAAGTCATATTAGACAATCCAAAGATATTTTAACCAAGCAACTATATTTTTTTTTAAATTAAACTAAGAGAGTGTAAAGTAACAAAACAGAGCAATGCTAAATAACGGTGACTCCCATCTTCAGCTCCTCCGTCATTCCGCCGAGATAGGAAGACTCTCTGCCTCATAGTGGGGAAGTTAAATCTGCTGCATTAAAAAAAACATAAATGTTATAGTGACTGAGTAAATCTATTTGGTAAGCGTTATTGTTGATTTTATTGATAATGCGGAAAGGAACATCAGCTTGTGATTTTATTTTTGCAAATGTTCTATGATGAAAGTGTTCTTTCCTCAATCAAATCCACACTAAGTTCCCTTCCTTGAACACTACATGAAAGTCAGCAATTTGCGTCGACTTTGCGACATACTTTTTTTTTTCTAAAATTGTGATGGTTTTGCGACATAAGTTTTTTTTTGTTATTTTTGTGACTGATTTGCAGCAAAAAATGCGTTGTAAATTTGTAATGGATTTTTCGTTGCATACTCGTCACAAATTCGGCCATTTTTCGCTGACTAGCCATTTATTTCATTTGCTCATTCTGTTTTTCACGTCTTGACATTTCTCGGTTCTTTTGAAGATGTTCCCTTGCATCGGTTCCGAAGTCACCCTTCCTAGCCATTCTTCTTCTTCGCAGCTGTTGTCTCCCCTCTCACTGTGACCCAGCTACCCGTGTCCACCTCTATAAGCGTCACTGGCAGGTCGTGCCCCTCGGTGTTTGAACCAACCCGTCCATAACGTCATCCTGAATGATTGACCAAAGTAAGAATCTTCATCCACATCACCCAAATAATTTATTATTGCTATCCATGCCATTCCAACCACCAAGAACAATAACATTCCTTGTTATTGGCTAGAATTCTGAAGCCATAAATCATATTGGACCTAAACTCAGCCTCATAATCAAAGCCACGCTAGGCAAAGATTATGGGATGATGGAGAAATAAATAATGATCTTCTTGATTTTGATTGCATCCCTTCTTCCTATGAATACATGTTTGGAGGACCACCCCGTAAGTCATCCACCCCACACCGTAAGTCATCTGCCCCACCTTCGATCAAGTTCAACTTCGACGAGTTTAAAGATATGTTGCCGAAATTTTCGTCTTTGCCCGTCTATGATGATCATATGTATGACATGTATGATGATGACATATTCTTTGGAGTGCTTAGTGTTTATAAGAATGTGTATGATGATGAAAAGAGAAAGTTGGATGCTCAGCAAAAACTATTCCTTCATAGTG
Organism: Dendrobium officinale; assembly: GCA_019514585.1. Taxonomy (NCBI): domain Eukaryota; kingdom Viridiplantae; phylum Streptophyta; class Magnoliopsida; order Asparagales; family Orchidaceae; genus Dendrobium; species Dendrobium officinale. Next base: position 223,021 of record JACXSL010001578.1, read on the forward strand.
TTCTGAATAAGACAACAAATATGTTGCTCTCGGTGTACATGCAATCAGAACGGATGGACATTGCTCGATTCCACTTTGAAGAGATGAGCGAGCGAAGCATTGTGTCTTGGAATTCGATAATTGTAGACTAAAATCATAATGGATCGGATCTTGAATCTTTTATCTTCTTCTCTAGAATGTTGAAAGAAACACCAATGGATCCAAATGATTTCACCATCACAAGTGTTCCATCTGTTTGTGCTAATCTTGAGATATTGAATATTAGTAGGCAAACTACACCGGGTGGACCTATCCAAACCAGTTTAGCCAACTAAACACACCTCCTTATTTTTGCCAAATTGTCTTCTTACTACGAGCATGAAGTTCCTCCTACCCTCATAAATCGAATATACTGAGGTTGCTTTGCTCTGTTGGCAGTAAACTCCAATCCTTATATTAGCTACATAGAATTAGATAGTTGGCTTTTATGTTTTCATGAGGACTATTGACCTTTAAGTAGCCTACATGCAAGTTATTATAAATAAGGGGTTATTGTCTTGTAAAGGGGAGATGGTTAATAAGGCTTGAGTTTAGCCCTATATTTGTTTCTATTTCTATTTCCTGAATTATATTCAGGTGGTGGATCATTCCAAGAACTAGTTCTTGGAGTTGTGTTCAGCTTCAAATACCAGGGCGTCAATGACTCCTCGTCGATCCCCCTCTAGTCCGATATCACCTTCTCTTATATATATATATATATATGAATAGCATTTCAATGACCACTGATTATATTGGCATGTATTTGTTATGATATAGTTCATTTAGAAAAATGCAAATTTCACCAAAATTTGAAACTTTTGGTACTTCAAATTGTTAGAATTTGAGTTTCTTGATCTAGTAATGCTCCCCTTAGATAGATGAGTTGACACATATTAAAATATTAAGACTTTGTAGCATGATTTACCCATCTCATTCAATGGATAATGAACCTTTAGAATTTTTTTCCTACTAATCTATCTATCAAAACATTAAATGCCACCAATGATGTATCACTCATATAACATCATTGTTGGCATGTATATTAACAATCATCTTATATATTCATAATAATGACTATACTATATATGTTTTCTATGATGATAATAATCATATCTTTTGTTGCTTGAAAATCACATATTGTTCAAGAAGATTATTAGTAATTTGCCATAGTATAAGTAAATGCTACCCAATTTGCTTGATCAAACTTTTACAATATCTTTCAGAATCCACAAATTTTAATAGTTACAAAAAAAAGTATCTTCATACCATGTGATCGATTTAAATATTGTATTACTAAAATGGTTCTTAAATTTTTTTTTTAAAAAAAGAGCATTTATGTCAGACCCAATTGTTCTCTCATTTCAAATCAAATACAACAACAACATCAAGCCGCTAACCCACTATGTGGGGTCAGCTACATGAATCTTTTTTCTCCATTGTATCTTGTTAAGAGTCAAATTCTCACTTGAATCTAATAAAGAAATGTCATTTTTAATATTTTCTAACCAAGTCCTTTTAGGGCTACCTTAACCTTTCTTAAAATAAACCAAATCTAATAATTTACTCTCATAACCGAGTCATTTCAATGCCGTTGTTTTATGTGACTAAATCATCTAAGACAACTCTCTCTAATCTTATCTTCCATTGGAGCTACTCCAACTTTTTCACGTATATGCTTGTTTTGTATCCTATCTCTAAGAGTAAAACCACTGATCCACCTAAGCATCCTCATCCCTACAATACTTAACTTAATATTATGCTTCTCTTTTAATGGCCAACATTTTGCGCCATAAAGCGTTGCAATTCTCACAATCATCTTATAGAATTTTTCCATAAGTTTCAGGGGCAATTTTCTATCACAAAACAAACCCGATGCATTCCTCCACTTCAACCATCCAACTTAAATTCCACTAATAAGATCCCCATCTATTTCACCATCATTCTAGACAATAGACTCAAGATATCTAAAATGTGTACTTTTACTAATGACTTGATTATCCAAAGTCATAGTCCCCCACTAAAACTATTACTATTAAAATCACATTTCATTTATTCTGATTTAGATTTATTCAAACGAAAACCTTTAGACTCTAAAGCTAACATACATGATTCTAATTTACCTTCAAATTTCAAATCAAATAATCTATTTAAATTCCTATCACATGAAATGAGATCATTATAATATGCAATATTAATAATGATCGACCTCTTCAATAGTAATTATTGGTTTTTAATGAAAGTTAAATGAAAATTTCTTACAATTATCTTGTTTTTTCCCTTTATGCTTTCTTCTCTAAAGTCCAAAAGCCTCCATGTCTATAAATAGGAAAAAGAAAATAAAGAGGAAAAAATTGGACCATCTAACCATCTAGTTGAAAACAACAGCTGGTACAAATGGAAATTTAATTTTCATTTATCCAAATTAAAAATTATAATAACAAACAAATTATTAATGAAGAACCTGACTTTAACCTTTTGTTTTTATAGCATCCTCTTACCGACATAAATTTTCTATATTTTTAGGTTTTTGTTTGGGTCAATTTCTTTCCTATTTTTAGAATAATAGTAAAAAAAAATTGAAAGTAATGAAAAATAGTTATTAGAATAATTTTCTAGTAATTTTTTTTAAGTAATAAAAAATAGTGATCAAAAGATGTCCCAACTCTCAAACCAAGCCTTAGTTTTGATTTTTGTCGGCATATAATTTAAAATTTTATTAATGTCATTTGTCAATTCCATATATAGGTTTAAATAGCTTGAAAAAGAACTAAAATAATAATTTATTAAGTAAAAAAGCCCACTTCTAAACCATGTATTTAAGTTCATTTAAGGAATACTTTTTTAATTAAAGTAAGTGGATTAATATTCAATCTGTCTAATGATCAAATTTTCCAAATTTTATGTTGTCCAAAGATTTTAGTAAATTAAACTAAATATTTTTCCTAATATATATTGAAACATCACTAGAAAATTCATTTGATCAAGTATGAATTTTGGTACGATATTTAAATTAGAAAATTCTATAATTAAAATTAAAATCATCCAAACTCTAATTTAGCAAACTCATAGTTTAAATGGATGTTTCGATGAGACAAATTTAGCAACACCAAAAGTGTTCCAATTCGATTTCAAATTATGAACCCAAATCGAGTACTTGAAGTGTAGTTAGAAATTTTGTGATATTAATTTAGGGGTGGTCAGCCTATCTTTGATTTTTTTTTTTTTGCTTATAGTCAAAACAAATGTCTCAATGTGAGGAATTCAATGAGCGCAATATCACTTAATAATAAGTTTGTTTAGAAACTTAAATGTTGAAGGAATAATCTACAATTAAGAGAATCAACATAGATCTTCTCATGTAGTTTTTTTTTTTTGGACTAAAATTATCAAAGTTTCACTTCAAAATACTATAAATAAAACTCATCTTTTATATAAAAGAGGGATTTGAACTTAGTGCATCACATGAAATTCTAGATAACTTAGAGATCTACAATTCTAGAGCTTCACTCAATGTTCAACACCCATTGCTAACAATCACTTAGAGATCTAAAATTCTAGAGCTTCACTCAATGTTCAACACCCATTGCTAACAATCATCGTCGCCCATATGTCATTGCCCGACTTCCATTGCCTGATATTCATTACCCTACCACCACCATCCAATCATCATCACCTAACTACAGTCTCACGATCACCATCATCTGATTATAATATTCTACATAGTTCGCTGCAAAAAAGGTTGAGGGACGTTGTCTCCTATCATATTGATGTATGTCATAAAAAAAACATCATCGCCAGGCTATGTCATCATTCATCATTGCCAACAACATTGATGAATGTCATCATTTATAAGGTCAATTCACTCAGTCGATACAAATGTTGTTGTAAGCCAACTTTATCACATGTTGCAACCAACAACCTTACTATAAGAATGATGCATATTGTCAACACCAACACCAACGCCTATCAAATTTGTTTCTTGTCATTGCTACCAATGTTGATATATGCAATTGTTTATAAGGGTGATGCATGTTATCAACCAAAACATCAATGTCAATAATGTTTATGCACGTCATTGCTTAAAAGTCAATGCACATTGTCACACTAATATCAATGCTCACCAACTTTATCACTCATTATCACCACCAACATTGATGCACATCATTGCATATAAGGTTAATCAATGTCATTGATACAATTATCGATGCCCACCAATTTTATTACCCAATATATAATAATCCGAAAATATAAAATGTGTTTTTAAAAATTAAAAATTAAAACTAAATTGAACAAGAGCATTTCGGTGTTGTACTAGTGAGCACTAGGTTTGAAAGCACAGTAGGGCCAGAAATTGTCGACGTTGCAGCATTGACACCTATGTTCTATAGTAACTCTGAATTCAACTTGCAACACTGCGGCATTGGGTCTGAGCGCTGTGGTGCTAGGGCATTAAAAACATTTTTTAATATATTACATTATAAATATCCCTACACCTCCTTCCTCATTCCCTCACTCTCTTGCTTGGACGGGAGGAAATGGGAGAAGAAGAGGGAGAGAAGGGAGATGAAAAAGGGGGAATGATGAGAGAGAAAACCTGTTTCTAGTCATTTTTGCTCAATGTTCCTTTAACAAAAATTATTATAAGAATTGTAAGTAACTATTCTCTTACATCTATTTTCAGAGATTTTGATTTCTAAGAAATTATCTCTCCTAAATCTATATATTAAAAATGTATTATATTCTAATTTCATAAGCTTTTATCTCATAACTTTTGATATGTTATAAATTTGATCATTCTGAATGATTTGATATGATTTTATTATATTTTCACTAGCTAAATATGCGTATAGGAATTTCTAGAGAAATGAGTAGGGAAAAGATATACTAAAAACGGGCTAAAAGTGATGTACTATGATTGACATGATAATATTAAAATGTAATGTGCTGAAATGATTGGTAGGATGAATATGTACTAGAATGTGATATTGATCTAATTGAAAGGATGTAATGTCCAGATATCGCTCTTCTAGAAAATGGTATACTTATTGATATTAAATAATAGATATTATAATATCATGTGATATCTTAAAATTCACATGGTCCATTGACATGACTCAGTGGATGGGAGTTATAAGAAGTTGGAGATTAATGGAGTCATAAAGGGTTGGGGTGACTAATTCACATAATTCAAGGGGAGTTATTAGGAGTATATATATTGGGAGTCATAAGATGCAACTGCTTGGAAGTCATAAGTGTAGGAGCTATATACCCTCATTAATGATATTGATTGTTGCTTATGATCATTGATACTGATTCTGAGTATTGATACTGATACGGTTCTTGTACTGATATTGAATACTGTTATTGACATTATACATGATTATAACTGAAAGATATATGGGAAATAATAATAGATAACATACATTGGTGTATAGGGTTATTTACATGATTTATAGCATAATATTTCTTTTAGCATGCATTAATTTCAGTTATAAAATTTTGATTGCTTGGTGGGCTATGTGCTTATTTCATGGATTTACATATTTTCAGGAAAGGATAAGGATCCTGTGACGTGAGACTCTAGACAATATATTTAGTTTTATTTTCAACACTTGTAGTTTTTTTTATAGTCATGGTGTATTTATAGTGATGTAGCTAGTCTTTTGCATCATGATTATTATATATATGATATTTTTTTATTTGTAATCGTTGTACATATTGATGAATACAAATGAAATGTTTCTTTCTATTGTTTATATGAAAAGTGTGATATCTAGATAAAGGAAAAGAAAGATAGATTCAATTACATATTCCTGTATAGATTATAAAGAGTGCCATAATATCACCAACAACACTTACTCACTCCATTGCCTATAAAGCTAACATATGCCTCAAAACCAACATTGATCCCTACATACTTTTTCAATCATCATCGCCACCACCGTTAATGCATGTCATCCAGGGGCGGATATGTTATATGCCCAAGGGGGGCAAAAAAATTATTATATGATTATTTAGGCAATTTGTCCCCCTCAATCTATTTTTTAGTTTTTATTTCAAAGGTTTCCAGGCAATTGCCCCCCCCCCCCCCCCCCCCCCCCCCCCAAAGTTTTAAAATACTATGATTTTTAGGCAATTGCCCCAACACAATTAAACACATTACGCAGATATGTTATTGTTAGGGAACCAAAAATTGTAAAAAAAAAAAAGGTCAAAATATCATTACAACCAAATACACATTATGTCAAACCCCGCAAGGGGGCACTGCCCCCTTGGACCCCCTACATATCTGTGAAGCGTACAACGATCAATGACATGAATAAATAGGGGTCAAGGGGCAGCACCCGCATAACAAATTTTGGTTGTTAAATTATTTATGAAAAAAAAAATTCTATACTTTTACTAATAAGTTTGCAACCCCCCCCCCCCTAAATTAAGTCTAATTCCACCCCTCGTGTCATCGCCTAGAAGATTGAGGCAAGTTGTTGACAAAATTGATAACAACATTAGCTTCATCGACATTTATCACAAATAACATCGATGGTTTGACACATTCTATCAACTATAAGGCTAATATACATCATCAAAACTAATATCACTGTTGATTTTGTCTCCTACCATCACCTGTAATGTTGATGCACATCATCACCATTAAGACTGATGCATGACGTCGACACCATCTTTGACTTTCGACAATGACACCAAAGTTTATAATAGACTTTTTTTCTCTGGTCGTGTCCCTCTTAAAGAAGAATGATCAAATAATTATAAAGGATCTATTTTTCCAATATCTCATGGCTCCTCAAAGTTGCATCATGGAATCCAACATTTACGGTTCATATCTACTATATTATATTAACACATTTTATTACCTATGAGCTGCACTTTACTTATCTAATATATATATATGTGAGTGTGTGTGTGATGGATCTTCATGAAATGTTAAAACAATAAACTTTTTTTTTCTCATATTACCATTGAATTTTCTAACACTCTACATACGATATGTATGAAAGAGATTTAAAATTAAGTTTTTTTAAAAAAAATTCCATCTTAATAAACTATTATCACTTAATACATCTGGTGAGCCTTTCTTATCTTCATACTAACTTAGTAATTACTTAAAAACTTTAGTGACAATTACCATCAAAATAAATTGTAATTACAAAAGGAATTAATAGAAAAAGTTTCTTTCATATTCATGCCATGAATGTCTATCATTTAAATACAAAAGTATTATATCTTAAAGCAATTATGTCTCATTGCCCTTAATTAACCAAAAGTGAGCTGAGCCAAACCAACCAAAACATGAATAAAAAATAATGATTCTATTGTGACATGTGAAAGAATTGATGGTTCATTTGTGCCAAACAAGAGGTTTTAAATATCCATCACTTTGTTCCATAGCTCTCACCCCTCTTGTCATCCTTTTTCACCACTTCATAAGAATTTATTCTCTCCTCACTCTCTTCCTTCCTCTCCTCCCTCTTCTTCTTCTTCTTCTTCTTGAGATGCTACCAAGAACAAGGAGCATCTTTCACCTTGAGGAAGAGAGAGAAAGGGAGCTTAATGCCATTAATGGAGTTTCAGTGAGAGAAGCAAGAGAGGGCAAGCTTGTTGGCCTAAGGATCCTCATACAACAACACCAAGGGAAGAAATCCAACGTAGTGATCAAGTCATCAGTGAAGCCTTGGAAGAAGCCAGAGGCTCTTGGTTGCCATTTTTTGTCTGAAAATTTTCTCAAATCATGCTTCTTGTGTAAGAAAGAGCTAAGCCTCCAAAAAGAAGTCTACATGTATAGGTAATTAACCGTTTTAGAAGCATGTAGCCTATTAATTACTAAATGCTATTTCTACCAAGGCTTGCTTTGATTACATGGACAGTACATAATGATCTTTTATAATTAGAAAAATTAATTGCATATACAGAAGAATTTTCTGAGGACATAAATATTGGGTTTGAAGCTCCAATCTTATAATACAATTTGTTATGAGGGGTTTATCAATATTGCATTATTTTTGTCCTTATCCAATTGATTGTTTGATTAATTAAAAATTAAATGGGATATAGGTGCAATACAATGAGAGCTCAAATTTTGGGGTCCCTCAATACAATGAAAGAATTTTTTATTTCTTATTTTCCTGATTATAAATAATTAATTAATTTAAAATTTATAATCATATTATAAGAGTTTTAATTTATAGTCCTTTTTTAAAGAGAGAAATTAACCACAAAATATTAATATTAGTTGATTTGATGAAATTGTCATTAACACTTTTCTTTTTCGTAGCATTTTTGTAGAATACTCAAAATTATCGCTAAGGAAACATCTTAAGAAGATAAAAAGTATTTTTCAAGTAATGTGTGACAATGCTTAAAATGCTAATGATCATAGTCATCACCTTTGTTGATCAAATGATCGATCTTGCTTAACTTTTTTTTTCATTTAATATTTTTATTTTAACTTCATTTTATCATGAATTTGAAAGATTATTTGTGATTTCATAGCAAATTATGCCTTAAAAAATAATTTTCTATAACTATATTCAGGGGTGATCAGGGATTTTGCAGTGTGGAGTGTCGCTACAAGCAAATTTTGCATGATGAAAGAAGGGAGTTTGACTCAACAAAAAGAGAACGTATCGAAGTATCTTCTCAGCATATTAGGTCGTCTAAAGTCCAAACATCTAGTCGAAGGACTAAGATCTCTGTTGTTACTTGAATAAATTATAATATTCTTTTTCTCTTTATGTTACATTAAGGACTTGTAATGATATACATATGACGTATCTTTTGTGTTTTATGAGAATTTAATTCAACATCTTTGATATCCATCATATGTTCTTGAGGAGATTAATTGTTGGTTGTTATATGAGCAAATGTTATTATGATGAAAACATTAATAGTATGTTCTTTAAAAAGATTATGTGAATTTTTAAATTACAAGCACATATTATATAAATAATGTAACTAAATATTATATTATTACTTTTTAATATATAAAAGTGTAAGAAAAAGCATATTTTGAGTTGTGCTTTTTTAATTTTAGTAAAAGTATGTTTTTACTAAAAATGTGATTATTATATGTGTGGCTAAAAAAATTTGTAATAAATGTTAACTATTTAATGATGTTTTTATTCAAATTTATAGATAAAATTTGTTCACACATCCAACAAAAAAAAATTTAAAATGAGACTCTAAAACAAAAGTATGACTACATATATTTCTTTTAATTATCATAATTTTAAAATATATAACTTAAATTTAGCATTTAAATATACTTTTTAAATAATATTTTTATAATTCAAATTCATATTATGATGAAGGCAATTAAAATTAGAAAAATAATTTATCCAACATACTTTTAGATTTTTTTGAGGCGCAAAATATTGTAGATCTATTTAGGACAGTTTTCTAGTTGTTTTATTTTTCAATAACAATCACGATTATATTTAGCTACTAATTTTTCACTGTTTTGAGAAACATTTGTGAGAAAAAGTTATTTTCTGTGGTCATAGTAGAAAATTTATTTTCTCTATAATAATTTTATAATCAATTTTATAAAAAATTAAAACGGTCCCAAACAAATTCAATATGAGTAGACTGCAGATATCTTTTTGTTGGTTATTTAGATTTTTTTTTGGTTTAATTTTCTTACAAATGAAGTTTTAATATATTTTTTTCTTCCATTTCTTCCCACGTCTCACTGAAACCCTGAAAGGGACTTAGAAAAAAATTCAATAGCTTTTATAATGGAAGGTTTCAACCGATCTCTCTCCTTAGAAGAAATTCCCTTTGCAAAGATACAGAAAATGACATCATCACTAATGGAAGCTCTATCTCTCTATCTGTTCTTATCTGCAGGTTGGACTCCACCAATGAGATCACCAATGAGATCAAGAAGATAATATCTTTCTTCATTTAATACAATAGAAGACATTCAATCTTGAAAACTAGCAAAGGATAATTCATGCAGCTCATCTTGATTTATTGATCGAGAACTTTGGCTATCAATTAAAAGGTTCTTGATTTAAAACTTGCGTATGTGATGTGTGTATGAATTTATCTTAATGGACATAAATGTCCAGAAAAAAAAATGAAGGATAATTCAAAAGAGTTACTAATCTAATAATTGAATGAAATATTATAATCTGACTTAGATTATTTTGTGATGCTATTTCGGATTGTATAGTTTTTAATATCTTAGCTTTATATAATGGTCCAACACGCACATGTATTTATAAGAGATACTATACATTTTAATGTGAAAAACTCAAAAAGAGAAAATTATGGGTCGTATCTCAATTGCAATAGTCCACAAAATAATTGTAAATATGAGAATCCACTCTTCTTCATGATGAAGAAGATATGATTACATGACTTTTTCTTCTACTATTTTTGGTTTGTAGGTTGGAGACCTTTGGCCTAATTGGTCGAGTGCCTTTGTTTTTTTTTGTTGGTGGTTTGGGCTAGGTTGTTGTGTTATCTTTCCCCTGTGTGGGTTCTTTGGTATTTGGGTTCTTCGATGGCTTCTGGGTTGTGAGGTTTCTGTTGGTTCTATGGTTGTGGCCATTTTTATGCTTTTTTCTGTTTCTATCCTATGTTTTAGGGTTTAGAGGTTTTAGATTATGACCATTTCTTGGTTGTTGTGGCTATTCCTTTTGTATTTTGCTGGATGTAGGTTGATGCCCCTTTGATTGGCTCATTCCCTTGGGCTGGTTCTGATTTGTTGTTTTTATTTCTTGCTTAATTATAATAGAGAGAATAAGTGGCTCTTAAGTTTTATTGCAAATGCTGTATTTTTAACTGAACTTATGGTTTTTTAAGAACATGTAATTCTCCTTACGTAGGCCCCTTCATGAATTTTAACAAAATAAATAAATAAAGACATGATTACATAATTTAGAATGATTGTTTGAATCTCATAATAAAGATTAAAAAAAGTTGATGTCCACAATCAGATTGTTCAAATATAATAATATAGTTAAATGTTAGTTGTAAGACGATAATAGTCAGATGAAGGATGTAGGAGATGGTGGCAATGAATACTAATGGTGATTGTCAGCGATAATTGTCTGGAAATGAACTAGAGTTCTACATCTCCCTCAGTTACCAAACTTTCCACGTAAAAAAGTGAACCTTTTATATCGCTTTTTGAGATGAGCATTTTAATAAATTTGGTCATAATATAAAATATTTTATCAAATGACTCATATTGATCTCCTTGATCATAAATCATTTATTCAATATTTTATATCTCAACGACCTCATATTTAAATAATATTGGGCCTATTGGAGTTGTCTCAATGCAACAAAATTTGCTCCCCATATCCAAACATAATAAAATTTGGATAATGTACAAATTAAGGTTTTCATTTCGGACGGCTTTTTACTAAAAAGCTATTTTTAGAAGCAATAAAAAGACTTTCCCAAGTGAAACATAAGGCTTCGTTTGGAACAACTTTCTTAATGCTTTCAAAAGCAGTTTTTTAGTTAGAAAAAATTTTTATGCTAAAAACCATTTTAGAAAGCGGTAAAAAAGTCATTTTAAACTAGGCATAAATTTATCAAATAGTATTTGAAGCAATTATTAAATTAAAATGTGGGTGTGGTCATTTGTATAAATCAAGCCTGAAAATAAAACATTTGTTATGCAAAATTTTGAGAATTTGAATGGAATTTCCACAAAATTAGAAGACATTTTCCAGAAAAAAAAAAAAAAACCAAATTTTATCTTTGCAGAATGAATATTCTATGTGACGATGCTAAGGACTATAGTGATTAACAAGGTTCTAATTACATTTAAAAAAAATAAAAATTTAAAATTAAATTTTTTATTGAGAAATTCGCTTTGTTATTTCCACTCTCTCAGATACTTATCACCAATTATCATCAAATGGGCCAAGCCCATGAAACCCCAAAGTTTAATGGATGTTAGCCCAAATTATCCAAAAACACGATGGACTCTATAACATAAGATATGGGCCTGGCCTTAATTCTCAGCAGCTCCCCGAAGTTTTTAAGCGGCATGTAAGGAAATGAAAAGGTTCCTCGTCTATATAGAGGCACCTTGAGCTTGAGATAGTGACATCAAGAATGACAACAACTTTCTCCCCCATCGAATAGCGAGAAAGAGGAATGGTAGCTAGCCCAAACCAATATTAGAGGTCAAATTTCACTATCTGGTGACCAGGGGCGGAACCAGCCCTAATTTTCGGAGGGGGGGGTCTAAGGGGGCAGTGTCCCTTGACGGGGTTTGACCTGTTGGGGGCAACTGCCTAAAAACCCTTGTAATAAACAATAAAAAATGAATGAAAATGGGTAAATTACCTATATATATATATATATATATATATAAACAATTAAAAAAAAAAATTTAGGCCCCCCCCCCCCCCCCGACACCCATGGGGTTCCGCCCCTGCTGGTGACAAATGTTCTCAAATGCCTTTACAGTGCAAAACAAATACATTGTCCTTACATTGATTTGAAAATTGCAACAAGCTTTTTTGCACAAAAATTATTTTGTGCGGACGCTGAACGTCATCCGGAAACAAAAAAAAATGTGCCACGTCACTTTTTTACTATACTGCGGCTCAGTACTGCTCGGTACCCCCGCTCGGTACCGTGGCTCGGTACCGCGACATCCGGACGTAGAGTTGCGTCCAGCGTCCACATAGAATAATTTCTCCAATTTAAGACTTCGTTTGAAACAATTTTCTTACTGCTTTCTAAAATAATTTTCACTTACAAAAAATTCTTGAAAGCAGTAAAAAAGAAGTTGCCAAAAACTGTCCCACCCCAAACCTAAATCTAAAATAAAATTATAAAAAGTGCTAAGAGAGTCCCAATTCCTTGTAGTGAGTCTAATATAAATTTTAATTGTTTATTTATATATTATATCACTCTCAAAATAAATTTAATAGATTGAAAATAAAAATTAATAAAATTCTTATAGAATATTTTCTCAAAAATTTTCTAAATGAGCCAAATTTTTGACTACCTTAGGTCCTCGACTAATAGCCGAAGCCCGAAGCAACCTGCCAAATAAAATTTACATCCCAAAGAAAGATTGTATAAGCAACTGTTAGTTCGGAAAGCTCCTGGGACTTTTCAGCTTTCTCCCTCTTTTCTCGCTCTTCTTTTTCTTCTTCGTCGCGTCCTACAGAGAATCAGCTGCAGCAATGTCAGCTCTCGTCGGTCCCATCTAATTGGGCCGACTGGAGGAGGGCTCGGAGGTTCCGCTGCTTTCCTCTTGCTTTCGGGTAAGTGCTGTGTGCAGGCAAATATCTAGGTTTTTTACACTAGATCTTACTTAAATTAAGCTTTTTTTTTCGTTTGTCTCTCACGAGTATGCGCGTCTTCAATCGTTATGTATTATGCTTTAGCATGCAGTTTTGATGCTAGAGTTAGCAGTGGATTCATGGAATTGTGAGCATGAGCTGATCGATTTGGTGTTGAGATGAGTTTTTGGTGGTGTATTATTTTTTCTTAGGGTGAAAGGGAGCCCCTTTTCCTTCAAGAAGTTTTTTTTTTTTTTCCTCCTATTATTGTGGGATAAGAAGTTAGGTATTACTCGGCGAGGGTTAGTTCGTTGATTTTGTTTTTTGTTTTTTGTTTTTTTTTTTTTTTTATGTTTCGGGTTACACTCGTTTGATGTTTTCGAAAGGATCTCTGTTAATTTTCATGACCATTGATTAAACTTTGATGGGTAGAATGCCAAATCATTAAGGGGAAAAAAGTCGGTTGGTATAATTTATGAGGATTTTAGTTGTCAAGATTTCTGATTTATTAGTTGTGCTTTGTTGCATTGTCTCACTGATAGTTTAGCGGATTTTTTTTTCACCCTTCACAGTTGATTTGGCATCATAGGTCCTATTCATGTGCTACAAGTTTGACACTTTGGATTTGCTGATCATTCATTAAACTTTGATGGGTAGAATGCCAATAATTTGCATGATATTGGTTTGATTATTTATGTTATGTGTATGTGATGATTTCAAATCTCAAATCTCTTTCCTTTCTTGTTAGAAGAGTAGATGTATTAGATCCAGCTTATGCTAAGAAAGATAGAGGTAGACCTAAAATGACTTCGTTAGGAAGTATTAAAAATGAACTTTTTTATTAGGTTTAAATGAGAATTTGACTCTTAATAGGACACAATGGAGAAAAATGATTCTTGTAGCCAATCCCATGTAGTGGGATAAAGGATTTTTGTTGTTGTTGATTCGAACTGCTTTCCATCATAACACAATGAAAAAATTAACTAATTTTCCAATCCTGTCATCTACAATTCAAAGCTTGAAGATATGATTTAATTAATATGAATGTGGTTAGCATACTTGGAAATAATAAACATAAATACATTTAGAGGTATGTGGAAATAAAAACACTTGACGATGATGGGACATATGCTAAAATAAGTGAATTTAGGTCTTTCCAACCCATCAAATGATTAATCCATTTATCCTAATAAATTTTATTTAATCCTACCCACCTTAAAATAGTTCTCTCTGCAATTTTTAGTCTTAGCCCACCATCCAAACCATGGTTAAATCATGGGTTAGTAGGGTGAGCATAAGTATAACTGGCCAATGGTGTTCCTTAAGTTTTAGCTTCTAGTTTTGATGATAATACACCTGAAATCTGGCTTAACTTCACCTCAAGCTTCAAGTTTTGAGCTTGAATGGCTTAAGCTTGAGTTAACTTAACCAAATCATGATTCATCCTTGGTTATCTTTGGGCTATAAGAGAAATAAAAAACAAGTAGTCAAGTGTGTGCATTCACTCTATTTCTAATCACATGCAATCTTCCTCTACATATCCAAATCAGGGGAGAAGCAAACCTCTCTTTTAAGGGTGAGCAAACTTATCATGTAAATAAATTTATATTTAAAAAAATAAAATAAACAATATGCAATTCATAGCAAAATCTTGCATATACTTATAGAAAAAGGGGTAAATTCCTACAACAATTTACATAACATGAATAGCGGAGGAGGTAGCGTCAGCAATCTCCATTGGCAAGTTTCTTCATTGAAGAGGATTCGATTGGGTGGATATTGGTCGTGGCAAATGATGAGTGCGATGTGAGTCACGTGAGAGTATAATGTGACAGAAGGATATAGGGCAAAGTGACATTTGAGTAGATTAGGGTTGGGGAGGGTTATGTTTTTTTTTTTTTAATCATGGGCAAAAATATTTATTGGGTAGGTAAAATTACTAATTTATCCAACATATTCAAATTTCCGAGTTACCCTTGGTTGTGGATGGATCCGCCATTGATCAAAATACTTTCAACCATTATAGGCGAGGGTTAGCTGTCAAAATAGGTTAAAAAACCATTGTATAACTTGGAGTTGCTCAACCTGGCCAACCAATGCTTCTCTAACAAATTTGTGTGAGGGTTTGTCTTCTATCACCTTTCTTAAGGGGAGGCATCCAAAACTTCGAGCTTCCAAGGGACATGAAGGTGAAGTTTTATTTTTTATTTTTTTAACAATTAGATAGGGTAATCAATATAAGCTACGATTAGATGCAAAAAATCCCTTGAAAGCCTTTGATCCCACGAATCCAATTCCACCAAAATCACTCAGTTCTGTTAAGTGGTTTGAAAGAAATGGTCGTAGGTTAGCCAACTTGTGATCAACCCGGATTAGGGTTGTGCACATGCGTCTGGGTGAGGAAGATGAGGTAATATTTCTTTGGGGTTAATGAAGATTTTTTAGATTTTTGTTGAGTTATATATTGTCCAATTCTAATAAAATTTTAAACTTAAGTAATTTGAAGGATGAAAAATCTTGGAAAATGTTTGTTTTGAAATTTTTAATTTTTTATTTTAATTTTTTTTTTAAAAGTCTAATTTAAGTACTTAATCTATCAAATGAATTCAAAAAATTCTCAAAGTCTTTGGAAAAGTTAAAGGACTATACTAAATCTCTAATAAAATTTTCAAGGCGTAGTGAATCATACTATGCAAGCTAGGATTTTTCAAGTTTAGGATTTTATTGTTAAAAAATCTTAATAATTAGAGGTTTAATATGAATGTTCTTGGAAAACCATATATTATCCCTTTCATGATTATGCACCTTAAATATTTTTGAGAATTTTCTAGTAAGGTGTCGCCCTAACTACAATCTCCCTTAAGGGCTGTTTGTTTGGATTAAATAAGGGTGTAAAGTATTTCAAATACAAGTGTTTTAAAAAATTTGGTGTTTGGTTGGATAAATAAGTAATATAAAGTAAAACAAATTTAGTATAAACCATTCTAGGTTATTTTTATGGTTAACCAAACTCGGCCAGTTTTGAGTGAGAACGGTTTACATCTCAAGCATGCTCGCTTAACCTACATCGAACACCTCCACCTGCCTCCGGCCACCACCTCGACCACGACTCTCGCTAGTTACCACCATCTTTAAACTTTATACTACATTAATTTTACTTCAAACCAAACAAAAAAATCATTCACCAGAATTTATTTTATACTCATTCAAATAACTTCAAAATATTTGTTTTACATTGTATTCTTTTACACCACATTCTTTTTACACTGTATTCTTTTTTTAGCCAATCAAACAACCCCCTAGCTAAGTGGTTAAGGATTGTGAACTATCATAGCATCTTAGCATGTATGCAAGTCTAGATGTAGTAGGGGTTAAATCATATAATAAATTATAAAATCAACTCATCGGATGGGATTCAACTAATTTAAAGTCTTTCATCTTAATTTAATTGATTTTAAAAGATTGATATTTTATATATTAATATAACATGCTCTTTTTTGAACAATCATATAAGGTTTGGTTATGGTAAGATGACTTTCATTATCACGTAATCTTCTTCGAATGAAAATAATCATGCTATCATGATCATTAACTACAGTCAAGAGCTAATAAGATCCAAGCCCTTACTCATTTCATGCAGATGTAAATACAATTAATATGAAAAGATATAGTTGAAACTATCAACTACGAAGCTCAGGATTCAAGTGATTCAAGCACTTGAAAGATGAAAAAGTTCCAAACATGCTGGAGAGGTTCATAATGCTCAAAGTGTGGGACCAATCTGAATAGTTATCATCTATTTATAAGAAATGGAATTGTCTGAATACATATGTATACCCAAAACTGGGTAGTGTTCAATCGTAGGAGATGATTAAACTATATAATGCCCCAATCTAAAGAGTATGACTAAGCCGGGACAAGACTTAGCAAAATATGATATGTCCAAGACTCAAAAAGGACGTATAAAGAAGGTCAGTAGTGGAGATCATGATTCCCGTATATAGTTGAGTCCAATGGTAGTTTAACCAAAAATGTATGGCTAATTTAGGACGTTCTTTTCAAAAGAGTTTGACTAGAATGAAGTAGATTTGACTAGAAGAGTATGATTACACAAGATAGTATATTTAAACGAGCATAACTATACTGAAAGATGAGTTTAGCTAAAATAATATGGCTTTCAAAATATTATTTAGTCAAAAGAGTAATGACTGAGATGATAGGTAATACAATCATAAGAGCATAACAATACTAAGAGTATACTTCACCGAAGATGGGTTTGGCAAGTCTAAGAAGATTCTTAGCCAACGGGATCTGGTTGGGCGAAGTAGAAAGTATAATCAAACAAGTATGATCATATTGGAAAATATTTAACCATTGTGGTATAATTAAGTTCGTAGGAAGTTTAGCTAACATGGATAACTAGACTATTTGGTCAAGTTGATATTAGAATGTCAATTAAATTGATGCATGTATGCTAATGATGCAAACAAGGTGAACCAGAGTGGTCATTAAAAATAATTTAGCATGTATATTATGTTATCAACATCACTTGGACCTAGAAAGGAATTAGGGTTGACTAGCACAGACTACTGTGTGAGTCATCCTAAATAGGTATAGTTCCATTTTTTTTATTAATTTTTTAACCATAGTGAGTTCATCAGTGTGCTTATATATATATATATATATATATATATATATATATATATATATTCCAAAAACCAGCAAATATATTAGATAATAAAATAGGGCAACAAAGCAAGATACAAAAAGCAATAATAAACGATTACACCATCAAAGAAAAAAACCAAGCATAATAAAAAGGATAAAAACTACTAAGAGAAGGCTCAGTAAAAGGCCGAGGCTCCAAGCATCCCCGAAGTCGTGCAAGGACCATCCAATTAGGTGAATAAAGCGTTGATCGGACCAAACCAACTTGAGGAAAACACCCAAGGTTGCCACTAGCTAGACAAGGGGATACGAGCCCCAGCCACATCATAACCCCGCAAACCTCCAACCATCCAAATCCGACAGATCAGCAAACCCGAAAAGTTAGAAGAGAAAAACAAATTTGAAACAGATTTATCTTCTTCTTCTGCCTCTACCACGAAATTTCCCACTAGATGCAACAGTGAGAGGTCTATCAGGAACTAGCTTAAACTCGCTGCCAGGATCCGAACCACCGCAAAAATCTGAATATGAATCAGATTTCGATTCATATTCAGAAGAAAAGGTGCAACCAATCACCATGGGATCGAACATCCATTCTTGAATTACCACCCAACTGGTACATCATAGCTTGCGAAGCCAACAAATTCACGGGCACATTAACAAGATTTTGAGAATTAACCAGCGTTCCTTGCACATCCGACTGAACCACCCGTCCACACTCCTCATTAGGAACCACAGACACAACAACATCCTGCAGCCATTCACAATCATTTAGAGCACCCAAAACCGGCGACTCAACCAACCCACCAGAATCACTCTGTCTCACTACAGAAACATCCGCAACATTCAAAACAGGCAAAGGTGGGGGGGGGGGGGGGGGGGGGGGGGCTCGGGATCCAATTGATCCAAAACAGGAGAAGAGCCCAAAACCACGCTAATTTATGGCACCTGAACTGCAGCCGGGAGACCTCCAATCACCTCACCAGGCAACCCATTAGAATTAACACCAATCAAATGGATAGAAACGCCCTCAACAATAGGGGAAAAAGACGGAGAAACAACAGTCGGTAAAACTTCAGGTATAATCTCAGTATTAGCAAGCTCACCCCCCACAACCTCCAAAACAGTAGGAGCAGTAATATAATTAACATTTTCAACACATTGAGGGGGTAAATTAGCTAATGGGCTATGAGAAACGTTAGGAAGCACAGACACAGCAGGACGACAATTACCCAAGGAATGTCCAATACATTTACAACCTGCACAGAACTGAGGAAACTCATCAAAAAACACCTCTTGAACATAACCTAAAGATTCCGAACCTAACCAAACTTGTTTAGGGTAAGATTTAGTTATGTCTTGCTCAACTAACACACGAGCATTGGACGGGTGGGAAACAACAGCAGTAGCTTCATCGATTTTCAAGGAACCAAACAATTTGCCAAGCCCAAAAAGAATCCGTGGAGCGAAGAAATGAGGACGAAGACGAGGAAACGAAATCTATATCGTGATAACCGGCGACTCAACACTGATATCCAAACTAGGAGACCACTTCATTAATTTCATATAGCAGTTAAAGACAAGGTAAGAACGGTGACAAAACACCCTACAATAATCGAGATCATTGGAAAGCTTGATCAAAATATGAGAGGGATCCAAAACAGTAACAGAAACCTCACTTTTAAGCTTTAAATTGAAAAAAAAATTACGAATAGAGTCTAGAGGAGGTCTTTTAGAGGGAAAAAAGCCAACTAAAGAGAACTGAAAAGGGGCAGTCAGCTCGTTGATTTCCTCGTCGGAAATCCACAAAGACGGTAGACCACGGAAGGTAGAAGCATGCAAATCCGGAAAAGAATGCTTAGAGCCAGCAAGTGCTTCAAGAAAAGAACGTGAGTGAGAACCCCCACCAAAAAAATCAGGGTCCTTGAGCTTAGCACTCGCCATACCGGCACAGCCGGCGAAAACCGAAGAGAACCAACCCAAAAACTTTTCCAAACACAAGAAGAGGAAAGAGAAGGAGAAAACTTCCCTGAAGCTAGGATGTCGCCGGAAGGAAAACCCCCCGCGGGGTGAGGGAGCACCCGGAGCAAGAGAAACCCTAGCGGGAGGTGAGATGATCAGTGTGCTTAGATAGGATTTGTAGAATTTAACCAATTTCAGATTGGATATTTTAAGTTGAATTCAAATGAATAAAACTTCAGGCAACTAAAGTGTAGGTGCTATGCGAATATGACCCCATCATATCTAGTGCAAATGCTTATTGCATGTGCTTAAGAGAACAACATACATGTTTGTATGGTATTTTAACAGGATTTTACCATAAACACATAATTCGAATCAAATGAAATTTTTATTTAAAATTTAAGATTGAATCTTTGAAATAATGTTTAAAGGAACTGTTAAAGATCAAACTCAAATAAAAGGTTAAGATCAAACTCAAAGTCAGGCCCATAGAATGATTAATTATTTGCACAATTAATGACTGTAGGAAATCGTATGCTAGGAAACCCAATTATAGTTAAATTAAAATATATATAGCTTCCCAATAATATTAAATCAAGTTAAATTGCATTCCCAAATATTAAAGGAATTTTTGAATTTTACTTATTAATTTTCATCATTTTCATTTAATTACTGAAAATTTATGAAATTTATTTAACAATTTTAAAATTTTCATTAAATATTTGGATATACAATGCAATCACCAGTTAATTTTGATAAACCACAATTAAGCTTTGATTGATTGAAATTGACTTAATATAATATTTTCATTATTTGGGAATTAGTTTTTTCAATAATAAACTATATATATATATCATGTAATACACATGTCTAATATTTATGAAACTTTGGATCATGTGATCATGCTTATTAAATGAGCATCCCCATATATTTTAATTTTTTTTTAAATTACTTATAATTTTTTCATTATTATTGTAGAAATTATAATATTAAGAAAAATTATTGAATAAATTAAGAACAACAACCGCTACAACAACAACAACAACAAGCCTTTATTCTACTATGTGGGGTCAGCTATATGAATCCTTTTTCTCCATTGTGTCATGTTAAGAGTCAAATTCTTATCTAAATCTAATAAAGAAATGTCATTTCTAATATTTTTATAACCAAGTCTTTTTAGGTCTACCTCTATCTTTCTTGACATAAGTAAAATCTAATACATCTACTTTCCTAATTGGGTCATTCGAAGGCCACCGTTTTATATGACCAAACCATCTAAGGCGACTCTCTCCCCATTAGATATGTTATTACTAAAATTACACTCTATATATTTAGTTTTAGATATACTCAAACGAAAGTCTTTAAACTCTAAAGTTGACATCCATAATTCAAGTTTATCATCAACTCCTTCTCTAGTCTTATCAATAAGAAGAATATCATCAACAAAAGCACACACTAGGGTACAACCTCTTGCAAATGTCTAGTGAGAACATCCATGACTAAAGCAAAAAGATATGGGCTTAAGGCTGATCCTTAATGTAATCCAACTAAAATAGGAAAATACTTGGTCAAACCACCTTGTGTTTGAACACAACTAATAGCTCCTGAATACATATTCTTAATGACTTGAATATAAGCATTATTAACTCCTTTCTTATGTATAACTCTTCATAGCACTTCTCTTGGAACTTTATCATTTTTTTTTTCTAAATCAATAAAAATCATATATAATTCCTCCTTATTCTCTCTATACTTTTCCATCAAACCTCTCAATAAATATATAGCTTCATGGTATACCTAACTGACATTAATCTAAATTTATTTTGAGAAATATTAGTGTCACACCGCAACCTATGCTCCATAACTCTCTCCCATAATTTTAACGTATGACACATTAACTTAATTCCTCTATGATTTGCAAAATCTCATGCATCACCTTTATTCTTAAAAATATGAATCAAGATACTCATTCTCCAATCATCTAGCATCTTTTTAGTCTTCAATCATAATAATATTAAAAAGTTTAGTAAACTGCGAAATTCCTTCATCTCCTAAGCATTTCCACACCTCTGTTGGAATATCATTAGGTCTAATAGTTTTTCCACACTTCATTTTCCTTAAAAACTCTTTAATTTCAGTTTTACTAATACGTTGATAAAACAAATTTATTTTTATTTAGTGTGCTGAGATCACTAAAGTCAATCACATTCTCATAATCTAAATTGAAAAGTTCAGCAAAATATCTCATCCATCTTTGTCGAATATCCTCTTCTAATAAAAGCACTTTTTGATCTTCATCCTTAATACACTTCATTTGAATTAAATCCTTATTACTCATATCTCTTTGTTTAGCTTGCTTATACTTATATATTTTGTCCTCCTTAGTATGTAATATATTATATAAATCATTAAAAGCTAAATTTTTTGCATTGCAAATGTCTTTCTTAGACTTCTTACAGGTCTCTTTATATCTTTTTTACAATTAAACCAATTTTCCCTTAATTGAATAAATTAAGAAAAACTTAAATAACTTGGATTATGCTCCAACATGCTTGCAATGATATTTGAAGTTCAAAATATATGCATTGGTTGTTTTAAAAATACATATGATTTAATTTTCCCTTAATTACCTTATTTTCTAAAATTAGAAAAATTAAGGTTTATTAATTGAAAAAAATCAAATTTGACATTAATGATTTTATTAAACTATGTGAATGCACCAAATGACATGAGATGCTATACTTATTATTTAAGTACCCCTAAAATTTCGAAGATCATTTAATATATTTTTCTAATTAAAATATAATAATATATTATGTATTTTAATTGTTTAAAATAAGAGAAATAATTTTCCAAAAAATTAGTTTAAACCCCAAATAGTGAAAAACACATCTGAGACATGTCATGATCATGGAACCATTAAGGGCAAAATGGTAATTTTGACAATATCATTATTTTCACTTGAAAATTACAAATACTTTGTTAATGACCAAATCAATTATTAGAAAATTTTAAGGGGATTCATCTTTATTTTAAAAGCACCTCTAAATCAAGGATGTATATTTTGATTTTAATAATATCTCTAATCTGCAGTGCTGATGGTGAACTACAGTGACGTAATAAGATGATTGTCTTTTCACATAAAAAGTCAATATTGAAAAAGTCGTTGAGTTAATTGTGAACTCGTATATGAAAAATATTATTTTTTTTTTTCAATTTAGTTTAGCAATATTTTTACATCTGCGAACTTTTAATTGGAAGTGAGAGAATTTATATCTGATGTCTGTTCTTTTCAGGAAAAAAATGGTTTTTCTTGAATAAGGTGATTTTCAATAATTTGATTTTCTTTATTTCGGCGTTTACTGCTGAGATACGAACAGTTAATGTTTTAATAGCTTCTTTGAATGGCAGCATGTGCAGCCGTAGCTCTTCAATTATAGTGAAGTTATGATGTGAAACAACATGCGATGAACAAGAATTGCCTTTGAGAAATTAATAAAAGCGATGAAATTTATCTTGCTAATAAATAACTCTTTGCTTGCTCAAGATTGAGTTAAGAATTTGACGTTGAGAGATTTAGCAATGACAATAGATCACATGTAAAGATTACGGTAACTTGCAAAATAACAGTCAAATATTTAGGTAATGCAAATAGCTAATGATAACGAAGCCTCAATTTTAAAATTTAGATCATTCACCTTGAAGTCCTTCACTCGTTTTGAAAGTGGTGGCTAGCGGAGGAGGATTGTAAGTAGACTTAGCGATGCCACTAGTAGACAGGTGATCCCGAGAGGACTCGTCGTCGGGGAAGAAGCCGGACTTGGAAGAGCGGGTGGGCGGCCGTCAATGATCCACTCGGAGTCTGGACGTTGTTTGTCGATGACGTGTATGAGGGTCAGTAGAATCTGATCCAAGTACGTTCCAACGGTGTCGTCGTCGGAATCAAATCCTGCGTCGAAGAACGGCGATTGTTGGATGTCGAGATTGCCGTGAGCGTCGAACACAAGTCCCCATTCAAATTCGGGGTCTGCCATGCATGGTGGTAGTGAGTGATGAAGCCAAAGAGGGGAGGCGAGAGGGCAAACTGTGAGCAAGAAGAGGGAGGCCGGTCACGGGTTGGAGAGGGGCTAAGGGCGGGTGGAGCTATGGGGGGGAGAAAGGCTAAAATTTGAGAATTAATTCAGATTTCCGAAATTGGCGGACTCTTAATTTCAATTTCAGAATTTTGAGTTTGAAATTAAGATTAGGAAGGAAGGGTTAATGGTGTAGTAAAGAAAATTAAAAGGGGGAGAGATATGAGGGATGGTCGGCCATGTAGAGAGGGGAGAGGTTGGAAATTTAAGTAGGTGGGGACCACAATTAATTAATCAAAATCTGATATTTAGATTTCAGATTTTAATTATATCATGTAACTCCCTAATTTAAAGAAAATTGGGAGGGAATTTGAAATTCAAAAGGTTGTAACTCCCCTTCATTAATTCCCCAATTTAAGTGGCTAAATTAGGAAGGTCATTAAGGGAGGGAAATTCAAATTTGCAGAAGGGCCAAAGAGGGGGGGGGGGGGGCGGCTGTATGGGCTCACGGTGGCCGGCGGCAAGGGGATCTGCTGTGGCCGGCGGCGGGAGGGGCTCTACAGGCCGGCGGGTAGAGCTGTGCAGGCCGGCGGCCTGGATGGCTCCAAGGGGGCCGGCGGCAATAGGGTGAAGGGAAGGGAAGAGGTGAAAATCTGAGGATTTTCGTGACTTTGATTCCACTCACCTCGTTTCTCTTCAATACTCGATCTCCACACAATAATCTTTGGACTAAATCTAGAACTCACGAAGAGATCTAGTCTTCCCGTTGAACTCACTAAGAGATCTAAGAGAAGTGCACTCACAAAGAGAACAAAGGGAAATATCTTTCATTCATCAAAAACTAAACTTTTACAATACATGATGCCTCATATAAGGAGGTCCAAAATAATAAAACTGAATAGACAGAAACGCCCTCTGGGCTACATAAGCGAAACAATGCCCTCAGGGGCAAACTAGGAAAACTAAAGAAAGTACACATGACATAAGCTGTAAATAAATCAGAAATAGAGACTCTGGATCATAGCCGTCGATCTGCGCCGCCGGCGATGGTACACGTGTCGAAATCTGATATCCCCATCAAGTTAAGAACATGAAAATCACCTTTTGTGAAGTTATAGTACTGTTTTGTGAAGTTAAGAACATGAATGAATCAGGAATGGATTATAGATCTGTTGGGGACATCAGTTGGAAAGTTTACCGTCAACGTGGCCGTAGATCTATGGCCACGATTTACCCGATGTATTTCTGATTTTAGTATTGTCATTTTATTTTGATGTATTTTATTTCTGCATTTTTCCTTTTTACCCTTGCTTGAGGGATTGAGTCATGTAGCCCTTGAGGGTATTTGAGTCATTTTATTTTATGTCATTGTATTAGGCTATTTATAGCCTTCATCTTGTACTTTTGATGGTTAATGAATGATATTAAGAAATTTTCCTGCATTTGTCTTCTTGAAGCTTTTGTGAGAGCTTGAGAGAGAGTAGTGAGTTTGGTGGAACCTAGGAGAGGCCACACGTCGTACCCAACAGTCACCTCTGGTGGCTCTTGGTTTATCTCCCTTCTTTCTTTTCGTTTCCCCCGATATCCACCTCTGGCTATTCCCCACCACCAACCTCCACCTCCTAATTGCACCCGCCCAAGCTCAACCTCACCATACCCTCAAAACCCCCACCTTCCCATCATCCCGCCGGCCTCCACCCTAACCGCCGGCCTCCCCTTCTCCCACCACCATCCCCTCCACCAATCACCGGCCCACCTTCTTGCTTTCTCCACTAATTTTGAATTTCAAAATTCATAGTGGAAGTTTCCAAATTTGTCCGACACCAAATTAGGAAAGTTTTAATGAGAATTCAAATTTCAAATTTGAATTTGAGTGGATTTGAAATTTTCATCATTAATTAGTCGGAGCGGATTTGGAAACGCATAACTCCTTTTCCCCTAACCCCCACTCCCTCTCTCCATGCCGCCGGCCTCCCATGTGGTCCCCTCCCTTTAATGCTCCATTAAAACTCTTAATTACTTGGTTTTGAAAATTCAAATTTCAGATTTTTCCCTCCTCATTCACTTAAAATCTGAGAATAATTTTTGGTATGGAGATCTAATATTATTTCTTCATCTCATCTAGTCTTTTCTTAACCCTAGCCTTTTCCTCCCTCCCACCGACATCTCTCTCCCTCTCCTTCTCTAGTTTGTTCTCCCTTTACATGATAGTGATTCATGGTCGACTCGAAGGGTGATTTCGACTTTGCATCCGACGGCCAAGGCGTTGTGGATCTTCTCCCCTTCCCGTCGTTGGCGTGATTTCAATCCTTGGCGGATCCATAGAGATTTCTTATTCCCATAGTACTTGTTGAAAGAGACCAACGAAAGGTGCGTGGTAATTCACAACGTCTCTCCGGAAAGGTGATCTTCTTCCTTGATTCATTTTCTTTCAAATTCTACTTACTTTTATGAGAGTTTGTTCACACAAGAGATTGTGTCTACCGATCGTCATCCATTAGTAATCGTAGGTTTGTTACTTCTTGGCTCTTAGATCTAATTGTTATAGTTTGGTTATGTTGGAAACTACTACTTATGCAATGTTTTAATTTTCTTAAGTGTTTTGATTCGGTTTAGTCTCTTGTGTCGCTTGGCCTAAACGGGATTGACCATTTATGAGTTTTACATTGTTGTTCTAATCACTATTAACGAAAATCTGAAATTGTTCTTAATTTATTTTGTGCAAGTTTCCGATCTTTGCATGTAGTCCTGCATCAAGATCAGCTCTGGCCTTCTTCCACCTCCAACTACAAGGGCAGAAAACCTTTCTTTTCCATTATTCTTCTTCCAATACTTGCCTTCCTCTTTCCTTTTTTTTTTTTTTTGCATCTTTTATAATTTCCATTATGAATTATATACTGTATACAATGCCTTTATGATTTTATGTTATTAGATTATGTTTCTTTCCATCAGTTTATTGATTCAATTTGTATGATTTATGAAGCAATCATGTTTTTCTCATACATTTCCTATTAATTTTCAAAATTGATGCATTCGTGGTCTTTCTAGTTTGCTTTCTGGAGAAGAATACTATTCCTTTCATTTGGATCTAGTTATGATACTTGTTTGGCGAAATAATTTATGGATTTAGTCCCATAAAAAAGGTGTCAACGAATGTTTTACTAAATAAGCGTGCTTTTGTAATGCTTGTTCTTGTCAGTTTTCATTATTCATCTTGCTGTTTTTTGCTTCTAATGCATATTTGAAACAATACATTTTCTCAAATGCATGGTCTATTGTTTGAATTTACCAGTGCTTCCCGATTGACTCTGTGAACTGGATATTCCTCTGAGAGCCAGCATCTGATTTTGAAACACAAAGAGGCTTAGCTACCATTTTTCTGGTACTTAAACGTGGACAACCTTGTGATAGGATACATCTTTTTTGGAATTTCAGGGTGATTGCAAAATGCTGAGATTAAAATAAGGTTGGCTAAGCAGTTATAGAATTCTGCATAGCATTTCATTTTTAGAATGGATTCTAGAAATGAAGGACTTGGCCCATCGGGTCAAAGGTTTGTACAGGGCCCATCAACTTCTTCCAACTCCAACAGTGGCCTTCCAGAGATTGCTGGATTGAGTGCTCTAAGCCCTGTGTTAAATTT
Source organism: Dendrobium officinale (assembly GCA_019514585.1). Lineage (NCBI taxonomy): Eukaryota > Viridiplantae > Streptophyta > Magnoliopsida > Asparagales > Orchidaceae > Dendrobium > Dendrobium officinale. Next base: position 250,665 of record JACXSL010001578.1, read on the forward strand.
CTCAATTCAAACAGGTGAGGAATTTGCACTTGAATTTATGAGAGAACGATTTACTTCAAAGAAACCTTCTGGGTCAAATACATCAGCAGATCAAGGCTACAACACCAATTACATGGACCTTAGAGGTGTTCTTGGAATTTCCCATACAGGATCCGAAAGTGGGTCGGAGATGTCGATGCCTGCTGCCGGTGATAAATCACATTACAAAGAGATAGAGAAGAGAGGATTAAATGAAAGCGATAGTAGAAATCAGCATTATGCATCTTCTAGGTCAATTCCACGGGTCCCCTCTGGTGACGGCAGTAGTCGTGGGGGAGTTTCTCGTTGTTATTCTTCGGGGACATCTGATACCACATCAAAGAAGATGAAAATACTTTGCAGTTATGGTGGTAAGATTCTACCCAGACCCAGTGATGGTAAACTTAGGTATGTAGGTGGTGACACACGTATTATCCGAATCAGTAAAGATATATCCTGGCAAGAGCTCCTTCAAAGACAACATCTATATACAATCAGGCTCACACTGTAAAATATCAGCTGCCTGGGGAGGATCTTGATGCATTGGTATCCGTTTCTTGTGATGAAGATTTACAAAATATGATGGAGGAATGTAGTGTTCTAGATGTTGGTGAAGCGTCACAGAAGCTGAGGATGTTCCTATTTCTGAGTGATTATGAAGATCTTCATTTCAGCCTTGGCAGCATTGAAGGGGACTCTGAAATTCAGTATGTGGTTGCTGTAAATGGCATGGACGTTGGTGTTGGCAAAACATCCAGTGATCATGGGATGGCAAGCACGTCAGCAAGTGACTTGGATCAATTAATGAATCTCAATATTGAAGCTGATAGAGCCAAAACAAGCAGAGTTCCATCGGAGACGGTTGGTATCCCTAGTGGACACTTAGCTAGCAACTTGGTAACTCCTACATCCTCAGCATTCCCAGAAAGTTTGTCCAGTGACTATGGAACCCATGTACACTCTTATGACAACAGCAGAATGCAGTATGTGGAAGGCGAGCATTATCTCTACACTGCTTCCCAAGCTTCTGACAGCTTTCACAACATGAATAGCAGAATCTCTGTGCCTGCAGCAATTCCATCAGATTACAACTATAATTCTCTGTATTCACCAGTCGTTGAAACTTCTACATCAACAACGCCACATTACCTATCAACTCACATCCAGTTAGGTTCTGAAGGACAGAATAATGTTCCCAGAACTGCTGCTCCAAATGTGCCAGCGACTGATAAAAAATTACCAGTTGATGTGTTAGCCAAAGAAAAAAATGAAAACGATCATTTTCTATCTCTTGAAAATGAAAATGCTGCACCCATAAAGCAGGAAGTTTCTCTTGTTCCTCCCATACCTGAGCATGTCTCATCTCTCTTTTCTCTTAAACATAATGGGAATATGCCAGAAGCTGCAGTGGTTTTATCAACAGCTGATGCTACTGTAAGTTCTGGTTTGGCTTCTCACTTAAATGAAGATGATCGCTATGCATCAGGTGGAGCTGTTGCTTCAGAATGCTCTGATTATGATACTGACATTGCTGATCTCAGCTATAATGATCCCCCTCGCCCTCCACGATTCTTTCACTCTGAGAGGATTCCTAGGGAGCAGGCTGAATTCCTGAATAGATTGTCCAAATCTGATGATTCAATTGGAGCTCAATTTCTAAATCTGCAACCACGTTCTGGTGTGTTTGAAGAGTCTATTGCTGAAGCTGCTGATTCATCACTTGAAGGAAATACAATTTCTCAAATGGAAAGATTATCTGCAGCAAAACCTCCAAAACCTAATGCTACCACTTTGGAGGATGGTTTAGTGCAGTTTGAAAAATATAAAGAACTTGCTGATGCAATCAAGAAAACAAACAAAGATGGTGTAGAGGAAGCTTCAGATAATTCAGTGGCTTATGCTCAATATGAGCAGAAGAGTGAGTTGAACTGCAATGATCAAGTGATTGACAATGATGATAAAGAAAGGAGCGAGCCTGTTGCAGGAGGAAATTTGGAGAAGTACAATGATATTGGTGAAACAGGTCCCAAAAAAGGTGGTTACAAAGAAATGCCCATTGATGGAGTAAAGGTGGTTGCTTCTTCGGCAACACTGATGAACAATCCTACCGCAATTCTACCAGAATTTCCTTGGGAAGGGACGCCCATGAGTGCTGCCTTCTCAACCAATGTTAGTGAGCATATGGGAGCATTTCGATGGGCAGAAGCCTCTTCTGTTGGAGCTGTTTTACAGGGGGCAGAACAAAGGGATATTGCCATTGATATCAATGATCATTTTCCTAGTAACCTACTTGCAGATATCTTTTCGAATGCTGGAATTAGTGACGACTCAGCTGTTATACGACCATTGCGCAAGGATGATGCTGGCATAAGTTTGAACATGCCTAAACATGAACCCCAGCGGTGGTCTTTCTTCAGGAATTTGGCTCAAGGTGAGTTTGCAAGAAAAGATGTTTCTCTTATGGATCAAGACCACATAGGGTACTCTCCTCCGCTAGTAAAGGTCGATAACAGGGATCAAAGGGCTTATATTTCACCATTGGACGGTGTGGCAGTTGGTTTGAGCCATATGGATTCACAAGTAGAATTTGATGAAGAAATGCAGCAGGAATCATCCAGCAACATCGAAGATGATGCTAGTGCTATGCACCAAGATTATATATCATCGCAGGTCAGTCAACCTCACTTAATGGATAAGGTTGGAGAGAGCTTTCAGGTTGAAAACCCATTTGTGAAGGTTGGAGAGAACCTAACAACTACTACGACAGAGAATGAGGTACCTTTCTCTTTGAATATATTTTATATGTTGACCACTGACCACCTCACGCATGATCCTCTCCTCAAACGGCACAAACGAACGGACACCCTTTTGTTTCCTCAAAACCGCACATAGGAGACAAAACCTTCCCATTCGACATTCACGTGATTGCCTCTCTTTGTCTCTGTTCGTTCGCATGACACTCCAGATGGAAGACCTTGATCTCTCCCTCACTCAAATCCTCCTTCATGTATGCAGGAAGCCCGATCCCCGCTTGCCCTCTTGCCTCCCTCGGACGCACGCAAGGAAGCCTGACCACCCGTACTCCTGATTCGATCCGCGCACGTTGTCTCCTTTCTCCGACCCATCCCGCAGTTCTCACCCGCACCTGCGTCGCTTGTCCCAACTTCATCCACACATGCGACCTCCCCTATTCGTCCCTCATGCAATCTAAGCCGCACTCCTCACCCAGCCCAAATCTCTGACTTCCTAATCATTGTCGATTTGTTGTTTAGGTCACTATATGTCCAACACCAAACTAAAAAAAAAGTAGATAACAAGTATATATCTCTTTCTCATTTGCTTAAACAACAAGTATCGAAGGCCCGTCATTGTATCTTTGATTTGGCAGGGAGAATATCTAAAGAAAACTTGTGTCGTCGTATTTTATTATTCGTCCAAGAAGATTGAAAAGCAAGTGCCTACCCTATACACCAATACGGTGCGAGATGCCGGGAGGTTGCTGAAATTTTAAATGATAAAAGAGCATAATTAATTTTAAAACAAATATATATATATATATATATATATATATATATATATATATATATATATATATATATATATATATATATATATATCATAATAATAAAATCATATAACTCTAATAAAAATGAAAATGTTTCCCTTCCTAAAGATTACAAAATTCATTTACAATACAAACTTTAGTTTTGGTCTATAATCTATTGTCTTTCTCCATGCACTATCATGTGGAGTTTGGAGTTTTTGGAAGAGAAATTTTGGAAGTTTAAGGAAGTCTTATGGAAGGGATAAAGTATATAAACTACTGAAATCCTTGTATAGATTGAAGCAGTCTCCAAGAGCATGGTTTGGAATATTCTCAAATTATGTAAAAGGTCATGGTTTTAAACAATGTCAGGCAAATCATACCTTGTTTGTGAAGCAATCAGAAATAGATAAGGTAGCAGTATTGATTGTATATGTGGATGACATCATCCTTAATGGAAATGATATAGATGAATAATGAAGATCAAGCAGGCTTTATCTAAGGAGTTTGAAGTTAAAGATCTAGGATCACTTAGATATTTCCTTGGTATGAAGGTAGCTTGATCAAGCAAAGGTATATTTATTTTCCAACGCAAGTATATCTTAGACCTATTGAAGGAGATCGGCGTGCTGGGATGCAGACCAGCCAATACACATGGATCCTAAGAAGAAACTTGGTATGGAAAAGGAGGGAATTCCATTAGATAAAGGAATATATCAATGTTTTGTAGGAAAGCTTATATACCTCTCCCACACCTGTCCAGATATTGGGTTTGCTGTGAGTATGGTAAGCCAATATATGAGTAATCCTATGGAGCAGATGGAGGTAGTGTAGAATCTGAACTAAGAGCATTAGCAGTTACTATTTGTGAAGGTATTTCAATCAGATAAGTATTGATTGAACTGGGAATAAAGATTGAAGGCACGATAAAGTTGAAATGTGATAATCAAGCCGTAATCAGTATGGCCAAGGATCCAGTACATCACGACGGAACAAAATAATTACTATTGATAGATATTTTATATCTAAGAAAATAGAGAACTCGAAAATTGAAGTAGTATATACCTCAACTTATTAACAACTTGTTGATGTTCTAACAAAGGCATTATCGAGCTCTCTACTTGATAAGTTTGTTTGCAAGTTAGGATTGTACAACCTATACAATCCAACTTGAGGGGGAGTGTTGAATAACACAACCAAGGGGATACCACATTAGCAATCCGTGGGCAGCAATTCGAGGACTGCCGTTGGAGATCCGTAGGCAGCAATCAAAGGGTTGCAGTTGGAGATCAGTGAGTAGTAATCTAAAGACTACAGTTGAAGATCTATGGGCAGTAATCCGAGGATTGCAGTTGGAGATCCATAGAATATGATGATTATAATTAATTAGATTAAAAGTCTTTCCTTTTTCTATTTATTCTCCTATAATGTATATATATATATATATATATAATGATTCTAAGGAATATAATAGAATTTGAATTTCTCTCTAAATAATTTCTTCAATATTTAAATCACAATTTAAAATTTTTTTAACTCAAACCCTACGTTGTTGTTTTCTTTAAAATGACTATGAAGCTTGGGTTATTATCAATTCAATAATCATTTTAATATTAGCATTGATATCTTCGTTCTTCTTATCATTAGAGACGTTCCTCCATCTTCAGCTTTAAATCTTTCACCATTTTTTGCTATTATCCATTCAATATCGAATAATATATCATCAACAACTAAAGGATTTATTTCATCTTCTCTAATTATTCATTATTATAATTTGAGGTGTTTGTCTTTCAGTTTTTTATTAAACATAACATGACTATTCAACATTTTAACCATGTTCATTCATTCTATAACTAATTGGTTCCTTTTTTTTGTATAATAGAATATATATATATAATAAAAATTATAAAATTTAACCAGAATGAGGGGTTGCCTCAAAACACCTCAAGGTGTTAAGCTTCTAGGCGTACGCCTCATTTAAAAAAGATGTAAGCCTCACGGGCACTAGTTAGGCTTAAGCCACAAGCGCTCATTGCATGCCTTAGTTTGAGGCACACCTCGAGGCGTGCGACTCAAATGATTTTTTAAATCATGCTTTGTCACATGTCCGAGAAGATACAACCAGTCTAAACAGCATTACTCATCGCTCGAATGGATTCAACTATTTATTCTACACAAACAACCGTCAATGTTTTGGTCATCCTACGCTCTATTTATTTAACTTTCTTAATCGATTGGTTTAATCAAGTCCATAACAAGAAATCCTAAGTATTGATTTTTTTTTGTTTTTAAAGAGTTTTACCTTGTCCATCATTGATGGCTTCTCATATGCGTCTAATAGAACTATTACCGTGTGCTCTGATCTTTATGTCAAGCTCCTAAATATGAGATTTGAGAATGCTTCGCGGATTTGCTAAAAATGCTCTAGCACTTTGATGATAACCGTGTTGATAGGAAATTTTAATTGGAAAGAGCTATTTTTTTTAAAATGCTCTCAAAATTTTAAAATTAATTCAAGAGCTAAATTCAAATCCTACTAAAAGTTTAAATCCTTAAAATGAAATTTGTCATCAAAACTTAAAATCAAAATCCATTCACACTTCCCAATAGTTTGGCAAGAATGTTAAATTGAAGAATAACTTCAGCTCACAAATAGTAGATGTCTTGTGAAATGTATTACTACAATTCATTCTTAATTGATTTCTCACTAGCATAGACGTGGCACGTGCCTTCTGATCGGGTGATTTTACCACGAAATGACACAACTATATTACGGTCACGATCAAAGCCCATACGTTCCCTAATAGTTAAAACCTCATTGAGTAATGAATTATAGGGTGCACTTATTAAGATATAAAATTCAACTTTTTAGATAAGCATCCACCCCGGGTCTACAAGGTGCTCTTGGACGATGCAACCCATGGTTGCTGACAAGGTTCCTTCTGTCAAGTTGGGTCGACTACCTCCTCTGACTAAAGTAGATCATGGTCCATGATAGTCCAGGATGGCAGAACCATATGATCTTGATAATACCCGTCATCATTCCCTCATTACCCCCTTTAAGTATAACTGATAAATTTCAAATCATAAACTCCAAAATTTAAAACTAAATTCAAATCTTAAAATTGTTTATATTATACGTTAGGTAATTATTACAACATATTAAATGAGTAGCCTTAATCGAAAGTTCTCTCTCATTGTCGAGAGGGGGTAATTAACCATAGGGGCTTGTGCATATGAGAAACCATAACTCAAATCATAAAGTCATCGCAAAATGAAGGCGAAATCTCAGCCTAGTGTCTTATCTAAAACCTAATCTGCCTTCTAAAAATCTACCCCGGAATCTAAACTCATTAAAACTCTCCCCATCAACAAAAGAGGCGTGGAGAGGCCAGGGCACAAATTTCGGAGCCCAAAATATGTAACCATTTTTAGCAGATCTGCTAATTGCCTGTTTCTTTGTTTGTATGTAGGAATTGAAGTTTTCGATTGCAGAAACTTGTGGGCAAGCTTTTGATACAGATATTGATTTCAATAACCTGCAGGTTTGGTGCTGGAATCAGTTTTAAGTTATTATATGTTGATTATGTTGATTATCTAGAAGAACTATTAAGTGATTTCCACTAATTGCATTGAAATCTTTGAGCTTATTTCTGCGCATGCATGCTTATTATTTTGCCAATTTTCCACTGTTTTTTTTTTTTTTTAAGAAAGAAAGCCTGATCTAAGGTCTGAGATTCTTAGTTAAACCTTAGTCGCATTAACTGTGTAAGCAGATTTTTTATTTGCCTAATTGGCTACATAAGAATCCTTGTTCTTCTTTTAAGCAATCTAATGCAATGTTTGCTTTATATTTTGAGCCCTGTCTGAGGCTTATTCAAGAGTTGGATGTTTTTCTTCATAATTTGAAAGAATTTTAATTGATTATTGTTCTTGCCTTAAATTATATCTGTTATTGTGTTATTAGGTTAGACTCCTATACTTGTACTGCTTGAATTCTATATTTTATTGCTTTTAAAATTAGAAAACTTAAAAGAATATATGTTCACACTGAGTGCTGGAGATTCACTATTTTGAAAGTATGCCGCCATCTACAATTCTCCAAACAACATTTTGAAAACTTTTGGAAAGGCTTTGTAGCATTTGCTTCCTTTTTTTGTTACATTTGCAACATAACGCAATTTAGAATTGTTATTGTTATTGATGTAATTAAAATTGACACAATTATTTATAGTTACATACCTGTAATCATGTAGCCGACCCCATTGTACATACCTGTAATCATGTTTAAAATGAACGATGCTTTGTAGCAGGCTGGGAATTGTTACGAACTAGGCTGATTTCATTTATTTCGATAATGGTGAATTAGCATAACAGAATTGTTGGGACAATTTGGAAAATATGGGAAAGCTGAGCAAATTATATAGTTTAAGAATATTTCTTTAGATAAATGTACTTATTTGCAGAAGGAATAGATGTAAGTATCATCTAATTTCCGCTAAGCATCAATAATTTTGTTTTTATAGGCAAACCATAGATGAAAGAATAACAGCAAAGCTACAACGCCTGTTTCAGTTGCAACAGAGAATTCTTGGGACATTTAGGCAAATTCAAGAAAGCTGAGGAAATTATATATTTTGAGAGTATTCCTTCACGTAATTGTACCTATTTGGAAGAAGGAATAGATGGAATTATCGTCCAGTTTCCACTGACCACTGAAATTTCCATTTTTCAAGGCAAACCTGAAATGGATGAGTAATTACAAAGCTTCGACGCTAGTTTTAGTTGCAGTCTATACCTTTTTTTTTCATGCCTCCGTGAAATATAATGTTGCACTATGGTGCGATGGACGTAAAAGCTATTTTTACTAGTTAAGCGCCCGTTATTGCGTGGAGATATCTACAACCAAGAAGATAATAGAACTTTTTTTGGGCAATTTGGATGATTTTGATACGCCCTAGGGTTTCACCAATTCGATTTTGCCCTAATTTCTCTCAAATGAGCATGAGAGGAACAAAACAAGATCAAAAGCAAAGATTTTCCACGGTAAAATCCTTAGAGTTGTGCACTTTGATGATTTTCGGATTAGGGCACAAACCCTCCAAAACTTTGAAGGAAAACTCTCAAAATTAGAGCACAATCATAAAAAAGAGAAGGGAATCCATTTAGTATTGAAAAGGAAGCAAGTTCAACACAAAAGAAAGATACAATTTGTCCACTTCGAGAAGGACAAGGTCTCCCACTACAAAACTCTAGAAAAACAAGAGAAGGAAACTAAGAGGCTAAGAGAAAACTCCAAATGCATAACCCTAGAAATCCCCCCTCAATCCCTACTTAAAGCAAGCAAAAGACCCAACCAAACCCACTAGTGGGCTGCCCAAACTGAACCGCCCAGCTCAGGCTAGACCTGAGCCAAACCGGTCCAGAAATGGATCGGTTCCGCTCAAGCCGAACGGCCCCGTCCCGCTCCGCGTCCCTGCTTAGGCGGATCGAACGGGCGCGCCGGTGCGGCGCCCGTTCCGGCTGTTTCCGCGTGCCGCAGGGTAGCCCGCCCTCCTCTGCCGGTCGGCGTCGGCAGTGGCCCGCATCAATACTCCCTCCTTTAAGATTAACCTTGTCCTCAAGGTTAAAGAATGTAGATTCCTCGGTGGTCGGAAACCCACATAGGCTAGGGTCACCCTATAGTGCCACCCTCCGACCATTAATGTTGTATTTAACCAAGAACTTCTCCCAATTGACCTCCATGTCTCCTAAGGATTGAAGCCACTGCATACCCAAGATGACGTCAGCATTTTCCAGATCCATCAGCAAAAAATCTTGAGTAACTACCTCCCCTTGCAAGATAATAGTGACTCCCTTGCATTTCCCATAAATGCGAGCCTTCTGTCCTGTGCATATGGTCACCTCTACCTCTTTACTTGCTATCACCTCAAGACTCAACTGTTCCGCCACTCGATAGGCCAAGGAGTTGTGAGTGGCTCCACTGTCAAACAAAACTCTCACCTTGCACCCTTCAATTTCACCCTTCATCTTCATGGTGGGATGGAATGGTAAACCTTCCATCGAATTCAGACTCACTTCTATCATATCTAGGTGAGGATGCTCTACCTCACATAGCTTTTCCATTGTTGCCCCTTCATCTGTGTCCCCATCTGAATCTCCCACCACTATCACGTGCAGGGTCTTCTCTTTACACCTATGCCCAGGTGCAAATTTCTCGTCACAACGGTAGCAGAGGCCCTTGACCCTCTTCTCCTTCAATTCGGAGTCAGTCAGTCTCTTGAACCCTCCTTGGTGCATCACAGTGGTGGCTTTCTCCTGTTTTACCTCCTCTGGATGAGTAGTGGCAGTCACCTTAGGTCCTTCGAGCATGAGTGGTGAGCGATATGTGGGGTGAGACCCCCCCTGATTTCCGTGTCTGATCCGCCTTCTGCTTGTCCTCAACAAGCTGAGCTGTCTCCATAATTCCCACTATCCCACGTGGGTTGACCACCCTGATGGCGGCTCTGATGTAGGGTTTCAACCCTTTCATGAAATTCCCCTCCATGGCGTCATCGGGCATTCCCCTCAATCGCCCAGATAGAAGCTCAAAGCGCTCCCGGTACTCTGTCACTGTGCCTTCCTGAACAAGAGACATGAACTGTTCATAATGGGTGCCCTCACTGGACACTCTGAACCTGTGCAGTAATAGGTCCTTGAACTCTTCCCAACTTCGTATAGGTTGTCGCCCCTCAATCCATTGGAATCAAGCCAATGATTTCCCCTCCAAGCAAATCGGGACAGCCATCAGCTTTTCCTCCTCCGTGACGCCGTTAACGGCGAAGTATCGCTCCACCCGGTAGACCCATCCGTACGCATCTTCCCCTTCGAATACGATGACCTTCAACTTCCTCATCCGTGTATCTGTCCGAGGAAGATTCCTCCCATCTTCCCATGGCCCATGCTGAAATCCCTCCCACTGAGGTCTTCCCCTCCACTCCCTTGGATACGGGGTCTGCACCCCCCTTCTTGGTGGTTCCCAAGGGGCTCGGCCCCCCTCGTGTGCGCCTCCCGGTTGTCTCGACCAACCACCCCCGACCTCTCCTGTGGCTCGGCCCAACTCCGACGGTCCTCCTGGACCTCTCGGCCACCCTCCTTGTGGCTCCCAAGTGGTGCGACCCATCTCTTGCACTCCTCCCGGCCTCATCGGCCACCCTCCATACGGACCGTGAGGGTCACGTACGGCTCCTCCCCCTTGGCCGGCGGCCCCCTCCCACGGGGCACCAGCCACGCCAGAGGCCTCCCACCCTTCCCTTGACCAAGGCTCTTGGCGCGAGATGTGAGGTGGTGCTTGCATGGCTTCCCCCAGTTGGCTTGCTCCATCTTCCCTAATTGAGAAATTAGGGTTAGGGTTTGACATCGGCGATTTCCCCTTTTCCTTCGGATTTGATTGAGCAACTTGGACGTCTACCAATTTACGGATCATCTCTTCCATTCCCCCAAATCTCTCTTTTAGGGATGAGAATTTTCCTTCCAACGACGAAAGCTTCTCTCCCACTTCCTCCTTCAATTGGCTCATCTCTCCCTCCAAAACTTCTACCTTCTTTGATGCCATGCCGTCTAGGATCGAGAGCTCTGATACCAACTTGATACGCCCTAGGGTTTCACCAATTCGATTTTGCCCTAATTTCTCTCAAATGAGCATGAGAGGAACAAAACAAGATCAAAAGCAAAGATTTTCCACGGTAAAATCCTTAGAGTTGTGCACTTTGATGATTTTCGGATTAGGGCACAAACCCTCCAAAACTTTGAAGGAAAACTCTCAAAATTAGAGCACAATCATAAAAAAGAGAAGGGAATCCATTTAGTATTGAAAGGGAAGCAAGTTCAACACAAAAGAAAGATACAATTTGTCCACTTCGAGAAGGACAAGGTCTCCCACTACAAAACTCTAGAAAAACAAGAGAAGGAAACTAAGAGGCTAAGAGAAAACTCCAAATGCATAACCCCAGAAATCCCCCCTCAATCCCTACTTAAAGCAAGCAAAAGACCCAACCAAACCCACTAGTGGGCTGCCCAAACTGAACCGCCCAGCTCAGGCTAGACATGAGCCAAACCGGTCCAGAAATGGACCGGTTCCGCTCAAGCCGAACGGCCCCGTCCCGCTCCGCGTCCCTGCTTCGGCGGATCGAACGGGCGCGCCGGTGCGGCGCCCGTTCCGGCTGTTTCCGCGCGCCGCAGGGTAGCCCGCCCTCCCTCTGCCGGTCGGCGTCGGCAGTGGCCCGCATCAGATTTTTATGTTATTTATGAAATCATTAATGTCCATTATAGTAAATATTGTCTTTTGATACTAGACGTGTGGTTTGTAGTGATGATCGTTTAAGGATTAGTTCATTATCTAAGTTATATAGGCTTGTCTCAGCAAGGACAAAAAGTGATTCAGGGAACAAACTCCAATGAAGGTTTGAGTTGAGTTGAAAAAATCTAATAAATTTGCCCTCAATAGTGCCCAAGCGTTCTTCAGACTGTGAGCTGATTTTACCTTCATTATATCACCTAAGTTCCTGCAAGTTCACCTGAACTCTGAGCTTATTGAGAAGATAAATAATGGATCAATGCAATGATAAAGGCAGGAGATGAGAAAAATAGAAGCGCGAAAAGAGAAAGGCGGGGAAAAGGGTGGGATGGATCATACAGGTAAAGGAGATTAAGAAAATGGAGAAAACAAGTAATAAGAAGTTCAAAGTAGTGTGAGGGACTAACTTTATTTTACTTCTTTAGTTCCTGAGTTAATTCTTTCTAATCTTTTGAAAAATGATTAAAAAAATCATCTCCTCCTTCATTACAACTTTTTGAGGTGATGTTTTTTAATCCTTTACTCTTCATTCGTTTTTAGACCAACATTTGGGTTTATATGGATAAGAATGGTCATTTGACTGGATGCACACATGAATAAGAAAGAATGGTAAATGCTCTTGAGGTTGAGGTTTTGGATATTAATTCCCGTGAAATTTGAGTTATTTCAAGTTTTGAATATTTTTATAATTATTTCAGGTTAACTTTGTTTGAAATCTTTTTTCAATTTTGAATATAATCGATCCTAGGTTGTTTTCCTTTGTTTGATATATTCAAGTTTTAATTGGTTATATTCATGAAATCATGTTCCTCAGGAGAGTGTCTTGGGATGACGATGTCACTGTTGTATTCACGAATATCTCCAACAACAACAATAATAACAACATCAAGCATTTATCTCACTACGTGGGGTCGCCACATGAATCATTTTTCTTCATTGTGTCATGTTAAGAGTCAAATTTTCATTTGAATTTAATAAAAAAAAATCATTTTTGATACTTTCTAACCAAGTATTTTTAGGCTTACCTTTATATTTCTTAACAAAGATCAAATCTAATACATCTACTCTCCTAACCAAGTCATCGGAAGGCTGGTGTTTTATGTGAACAAACCATCTAAGGTGACTCTCTTTAATCTTACCTATCACTGGAGCTACTCCAATATTTTCATGTTATACTTGTTTTGCATTCTGTCTCTAAGAGTAAAGCCACTCATCCACCTAAGCATCCTCATCTTTGCAACGCTTAATTTAATTTTATGCTCCTCTTTTAATGGACAATATTTTGCACCATAAAGCATTGCATGTCTTACCATCATCTCATAGAAATTTCTATTATGTTTGAGGGGTATTTTCTATCTCACAACAGTCCCGATGCATTCCTCCACTTTAACCATCCAACTTGAATTCTACTAATAATTTCCACATCTATTTCACCATCACTTTGAACAATAGACTCAAGATATCTAAAATTTGTACTCTTTTTAATGGCTTGATCGTCCAAATTCACAATCTTATGCACTAGATCTATTATTACTAAAATTGCACTCTATGCATTCATGAATATCTCTGCACCAATAAATGAGTGGCATACGATTCAATTTGAGTCTAAATTGCCTAATATAATGTTCGAACTTGGTCGGGTGACAAGTATATAATTATGAATCAATGAATGAATTGGTTCAAATATATATATAGCTCATATTTATTTAATCATCATTAAATATACATCAATACTATTTAATCCTTATTAAATATACATCAAATATAGCTTCATATGCATATTTAATTAAATGTACCATTTTCTTAATGATCATCCATTAAGATGTGTTGGTTCAAAAACATTACCTATGGCATTATTTGATTGGGGAAAAACAAAGAATCACCATTAACAGACCATTTCATTTTCCTAAAAGCATTTCCAAGAGAAACTTATTATAAAAATAGAAAATCATATGCATAAGGGGAATAATATAGAGAGGGGAAGTAACCACCCAACCAAGCCATATATATGCTTCCTTATTAAAAGACATTAGATATTTTATTTGGTATTTGATGAACCATGGTCAATAGCCTTGACCATTCAATGAAAGATCCCAGTAGCTCTCAAACGTCATCGATCAGACTGACTTCCATTATTTGTTGAAATACAACCCACAGAGTTTATGTCCAGATTGATATGCTCATCTCCATGCCCAACTTGCTACAGTAGCATTCTAATGTTGAGATGTTCCCAAGCATCTTGCTAATGCCTTAATCCTTTTAGACAATATCCCAAAACCTATTCTCCTTTTTAGCATCATGACATCCAACTTGTGACATACTGAGTTGTCACATTATCATTCAACTTACTACCTATCAATGTATTTCTTCAGTCAGAAACATCAACCATTGCTTGTGTTTAGACATTATCCCGAGTCATTGCCCTTCCAAGCCAAACTGCCATCTTGGCACTCTGACCAGTTGATCTAAATTGACATCTAGCCTTCTTGATCTACAACATCAACTCATAGAGGTTCGAATTTCTGTCATCTTGACATTAAAGCATTCTCGAGTTAAAAGATAGATGTGGTTTATGGAACTGCCACTTCTTGATTGTGCTTTATTTCACTCACAACAATCCTTTATTGTGTTTTTTTCTTGCCATTTAGTTGGTAGTCATTTGCTCTTCTTGAGTAGCGTTCATCAAAATTATTTTAATGGCTTCTATAAAATGTTCGATCACATTGGTTTCTTGGTAAATCTTTGTATGATGCTACAACACCTAGCATGCCTTAATATTTTGTGAAGTTGGCAGTAACTTTATGCCTACAAAAATATCTCAAAAACAAATCAAACTCATTCAATAATATATATATATATATATAATAATAATAATATTGGTGTTCTCTAAATCTTTGAATGATAATTGTCTGCAAGAACAACTAGCATGCCCTAGCTATTTTGTGAATTTGGCAGCAACTTTATGCCATTAAATTTCTCTCAACAACACATAAAAGCCATTCAACAATGCATATAATAATCTCAGCTTTCGCTCCCAAGCTCTTGACGATCTCATATGTACACTCAACTAGCTTGATTATGTACATTCAATAACTTTGTTGACATTATTGTTTCTCCTTTTATATAGTCCATGTAATGCTTTGAACAATATTCTCAAGCACCTCAATATGGTATGGATTAGCTCGCTAATGTGTTTAACAACATTTTTTCTATTTAAAAAATTGTGCATGTTCTCCCTACTGATCCCCTGCGCAAAAAAAAAAGGACCAACTTTCATGTTCTTGAGTAGAGAATAGGATTCATGATCTCTTTGATCATCTCAATAACCTTTCAATGCTCTTAGTAAGACATTCTTGACTCAACGAGACATTTTATTGTCACTTTCTATAGTTGCACTTATCATTCAATTCCTATGTGTATATCATCTTCTTTAGTTAACAATTATGTTCATTTAATGTCATGATATAAAGCAGTCATGATGAATGGCTTCGTTACTCCTGGACTTCTCGCGATAATTTATATCCAGAAGTTCCCTTAAGGGACATTCCTTTGAGGAATTTATATGAAGGCATTACTTTAATAATTACAACCAAACTCTCAAATATTTTATTTGTAGGCTTCTTTCCACAAGATACAATTTCTTGATGATTTGATGGTTTTCTGGAACTCTTTTCTGTAAGGTATAAGTGAGGTATAATTTCTCTAATGTGCTTATAAGGATCTCGGCAACGATTTCATAATGACTAATAAATTGATCCGTCTCCAAATTTAATTATTTGATGGCATTTCTCCTTTTCTTTTATCATCTTCTCGAACATCACGGTATACATGTCACATTGCCATGCAGGTAACGCAATAAAGACTATTAAACCAACAATAATCAAACATAAATTAAAAATATTATGAACTACGTTGAGTTTGATCTTTTCACTTGAACATTATTTATTCTTCTCTTGAATGATATATGACACAATTCTGATGCATCTGAATGTGCTAACTCTGTCTCTCAAAAGACCTATTACCCATTTATTTTATTACGAATAGTCAATACAATTATCATTTCTCATAAATATCAGTTTTTCTCTTTTTATTTTAAGAACTCTTGAACGTAACACTTTTCCTAACACTCTTTTATGACTAAGCAAGGAAATCCAAATCTCTCTTCTCAACTTGGGAGCCATATGAATTTTCATCATTTATATTAATGTAGTTCATTCATAAAATCTCACTAAACTCAGAAAAAAATAATAATATCAGCTCATATTCGAACCTCGTAGTAGATATCTTAATTCTACACAGGCATGAATAATTAGTTATCATAAAATCTCCAGTAGTCAATATAATAGTTGAACTGGTTTGGAATGCAATGGGATGTAAACCTACCGAAGCAAATAACTTTTTTGTCATAAACGAAATGTCTAGCACCAAGATCAAAGATAATTATGTAGGATTTAGTAAAAATAAGAGTTTGTACTTGTCATTGTATCATATGTATCATTTGCTTATTGATGAGTTAGACTGTAAATTCTATCCTTAACTGAATAGGAACAAATGAAGTAGTAGTCCCCTTTAACTTTCATTGGGCATTTATTGTTGTAATCCTTCCTCACCTCTGCTTTTGAAATCTTGATTATATGCTCTAGGTAGAGTCCCGCAATTCATTACTTCTTTGTGGACTGTCTATCATCTTATGCCCAAGCTGGCTGCAGTAGAAGCACTGTCTTTTGACTAGATAAAATTATCCATATGTATTTTCTCACATGTATTATACATTGGTTTACTTCTAGTAGATGCAGTTGGGCCCCTTTCAAACTCTCCAAGTCTAAATATACTCTTATTTCCACTGAAATCACTTCTAGACCAGGTTGTACCAACAGGGACACCACACAAGTATGAGACACATAAATTATTGAAAATGTAGGATATCAGGATATGGATACGATGCGGACACAGCATAACATAAAAGTTTTAATATGCATCTTTCATTCTTAGTATCAGTGTTACTTGGCAAGGAAATCATTGAATTCACAATTGCAGTAAATGGGGGATTTTTCTTCCGGTGATTGCATTACTTTCTATGCTAATATAGATGCAGTGTTCAAAATGTGCAAGGCTTTTAGGAAAAAAATTGTCAATATTTTTTGTGCTTGTTTACCAGCCATCCAAAAAATTGTTTGCTGAATTAATTTTAAAGCTGTGAATGAAAAACGTCCTTTGAAGAAAATTTCTATTGCCTTCAACATTGGTTTCAACATGTGAAGATGTAGTTAAAGACTTAAAGATGTAAGAAAATTTTGGCATAGAAACTTTTCAGTTTTCATTCTTTGAGAAGAAATTAAACTGTGAAAGCAACCATTTGGCATATTAACTTTAAAAAACATAAAATGCCTATTACCTTACCTAACTACTACTAAGATTTCTAATGAAGTGAAGGACTTGTGGGCCTGCGGCACAGATTGTTGCTGAAGCACCTCTTTCTAGTCGTCGATCTACTGTTGTTGGAGCAATTTGACATTAGGATCATGAATGGAGCAGGAACTTGTTGCTGTTTGGAATCTTCCTCATCGCCGTTTGCAGATCATTCACTCAAATCATTAAGAACTCAAGCTGTGCCTGTGCAATTGCAATTGAACAGGGATCGAACAAGGGTCGAGATAGGAATAGGGCTGGTTGATTCGATTATTTTATGTTTTATTAGGTAATAAAATTTTAACTCAATATTTAGAAAAGTATATTTAAAAAAATTATTAAGAAATATTAGGATAAGTGTGCTTGATTTTTTTAAAATATTATTTTATTTGGACACACTTGTGCACTGTTTGACACTTATTCTAGTCATGTCAGGCGTGTGTCCGTGTCCGACACTACATACCTTATTATGGAGGAGTGTCGATGCATCATAGCTTCTAGATCATTATCTCCATCAACTCTATAAATTCTTGATTTTTAACGGAACAAATTGATTCCATCAATTTTCCTTGAGTTCTCTAAAAAATCTATGACTCTTCTTCTCTAAAGTGCTAAGTATCTATAAAGCTACCTTACTAAAGTTGAGAATCCAGCCTCAATTTGCATCATTTTTTTCTCCTTGCACTAACCTCATAAAGAACTCTTGCATTAGTTGCCCAGCCAATGGGGAAAACAAATTACTCTCTTAACACATCAGTGAATTCTGTCCATATGATCATAGAATTTAATTTTTAAAAAATTTCTCATGCTATTGGCTAAGCCACTAGCACCCCGTCTCTCCTTCAAATAGAAACATAATTAATGGCACTTCTCCACTGCATCTCTGAAAAGATATGGCTTTATTCAATAAAATGTCTACAAATGTTTGCTTCTCTCATCTATTCTTCTAATAGACATTCATGTTATGTGCATCACTCATTAATTGAGCTACTAGGCAGGTATAGTGCTTCATAGAATAGCTCAAAGTATATTTTGCATAGTTAAGTTCTTGCTTGAGTTATGCCCAGTTGTTATTTCCTGATCCTAAGATTACTTGTAAACACAACCCCAATACTTTCACATTGGAGCAATTATATATATATATATATATATATATATATATATATATATATATATATATATATATATATATATATATATATTCTAATAGCATATACAAACCATTACTTATCAGCTTAAGCTATATGATTCCTATCATGCATCTAACGATCAACCTATGGTTTCTTACTTAATCAATTCATTGTTTTGATATGAATTTTTTTATAGGAAGTGAATGCTCTTTTTATCAAATCAACGGATGAAATACAAAAAATTGGGAAGAACAACCAAAATATAATTTTTATTTATAAGAATTATAAAGGAAAATGCAAGATACAATTGGATCTTCAATTGGAGATGAAGATCCAGCTCTCCCAAATCCCTAGCCACCGGCTAGAGCCAAATAACCTAAGAATAAAATAAATTTAGCAAACAAGATATAACCCTAATCATAGGAAAAAGCCCCTAGTTAAAGCATATAATAAACGATAAATACCCAAACGGTCTTCTCCCAATACCCTCCCAAATATGTCATATTTCCTAATTATTAATTGCTTTCTTGGGCTGTTAGCATGGTGGAAGGCTATGACTAATTTAGGATTATTGATAGATTTTATTTGAGATTTTCTTGCAATTGATGACCATGTTTTTTTATGAAAAATGATGAGGATTTTTAGAACATCAGTCACAATATGTGGAGAGGTTGATCTTGCCTATGTGTCCTTTTAACTGGATTGAGGAAGTTTAAGTAAATTCAGGTGATTTTTGATCAATTGGATATTTAGATATGAAGCTATACTTTTTTTTATATGGATTGGTCACAACACGTGGATGTTAGGAGTTAGGGTTTGTGGAAGGGGATTGACTACATTGTTGTAAGGTTTGAAGTGGTATAGTGCTTTTGGAAGATGATTGGGATGTTAGGGAACAATTTTAGATAGGTTGGCAAACATCTTAGTGTTCAAGCCTTCACTTGATTGATTCACAAATCAATTTGAAAGCAAGTAGCACCAACTTCTCATAGTTTTGACAAGAGATCAAACCTAATTTTCATTGAAATAATTGGGGGCATAAATAATAAATTTGTATTGTAGAAAAGAAGTAAAACACACTAGAAAATACTCCATATCCCTCCAAGACATATGGTTCTCTCTCTCATTCGCTCCTATTTAACAAATTAAATAAGCCTCTCTAAATTTGAATAATTCTTTAAAATATTTTTCTTGTCATTGGGAAACATCAATTTTTATTGATTGATGAGCTTCCAAAAATATCGGTGAACAGTGAAAAAATTACCCCAAATTCATGTCCTTCCCTTCAAATTTCCCTAAAAATTTTTTTAAAAATAATTAATTATCATGAAATTGGACCTATGTAATTGATCTAGTGAGAGGCTTCTTTACTTGTGTTGCATCAACTTATATATTATTATTTTTCCACTTATCTTTACTTTTTTTTCTTTATATTGAAATCCCTTCTTGTGTTGTAGAGTTCCCCCTCTCAATACCTTGACCCATGTAAAAAATATTTATTTCTTTGTAAACTCACTTAAAACAGAAAGTCTATCTTATTTCCTTTCAACAACATCCACGCACTTCAAAACCCCTTAACAACCCTAAATCCTTATTTTTACAACTTCTCAACGTTCTAAATTCATGGTAGCCAAGCCTTTGCCCCATCTTAGCTCCACAGTAATCAATCCCCATAAGCTCCTCCCTCTCAACTAAAACCCAAACTTGCCTAACCCATTTAGTGAACCATCGGTTAAAAAGTGAAGAGCGAAATGAATCATATTCAAGGCGAGGTAATTTTAGATTTAAAAATGTTTAACCACTGAATCACCTAAAAGCTATATATATAATTTGAACCAGCAATTGATCCATTTGTAGAGTGCTGTTCGAGTAAAATTCGCAGCCCTAGCTATAATCTTATCTCAGGTGTATAGTTAACCTTTGAAAAGGAAAATAATGGTTCCTATTGTATCATTGCTGTTCGTTTAGATAACTGATTACCTTTTCCTTTTTTTTTTTTTTTTTTTTTTAAACGTTCAGCTGTCTAAGTATTATTTTGATACGTCATATTTACTCAATAAAACAATTTGGAGATACTGCTATTTAAATACTTGCCAAAATAAATTAAACTTGGCTTTGATTCTGAAGTTTGAGGTACCATTAGCAATTATAACTCATTTCTTCTTATCCATTTGTTATTGTCAATAAAACGTAATAATTAAGGTACTTTGCTTAACTGGTTATCTTGAAACTTCCTTTAAAATGTTTTGTTTGCAAGTCTTCCGGTCAAAATTGCTTGTTTGCTAGTGTTCATGTAGGGCTCTTTGAGATATTTTGATTATGCCTTTACTTCCGCAAAAAAATTAGTAGAGTTGGTTACTTGTCATTGAATTGAAGTGATGCATGTAGAATTTTAAGGTATGATAATACAGGCATGAAATTCAAGATTCATTTGCGATATGTGAAGATTTGAATTGAATTCATGATACAGATATATTTATATCTTTTATATGGCCAAAGAACATGGAGAAAGCAGCTAAATGATGCTCGTTTCATTTACTTATTGGGCTGATAAAACTTTTTTTTTTTTTTGTATTTTTCTCAGTTTTGTTGGTATATCATATGTACATGGCACTCTATCCATCTTAACAGATTATAAAGAACGAGGACCTTGAAGAGCTGCGAGAACTGGGTTCTGGGACATTTGGAACTGTGTACCATGGAAAGTGGAGGGGAACTGATGTTGCTATTAAGCGGATAAAGAAGAGCTGCTTCACTGGGCGCTCATCTGAGCAAGAGAGACTGGTATTACATTTTTCAAAACTTTCTAGATGCTTACCATCATTGATATTTTGACCTCAAGAAATTTCCCCAGTCATTCTAGATTTACCAGTCTGGAAGATAATATTTAGTCCTATTTTTATCTGACTGACAGACACAAGAATTCTGGAGGGAAGCGGAGATCCTCTCAAAGCTTCACCATCCAAATGTGGTGGCTTTTTATGGGGTTGTGCAAGATGGTCCAGGAGAGTACATTGGCGACAGTAACAGAGTTCATGGTTAATGGATCTCTTAGACATGTTTTGCTTCGTAAAGACAGGTAAATACAAAATTCATTCTTTCATTTCAACTTCTTATTCTTTTTTATTTTCTTGAGTGCTTGCGTCCAAGTAAACTTCATGAAAATGATAGGTATCTGGACCGCCGGAAGAGGCTTATAATTGCAATGGATGCTGCTTTTGGAATGGAATATTTACATTCAAAGAATATTGTGCATTTTGATTTAAAATGTGATAACTTGCTTGTGAACCTGAAAGATCAATCACGCCCCATTTGCAAGGTAACTTAGAATTTTCTCATACCAAAGGTTGCATATTGATTTTTCATGCTTTTCAATATTTGTCCATCCATTAACTGAAAATAACTTATAAGGTTGGAGACTTTGGCTTGTCCAAAATAAAACGGAATACACTTGTTTCTGGTGGTGTGAGAGGAACATTGCCATGGATGGCTCCAGAACTATTAAATGGCAGTAGCAACAAAGTTTCTGAAAAGGTTATACTTCCATTTTGTTATTTTGTTTATAACATCAAAAAATAATAATCGAGTAATATAACATAGCTGAATCCATGTCTGTTCTACTCTTATTTTTTGTGGTGATTTGTGTATGTTTTGTAGTACTAATGGTAGTTATTGATTGAACAAATTGCTGCAGGTTGATGTTTTTTCTTTTGGCATTGTCCTGTGGGAGATTCTCACTGGTGATGAGCCTTATGCTAATATGCATTATGGTGCCATTATAGGTATGCCAATTGTTGCCTGTTCTAGTTATAGTTTTTTTTTTTTCCCCCCTTTTGCATAGCTGCAGTTTTTGAGATAGATTTAAGGGTGCTTTTTGGAGAAGTTTTTCCAAATTTCTACCTTACAAACTTGTGCTATATTCATGTTTGATTATAACTTTATTGTAGCTTTTCAAAAATTTCTATTGAGGAGATTTTTCACTATCAAATATATTAGAATATAGTAGTCTGAGAAAGCTAGTCAGATTGTTTTTAGGGGAAAATTTTATAAGAACAACTTTATTTTTAAAAAAAAAATCTACTTTTTTCATTGTAATTCAGCAATAACGACCTTTGATCCGTTGTTAAATACAGGAGGTATTGTGAATAATACGCTGAGGCCACTCATTCCAGTTTCCTGTGATCCTGAATGGAGAAGATTAATGGAACTATGTTGGGCTCCAGATCCACAGCAGCGCCCATCCTTCACACAAATTGCTAATCGTTTGCGCGCCATGTCTCAATCCAAACCAGCAAAATGATGGTGCCCATCTATAGCTTAATATTGTTGTTTATAGAGCTTGTGTGCAGCATATGTTATATGTATATTTGCGATTGGCATTCCAGACCTGTAGATTTTGCGTTATATTTTGAATCTGGGAGGTTATGTTTTGTGGGTTTTCAAATATTTTTTTATGGATTGATTTGTTATGTATTTATATAAATTTGGATGTTTTGCTACCATAACACAATGGATGTGTGTATATGTGAAAACATACAATGTGAGCAGAGTTTTTTGTTTTTTTTTTTTTATAAATTTTCTCGACATTATATTTATTTGATTTTGTGAAATACCGATTATGATGTGATTTGATTGATTAGATCATGTATGGAACTCAAAATAGCTCAATTAGATCATGCCAATATATTGTTTGGTTTGTTCATATCTTGTTTGTATGTCCAACTTGTTAAATATGATTTTGGTTATAGCCAATGTTTTCTGCATTATTTCCTCGTTTATGCAGAGTATAAACTTGACAGCAGCTTTCAATTGTTCTTGTTTTCCCTCATCATTTCCATACTATCAAAAATCTTTTTTTACCCAAAAGATCTTAAAATGGCTTCATGTATGAAAGATGCTCTTCTACAACGCCCATTTTCAAGGAATAACTTAGGCAAATTAAGGCTTCGTTTGGGATAGCTTTTTTATTGCTTTCTAAAATGAAGTTTTAATAAAAAAAAATTTATTTCTGTACTAAAATTCTGTTTTAGAAAGCAATGAAAAAGCCATCCCAAGCGAAGCCTAAGACTTTATTTGTAACCGTTTTTTTATTGTTTAAAGCAATTTTTTTAGTACAAATTTTAATTTATATTAAAAATTTAATTTAAGAAACAATAAAAAAATTATTTCAAATGAAGCCTAAATTTGCATTTAGTTTCTATTATTTGTGATCTCATAAATACAACTCGAGTTTAGCTCAGGTAAGTCCTTTTACATGTAAAATAATTAGTAACATCCAAATTACAAAAACAGTGCTTAAAATATGTTTAAGTCAGAGGAATTTGCTATTTAATACTACTTTTAGTCTGAGGAATGAAAACAAACAGCAAAACTGAAGCTTCTCACAATCTATATCACCAAGATAGGCAATCTCTGTGTCTCAACCAAGAAACAAATTTCTTGAAGAACACTCCTTTCACAAGAATCAACATTGCTACAAATTGCCAAAAGAGTAAACAATTGATATTTTTCTAGGTTTGAAAGTTTTCCTTTTTGTGCTCATTAACTTAATAAGCTGTTCCTCCCTTTTAAAGCTCAAAATCAACATCCTATAACTGATATAAAACAGCATCACTCAACTGCTTTGATGTCAAAATATACCAAATCATCACAACTTACTTTTTGCCCCTTTTCCTCTTAAGAGTTCCTGCCAGTGCCTTGGAAGCACTCTTTCCTTCAAGCTTTTTAAGATCTTTTCTCACCATGACACTGGCCATGCCCTTGCGAGCCACAGCTTTTCGATCCACTCTTCGGTTGAGAAGCTTGCGATCGAGAGGCCAATAAGCATAGGGCTCCAGCTTGCCTTTCTTCTTCAAATCACCACCAGCTTTTTTGCTGGTGTATTCAACTCCTGTATAAGACCAACCAGACTCCGTCTTCTGGCGCTTCCTCTGTGAGCTCAATAAAGATTTTCCTGATTTGCGGCTACTAGTTAAGCTTCTTGTATCAGAAACAGGATCTGAAGAATTTTTCTGCGGCTTGGGTTTGACACAATCATCGCGCACAATGAGACGGCCATCATTATCCATTTCTGGCTTGTCGTCGCAATCTTCCACTTTCCTATTGGGCTTTGATGTCGACAGAAGGACCGATCTGGTCGTCCTGCGATCCAATAAGTCGAGTGGATCATCATCTGACTGATCTAGTAAGTCTTCTGGCAAGCTCTTCTTAAATAACTTACGCATTCGGCTGGACCTAAAAAAAAAAAAGCAATTATGGTGAGAAAGAAAGAAGAACATAACCGAAAATTTGTCTAGAAAGCACAATTAAGTGATTAGTGGCTCAAGATTTGTCATCCCTCAGCGCTAAAAAACTTCTATGAAAGAAAAAAGGCAGAGCAAATGCACACCTTAATGAAGCTCTGGAAGCATGAAAAGAGGTCCTTCTGCGTGCTACTCCATTTTCAATATCACTTCCTTCACCTCCATCCTCATCTCCAATATCAGAAAATATGCGGGTATGATTCCATCTACTGTGCCTAACAAGTGGTTTTGATCAAATAAGTACAAAACTAGAGCATGAGCAAGTTAACAGCGGTGAAAAACTTTGTATTAGCATGTAAAATAATCTACAATGAACTTAATTTATATTAGCTACAGAAACAAGCATTAAATTTTGTAAATCATTGAAGCATGTATGAACAAACTTAGGGTTCGTTTCAATTCTGATTTATAGCTACGTTGTGCTCTTAGCAGATAATGTTCCACACTCCCACTTATGCTCATTTGGATGACAGCTCAATATTTCCTTCGCTAAAACTGCGTCGCCAAAAAAACAAAATCTACAGCAGTTATCTTTCATCCGCCCTTTTTGATGACCCGATTACATGGGCCCCCTTATTAATCACAAATACAATCACAGTATCTTATATATGTCATGCTGCCTATCACTTGCAATCAGATGCTCCACCGTCGCCCAGCCTCATGCACCGCTCAAACTGCCCTATTCTCCACGCACCCATCGCCCAACACGCCAAATCATCGGCAGCCAAGTTACCACTCAACCGAAATCTTCCACCGCAACACATCGAAGCCACATTCACTCATACTACAGAAAAAACGGTTCATGATCTACCTCCTGTAGCTGTGATCCCGTCATTCACCACTTTAGTATCTCACTGGCAAAAAGTTCCCTCACTAATCCCCAAGATCTATGGAACTGCAATAGAACACTTGCACTTCAATTTTTTTGTTTTTTAAATAATCTCCTTTCTATTAATTTTTAGGGTTTAGAGTTGTGTTTACAGCTAAAAGCATGCTTGAGAAAAGCATGAATTGATATTATATTTATACAATTTTAGAACTTGATCTCATTAATTATAGTAATTTTAAGTGATTATTTGTCATGATTTTTAATTTTTTACTGTTCACAACACAAAAAATGCTGAAAATACCTGCAACTAAACATGTAAATTCCGCTTTTGATAGAAACAATAGCTCAACAAGTCCATTAGGCAATATCAACAATTTTAACAGCGGTAGTTTTCTCAACTTAACATTAACTGCATGTACAGAACGCATTTATATCCAGATTGGAATACCTGGAAACACTTGTTCTTGAGTACAACGAATTAACATCTTCCTGAGATTTAGTTTTCCTTTCTTTTCGCTCCTTAATCTGACATCATGCCAGATTGGACAAATTAAAAAAAAAAAAAATCAAACAAAGGTGATGTAACGACATGATCAAGCTACTTACCTTGCGAATGTTTTTTAGAAGTTTCAGGTGTTCTTCAGGCATTACTGCCTTAACAGCATCTACACCACATTTACTCACAAGCATCTCAATAAGAGATTTAATCTGGCAATAAAAAACAGAATAAATACGTGTGGATGTATTTAGAAGGAAAAAGGTCATAATATAGCATAACCAAAATACTGTGCGAAATTGCTTGTTAAGATCAATATCTCATGTAACAATCATCGATATGAATTAAGGAGACTTCATAAAGCCAATCCCAATTACAAGTGTGACAATGCTCATGATGATGAACAAAAAATAAGAACCAGCAGCATTTAATATAAGTCTTTACTTCATTATACATCACTCTTTTGACAGTATAAAATAAAAAATTATATCATATATCATGGATGTTAGTTGAGTTAAATAAAATGGACTTTATTGATTAGCTTGGTGCAAAATGAGGACTTGTTTCTCACGAAAAAATATACATGCCTGTTGTGTCAAACAAGGTTTAAATTTAGATAAAAGGATCACAGTAATTTAAGAAACAATAGCTCAACCGCCATAAACTCAAAGAGGCATTCTTGACAATTCAAGAAGCAGCACAGGAATGAAAATCAATACGTAAACTATACATTTTTTTATTAAGGGTGAAAAAGTTTAGAGTTGCACATTTTGGAAGAATCCAATGGATTTCATTTAAAGTATCATAACAACCAATTTCTACGCACGGATATTAAAAATGCACAGCATGACAGACTCGTACCAGGTATGACAAAAGAAACTGGCAACATGGTCAAATTCTAAGAAAAATACTTTCTTTACCCTGGCATATCAATATCCGATGTGTATCTAATCCACATGGACCACTGATGCTTATTAAAATGTCATTGACCATACATTAATAACATAAACATAAAATTTAAAAAAAAACTCCCTCTAAATGGGTAAATAGGGATGCAGCATACGTTCATGACCCGCCCATTTTATTCTGAAAGATCAGTTGCTAATCATCATTTATGGTGTTTGGTTGTTTTGTTTACAAGAAAATTTAATGTTATGAATTTATGATTGTTTTAAGAATAGAAATATATTCCAAAAAAAATTTGTTGATTTTAATTAGAGCATAAAATAACTTTTGCATTTTATTTTATAAGTAGGACACAAATCCAAACTCATTAACTCGACACAGGGAGAAGTTTATGGCAAACCAAAGTACTTTAGTCTCAAACTTAATACCTCTACACTAGAAAACAAGATGCATATCACCCGAAATAGAGCCCATAAGAGCTCCCTGATTATGATTTATTCAAGTTGAAGGTATTGCAATCAAATTTCATGGTTCTAGATTATATATATATATATATATATATATATATATATATATATATATATATATATATATATATATATATATATATATATATATATATATAAAGAGAGAGAGAGAGAGGAAAGGAAAGGAAAAATCGTACACAACTTGGATCTTGAGAACACACCAGCCTAAAATATAATCAAAATTCAAATCATGGGTCCTCATTTATAGAGATGTGATAATAAAGAACATGGCCTAAGAATGCATTGTAGGGCTCTTAGATCAAGTTTAATCTTTTGGGAAGAAAGTTTATTAGGAATGTGGAAGTTAGGGTAACTTTTAATAAAATTTCAAAGCATTCCCCTTAAAGAGAAGAGCCCCAATGGCCTCAATAGATGAGAATTTCTTCTTTTTGCGACCGCATTTTGTTGTGAAGTGCCTGCACAAGATCATTCATCTATAATGCCCTTTCATTAAAAAAAGATGACAAGGTTTGATTAAAATACTCATTCTCATCATTATATATAATACATTTATTATTAATGCTAAACTGGATCAAGAACATTTTATGAAACATGAGGGATTCAGTATTGCACTCACATGTAAGTTATTTTTCACGAGAAAAAGCTTAGTAGTGTGCAGGCAATTGTCAATGAAAATAACAAATTATTTAGACCCATTAATATTAGTGACACGAAATAGCCCTCATACATCAATATGGATAAAGGAAAAGACATTGAAGTTTTTGAGTGATTTATGGGATAGCGTACTCTATGTTGTTTGGCCATTTGACGCACCTCACCCTCATACTCTTCAAGTTTTATTTTATTGAATAATATAGAAAATATGAATCATAATACAATAAAAAATGGATGACCCATTTGAATATGCTACAACCAAATTTAAGCCCTCGTATTCAAAGTTAAAAAAAAAAAGAAAAAAACAAAAAAAAAATACAAAAAAAAGATTGCAGCATGTGATCAATATTAGTTGAAGTCCTTTTCATTCCTCAACATGTCAAACCATCTTTTTGTAGTTCAATCCTAAAATAGACAATAAGTAAGATAAAATACTATAATGCAATTTAGGTGGGACGTCAATTTTTTAATTGATAATAAATCCATGAACTCATCTGATTGAGCCAAAAACAAATACACATTTGTTTATTTAATGTTGTCAAGAAGGTGTAGAGTTTCTTTATTTTTTCTTGCTTTACTCCTTTCACCTCTACTTTAGTTTTTTCTTCCATAAAAGTAGTGTTGGCTTATTTTTATTGTATGGAGGTATCCCTTGAGTTTCTAACATTTTTTTGTTGCATGTTTTGCCTTTTTGCATTAAAGGATTCAAGTCATGACTATTCGACAATTTTTACGTTGGCTGTCAAGTACCTAATGCAACCCTCCACTTTTCTCATCCAGGACTTTGGGACCTGACAACGGCAGTGTTAAGTGGAGAAATCGATGGGGATATTATCAGTAGAATTCAAGTTGGATGGTTGAATTAGAGGAATGCATTAGGCTTGTTGTGTGACAGAGAGTTCCCCTCAAACTTAAGGGAAAATTCTATAAGATGGTGGTCAGACCTATAATGCTTTATGGTGCAGAATGTTAGCAATTAAAATATAAGCATAATAATAAGTAAAGTGTTGCATAGATGAGGATGCTCATGCGGATGAGTGAGTTTACCCTTAGAGACAAGAAACAAAATGAGCATATACGTGAAAAGGTTGGAGCAGCTTTAGTGGAAGATAGGATTTAGAGAGTCGCCTTAAATGATTTGGTCACATAAAACAACGGCCTTTTGATGACCCGATTAGGAAAGTAGAAGTATTAGATTTGACTTATATTAAGAAAGGTAGAGGTAGACCTAAAAATATTTGATTAGAAAATATTAGAAGACACAATGGAGAAAAAGGATTCATGTAGCCGACCCCACGTTGTGGGACAAAGGCTTGATATTGTTGTTGTTGTTACCTTTTTGCAACAATTATACAATATACATTCTCAATAAGAAAATGATCAAAATAGTTCATTGACTTTTTATAAAGGACCAAAATATTATCCAATTATATTAAAATCATTTTGGCCCCTAAAATTTTTAAAAAGGAATCAAAATAGTCTTATGGTGGGACTATTTTAATTCCTCTTTAAGGAGTTAAGGGACTAAAATGGTTCTTTAATATAGTTTGGAACTATTTTGATCTTTCATAAAAAGTCAAGGGAACAATTTAATCCTTTTCTCCATTCTCAATTACTATACCTTGGTGGGTCCAATTTGATCTTGTATGACTCAATTCTACTTGTGTGTTTGATGCAGGAGTAGCAATTAGGGCAATATTGTCACCTATGTATGGATCCTGTTTCTTACATAATATTGTCTTCCTTAATAGTATATAAAAGTTTATTTAAGTTGGGAAGGGACTTTTTTTAACTATTTGGATACATACTTGGCCATATTCCACATATAGGAATTCCTAAATTCTTTCTACTACACAAGTTCAAAGCATTACTGCATCTTCAAATCTAATTTTGAAATGCTGGTAGAAAATTGAAATTGAGCCATAGATTTTTCATTATGTTATAATATTCAATAATTGAAATTTGCTTAATGGTGTAAATTTTTCTTGATTTCATAGATAAAGATGGCATCACACCTTGGAATATGTTTGCTTCGTCGCGCCAAAGATATCTTTGGCTATACTTAGAAAAATGTAGGTTTCGCTGACTTCTAGTAACATAGAATTCCATAGCCATGACATAACTGAGAAATCTTCTGCATACCATATGGTAAAATCATGACAAAACTGAGATAATCTTTGCTTTATATGGGGACCAATAAGTTTGCCCAACTTTTCTTTTCCTTTGAGGAAAGCTTTCACAATTTAGGACCCAAAAAAAGAAAATTTTCCCCATTCAATTTGAATGAAGGCTGATGGTTTTGGTACTCCACTGAAGTTTGATTAGATCCATTTGATATGTCAACAACTTCAGATATAAAAAGCATATTTTTAAAGAAAAAATTCATCTATTGGTGTTTGATGTTTGGTGAAAGCCACGGGCGTTGTGGCCTTATAAGGTGGGAACAGTAGTTAAATGTTACTTGTGGTGGAGGCTACTGCTCGGGTGATGGGACTACTTATTGGGAATTGGCTGAGAAGAAGACAACAAGTGGACACTACAAGCTATTGGAAGGACGGAAGCAATGCGGAGATTTGTTGGACAACAAGCGATATTGCTCAGGAACCTTTTTATACTAGAGTACTGTAAGAAATATTTAAATTTGTGAGTAAGATTTTAGATCTTAAGATTTTGTCTGTGCATGAGGATGCTAATGTTATGTGGGAAAAAGTGGCTAGTGATATTAAGAATATTGCAAAAGATGTGCTTGGAGTATCTAAGGGAAAAGCTCCTAATAGTAAAAATAGTTGGTGGTGGAATCCAATTGTGCAAGAAAAGATTAAAAATAAGAAGATTTGTTATAAAAATTGGTTTAATTTTAAAAATTCTGATAATTGGGAATTATATAAAGTGGCTCGTAAGGATTCTAAGAAAGCAATATGCGATGCAAAGACATTAGCTTTTAGCGATTTATATAATAGATTAAATACTAAGGAGGGAGAAAGATATATGTATAAGTTAGCCAAACAAAGAGATAGGAGTAGTAAGGATTTAATTCAAGTGAAGTGTATTAAGGATGAAGATCAAAAAATACTTTTCTTAGAAGATGATATTCAACAAAGGTGGATGAGATATTTTGCTAAACTTTTTAATGAAGAGTGTGAAAATAAGATTGACTATAGTGACCTTAGCACCCTAAATGAAAGTAAAGATTTCTGTTTTTATCGGCGTATTAGTAAAACTGAAGTTAGAGAGGCTTTAAATAGAATGAAGGGTGGAAAAGCTGTTGGACCTGATGATATTCCAATAGAGGTGTGGAAATGCTTAGGAGTTGAAGGGATTTCTTGGCTTACTAAACTTTTTAATACTATTTTGAAGACTAAAAAGATGCCAGATGAGTGGAGAATGAGTGTATTAATTCCTATTTTTAAGAATAAAGGCGATGCACAGGATTGCACGAATTATAGAGGTATTAAGTTAATGTGTCATACTTTAAAATTATGGGAGCGAGTTATAGAGCATAGGTTGCGGCGTGATACTAATGTTTTCTCAAAATCAATTTGGATTTATGCCGGGTAGGTCGACTATGGAAGCCATACATTTATTCAGAGGTTTGATGGAAAAATATAGAGGAAATAAGGAGGATCTACATATGATATTTATTGATTTAGAAAAAGCATATGATAAAGTTCCAAGAGAAGTGCTATGGAGAGTTCTTGATAAGAAAGGAGTCAATAATGCTTATATTCAAATCATTAAAGATATGTATGCAGGAGCTATTACTTGTGTTCAAACACAAGGTGGTTTGACCAAGTATTTCCCTATTTCGGTTGGGTTACATCAAGGATCAGCCTTAAGCCCATATCTATTTGCTTTAGTCATGGATGTTCTCACTAGACATTTGCAAGATGATGTACCTTGGTGTATGCTTTTTGCTGATGATATTCTTCTTGTTGATAAGACTAGAGAGGGAGTTGAAGGTAAACTTGAATTATGGAGGTCAACCTTAGAGTCTAAAGGTTTTCGCTTGAGTAGATCTAAAACGGAATATATGGAGTGTAATTTTAGCAGTAATAGTCCTAGTGAGGGGATTGTGACTTTGGGCGATCAAGTCATTAATAAGAGTACACGTTTTAGGTATCTTGGATCTATTGTTCAGAGTGATGGTGAAATAGATGGGGATATTATCAGCAGAATTCAAGTTGGATGGTTGAAGTGGCGGAATGCATCGGGCTTGTTATGTGATAGAAATGTACCCCTCAAACTTAAGGGAAAATTCTATAAGATGGTAGTGAGGCCTGCAATGCTTTATGGTGCCGAATGTTGGCCATTAAAAGAGAAGCATAATAATAAGTTAAGTGTGGCAGAGATGAGGATGCTTAGATGGATGAGTGGCTTTACCCTTAGAGATAGGATACGAAATGAGCATATACGTGAAAAGGTTGGAGTAGCTCCAGTAGAAGATAAGATTAGAGAGAGTCGCCTTAGATGGTTTGGTCACATAAAAAGGCGGCCTTCCGACGACCCAGTTAAGAGAGTAGAGGTATTAGATTTGACTTGTGTTAAGTAAGGTAGGGGTAGACCTAAAAAGACTTGGTTAGAAAATATTAGGAATGACCTTTCTTTATTAGATTTAAACGAGAATTTGGCTTTTAATAGGACACAATGGAGAAAAAGGATTCATGTAGCCGACCCCACGTAGTGGGATAAAGGCTTGATGTTGTTGTTGTTGTTGTTGGGTATTTTCATTGAGGACCTTACACTCCTGTTTATATAGCATAATTCTAGATTATACTAGGTAATTTCTATCCATGAAAATCACTAATTACGTAGTGATTACATGACAATATTCCTAGGAAAAAGTTAGCTGCAATGGAAATAAACGGTGGAGGCAACTTTTTACACGTTGGATCTTATTGAGTTATGGTTGTAGTGAAGACAGCAGGTGGAATTTGGTTGGGATTCACTTTGAGGCTGCTACAACTAGAGCCTAGAAGGATGGCAGCAAAAGGCAACTTCTTGATATCAAGAGAAAATGAGTAAGAGCTTATTTTTCCTTTGAGCTCTAATAGCATGAAAAAATGAGAAAACATTTGAAATCTATATATTTCATTGACGGCCTTACACTCCTATTTATAAATAGAATTCTAGATTATACTAGATAATTTCTACCATATGATTTTTTCAAGTCAACAAAAAACTTATGTCAGGTTCTTTCATAACTCATTAGATGTTCTTTCAATATATAGTTAAAGCGTCTAAAACAGCTCTTGAGATAGAGCTGCTACCATCCATTGATCCTCATCTTCAAGAATGCTTATGGATCATCATCGCAGGCCAAGCTGCAGTTTAGTTATTAATTTTGAAACTTAATAATATCGCTTCAGCATTCTTCTTTGGATATGCATCAAATAAAAAATGCATGCAAATAATAGGAAGCATAGGAAGGGCGGTAGCCGAGCAAAAGATGATGAAGCTGAGGAAATCTTGAGAAGATAGATCGAAGAGGAAGTTGTGGAATTACAGAAGAAGCCAAAGAATTGAAGATGAATAGCTTTCATCTGTCATGGGCATGATCATCAATGAAGGTCTTTATTCAAAAATGGAGCTGGTCCTAATTGGGGAATGAAACACTCAACCATTTTTGTGGGAACTAATAAGATGACTAGCTGACTGCAGCCCTGGTCGTGGTGAGATAAAGCTTGGATTGGAAGATAGTAAAAGGAAAAAAAAAACTACTGTTTGGAGTAGAAGATATAAAGGGAAACAAGCACTAGAACAAAGTTGGAGTTGGAAGAAGGCTGATGCCTATGACCTTAGCTTTTATAGGCATATCCCATAATCAATTGACCCAAATCAAGAAGCAGGGAGGTAGCAATTTGATACGCCCTAGGGTTCCCAAGTTTGGGTTTGCCCTAATGCTCCTTCAAAGAAAAGATTTCTCCTCCAAATCAAGGAAAAAATCAACACAAGAGGGATGAGATGAAGAACCAAAACCTTTGCATTCAAAATCCAAGGGAAAACAAGATACAATTTGTCCACTTCGAGAAGGACAAGGTCTCCCACTACAAACCCTAGAAAAACAAGAGAAAGAAACTAAGGAGGCTAAGAGAAAACTCAAATCTTGCATAACCCTAGAAATCCCCCCCTTAATCCCTACTTATAGCAAGCAAAAGACCCAACCAAACCCACTAGTGGGCTGCCCAAACTGAACCGCCCAGCTCAGGCTAGACCTGAGCCAAACCGGTCCAGAAATGGACCGGTTCCGCTCAAGCCGATCGGCCCCGTCCCGCTCCGCGTCCCTGCTTCGGCGGATCGAACGGCGCGGCGCCCATTCGTGCTGCTTCCGCGCGCCGCAGGGTAGCCGGCCCTCCCTCTGCCGGTCGGCGTCGGCGATGGCCCGCATCAATACTCCCTCCTTTAAAATTAACCTTGTCCTCAAGGTTAAAGAATGTAGATTCCTTGGTGGTCGGAAACCCACAAAGGCTAGGGTCACCCTGTAGTGCCACCCTCCGACCATTACTCTTGTATTTAACCAGCAACTTCTCCCAATTGACCTCCATGTCTCCTAAAGACTGAAGCCATTGCATACCCAAGATGACGTCGGCGTTTTCCAGGTCAATCAGCAAAAAATCTTGAGTAATTACCTCCCCTTGCAAGATAACAGTGATTCCCTTGCATTTCCCATAAATACGGGCCTTCTGTCCTGTGCATATGGCCACCTCTACCTCTTTGCTGGTTATCACTTTTAGACTCAACTGTTCCGCCACTCGATAGGCCAAGGAGTTGTGAATAGCTCCACTGTCAAACAAAACTCTCACCTTGCACCCTTCAATTTCACCCTCCATCTTCATGGTGGGGTGGAATGGTAAACCTTCCATCGAATTCAGACTCACTTCTATCATATCTAGGTGAGGATGCTCTACCTCACCTAACCTTTCCCTTGTTTCCCCTTCATCTGTGTCCTCATCTGAATCCCCCACCACTATCACGTACAGGGTCTTCTCCTTACACCTATGCCCAGGTGCAAATTTCTCGTCGCAACGGTAGCAGAGGCCCTTGATCCTCTTCTCCTTCAATTCGGAGTCAGTCAGTCTCTTGAACCCTCCTTGGTTCACCACAGT
The DNA here is from genome assembly GCA_019514585.1 of Dendrobium officinale. Taxonomy (NCBI): domain Eukaryota; kingdom Viridiplantae; phylum Streptophyta; class Magnoliopsida; order Asparagales; family Orchidaceae; genus Dendrobium; species Dendrobium officinale. The sequence goes on from JACXSL010001578.1 coordinate 285,879, forward strand.
GGTGGCTTTCTCCTGTTTTACCTCCTCGGGGTGAGTAGTGACAGTCACCTTAAGTCCTTCGAGCACGAGTGGTGAGCGATATGTGGGGTGAGACCCCCCTGATTTCCGTGTCTGATCCGCCTTCTACTTGTCCTCAACAAGCTGAGCTGTCTCCATAATTCCCACTATCCCTCGTGGGTTGACCACCCTGATGGCGGCTCTGATGTAGGGTTTCAACCCTTTCATGAAATTCCCCTCCATGGCGTCATCGGGCATTCCCCTCAATCGCCCGGATAGAAGCTCAAAGCGCTCCCGGTACTCTGCCACTGTGCCTTCCTGAACAAGAGACATGAACTGTTCATAATGGGTGCCCTCACTGGACACTCTGAACCTGTGCAGTAATAGGTCCTTGAACTCTTCCCAGCTTCGTATAGGTTGTCACCCCTCAATCCATTGGAACTAGAGCTGTCAAAAACGGGTCAAGGGTCGGGTTCGGGTCCAACCCGAAATTGACCCGACACTGTTCAACCCGACCCGAACCCGACCCGTTTTTGCAAACGGGTCGGTTTTCCGAGCCCGACCCGCTTCGGGTATATTTTATTAATTTTTTTATTTAATTCAATTTATTTAAATCTAAATTAAATTAAGGTAAGATTTACTTCAATTAATTTAAAATAAATCAAGATTAATTTAATTTGGGCAACAATGTTTATAATTTTTTGACATATCATTTATTTTTTTCATAAAATCCTTTAAAATCCTATTAAATTAATTAAAAACGGGTCAAACCGGGTCGATTTCGGGTTTCCGGGTCAACCCGAACCCGACCCGGTTTTACAAACGGGTTGAAATCTCTAACCCGAACCCGACCTGGTTCGGGTCGGGTCAAATGTTGACAGCTCTAATTGGAACCAAGCCAATGATTTCCCCTCCAAGCAAATCGGGACAGTCATCAACTTTTCCTCCTCCGTGACGCCGTTAACGACGAAATATCGCTCCACCTGGTAGACCCATCCGTACGCATCTTCCCCTTTGAATACGGGGACCTTCAACTTCCTCATCCGTGTATCTGTCCGAGGAGGATTCCTCCCATCCTCCCATGGCCCATGCTGAAATCCCTCCCACTGAGGTCTTCCCCTCCACTCCCCTGAATACGAGGTCTGCACCCCCTTCTTGGTGGCTCCCAAGGGGCTCGGCCCCCCTCGTGTGTACCTCCCGGTTGTCTCGGCCAACCACCCCCGACCTCTCCTGTGGCTCGGTCCAACTCCGGCGGCCCTCCTGGACCTCTCGGCCACCCTCCTTGTGGCTCCCAAGTGGTGCGACCCATCTCTTGCACTCCTCCAAGCCTCATCGGCCCCCCTCCATACTGACCGTGAGGGTCACGTACGGCTCCTCCCCCTTGGCCGGCGGCCCCCTCCCATGGGGCACCACCCACGCCAGATGCCTCCCACCCTTCTCTTGACCAAGGCTCTTGGCGCGAGATATGAGGTGGTGCTTGCATGGCTTCCCCCGGTTGGCTTGCTCCATCTTCCCTAATTGAGAAATTAGGGTTAGGGTTTGACATCGGCGATTTTTGCTTTTCCTTAGGATTTGATTGAGCAACTTGGGCGTCTACCAATTTACGGATCATCTCTTCCATTCCCCCAAATCTCTCCTCTAGGGATGAGAATTTTCCTTTCAACGACGAAAGCTTCTCTCCCACTTCCTCCTTCAATTGGCTCATCTCTCCCTCCAAAACTTCTACCTTCTTTGAAGTCATGCCGTCTAGGATCGAGAGCTCTGATACCAACTTGATACGCCCTAGGATTCCCAAGTTTGGGTTTGCCCTAATGCTCCTTCAAAGAAAAGATTTCTCCTCCAAATCAAGGAAAAAATCAACACAAGAGGGATGAGATGAAGAACCAAAACCTTTGCATTCAAAATCCAAGGGAAAACAAGATACAATTTGTCCACTTCGAGAAGGACAAGGTCTCCTACTACAAACCCTAGAAAAACAAGAGAAAGAAACTAAGGAGGCTAAGAGAAAACTCAAATCTTGCATAACCCTAAAAATCCCCCCCTTAATCCCTACTTATAGCAAGCAAAAGACCCAACCAAACCCACTAGTGGGCTGCCCAAACTGAACCGCCCAGCTCAGGCTAGACCTGAGCCAAACCGGTCCAGAAATGGACCGGTTCCGCTCAAGCCGATCGGCCCCGTCCCGCTCCGCGTCCCCCTCCCGCGTCCCTGCTTCGGCAGATCGAACGGCGCGGCGCCCGTTCCGGCTGCTTCCGCGCGCCGCGGGGTAGCCGGCCCTCCCTCTGTCGGTCGGCGTCGGCGGTGGCCCGCATCACAATTTCAGCATCTTATCCAAAATAATCAAGGGAAACAACTTATAAATACATGTCAGAAAATGCAATTTCCAATAAGTTAATCTAAACCAACCTTTGCAATGTGTGTCCTAATGCAAAACGGTGTGCCCAAGATAATAGACCATAACTAATTTAGTATACATTATCAAATATAGAAAATCATACCTTCGCTTTAAATTGATTTTTAGTCTCATCTCTCCATTTCAACAAACCTTCAACTATACCCTTCAAATGTGTTTCCAAACCATCAGCTTTAGATTTTGCAACCAATACTTTGATCAAACCTAAATTAGCCTGTGATGAGAAACAATTCAAAATTTTGCAGAAATTTCTTTTTAGCAAATATGCGGCCAGAGGATGCAAGCATTTATTTATTAGATAATGACCTAAGAAAAAAATATTTGATAAGAAATATAACAAGGAAAAGCAAGGTTACTTTGATTATTTCACGATTTTTCCTCTGTAATAGGAGAAATGAAGATGGGAGCAACTTGTAGGCAGAACTTAAGAGATCAGAAAACTCATATGCCAAGCGAGCTAGACCTTTGACAGCAGCACTGACCATATGTGGTCTATCACTAATCAGACCTCCAGCAACCTGAGTGGTCAGAGAAATTAATATTTTGTTAGTTATAGCAATTGCAACTTTTGACAACACACTCATCTCACTAATAAAGAAAATAACTGAGCTCAAAAAAAAAAAAAAAAAACAGGTATTTGCACGACTTCAAGTCTAATCAGCATGAAAACTGTTCTAAAACACTTATGGTAAACTAAACTTAATATGCCTAAGTCTGAAGTAACCTAATTCAAAGTTAATTCTTACATTTACATTCAATAATTATTCATGATTAAAACTAAAGCTTCTATTTTTAATTAAATCAAAACTATGAGAATCTCCGAAGAAAATTGAATTTCAACAAGTCGTGGTGAGCCTTGTAGCCTTTGCTATGGCGTAAATCATACTGTTATCTATTATGGCATCTGCCAGTGCACACCTCATTGCTTTTAAGAAAATGAAAACACCAGCAAAAACTATTGGGAGCTGTCCCTTTTCAATGTTGCCATTCTCTTAACTACATTTAAAGAAAGAATGAAAGGAAGATATAATAATAATAATAAAACATTACATTTTCTTATTTCCAAAGTATGTGTGTTTTGCTTACTAAAAGTGAAAAAAAAAGTGTAATAAAAGCCCTGTTTGAGAAGTCCACCACTTGAGCTCACACCATTCCATTTAAATAATCAACAGACTATCTTTTCTGCAAGGAGAGGTTATAGAACACCTTATACGGGTTGCCTTGCCAATAGGGAAAGTTTGTAAGACCCATTCTCTTAACTACATTCCAATATTTAAGTAGTCAGTCTCAGGCGTGTTCATGCCAAAAGCCAAGACTAAATCCCAGACTTTCTACGCAACATGCAAATAAAGCAAGAAGTCTCAGAAACCTAAGAGAATGGGCCTTCCCGTAATCTCAATCAATTTGGATCGATATAGGGCTAACAATAACAACATCAAGCCTTTATCCCACTATGTGCGGTCGGCTAGATGAATCATTTTTCTCCATAGTGCCCTGTTAAGAGTCAAATTCTCATATAAATCTAATAAAGAAATGTCATTTCTAATATTTTCTAAACAAGTCTTCTTAGGTCTACCTCTACCTTTCTTATCATAAGCCAAATCTAATACATTCATACTCCTAACTGGGTCATCAGAAGGCCGCCAATTTATGTGAACAAACCATCTAAGGCAACTCTCTGTAATCTTATCTGCCACCACAGCTACTCCAACCTTTTTCATGTATATGCTTGTTTCGTATCCTGTCTCTAAGAGTAAAATCACTCATCCAACTAAGCATCCTCATTTCTGCAAAACTTAACTTAATATTATGTTTCTATTTTAATGACCAATATTTTGTGCCATAAAGCATTGCAGGACTCACCACCATCTTATAGAATATTCTCTTAAGTTTAAGGGGTTCTTTTCTATCGCACAACAAGCTCGACGCTTTCTTCCACTTCAACCATCCAACTTGAATTCTACTAATAATATCCCCATCTATTTCACCATCACTCTGGACAATAAACCCAAGATATCAAAACGTGTACTCATTGCCCAAAGTCATAATCCCCCCACTAGATCTATTACTATTAAAATTTCACTCAAAGTATTCGATTTTAGATCTACTCAAATGAAAATCTTTAAACTCTAAGGTTGACCTCCATAATTCAAGTTTACCTTCAACTCCCTCTCAAGTCTTATCAACAAGAAGAATATCATCAGCAAAAATCATACATTATGGTACATCCTCCTGCAAATGTCTAATTAAGGACATCCAAGGCTAAAGCAAAAATATATGGGCTTAAGGATGATCCTAGATGTAATCCACCTAAACTAGTAAAATACTTGGTCAAATCACTTTGTGTTTGAAAACAAGTAACAACTCCTATATACATATCCTTAATGACATGAATATAAGCATTATTAATCTCTTTCTTTTCTAGAACTCTCCATAACACTTCTCTTGGAACTTTATCTTATGCTTTTTCTAAATCAATAAATATCATATGTAGATCCTCCTTATTCTCTTTATGCTTCTCCATCAAACCTCTCAATAAATGTATAGCTTCCAATAGTAGACCTACCCGGCATGCATCCAAATTGATTTTGAGAAATATTAGTATCACAACGTAGTCTATGCTCCATAACTCTCTCCCAAAGTTTTAAAGTATGACACATTAACTTAATTCCTCTATAATTCGCACAATCTTGTGCATCACCTTTATTCTTAAAAATATGACACTCATTCTCCACCATATGGCATCTTTTTAGTCTTCAAAATAATATAAAAAACTTAGTAAGCCAAGAAATTCCTTCATCTCCTAAGCATTTCTACACCTCTATTAGAATATCATCAGATCCAACAGCTTTTTAACACTTCATTTTCTTTAAAGACTCTCTAACTTAAGTTTTATTAATACACCGATCAAAACAAAAATCTTAATTTTCATAAGTGATAAGGTCACTAAAGTCAATCGTGTTCTCACAATCTTCACTAAAAAGCTTAGCAAAATATCTCATCCACCTTTGTTGAATATCCTCTTCTAAAAAAACACTTTTTGATTTTCATCAGTAATGCGCTTCACTTGAACTAAATCTTTACTGCTCCTATCTCTTTGCTTGACTAACTTATACATATTTTTTCCCTCCTTAGTATCTAATATACTATATAAATCATTAAAAGCTAAAATTTTTGCGTCGTATATTTCTTTCTTAGACTCCTTACGGGACTCTTATATTTTCTGATTGTCATAGTTTTTACATCTAAACCATTTTTATAATAAATCTTCTTATTTTTTTATCTTTTCTTGCATATTTTGATCCCACCACCAACTATTTTTACTATTTAGAGCTTTTCGTTTTGATACTTCAAGCACATCACATTTTAATATCACTCATGGTTTAAAATTACGCAATATGAGGCCCGCCTTTGCGCAATTCCAGTAAAAAATGCCTCGATGCTTACGCCTCGAGTTTTTTTTATGAGGCTTGTGCCTCAACTTGTTTGAGGCCTGCTTTGAGGCCTCAGTGGCATAAGGCTTACGCCTCACGCTATATATATTAAAACTTACATAAATCTTGAAGTAAATGCCCGACATTGGACTCTATAGGAGAGGAGGAATGGGAGAGAGCAGTTCATCATAATGATGATTCAAATGAAGAACCCTTTAATGATGACAGTGCTGATGACTTATGAGTTCTTATGTGATATGTTATTGCTATTTATTTTTTAAAATTTGAATTATATGTTAATGAAAAAAATACTAGGATTTGAGAAAGATATAATTTTGAGTTGAACTATATTTCATGTTGTCTTATTATTGGGATATTTTGATTTCACTTCGGGGCTGTTTGGTTGCCTGAATTAGGAGTGTAAAGTAAAATAATTACCTGTATTTATTATATTTGGTTGTTTGAATAATTTTGAGCGGAGCAAAAAGAAACCACTGGATGTATTAGGAGTGTATTAGGAAGGCTATTTTGCGTGAATTAGAAACCCGCTCAATACGAGCGGGTTACAAACTCATCGGAAGGAAGGAAAGCTTCATCGTGCTGTTCGGTTTCATTGCACGATAGGCTTTTTCGGCTCCTTCGTTTTTGTTCGACTTCTGCACGGCTGCCGCAGCGTTCTTCCTCATCCTCACTTACTACACCGTCCTCGTTAGCCGCCGGCGACGAACTCCCGACTTACGGTTCCGAGGCAGATTACCGTGTGTGGCGCATTCGCACCGTCGGACTCGATGAATCTACCATCATCGTATCTCCATTCCCACGAAGCCGTACATCACCTGCGGCAGCGGCGGCGGCTGCAATGCCGACTGCTCCGTGTGTCTTGGCGAGTTTCGTGACGGCAATTGCCCCCCTTTCTCCCATCCCATCAGTCCTCCATGCCGACGATTTGTTCTTCTTGTTTCCAAGCTTCAGCTGCTTCGTACTGCTATAGTAAGGTCTTCTTCTTCCCCAGTTTTCTGGAACCATTTATCAAGGCTCAATGATATGACCTTCATCATTTGAAGCAGAGCATTTCTTCTCTTACGGATCAATGGTTTTTTTTTTTTTTCTTAAGTTTTTCAATGGTTTGGAAGGCAGGGGAAAGGTTCTTCTTTTTATTTGATGGAAATAAGCTTGTTTCATGTAAAGCATAGTAAAATTTGTATAGAGGAAGTGGAGAGGAGCTCTGATTTTTAACCTTATTTTAAGTTTTCAAGTGCTCTGCAGTTCTTCGGTTGTTATGTATTAAATTCTTACAGCTTTTCTTTATAATCTATCAGAGGATTCAGTGCTGTTTAAAGTCTCAGGGGAAATTGAATGGAAAAAAAAAATATGAAGAAAGATTTTGTTTCTACTATCAATTTCTTGAAAGTGCCTCTAAAGCCTTTACTTTGCGAGTGTATACATAAGTCAATGAAATTTATTTCCATCCATTACTCACCATTATAGCTTGTCTCCACTCCAGCAAACAATCTTAAAATATGTTGAATTTTAGCATGGAGCAGAGGATGGTAGCTCAAACGAAGACCTGGAGGATTTCGGCAACCACAGTGAGCAAGGATTGCTCGGCTAGTTGCAGGTGCAGGAGACTCCTGCGTCTGAGGCTTCTTGAGAAGTTGTTGTTGGGGATTTTGACTGGTGAGAAAAGGTAAGAGGCCTCAATCAGCTGCTGTGGATGGAGAGCACTATGAGGGAGTAGCGGAAGGAGAAAGTGACGGGCTTTGAGCAGATCTGGATGGAGATTGAAGGGATTTACAACTTGGAGACAGGCTTCGGCTTGTGGGTTTGGGATCGTGAAGCAAGAAAGGTGGGGTTGGAAGTTAGCTTGACTTGGAGTGGGGTCTATAGATGGATGGGTAGGAGAAGAGATTGAGGGAAACGAACTCTGAAAAGCTTAGGGTGGAAGAAGTTTTGTTTAGGAACCACAAAATTACTTTGATTTCTTCCTTGATATCAAAGGAAAAATATAACGTGCTCAACAGTTTATAATTATTGAGAGAACATCTGAATTTTTCTTTGCATATAAGATTTGTTATCTTATAAAAATACACGAAAGAGTGAGAGAAATAAAAATATTATATCATATAATTTCAAAAAAAATTATAACTGCTTTTATAAATACACTAGTTATAATGACAAAAAAAATATTACAAATACACTGCTTTTACTTTACTTTGAATATATCTAACCAAACAAAAGAAACAGTTCTCTTGTGTTTACTTTGCACACAGCCAAACAACTTCAAAGTATTTAGAATGCACTACATTTACTTTACACTGCATTTACTTTACACTGCGTTTACTTTGCAGGCAACCAAACAGCCCCTTCATATCTTATGTTTTTTTATGTTTTATATAATTCACTCATTAGTATATAAAAAATTATTATTTTTATGTTTACGCAATCTTTTGATTTTGAGGCTTACGCCTCAAAACGCCTTGAGGCTTACGCCTTGCCTCACGAATGAAAATCGCCTCAATACCCGAATACGAATTTTAAACATTGATATCACTAGCTATTTTTTTCACATAATATTTGTTTCCTCATGCACAGACAAAATTTTAAGATCTTGAGTATTATTTTTAATAATATATTTATTTGTGTTATTTAAATACCATCATCTAATCCTATAACAATGTTTTATTTTATTTTTCATATTTTTCCCCTTCATTTTAAAGTTCAAAACTAATCAGCGATGTTGGAACATAAACTTTCACTCGGGATAACTTTATAATCGTAGCAATCTAAACGATCTATTTTTCTTATAAAAAAATAATCATTCTGAGTTTTATTATATCTATTATTATAGGTGATGAGATGCTCATCTCTTTTCTTAAAAAAAAAAAAAATATTAGCAATTACAAAACAATAAGCTAAAGCAAAATCTAATATAATTTTATTACCTTCATTGGTCACTGTAAACCCATAGCTATCATGTATGCTTTTAAATTTATCTATCTCTCTACCAACATGTTCATTTAAATATCCTCCAATAAAAATTCTTTTTTCAAAAGGTATCTTTTGTATTAATTCTTCTAAGTCATTCTAAAATTTTAATTTTGAGCACATATTCAAACCTACTTGAGGAGCAGAAGCACTTATAATATTAATAATCTTAGCATCAACAATAATCTTCAAAGCTATATAATTATATCTCATATTTTATCAATTTTTACAACATTATCCTTCAAACTCTGATCTATAATCACATCTATACAATTTCTAATATGGCTCCTACCAGAATAACAAAGTTTAAATCCTAAATTATCAATCTCCTTAGCTTTCTCTCTAACACATTTAATTTCCTAAATGCATAGAATATTTATATTCCTATGAATCATAATATCTACTAGTTACATTAATTTGCTTATAAGAAAATCTACATTCCAAGATCATATATCATAATTCTAGTTTCATGGACTAGCTTCTTTGCCTGCATCCGTCCATGATGTAGGAATCCTTGCCTATTTAACACTGTAACCGAGAGTCGGTGCAATGACCCTTGCACACTTTTTGATGTATTCATGTCATACAGCGCGTCGCTTCCAGGAAACGTCCTAGCATTAATACAATGTATTAAAAGATTAATGTCATGTTTATTAGACAAGTTTTACACTGGTTGTTGACTAGTTAATGCAACTCTCCATTTTTCTCATCCAGGACTTGGGAACTGACAATGACAGTGTTAATATATAAAGCTAACAAATCTACTAAATCAAAATTTATACTTTCTAATGGATTTAATCCACAACCCAACCTAAACTCAAGTCATACTAATAAGCTCGCCAATCTAACTCAAATCTACCAACTAAAAAAACACAAAGTAAAAATAAAACATGTACCTAGACACACTTCTTGGAGTCAAGCTGAAACTCACAGGTAGTTCATAATCATGCTATGACTCTGAGCTCTCCTCAATTATTGCAATGCCAAGGGGTCATACTTTGTTCCTCTGAACCATTCATTGAAACTAATACAACCCTCTATCAATAGACATCAATCTAGAAAGTATTTCTTCAACACATATATTTTCACTTTGGCATGGTCGAGATAATTGGATGAGTCAACCCAATGGTTGCTAATCATGCTATATGGGTGTTACAACCCAATTGAATCGATGATACACTCTAAATAATCGAATCAAGAGATCTCGATTGAATTTACCTCTACCAGACCAAAAATTTCCCATTAAATAAATTCAAACCTAAATTTTAACTCTAAGCCTACAATTGAACCTAAGTCGTCTCCTCAGTCGAAACTGCCCTCCTATCATTAATAAGGGGGGACTGCACCCAAAGAAAGTCTCAATCTCAAATCTAAATAAGCACTAAACAATTTTAGAAGAAATCCAGTCAAACCAAACCTAATCCACCTCAAGAAAAATTATTGTTTATCCCTCTCATCAATTTGAGGAGGGCTGAGGAGATGGCTTTTCTGAGTGATTAAGATAAATAAATAAATAAATACATCTTCAAATACACCAAATAGCATTTTGATGCACATACGGATTAGTATGTTGATTGCTAAACTAGCTCAAAGAAAAACAAATGGGCAAATCATTGGAACTAGTCCCTAGAGATTTTGAAACAAGACCAAATATATGAAAGATGCTCGATTAGTCTTACCATACTAAAAAGCTGGTGCAGGTTTTCGGTTTTCCCACCACGCTCTTCATCCCTGCATGCATGTCCGATTTCGACCAACAAGTCATACGCTTTATTTCTAGTTTTTTTATTTGTCTGTGAAAAAACAAAAAAAAAAAAAAGTTAAATGAATACATTAACAGAATATATATATATATATATATATATATATATATATATATATATATATATGATCATGAGCTAGCTTGCATGACTCCAAGTAAAAGGCAAATTGAAGTAGACAAGATATCTCAGATACAGAGCACGACTGATCTTTTTCAAGTATTTTTATAGCGTTACAAGCATAGAAAAATAAACAGTAAGTGTATAGGGGCTTTTGATTGTTCAACACTTGAATAAAACAAGTAAATTTATGTCATTGCTTAACAAACTGCATGCAGCGTGACTCTCCAAAGGGCAAAATTCATATATATCAATCAAATGGGACTTAAAGAAGCTATAATAGAAAACTTCAAAAAGATTAAAAGATTATTGCACATTTCTACGCACTAAAAAAGTTTCTTTTAAGTCAACCAGTGGAAGACTTTTTACAAGGCAAGCATGGGAGATGATAGCCTTATCTGTTTTATATGATGTAATTTGGACAATTCTTACAAGTTTCTGAGGCACTACCTCTTTCAAGGAAAGCAGTATTTCGGTTAAAAATGCACTAAGGAATTCCCTCGTCTTTTGCTCGGATGATGTTTCCTGAAAAGAATAAACAATATTTTCTTTGAAGAAACAAGTACCAAACAAACTGCATTAGAACCCAAGCAGAACCTTAAACAAAATACCAACCTTGGAAATATGAACAATTACATAATATAAGCAGTCAAGACGGTGGCGTTTTGCAGAAAAATGACAAGATGCAGTTGCCGTGATGATCAACTGAAGCAACTCATCCAACTTATTTGACAAAAATCCATTAGACTCCTAATGAATATAAAAGAAGTCAAATTTTCTATCTAAAATGAAGATACTAAACTAAGTCATCATAATAACAAAGCATTACCTTAAGAATAAGTGAAAGAATTTTATATGCTTTTTTCTGCATAAGCCCTTCTTCATCCTGCAAGTGAAACAGAACATATATATCAATAATTTCAGGAATAAAAAAAATATGACAATAATTAGATCAATGGTAACCTGGAGTGCAGGTTTAGTGGCACTGAATAGCAGATCAATCTCTTCTTCATCCAAACCGGAGACAAGCATAGCTGCCAATTCTAGCCTAAGAGCCCTGAAATGAGAAATAGAAATTTAGATGATCATGTTAGAGTGACCATCTTTCAGGACCAACAATTAAACATTATAAACTACCTTGCACGTGTCAAAGAAGCTTCATCAGGTAAATTGTCAACTTGCATGGAAGATGACTCCTTAGATTCCTTTAATTTGATAACTTGTTTGGTTACTTTAAGTAGCTCTATCATATTTTTCCTGAATATTTTTTTTACAGTTGCTCTATCTGATATAGAGGCGAACAAATGGATAGTGGACTGCCAAAAAATGAACCATAAAAATTCAGCACTCTAGCCACTTCAATAAGCTAAATGAGAAAGAAAAAAGAATAGAGCGTAGAGGAATAACAATAACTTTGATATAACATAGGTAAAAATAGATTGTAACCAAGTTCTTTAAATAAGGATGCCAAGTGCACGACTCCCCTGCCATAGTGCAGGGAATAAGGAGGGATCAATGTATACAAAATTAGGCATTTAACCCTTCACTGCATAAAATAATTTAATAAAATATATAGAACTTATGCTGAATAAGAAAATAGCATCTTAAGCTCGTGTATACTGCAAGAAAAGACGGGAAACCAATTGAAAATAAAATGCAAAGAAAAGAAAGAATATTTTGGCTATAAAATAATATTAAAGTTGATAAAATGCAGCAATCACTATATGCAGCTGAGGGCGGCCAAAACAATAAAAGATAGCTAGAGTAACCGCCTCCAAACCTCATTAACGTTATTTAAGGAAACTAATTATCACAAATACCTGCAAGCATCCACCACTATCATTTGGCGCTTCCAAGAAAACCTCTGACAAAACTGACAAAAATTTAGAAGATGACCCCAAAATGTATAAGTTTTCCCGTGCAAAATTTGCTGTGTAAATTTCCTTAGCTTTCCTCACGGGAAAACTTAGCTCCTCATCTGACATGTCAAATCTTTCCTGGGATGCACTTTTATTTTGTTGAATGAGAATCTGAATGCCAAAAAGACGAATTAAACGCCACTACAAAATCCAATAACCAAGCAGGTCACCAGTAATGAAATATAATAACTATCAAATAGGATGCACCTGGAGGCCCGAACAGATGATCCCATGCAGTTCAGATTCCTGACGGAGCGTGTTGCACAGTATGTCTTGAATTTCTTTAAAACTAGTATTTGCATCAACTGGATAGTTGCAAAAAGAAGGGAATAGGGACCACAAAGAATATATAAGGCCTTCTACATTACGAGCTGAGAAAATGCGTCCATCTCTCTCCAACTGCAGGATGGCATAACACCATTACTTTGGGAAATGAAACTAGCCAAACAATCCATTAAAAATAATTACCTTCAGTGATTTCTGCTTTAAAAGGCTGACCATATCCAAAATGTACTGAGAAAAAAAATGCAATTCAGCGCCAACTGTGTATTGCTTTAAAATAGGAAGTACCCACACATTCCAATCAGTAACATCTTCTGCGTCAAGATTGAGTGGCAACAAGCATAGAAATTTCTCAGGGCCCATCGCAGCAAGTGCTGAGCCAAGGCACTCATGAAGCTGCATATTTAATGAAATTAATCCTACTAATGTTTGTTTTGAAATTAAGCATGTAACATAAATAAGAAGAAATCAACAAAAATAAATGGAAAAAGGCATATTTGTGAGAACTATCAGAGAATGAAATGGTTTTATGTTGCTAAATATGACCATAAAGCTATGAATGAACTTGCAAAAGATATCCAACGTATTTTTTTGAGGTCATCCTACAATGGTCACATAATCTGTAAATCAAAAGAATGCTTGAAAGAAGATATTTAATACATTAATTACACAAAATGATAAGCATTAGGTTTCTCAATTGAAATCCAAGTACCATTAATGGTAAAAAATACACTTTTCCTTTTCCACCATAAAACACAGAGGACAAAAAACTTATCTGTCATGTGAAATTCAAACCAAACACCCAAGCATTAGACGACTTTTTTGGTTCATGAATTAAGGACTTCCTCAAAAAAACATTGAAAATGTTACAATTTTCAATATTTCATAAGAAATATAGTTGTATGTAAATCCGCATGAAGCCTGAAACCAAAATAATGAGACAAAATTTGATGAACAAATAAATAATAAATTATATTTTTCGAATCTTTACATGAGTCATGCAGTATTAAAAGACATGGATTGTCTCCAGCAACTATACATGCATTGAATTCTTCAAATTTTTAAGGAGACTACAACTAAATATCGTCTAAATGAAAACAATCGTATACCACCCATATGCACTAGCAACAAATACATAAAAGCACAAAAAGACATCCTAGTGGACATGTTTGATACCTCTAACATAAGTTCTTGAACTGCAGATTCTAGTCTTAGGAAATGTCTTAAATCCCTAGTATCAACCTTAATCAAGTTGGAATTAAGTAATATCATCGAAGCTGAAGCACTCGTGGCAATAATATCTAACAGATGATCAAATTAATAAATTATTTTCTATCAGTTGTGACATTAATTTCAATTTTTTGCTATTTTCTCCAAAACGGAATATCCCTCTAGCTGTTTACCACAAAAGTTACAAAACAATGCTACACAAGATCAATCGTACCCTTATCAAAGCTGAAAAATTCCTTCAGCCTTATGATGCACTTTTTTTCTTGAAGAACTCAAGCATAACTAGAGCCTCAAATATAATTAGAAGCAAATTAATTAATTAATTAATAATGCCACGGTGACAATAAATTTCCAAATGATTGCTAATATGTTGTTTTAGCATCTTTTGAAATGAATGGATTAGCTCCTATAGAAACTTCCACAATCTAGAATTTGTGTAAAGACCATGGCATGTCTATTACATCATAGAGATCTACAAATACCCTAATCTAAAGATAATAAAAGTAGCTCATTAAGGGGTTAATCGGTTTGGTGTATTTGAAATGCCTGTAAACTAAATATGGTAATTTAACTGCATTTACTTTGAAGCAATTTTTAAGGAAATGGCCTATAAATAAACTTTACCTCATGAAACTCGAATCAAACACAAAAGGCTACTCCTCAAATTTTCAGCTAGTCAAACAGCCAACAAGTAAACCAAGAACTCAAGCATAGATTTTCTGCTATGGCATCCATTCATATGCATATCCCAAACCAACAGATATAAAAATAGCTCATTGTGATAAAAACAAACGCATGAAACTGCACCAAGAACCTGACACTTATACTGAAACCTATGAGGAAGGAAAAAAATTAAAGAAGTGTACCCGGCAAGTTGCTTGAAAAAATCCTGTCAAAATTCCCGACCCTACAAACTTCCTATGCGATATGGTCAGCATTATTTATTTCACATACCAAGCATAGTACAGCATTGAAAAAACTGGAGAAAAAGATAACACGCATACATTTGAAAACCAAATGGTGCAGACAGACCTGCTTTTTATAAGAAAATTCATCATCATGATAGCTTTGTATATCAGCAAGATTTCTCATTATTCCCGCCATCAGCTCTGCTGAATGTCTCCCTAAAACAGAATTTTAAAAAATTGGTATCAACGCAAACATCAGACTTATAAATAACCTCAATTTAGAAGATGTAATGGTAGGGCTGCAAGCGAACCTAACCGAGCCGAGCTGAGCCATGCCAAAGGATGTTCGAGCTCAAGCTACTTTAGCCAAAGCCTGTTCAAACTCAGCTCGAGCTCGATTCAAGCTTTCATGATAATGTTCAAGCTTAAATTCATGCTTTCTTGTTTTGGGTTCATTTATGTTTATCAAGCTGCTCATTTTATGCTTATCAAGTTAAACGAGCAGCTTATCAAGCAGCTCAATTTATAATTGATAAATTTATCAATTATCATGCTTAAATACAAAGTTCTATGAAGACATCAAACGGAAATGAAAATTTTTGGAAGGAAGCTATATATTTGCTTAACAATTACCACAAATGATGATCAGCAAAGATTAAAAGAAAAGAAAAGAAATTTCTAAAGCTTAAACCTAAAACCCACATGCTTCCAATACAGCTGCCGAAGGGACAAAAGACATGACTGTTTCTCACTTAATATCTTTGTTAGTAAGAAGCTAGCTAGAATAAGTTGAGCAACTTCATGATGCAGAGTGATAAGCACTATGAACTATCTTCCTAACTGATTTGAATCCCATTCTAAATTATCAAAATGGATATAAACTATTGGTTTTATATGAAGCATCTCTCTGCTTGTTATATTGTTCTCACTCACTAACTGCACCGCTGATCAATGAGGAAAAAGCAGTAAAGAGAAACAATACCTAGTTGATCAAATGCAGCAGAGATGACCTGAAAAAACCACATCCCACACTGCATTGTACCTGAAATCAAGAAAGCCTTCTATAATAGCACATATCTTTTCAATGATTGTGGGACCAGACTTCCTTAATCCTCCTCCATGATTCAGGTTTTATCTGTTCAATTCCTTGCTTGATCAAGTTCTCATCAAGGCAAGAATATATTAAACTCTTCAGTGCCTCTGTCGCAGCAAAAATAGCTTCCTCGTGCTCACCAGCCAAAATTTCTAACAATAAAAGAAACAAGTCAACAACATAGCTCACCATTCTACCTGATTACATACCCAAAGGATAACTAGAAAAATCATATGAAAAGCTAACCTCCAAGGGAATTAAAGATTATTGGAAGCTTCACAACACACATATTCCTATTTAAACAAAATACTCTTTTGGTTCCCAAATTTAGTAGGCGTGCTACAGATGCCAAGCCATCAGCTGATTTCTCCTTTTCAGGTATAAAGTGCGCCAAGGAGCACAATAGCTCAAGTAAGAACTCAGGAGAAAAGTTTGAAGCTTGTCTAGAACATAAAGTCTGCAAAATCTCCATAATACTCCTAGTGACACTTAATTGTCGCATATCCAATAAGTATTTGCAGTATTTCAGAATAATGTTTGTAGATTTTATTGAAATCAGGTCAATGCAGTCCTTTAAAGCATTTAAAATATATAGAACTTCTCTAGCTCCTTTGGACTCTTCCACGGCAACTGAATTAGGAGGATTTGATCCACAGAGCAGTAGGAATCTCTCAAGAGCAGAGGTAATACCTTCACTTGCTAATAACAATACTGTAGATCCTTGGAAACTTTGTAAAACATCATGTAAGCAGGCATAAGACTGTTTTCTCACCTACAAAGAACTCCTTGAAACATATTAGCATGCCTACAAAATAACTGGAAGTCACTGTCAAATAGGCATAGGGTGTATATGCAATAGATAACGAAAGTAAATTTATTCTCCAATAATGGTTAGGAAATGTGTAAAGCTAAATGCATGAAAATAAAATTAATCAAAAATATTTTGAACATTATAGAGATATTAGTTAGAAAAAAAAACAATAGAAGGATAAGCATTTACAAGAAATTACAATTAAAAAAAAAGTCTTCACTTTGGTTTTTCTTAAATCAAGCAACAAACCCAAAAAAAAAAAATTTGCTCAATGTTTCTATCATGGCAACAATATATAGCACCATATCTAAAATAAGTGATAATTGATGCAAAACTCGTGGTCTCCTCAGCCGATGGCATATTGTGCAGGGGCATTTTTTTTTTCCTTCCTTGCAGCCATCTGTTCTGAGTTCTCCTAGATGATAGGCGCTCTCTTGTAATTGCTAGCTATGACTTCCTGCTATGAGATTTCCTTGCTATTGTGACTTGCGGATTTCTTTGACAATGGATTTCTGCCTACAGTTTTGTTTCTCTCCCGGCTGCAATTTTTTGGGATGGTTACCTATGCAGGATTTCAAACTCTTATCCTTTTGGGATGAGCCTACCAACACAACTTCTAATTATCTTTTATTTAGAAATTGAGGGTGTTTGTGATTATAAATATGAGTTTTCTGGGACATGTTAAAAAATATTCTATGATGATTTCTGATTTTATTCAATAGAACTTTGGCTGGATAAAATTCGTTCTAGCATATTCAAATTTCAAGGGATGTCATATCTTTGTATTGGCATAATTCCTAGGTCTTTTATTTGGTGATTTCTCTTCTTTTCTCAACCTAATTCTTGGACATCTAGTAATCAGTCAAATCATGTGATTGAGTTTGATCAAATTTGGCACAACCTTATCTTGGAGTGCTGCATGACTTTCAATGAACATATGACTCTTTTAAAATCCATAATTTCACAATAAGATTCTTAAACGGACATTAAATAATCATTTTTTAGAATTTGATCTGTTTTTAGTCTTAAACTTAAAAGAACAAAAATTCTTCCAAATTAGAAATGATTGTGAAATCAACCCAGCATACATAATTTGTGCACCTTGTCCTAAATCTACATTAGGAAATCCCAGACACTAGGATATTCTGCATCATATTTGGTGTCAAAGCTTAAAGTTTTCTTTATTGTTCACTAGAAAAACATAATAATCGAGTCAACAAACAAAACACCAAAAGATGCTGAACAAAACAGTTAAAATATGCTTCTAAAGTCTAAACAACTACAACATGACTAATATGATATTCAAAATTATATACCTACATTTAACATGAAATATAATCTTAGAGAACTTTTTAAAAACTTTGAATACTTTTTATAAAAGATATAATGTCTAATTCATAAGTAGTTTAATTGGTTAAAAATGTTATTATGATTTTATAACTCTAATTATTAGTTTATGCTTGTCGTTTAGTTTGCAAATAAACCACCAAAAATTGATTATTGAAAGTCAATAAGTTACTCTATTTTTTTTTTTTAACATCGTATAGCTTTTGTGTTGCATCGAGAATGAATTTTTCATTTACCCAGGGTGTCATATTGTAAACACAAGTTTTGTAATCAATTATAATAAAAATTTCTCTTTATTACCCTCTCGCTCTCTTTCCACTTTATGTTTACCCATAAGCTTATCTGGTATCAAAGTACGCAAATATATTACAATTTTTCTATGATCCCTTGCTGTTGTCTTGAAATCACAAGAGATTAATCCAAACATGTTGTAGTGTTTTGATCCCTATTTCATCTTGAAATCGCATAAGGATAATCAGAGTAATGGAGATTGCATTAGCAAAATTGGTTCTAAAGTGTTGTTCAAAAACATGAATCCTAAAAAAACAAGGCTAATTGGAATAAAGAAACCCTAATTAATAATTTCAACAAAGGTTTGAAACTTCGAATCGAGGAGTATTGAAAGGTATTCCTCTTTCATTTTTCTTGCTCTTGTAGTTGGTATTAGAGCACCCAAAATCAAAAACTAAAGATGAGGTTGATAAGATCGAAGATCGAGAAGTTCACATGGCAAAATGACTTCAATTTTGGAGATTAAAATTTAAGGTATTGTTTATGGCAATGTTAGAAGAAGCATTGCAAAAGATAGAAGCAAAGAACCACATAGATATTTTTAAACAAGGCTTGTGGTGCAATCCTCTTGAGTAATGGAGACGAAGTTCAAAGGGAGATTGCTAAGGAGTTGTCCATTAACATTCTGAGGAAACTTGAATCCTTGTACCTTAAAAGATCCCTTGAAAATCAATTTTGCATTAAAATGACATTACACGACTAACAAATGGAAGAATTTAAATCACTCAAGAAGCATTTGGATGATTTTAGTAAGGACATAATGGATCTTAAGATCATTGATTATAAAATTGAGGATGAAGATGTTAGACCGGTCCAGTCGGTCCGCACGGGACCGGCAGTTCGCGTAATACGTGAAATCTCCGCAGGAGGCGGAGATAGGGCTGGCCGTCCGCTCAAGAAGAGCATTTTAGGAAGCAATTTTGATGGTTTTGAGAGGGAAATTTGAATGTAGGGACTGTTTAGGGATTTCCTTTTGATTTGTATGCATTAAATAATAGATTTTCCTAGGGTTTGAGCATCTTGAATTTGGCTGAAATTTGAGATCTCTTAGATTTAGGTTTCTTTGGGCTCTAGCGGCGTTTAGAGATTTGGGAGAGATCGATCATCCTCTCGAATTGAGGATCAATTGTATCTTTTCTATTATGTTGCATCTATTAGTAAAATACAAGTCTTTTCTCCACTGTTTTCTCTCCGATTTGCTATTTTTCCACTGTTTTGGGGCTGATTTCTGCTGTGGACAGCTGGTTGTCATTGATTATTGCTTCTAAAGTGGTTAGGAAATACTTGAAATCTAGTATTTCCTATCAAATTGGTATCAGAGCGTCGTTTTTTGGACCTTAGGCGGCGGAAATCCTGATTTTTCCGCGAGCTTTTGGCTTCCGGAAGTGATATTTTTTATATCCGTTGGGAAGAAAGATGGTCGGAAAGAAGGTTGACGTCTTGGAAGGCGAAGTCGGCCAATTGAAAGCCGATTTGGAGGAAAGATTCTGCAAAACTTTCAAAATCAAATCACCTCCAACAATGAAAGGTTGGAGGGGAAGTTCACCGCGATGGAGGAAATGATGAAGAAACTACTTGAAATGAAGACCAATCCGACGACATCAAAAGTAAGGGAGACTATCGACTGTCATGGCATGCGAGGAAATTCGAACCCCTTGAGGGGGAGGAAAAATTCGGAGGTGGAGATCCTAGAAGAGGAAAACGACATGCCCCCTCTAGAACCGCTTTCTAGAGAGGAGATGAGTAGGGGATATGACCAACGGGAGGCTGATTTGGTCGAAAGGAGGGAAGAATTCAATCGCCGAGGTGCTGAATTTGAAAGAATCCAACGTTGAGGTGCTGAATTTGAAGGGGGAAGGGAAGAAATTCATCGCCGAGGAGCTGAATTCGAAAGGATTCAGCGTCGAGGGGCTGTTTTTGAAGGAAGAAGGGAGGAACGTCATCGTCGAGGTGCTGAATTTGAAGGAATTCAGCGTCGAGGTGATGATTTTGAAGGAAGAAGAGGTGAGTATGAAGAGAGATTCGAATATAATCGTTGGAGGGATGATCGGGACACTTGGGGGACTCTTCCCCTTTGAGGTTATGGAGGGTACCGGGGAAACGGAGGAGACCCACGAGTGAGGAAGCTGAAAATGCCCGTCTTTGAGGGCGAAGATGGCCATGGCTGGATCTACAAAGTGGAGCGTTACTTCGCTGTCAACGGGTTATGAAAAATTGACAGCGGCGGGTCTGTGTCTGGAAGGGAAAGCTCTGGCATGGTATCAATGGCGTGACAGGAGGGAGCCCATACGGAACTGGAGAGAGTTCAAGGATTGCTTATTAGATCGTTTCCAAACTGACGGGGGAGGAGACTTCTATGAGCAATTCTTTGCCTTGACTCAAGAAGGGACTGTGGCAGCTTATCAGGATCGGTTTGAGTACTTGGCTAGCAGATTGGATCACATTTCAGAGTCAGCCTTAGAAGGAAACTTCATGAAGGGGCTGAAACCAGAGATCCGAACAGCAGTCAGGGTACTGGAGCCGAGGAACCTGGGAAAGGCTATGGAGCTGGCGCAGTTGGTAGAAGTTCAGAAGAAAGTAGAAATAGGGGCTTGAGGTAACTGCTCATGAGGCTCTTACAGGATGACGACCACTCTTCTAGCACCCAAGGGGCCTGCATCAGGCAATAGTAATGAGACCATCCGGGAGAAGCCAGTAGGAGGAGGGAGTGGGGGAAATTTCAAGAGGCTGACAGAGAAGGAGATGCAGGATAAGAGGACTAAGGGGTTGTGCTTCAGATGTGATGAGAAGTACATGTCAGGGCATAAGTGCAAGGACCGAACTCTTCAGGTTCTCCTTGTCTGTGAAGACAAGGAAGACGAAAAGGGAGGTGGGAGAAAATCTGAAGAGGAAGAGAAGGTTCACCTGGATGTGGCAGAAATCTCTCTGAACTCTGTAGTGGGATTTACTTCGAGTCACACTATGAAAGTGAAAGGAGAGATAGCTGGCCGTGAGGTGGTGGTGCTAATTGATAGTAGGACTACCCACAATTTTATTTCCACTCAAGTCGTTGACCAATTGGGATTGAAGTTGGTGGACACCGGTTGCTATGGAGTGATGATAGGTACAGGGAAGGTGGAGAAAGCCCAGGGGATCTGTAGAGGAGTGGTGTTGACCATCCAGGAGATTCAGGTGAGGGAGAATTTTCTCCCACTAGAGTTAGGAAGTACTGATGTCATCTTGGGAATGAAATGGTTGCAAACTTTGGAGGAAACCAATGACAATTGGGGAGCACTCACGATGGAATTAATAGTGGATGGAAAAAAGGTGGTTATAAGGGGAGATGCAAGGCTATCCAAAGCCATGACATCATTTAAGACCATGGTTAGGGACATACAAGAGGTGGGGGAAGATTATGTGGTGGGACTACATAAGTTGGATGCGATCAGATTGAAGGAGGGATGGGATGTTTCTCTTTCTATGCAGCCCTTGGTTCAGCAATACAAAAAAGTTATTCAGTCAGCTCAAAGATGGTCACCTCCGCGGAAACACGAGCATATTTCCACCTTGAGGACAAGGTGGATCTTTGGGAGGGGAGTATTGTTAGACCGGTCCAGCCGGTCCGCACGGGACCGGCAGTACGCGTAATACGCGAAATGTCCGCCGGAGGCGGAGATCGGGCGGGTTGTCCGCTCACGAAGAGCATTTTAGGAAGCAATTTTGACGGTTTTGAGAGGGAAATTTGAATGTAGGGACTGTTTAGGGATTTCCTTTTGATTTGTATGCATTAAATAATAGGTTTTCCTAGGGTTTGAGCATCTTGAATTTGGCTGAAATTTGAGATCTCTTAGATTTAGGTTTCTTTGGGCTCTAGCGGCGTCTAGAGATTTGGGAGAGATCGATCCTCCTCTCGAATTGAGGATCAATTGTGTCTTTTCTATTCTGTTGCATCTATTAGTAAAATACAAGTCATTTCTCCACTGTTTTCTCTCCGATTTGCTATTTTTCCACTGTTTTGGGGCTGAATTCTGTTGTGAACAGCAGGTTTTCATTGATTATTGCTTCTAAAGTGGTTAGAAAATACTTGAAATCTAGTATTTCCTATCAGAAGATCTTGTCGTGATCCTCTTAAGCCCTTTGCCTACAATGTATAAACATTTTGTAAATACTAAGTTATATGGTTAAACCACTTTTACTATGCCAAAAGTGAAATCTATCCTAAATTCCAAAAAATTACTGAAAAATCAAAGGAAAATGTTGGTGATACTATTATGGCACATGGAAGAATGGAAAAATGTGATTTCAAGTTTTCAACAACAAGCATTAATCAATATCCAAGTCAAAGTTCAAGAAAAAATATGCTTCATTTCTTACAAGGAAGCTCAATTGAAGAAGATGTGTCGTGAAAGCAGATGAAGATGCCTAAAGAAGAAAAAGAATCAGACAGCTTGTGGTTATTGAGGGATATTAAAGTGCAAAGGATGGATTCTTGATTTTGGGTGCTCTTTCACATGTGCCCAAATTACCTTGGTTTGCATCAAGAAAAGATTTGGATGTCAACATGGTGATGCATGGAAACAACAAGACTTGCAAAATCATGGAGATTGACAAGATAAGAATCAAGGTGTTGGATGACACTCAATGGAAACTATAAGAACTGAGGTATGTACCTGAGCTCAAGAGAAACAAAAATTTCACTAAGAGTCTTAAACAAATGCAATAATGAATGCAAGAGTGAAGGTGGAAGCTTAAGAGTATATAAAGGCTCATTTCTTGCCATGAAGGGAATCTTGAATAGTGGAGTGTGTTTCTTGATTGAAAGATCAAACATTGAAGGATCAGTTAAAGCAACTATAAACTCAACAAATGCAACCCAATTAACGAATAAGAGACTTGACCACTAAGACAAAGAGGAATTAAAGAGCTTGAGTCATAAGGTCTGGTATGTATAGACAAGACAAAGAACCTTGACTTTTGTGAGCATCATGTTATAGGAATTACATAAGTTAAAGAAACTCATATTCACACTTGAAGTGCACAGGACAAATGGCGTTCTTGATTACATTCATTCAGACCATCGGCAGCCTTCTCAAATAAGCTCACATAGTAATGTAAGATATTATCTTTCTTTAATTGATGATAATTCAATAAAGATATGCGTATATTTTTTAAAACACAAAAATGAGGCATTCCAAAAAAATTCAAGGAATGTAAACAACTTGTTGAAAGTTAAATTTGTAAAAAAGTTAAAAAAAAAATGAAGGACTAGCAATGGGCTTGATTTTTGTGCTAATGAATTCACAAAATTCTGCAAAGAAAAGAGGATATTAAGGCACAACACAGTGAAGATGACTCCATAAGAAAAAGGGTCATCAGAGAGGTTCAACAAGATGATTCTTGAAAAGGTAAGATGTATGCTAAGTAATACAAGATTGATTAAAAGCTTTTGCGCTGAAGAGGTTTAGCATTACAATTTATTTGATCAACAGATACTCATCCTCAACCATTGGCTTCAATACACACTAAGAAGCTTGAAGTGGGATACCAGCTAATTACTCTTTGTTAATGGTCATTGGATGTAGACCTTGTGATCACATTGATACATGAGCAATGAAAAGCATTTTTATATGCACTTTCATTTGTGAGCCACATGCAATGAAAAGCATTTTCATTGACTATCCTCAATGAATTAAAGGGTAAAAGTTACAGTGCTTGAAACCATTATTGACAAAATTTATAATAGGGATATTGTATTTAACAAATGGTGAATGGCTAAAATTATTTCATTGAATAAAGACAAGTCAATTGATATTAAAAGGTCAATGAAGCTTGAGGTGAAGCAACCAAGCAAGAAAGTTACGATGACAATGATCAAGAGTTAGTTGAATCACATCTTGAAGAATTTGGTTAACAAACTATCGAATAAAGGCTGAGAATTTTTGTCATAGCAAGATGCAAACTTCAGCTGCTCTGAGCGCCGGCGACAAACATTCCTCCTTTCTTCCAAAGTTCAACAGGCGGTAACTCTCCATGACTTTCCACCAATTTTAATGAATCTAGATAAATTTTAGATAAAAATGTTCAATTTGATAATTATCTATCAGCAGAAAAGGACATCCACTTTTTCTTGGCAAAAAAATTTATTTGATCAACATAATAAGTGCTTATGCGTCATGAGTTTTTCGTATATTTTGTCGAGAAGCATTGCATTTCTCATAAAGAAAAATAAATAGAAGCTTCCACATAATACCTTAGAATTGTTATCTGTTACATAGTTCAGAAGAATCCCATATAGTTGTGACATGCTGGAGCAATTGGATTTGTCACTAATTACGAGCAAATGTGATATACACTTGAGCGCTGCAATCACCCCATCCACAGGAAGCGATCGGTATCCTAAAACTCGAGCTAAGCTTTCAGAAAAGATACCCCCTTTATTTTTAAGAATGGCAGGAGGCACTCTGGGGAGTATGATAGAAATGAAACAAATGATAGCTGCGACATCTGGGTCTCCACCAGCGGTAGATGGATCGCCGATTAATCGGATAAAGGAGGAAACGGCGGCGGCAAAATATGTAACAGGTGTGAGTGCCAGACCCTGCTCCTTGAGGGCCAGAGAAATGGCGCCAACTGTGGCACAGATATTACGGTGCTCCTCCTGCGGAGAATTCTGGAACCTAGCGAGAACGGCGGCAGCAATGTCTTCCAAGGAAAATTGTTCATTCCCCGGAAGATGGGAAATCTCCATCTCCGCATCCATGGGGCTGTTTTGCAACAGGATTTCTGCTAAATCCTGCCAAACGGGATTTGAGCTCCCCTCCGTTTCTCTCTTTTTGCCCTAAATCCTGTAGTTCGGCGGATTTAAGGGATTTGTCCGAAGAAGAACGCGAAAGAGGAAATGTTACCTTCACAGCGAGCGAGCTCTCGTAATTGCTTCCGATGAAAAAACTTGTGATCCGACAGGAAGAGAACGTGGTCGAAAGGAGCGAAGTTGAACAGCAACGAAGGAGCAGAGTGACTCGTGCAATCTCGGGGCTGTTTGGTATCGGATTTATCGTGGGACTTAAGTCGGATTTACGCTAAATCCAGCCAAACGGTTTTTGTGCGCGCTTAAAATCCCGGGATTCTGTAAATCCCGGATTTGCTGATTTACGGCTTAAATCCCGGATTTACTAAATCCCTCGGTTCGGCGGATTTAACGAGATTTAGCCGAAGATGCGCGCGAAAGAGCGTAAGTTACCTTCACAGCCAGCGAGGTCCCGTTCTTGCTTCCGATCAGAATGTCGTAACTTCCGATCCGACAGGAAGGGAAAGTCGTAGAAGGAGCGAAGTCGAACAGCGAGCCGAACAAGCGACGCGTGCAATCTATACACCTGCAAAGCAACAAGCCGAACAGCAGTAACGAAAAGAGGAGATAACGGCAACCCTAGACGCCTATAAATTTTTATTCATTAACTTAATTGATATAATTTATATTATTAATAATTAAGTAAATTAATTAAATAACTAATTGTATAATTAGTGCATAATTTAATTATCTAATTTAACTTAATTGTATATTTATTAATTAAATATTAAAATGATTAGCATAATTAATATAACTTAAAAATATATTAGTAAGTATATAATTAACAGTGTAATTAATAATTAATGAGTACTTTGTACTTAACATGTTATTAAATTCATAACACATTAATTTTTATTTTTAATTATATATTTATTTTTTAATTTATAATTATCTTATTCACATTTAAATTCCTAACTGACATAAATCTTGAAATATTTTACCAAATAATTTTTCATAATTTAACAGGATTTAACATTTGACATACCGAACAGATTTCAAGATTTAACACATTTCGTATTTACTAAATCTAAATTTACAATATTTACTAAAACCCACTAAAGTTAAATTCCACTTGTTGACAAACAGCCCCGTACACCTCCTGCGAAGCAACAAAGCCGAACACCAACGACGAAAAATAAACGATAAAAAGCAAACCCTAGACGCGGGACTCCTCTAAGCTAACCTATTATTGGTAAACTTAATAAATATAATTTTAAATATTAATAATTAAGTATATTAATTAAATAATTAATAGTATAATTAGTGCATAAATTAATTATCTACTTTAACACAATTAAATAGTTATTAATAAAAAAAATTAAAATTAATATAACTAGCTTAATTAATATAATTTAATATATAAATTATTAAATATATAATAGTGTAAATAATAATTAAATAATTAATTACTTTTAGAATTCTTAATTGATTAATATGATATTTAATAATATATAATATATAATTAAAATTAACTAAATAATACTTAAGTAATTAATGAAGTTATTAGAAAGATTATTAGTTAAATAATTAGTTTTTTTTTCAAAATGATTAGTAGGATTAAATAGAATTTCAAATAGAATAATTATTATATAATATTATAAATTAAAAATTATATCATTAATTAGTAATATAATATTTAAATTATTAATGAAATAATTAATTATATAATGAATAATTAAAAATAATTAAATAACTCTTTAAATTAATTAAATCATTAGTAGGAGTATTGTTGAAATAATTAGTTATTTAAAAAATTAACTAGTTAATTAGATAATTATTCATATAGTTATGTATAAAATACTTATTAAATTAAAAACACATATACAAGTAATTTTATAAACAATACTATAATTAGTAATTAAATTATTTAATAATAAAACTAATTACTAATTAAATTATTTACATTATAATTTGTATATATATATATACACACACACATTTATTAAAAAAGAAATCAATCTTAAAAATAATATTTGATATTTAAGAAAAATATAAGTAATTTTTTGTTTAATTTGTATTAATTGATATATTTAAAAATAATATTTGATATTAATTAAGTTTCCTCAATTATTTAAATAGCTCAATTATTTAAATAGCTTGATAAATAATTAATTGATATATTTAATTTGACTAATTATGATTATGGTAGTCTACTAAAGATTGATGTAGGCTAAGGCTTCGTTTTGGGACGGCTTTTTTATTGCTTTCTAAAACAGAGTTTTAGTACAAATTTTTTTATTTTTGTACTAAAACTTCATTTTAGAAAGCAATAAAAAAGCCGTCCCAAACGAAGCCTAAGAATTTCATAAAAAATATATAAATCATATAGCCAAATAATTTAATTGAGTTTAAGTGTTTAACATCCATCATATCAAATATTTTTTATGATTACGCCACATAGGATTTATTGAATTCGAATATTCAGGATTACAAAATTCTACCTGAGTGAAATCCTACTCGCCAGCAAATAGCTAGGCAAATACCCTATGGCTCAAGCCTCAAGGAAACTCACACCACGAACAAATATAAATTAATAAATTTATCATAATTGTATTAATTAAGTATGATTAAATTGATTGAAATGAATCAATTATCACCAAGGTTTCATTTGGAACGATTTTCTTACTGCTTCTTAAAACAGTTTTTTACTACAAAAAAAAAATTATACTAAAAAGTTGTTTTAAGAAGTAGTAATAAAGTCGTCTCAAACTAAGCCTAAATTTCTTTCGTATAGGCTATTTGGTTGAAAGTAAAGTTGGCGTTTAATGTTCCTTTTGTAGGGATTTTGAAAATATTCGTGTTTAGTTTCATGAAAAATAGAACAGTGCAAAATATTTCAAATGTAATGAAAATTGTTCTAGTTCATTTTTAAAGTAAATTCTCGCAATTTTGAGTGAATTTTTTACTATAACTATGCTTCTTTACCACTACCCCCACCACTAATTGTCGCCAACCACCGCCCTATCGCTGGCCACCACCTTCGCCACTGAACACCCTCCATTGCCTGCTGATCACAACCATTTTAAACTTTACATTACATATAGTTTAACAATATTTTAGCTGAGCTAACAAGTTATCAAGATTTAGGTTTTGTCTAGATTGGCTTTCTTACTCTTTTTAAAGCAGTTTTTTAGTTAAAGAGTTGCTTTAAAAAGTAGTAAGAAAGCCGTCCCAAACAAAACTTTAACCTTCATAAATCACATTTACATAAATTAAGAAAAGATTGTTTCGTTGAAAGTGATTAGAATCAATGCTGAAGCCTAGAGGAGGCGTGTTTAATTGTTACAGCAGTAAATGATGTGAAATTCTCTCTTCGGTTGTTACAAATTTGCTACTAAAAGGCCTTCAAGCACATTGCAATCACAGTGTTTTTATAGCAGTTCTATAATTTTCGGGAAGATGCAATAATAATTGAAGCAGCAATATTCTCATTCTTCCCATATAACCTTCTTCTTTCTAGTAGATGGTATCCTTGTCGGTATATTCAATTTTACATAAGGTATAATTCTTCATGAATCTTGAAGGTTATTAAATCATTTAGGATTTGTTTGGGACGGCTTTCTTACTGTTTCTTGAAATAGCTTTTTTGTACAAAATTTTAATTTTTTTACTGAAATGCTACTTTAAGAAGCAATAAAAAAGCCGTCTCAAATGAAACATTAATCTCGATGCAACCGTGAACGTAGAATTACTTAAGCCGAAAAATATGATGTTCCATTTTATGTGGCTTAATCTCATTTATGACTAATTTATGATCATTATACTTGCCTTTAGGTTATTCCGAGAAGTACTATGAAGAGTAAGAAAGATGTTTTTATAATTAAATTTTTTGAATGATTTAGAAGAATTAATATAAAAGATACCTCTTGAATAATAACTTTTATTAGATCATCTCCAACCGAGAACTCTATTTTTCATGCCAAAATAGCGCAAAAAGCAAAAATGGCGTGGTGCTGCTCCAATCCAACGCCATTTTTTTGCTTCTGCGCCAAGGTAACGACCCTTCTCCTTTCCCACATTTTTCCGGTTGACAGAGAAAAATGGCGTGGGTGAATTGCACTGTTCACCCGCAAGCAAATGGAGGATTTTTTGGGGTTCGGCTGGAGCGAAGGAATGACGCCAAACGCTCGTTTGACGTTCGGTTGGAGATGCCCTTAGGTCCGGTGTAAGGACGTAGAGGAACGTCCAGTCGAAGGCAAAATCCCGCCAAAAACTCGGTATTTGCTCGTTATTGCTAGGTATTATTTGATAATAACGAGGAATACCGCTCTGTGAAGACCAATACCGAGTTATACCGAGCTATACCGAGTTGTACCGAGTTTTTTCTAGGAAAAACTCGGTACAACTTTCGTATAACTCAAAAAAACTCGGTACAACTTTCGTATAACTCGGTATTGGATCTTCAAGTGATGGTATTCCTCGTTATTGTTTGGTATTGCTCGGTATTTCTCGTTTTTCGGCTCAATTTGGCCTCCAACCGGACGTTCCTCTACGTCCGGTCGGAGGACGTAATAATTGTTCCTTGAATAAAGAGTTTTTATTGGAGGAGATTTACATGAACATGTTGGTAGAGAGGTAGATGATTTTAAAAACATTCATGGTGGTCATGGGTTTGGAACGATAAATGAATGTGGCAATACTATATTATATTTTTGTTTAGATTATCTTTTTTTAATTGCTAATGTCTTATTTAAGAAAAGGAATAAGCATCTCATCACTTATAAAAATAAATATAGTACAACTCACATTGATTATTTTCTTATAAGAAAATTAGATCGTTTGAATTGCAAAGATTATAAAGTTATTATGAGTAAAAATCTATGTACCCAACATTGATTATTAGTTTTAGACATTAAGATAAAGGGGCAGAAAATAAAAAATAAAGTAAAACGATATTCTAAGATTATATATGAGCATTTAAAGAATATTAACAAAAATATTTTTTAGAGTAAGATTTTAGATCTTAAGATTTTGTCTGTGCATGAGGATATTAATATTATGTAGGAAAAGTTGCTAGTGATATTAATAATATTGCAAAAGATGTGCTTGGAGTATCAAAGGAAAAAAACCCCTAATAGTAGAAAGAGTTGGTAGTGGAATCCAAATGTGCAATAAAAGATTAAAAATAAGAAGATTTATTATAAAATTGATTTAATTGTAAAAATTATGATGATTGAAAAAGATATAAAGATGCTTGTAAGGAATCTAAGAAAGCAATATACGAAGCAAAAACCTTAGCTTTTAGTGATTTATATAATATATTATATACAAATGAGGGAGAAAGATATATATATATATAAGTTAGCCAAACAAAGAGATATGAGTAGTAAGGATTTAGTTTGAGTAAAATGTATTGAGAATGAATATCAAAAAATAATTTTCTTAGAACATGATATTCAACAAAGGTGGATGAGATATTTTGCTAACTTTTTAATGAAGATTGTGAAAATAAGATTAACTATAGTGACCTTAACACCCTAAATGAAAATAAAGATTTATGTTTTTATCGACGTATTAGTAAAACCAAAATTAGTGAGACCTTAAAGAAAATGAATGGTGGAAAAGCTGTTGGACCTGATGATATTCCAATAAAGGTGTGGAAATGCTTAGGAGATGAAGAAATTTTTTGACTTACTAAACTTTTAATATTATTTTGAAGACTAAAAAGATGTCAGATGAGTAGATAATGAGTGTGTTCATTCATATTTTTAAGAATAAAGGTGATGCACAAGATTGTGCGAATTATAGAGGAATTAAGTTAAGGTGTCATACTTTAAAATTATGGGAGCGAGTTATGGAGCATAGGTTGCGACGTGATACAAATGTTTCTCAAAATCAAATTGGGTTCATGTCAGGTAGGTCGACTATGAAAGTCATACATTTATTAAGATTTTTTATTGAGAAATATAGAAAAAATAAAGATGATCTACATATGATATTTATTGATTTAGAAAAAAACATATGATGAAGTTCCAAGAGAAGTGCTATGGAGAGTTTTTGAAAAGAAAGGAATTAATAACACTTATATTCAAATCATTAAAGATATGTATGTAGGAGCTATTACTTGTGTTCAAACACAAGGTGGTTTGACCAAGTATTTCCCTATTTCGGTTGGGTTACATCAAGGATCAGGCTTAAGCCCATATCTTTTTGCTTTAGTCATGGATGTTCTCACTAGACATTTGCAAGATGATGTACCTTGGTGTATGTTTTTTGCTGATAATATTCTTCTTGTTGATAAGACTAGAGAGGGAGCTAAAAGTAAACTTGAATTATGAAGGTCAACCTTATAGTCTAAAGGATTTTGCTTGAGTGGATCTAAAATGGAATATATAGAGTGTAATTTTAGTAGTAATATACCGAGTGAGGGGATTGTGACTTTAGGTGATCAAGTCATTAATAAGAGTACACATTATAGATACCTTGGATCTATTGTTCAGAGTGATGATAAAATTGTTTGGTTATTTACCTCAAGTGTTTTTGGTGCCTTTGGTTTTTCACTCATTTGCTTTTTTATCTTATTAGTTTTGGACATAGGTTTTTATGTTGACGGAATCCTTATCTTTTTTTTTGCTTTATCTTGCAGGCTCTAAGCATGTATGATCCATATTCAATCCCGAGTGGATTGTCATGTTGGTAACATTTTGAAGATACATTACCATTTTATAGATACCTCACTTGTTATAGAGGTTGTGGAGGGATCATTAATGCACATACACTTAGCCACTTTCCCCCTATATAACTTATTTGTATTTACAACACTATCAATGTAATTATATACTATTGTGATGATTTTAATAGTAACAACACTGCATAAAAGCAAAAGTTAAAACCGTTACTAATTACTTTTTATTAAATACAAATACAACAATTTTGAAGTCGTTAGAAAACCACAACAATAAATTTAATTACGTTTTAAATTGCTTCAATAGTAAAAAAAAAAAAAGAAAAAAAAAAGATACTAAATCTTATTTACAACTAATGTATCGTTATTGAGTATTATTTTGAAATTTGTTTTTTTGGGATATCTATCTCTATAAATGATAGATCGATACTTATAAACACAAATCTCAATATAAACCATAATATCTAAATCCTATAATCTAAACCTTATAATATATCCTAAATCCTAATCGACAAGACACCGATTTACAATGAGATCAATGCACTTAACACATTATCAAATTTATAAGAGCATTATTAGCATTAATCATAAAATTAAGGGCCCTAATTCAATTGTTCATCATCAATGGGTGTCATGATAGCCTCTAAACAAGCTTGACTTTTGCAATTATCTATCTATAATCATAGAAAAATCAGTATGACTTTAATAAACATATATATATATATATATATATATATATATATATATATATATATATATATATATATATATATATATATATATATATATATATATATATATATTCAGAGAGGTGAGATGACTAGTCTCCTCTTCTTACCATTCATCAAATTGGGCAAATTGGTCAAATAAAAGCTATGGCCTAGAGGTCTCCTATGGGAAAATTTATTTTGTACAGACGTTGAATGCCGTCCTGAGACCAACAAGAATGTGCCACATCATCTTTTTGCTCGGTACCGCAAATCGGAAATGCTGATGTGGTTGCACTTGATTTACCTCTAAATATAAAATTGAGTTTGACTTTTGCACAAAATAATTTTCCTAGTGGGGCACTCAACCAATTTTGGTCACGCAATTATATTAACAGGGAAAAGCAAACTTGTTTAGCTTTTTTTAAAAAACAGCTATGAGCGAATAAATAATAGATAAGTGGATAAGTTTATTTCAAAACTAAATGATTAATAAAACATAGAAAGTTCCACGTCTAAAAGTGAGCCCATTATTATTTTAATTATATATGATAAAGATTAGAATATTATTTAGTTGTATAAATATTTTTTATTATAAGTAGATTAGGAGATCTAGGAATCGCAAAAATTGTCTTCATCGAGATGGGCCCGGTACCGACGTTCAAGGAGATCCAGTACATCAGCTCCTTGGCATCGTGTAGGCTACAGCAGTTTTTTTTTTTGCTTAACCGCATGAGCGCACCCTCAAATATCCATTATTTATATTCCTAAAGGTGTATGATCAAAAAGCTCGAGTGGATTAGGGACCAAATAGTTAGATGATCAATATCAACATTGGTGTTGCTATCTTGTTGGGGATAATGATTATCAATCAAAGTCCTATATGGGATCCTGATATGAGTACCCATTAGGTACACATGCTTTACTCGGACGGGCTTCGCCCACCCATGCCCACCTATGGTGACTTTCAGGATTGTCGTACCCACCTATATCTACCTACTTTACTTTCAATGCTTTTTGAATGCAGCCTGCCACAGATTGATGGCCATGAGGCTTGTTGCCCTTTGCTCTGATTGCAAACTTTCAAGCCGCATATCAAAATTTACCACAGTCATTGCGTGGTTAAGTGTTGCACACTACTCAGTGAGGATTGCAATAATATAAGATATACGGTGATTAACAATGTAAATTGATTTATCCCCCAATGTTGAGTACCCACCCATACCCACCCAGAATATAATGGGCGTACCCATAGCCACCCCACCCATACCCATTGGATATGGGTAGGTACATGACTGGGTGTGGGTATGAGTACCCAATACAAGGCTCTGTTATCAACACGCGTGTTAATGAATGATACTAGTCTTATTAGCAACAATGACCTTTAACATTAATGGTGATGATGAATGTTGGGGTTGGTGGTAATGGTCGGTGATGCTGATGCAGACTGTGGGTGTTGGCCTTAGTGGAGTGGACAAATTTATAGTGCATATAGAAAGAATTATATATATACATTTTCAATAAATCCTTCTTGTGGCCTTGTCTATGCCTTCCTAAATTTGTGAACATATGGCATATTTAAAATTTTTTTTAACATAAACATCATAATAATTTCAACAAAAAATAAAACAAATTAGCCAAACATTTTTGTGTTAACCCCCTTGTTTATATGTAATATTTTGAGGCATGTATAGGTCTTAATTATATCAGTATTAAACTATTAAGTGATCTTGGCTTCGTTATCTTTCCTTGAAATGTATATTTTGATTATAATATTTTAAAAAATAGACTTCAAATAATCCCAAGTTGATTCCAAATATTTCGAAGGTATGTTTTATTGGATAATTTTAAAATGCATGTAATTTAGAAAGTCAAAATGATTTGAATGCCTACATTTTAGAAATACAGAGTGATTTAAATTATTGCATTTAAAAAACTCATGAAATGTTTGGTTAGTGCAAAGTAAATGCATTGATTTTTTTTTTTTTTGCTATGATATATGCTGGATTGAAATACAATAGCTGGCATAAGCAAAGAACAATTGGTGGCGATGCATAATGGCGGGTGGTGGTGGCAGGGACAATATACGATAACAAACTGTGAAAAGATTGTGGGAAGCGAGTGACAAGCAACAACGATAGGTGACAATTGTAAAAAAGACGATATCATGGGCTAAGAGTTTTTCTTGCACTTTGAATTCACTCGTGTGAGCGGGCAAATCATAAAAAATAGATATATTTTGCATAATTCTAAATTACTTACATGAATATTTTATTTTTTATATTTAATTTATTTCAAATCAAACATTAAAATAAACAAAATACTTAAAGTCATCTTACTTTACATTTATGCTTACCAATTGTAATAATTATGTAACTATTTGTGTTTTATTAGAAGAATTTTTTTATGATATATCAATTGCCTTATATTTTTTGATATTAAAATTTATCCATCTGAAAATATTTTGGGCCTTAAAAGATTTGCAGCATAAAATTACAATTAAAATAAAATATAACATGTGATCTCTCATTGGATCTCAAAATGGACTTTGTCCTAAACAAATTGTTGAGAATTGAGCTTCTGCAGCAAGATCACTATGGTGTTTAGAAGGGCAGCAAATCCCCTCTTCTCAAGAGTTTGGGACTTCCTTTTAATGGGAGATAAGCTCAATAAAGAAATTTAATGAATGAGACTACATATTATTTCACATTTTTGCATCGAATTATTGAAAACCGAGATAGGCAAAGTGCAAAATACCTTGATTTGAGAAATTTTTTAAACTGGATCGATGGCTAAAAATGATCTCAAGTCGCCTGAAATAGACTTTATCTCACTAGAAACTCTATCTCTCACTCACTAGGTGCTGCTCAAACAAAACATAATAGAATGAATAGTGGATTTGGATATTTTTAAGTGCATAATTCGGCCCAAAACGCCCAAGTGCCATTGTTTCAGCGCTACGGTGCTAGTTCATTTTTCATTTTCTTGAAGATTCATAATTACAATTGAAGATTTATGAGATTTTTCGAGGAGAATACATACATGTTCCTCTCTTTTTTCACATCTAATTTGTATCATTTATATCCTATAGTTTATTGAAAAAAAGAGCTTTGGATTCCTTGCAAAAATAAGGGTGCTTATGATGGCTATTTGCTATTAGTTTCAGATTAATATGCATGTTAACAAAAATACAAATATTTTTTACTCTAATCCTAACAGCTCAATATCTATCTACCATTTCATATGTTCTCATGCACCCTCTCTATCTTCCAAACACTTTAAATCAATTCATCCCTCATATATTTTCTTTATCATCTTAGTGCCTTAGGAATTCATAATTGAGTGATTTTGATCTTATTAGACCTTTCTTAATGTTTTATGTTTATGTTAAGATTCATTATTGATCAAATGGAATTTTTTTAGCGATGTTAAGCATAATTGATATTCAATATATATATAGTGCGCGAATTTTGATGAAGTTAATGGTTTCATGTATATTCAATTGTTCATACATAGCCATTAAAATGCTCTCTCTCTCTATATATATATTATAGTTATCGCTGTTGCCTGTTATAGGTGGCGTGTGAGATTCGCGGGGGCAACGAGAGCACGAGGCTTGCAAGGCAAAATCACCGGTCGAAGTAAACGGCTTCTTGGCGAAGAAAAAATAAAAAAAAGGAGAAAGCACCGATCGACCCATTTGTCGCCGTCATCGCCTTCGAAGGAAATAAAGCGGCAGTGAAGGAGGTTGCGAGAGCTTGCTTGGAGAGATTTGAGAGGGATAGAGGTATGGGGGCGGAGGGGAAGAGCTTGAATATTTCTTCCGTCGTTAAGGAGGCAGCTGCCAACGACGGTGGAGGAACGAGTAGCGGCAGCGGAAAGGACGCGACGTCCTTGATCCCTTCGTCGTCCATTTCCATAGACATATCACTCCCGGTTCCGGAGATGAAGCCCGGGATCATGTACGTGCATCTAGTTCTTTTCTTTCTCTCCATTGACTGCTTGCTTTGTCTTCCACTTTGACTAGACCTTTTCTGATTCATGTAGTTATTCTATCCGTTCCTTGATGTTGAGGGACAAATGTCTGCATTTTGTTAACATTGCTCTGTTCGTTTAGGTTATCATAAGCACAATCTTGTTGTCTTAACAATAATTGCGCCAATTTATCTGATTATTTTTGAAATTTTTTGAAGCGATTTCCCTTCTCCCTTTTTTTTTTAAAGTTCTTGGAGTTTATTTGTGATATCTTCTTGATCTTTCTACTTTATAATCCAATTATGTTATTGTTGAAGTCACTGGTAAATTTTTTATGTTTGGTTCTAAAAAAGATTTTGTTTTTACTCATTTGGCATTATTGTGCAACTTTTCACGTTTTGATTATGCGAGATTTGTCTTTCACAGTGCTAAGTCATTCCTATTAGTTAAAATAGGAAAGGTAACGGGTGTCTGTGTTTATGTGGTGTTAAAGTTATCTTGAATGCCAAGCTGGCATAATGGGCTATATGATGCCTTCTAAAATCTAGAACAGCGCCAACAAAAGCAAGGAAAATTAGAAGACACAACTGCTTTTGTATTGCATATTTGAACCTCTAAATAACCAATGGGAAATAAAAAAAAAAAGAACTTCTTGTAGAAAGTAGTGTATATTTGCACTAGATAAGTGAATAGAAGTTCCCTAAAGAGAAAAATAATCACAGTTGGCTCTGTTCTTATCATGAAACAGTTAAGGGATTTTAGCTTAAGTTTGGTTGCTTCTCCCGTTTCTGTACATAAAAGCTGCAAGGAAACCGAGGAATTGGCATATCAACGCACAGAAGCATACTAACTTTAACAATGAATAGCTGAATTCACCATGATCTTGCTAGCTATGCATTATATAGAAAAATTACACAACATCTGCGCTTAGAAAGATTTGTGACTTCAATTGTTAACAGAGGCATGAATTAGACGTTTTGTCCTCTAGGATGGGAGGAATTTCACCATTCAAAGAGTCAGAGTTTGGGAAATAATTTTATCTGAGATACTCTGGAAGGAGGTTGAAAATATTGTGAAAAAAATAAACTCACAAAGGAGATAACAAGATTTAAGTTTTTCGGTTTTGGGAGCAACGAGCACCATGCAGAGAGATGAAAAGAAATTCTTTACTAGATGAGGAAAGAATAATGTAAGGGCATAAAATTTTCAAAAAATCTCCTCTCCCTGAAGGGGCTCTCTACAATGCTTTTGCGCAGGAAAATTTTGCCAAAAGAAACTTTTGTTGGTGGATGTTGTTAGATGCTGTTTGATGTCCTTTTGAGAGAATTGAACTATGTTCTTTATAGCCATTATTTGTTTCAGGAGTTGAACTAAAAATTAATTGAACGTTAAAAAAGATCAGGCACCAAAACATGTCTCTTCATGAATAATCTAGGTTAAATTGTCCATTAAGTCACAATTAATTGATTGTAATATGTCTGATT
Source organism: Dendrobium officinale (assembly GCA_019514585.1). Lineage (NCBI taxonomy): Eukaryota > Viridiplantae > Streptophyta > Magnoliopsida > Asparagales > Orchidaceae > Dendrobium > Dendrobium officinale. Next base: position 324,086 of record JACXSL010001578.1, read on the forward strand.
TTCCTTATGTATGTGATACCTTTATTCATTGAATTTGCATTCATTGAATTTGCAAAATTCAATATATTTGAGAAATTGAAGTTTAAATATTCATCCGAGAGGATATTTCGTTTGAGATTTATCCCAAGAGACATTGCCCTCTTGAGTTCTATCCTCTAAGAAGTTGAAGTGTCATGGCCATTTAATATTTAGTTAATTATTGATAAATCCACACCTTGATGCTGAAAATTCTATACGTATGATATGTTTTCAAAATGTGACAATATGCAATCATTGAATTCATCTCCTCCCTTTTATGGAAGTTAATCTTTTTAGCATTATTTTTAAGTTGTTATTTCTTCTTTTGATTCTTCGATTCTTTAGGTGAAAGAAATCCTCCACAATTGAAGAGAAACTACTTATATGGTTATATTTGCGAAAGATGTTATAGAAGGAAATGATGATGTTGGTGATAAAGTTATTTTTGAGGGTCAAACCCTTCTTTTTGAATCTTTAGGTGTTTACACTCTTTTAGGTGTTTATCTCCATAGCCAACTTGAGAATGAAATATGAATCCTTGTTTGGTGATACTCTTTTAGTTTAGTGGAGGAATTGATAGATATTAAGAATGTTAAGGAGAAAAGGATATACTGATGATGAATTAAATAAGTGGCTATTGTCGAATGTTGGATTTGAATTTGTTCGTGGATGACACCCGACTTTATTAGTTGGTGACTGATAAATAAGACCTGAAAAACTAGATTACATTTGATGAGTATGGAGAATTAGAGAAGAGATGTGGAGTCTACAAATAAAATCCATAGCAAGTAATATGAAGTTAAGGATCTAAAAAATGCTTTTTCATTCTTTATTTATAACGCTTCAAGGGATACATGAAAGCTACGCCTAGAAAATAAAAAAAAAATACAATGCATGACGTGAGTAATAGAGATTGAAACCCTAATCTAGTCATTGCCAATGTGGATTCCTACCTCTGATGTGGCTTCCTAGTCTTAGGCAAGTGCTCTAGACGAGTTTTCAAGAGTGAGTGCCTTGGGTGAGTTTTTGAAATCTAGCATGTGGGGTGAATCTGTGGGGGTGAGTCCTTTGGGAGTGGGGGTGAGTCCTTAGGGGCTTTATTCCAACCTCTAAGCACGAGGGTGTGATACGTTGGATGGAAAGAGCATCAAACTGAACGCAGACTTAGCTTGGGAAATCATAGTCATTAGCTTCTAAGGTGTGGACTTCTTATAAATGTCAACAATAGACTTGTCACAACCCAACTCGAGCAGGAGGGTCCTATCATGTTGAGTGTTATAGACAAATCCCAAAATATAGTTTCAGAATGGTCTAGATTCTCTTCCAATATTTATTTTAAATAAAGTACATACTACAGAGCTACTAAATTATTCAAATACTGAAGATAAATTCATCCATAAGATTTCTTTTATTTCATTAAAATATATCTATAATACAATACATGGCTATATGCTGAAGCTACAAAAATGAATAATAAACTAGCCATGAATGTACGAAAATCAAAACAGAGAAATACCTATAAACTTAGATATGATCATGAACTGTTAATCCACAATCTCCTTCCCTTTCTCAAAGTCTGAAATCAGAAACAAAACCACAATAAGTTACAATAGCTCAGCAGGCCACATAAATCGATCTAACATTTTAAATTCTTTTATTAAACATTTAGTTGAATATTTAAATCCGTATTTAGAAATATAATACAATCATAATATTTATCCAATAAAAAAAAACAATAATGAGCAGATGAATACATTACAATTCATCATAGAGCAATTCATATTACATTCCCTAGACCCAGACAAAATCTCAAAGGAGTCAAGGGCCCACCTAACCTCGAGCGAGTTATTTGAATGCTCATTAAGTGAGTTTGAAGTATTAACATTAATGCATTGGACGTTTGGTTTGTACACAAGGGCAATCAGCTTTAACAATATGCTGTTAGAAGCTCGTATGAGTATTTTGGGCAAAATTGTTTTCCCTTTCCGATCCTTCCCTCTTTATTGCACAAGCGGCTTGCTAGTGACATGTACTTTAGATTAGTGCATGTCACTCTCAATAGAGTTTCATTCTATCATTAATGCTACTGGAATTTTGGATGGCGAGCATGTCAAGGAGATAGTGCTGCCACCCTCAACTTATGATCTTCTCGTAGCTCCAACTATATTTAATACTTAAATATCACATCTTATATGACATTCCTTCTAACTTAAAATTTAAATTTAAGTATTTTGAAAGCTAAACTTATTTAGTGTTACTTAATATTGAACCATTGTTTTAATATTTATTTTTAGTAGAATTAAAATCTCAAACCTTCACTTAAGATATCAAAATTATTAGCATTCAATCAAGTAGTTGGTGCTAATTTTTTATTTGAGTAAAACCCCAAAATAATCTCTCAACTATTGATAAATATTCAATTTATTCCCAAAGTTTCATATTGCCTCATTTTAGTCGCTCGACTATTAGAAATTGAGCCAATTTAGTCCCAGAGCCTAAAATAAGAGTTAAAGTTAACCCCAGAGCCTAAAATAAGAGTTAAAGTTAACTCCAATGTTATATATGTATGATATTTTAGGTATTATATGTGGATGTGAGATTATATTATTTATCCCGCTCTATTTTATAATTTAAAAAATTATAGTATATATTTAATCTGTTACATAATAAGGGTAAATAAATAATGAAAAAAATATATTTTTCAAAGCAAAATCTAATATTGCTCTTCTTTATCGTATGTTAATAGAAAATGAAATGTATTTTAAAATTTTTAATATACTACATAATCAAGGTTATTACATAAAGAAATTAAAATTCGTGTTTAATTGTGCCTTATTGCATGTAATTTTCATTTGGATAGCTTTAGTGCAGTTCTCGTTCATCAACAAGACTAAGGTACATCAAAATGTGAGAAACTTCCATGATGATGCTAATAGCAAAATTTTTCAAACCCATTCAAATAGTTAAGCAAATAAATACATACAACACAAATAATAATGAATGAATCCCTATCATTAATCGTATGATAAGAAGTTAAGCAAACCTAGCATTAACTGTGCCTTGGTCTCCTTGTGGATGTCGTAAAGTGCTTGCTGTCTCCATCTTTGGGTGTCAAATGGCACGGTGATCGCTCTTGTTAGCTCACAGTAGTCTCCATCTCTAGTTATCGCTCGCAGTCTCCATCTCTATCTATTATGAGATGTAAATTTCTCATCGTATCGCTCGAATCACATCGCTTGCAGCCTCTCGTGTCTCTCTCGCAGTGCGCATGTGTCGTCTCAAAGCGTGCGTGCGTTGTCTCGAAGCACGATGTTTTGGCCGCAACAACAGTCATTACGCTCGGGGTCACTGTGTGTTGCAGCAGTAGGTCTTCCTCCTCGCACTATTCGATCTTGTATTCAATATCCATGAAATTATAGCAGGAAGATGAGGGATTAGGTAAAGAAGTATTTTCGTAAAACACCCCAAAGAACCGAACGTTTGCAGGATTTTCGTTAATTTGAACAGAAAATTTAACGTAGGGATCAAATTGGACAATTTTTAAGAATCGAGAAACTAAAATGGGTCAATGCAAAACTCTGGGATTAAATTGGACATTTATCAATAGTTGGTGGGCTATTTTGAAGTTTACTCCTTTTTATTTAGTAGTAGACTACAAATGACATATTACATTAACTTTAAATTTGAATTTAAATCAACTTTAAATTAACTTATATTTAAATGTTTAATTATATATATATATATATATATATATATATATATATATATATATATATATATATATATATATATATATATATATATATACACACACACACACACACACATAATTTTCTAAAATTGTTTATTTAGTTTTTTACTCTGAAGTATGATCTAGAAATTAGTCGGTGGAATCTTAAACGGCAATTACAAGAATCGGCTGCAGACTGGTCTTTCTTCACTTATTTTTTTTTTTTTTTTTTTTTTTTTTTTTTTTTTTTTTTTTGTTTTTGCATCATAAACCCTCGCTCTCTTCCACCTCCACTTTTTACGCCACATTGACTTGTTCCTGACATGATAATCTGATTTTGTTCTATTTAGTGAATTGTGCAAGGATCTTTTTGGAAAATGGTCATCTCTGGATGATTCACATTTTTCAGTAGAGAGAGTTTCAGGCGGCATTACAAACCTCTGTGAGTTCTGCCTTTGTTCAGATTTAAAAATTATGCCTATTTTGTTATTCTTTTGATTGCTTGAAACATTTTTATAGATTCACTAATTAAATACTTCTCATATATTTCGTTGAGTTCTTAATTGTTTACATATCTCAAAACCAAACCATATTTAAACTTATATCACCTATATTTTCTTCAACCTATGAAAACACCACTCTGTCAACCCTTATTAACTATTGTTGGTTTACTTTTAGCATAAATATGTGGCCAGTGGTGATTTAGCGATCAGCAGTTAATGCTGGTTTAGCATGAGGTATAATGAGTTGCAAAAATTCGACAATTATTATTATACTATTGGTGGTTTGATAATAGCCCAATGATAGGTTCTTTAACTTTTGGGCTTAGTCTGGAGACAATCAAGAGGTAATGTGATGGTAAGGCACTCAACAACTATTTGGTTGTGACCTGACCGCAAATGGATAGTTTGGTAGTGGTTTTATGGTGATTTGACCGTGGTGTTAATGTAAATCTGAAAGTTTTTAGACTTTGGAAATGCAAATCATGTACAGGTTTCTCTTTTGGCGAGTTATCAAATGTTCAAGGGTTAGGGTTTGGGATAACAGAACATCATCATCTAATAGTTCATCATCCTATGTAGGGATGACTTTTATTCCTGGTCCTCCTGTTGGTACGAAGTGTTATGATTTACCATGCTATATTGATTTGAGATTTAACGGGAGCAGAACAACTGTTGATTCCCTTACTTTTTCCTCCTTTTTTTTCACTGTAAACATCGGCAACTGCTAGTGGATTTCTTCCACATAGGATCTTCCGTATTGTAGCTTGGTCATTTAGGAGAGTTTCATGTGTTATGTTACAAAAGTTTCCTTATGCGATCATTTCTATATGCAACACAATTGGTTTCTTTCTTTTTGAGATTTTCTATTGTAGCTGTTTTAGGCTGATTGGTTAAATTTTATGTGATATTTTGCTATTGCAGAAAATCAAATATTGTCGAAATATGTTTTTAATGTTGAAAATTTGTTATTTTTATTAAAATCTAAGGGTCCATTTTGGACAATTTTCTAGTTACTTTGTTTTTGAGACAACATCCGGAATTTTGTTTGGCTACTGCCTTCTAACAGTTTTGCAAAAATTTCTATTATGGAAAGCTGTTTTATGCAATCATAACAGCGAAGTTGCTTTCTCCGCATCAACTTCACAACCAACTTTATAAAATGTTGTAGTTGTCCCAAATATTTCCTATGTTTGAAGAATTGATAGTTGCAATTTTGGGATATATTTGGGAGGATTTTTGAGGTGTTATTGATTTTGGATATTTTTGGGGTTTAAATAGGAGTCCTTAGACATAAAATTCATTGAATAATTGAATGAAATTTTAAAATTTTTTTATATTCTTGTGCATTGTATATCAATTTTTCTAGTATTTTGCATTTCTTATTGACAACTTTTGAGGGAACATTCCTCTTGGATGAACATATGATTTGAATCATTTAATTGGTGATTTCTATCCTCATTTTTTCTTCTAAATTATTTATGGTTAATTTTTGTGTGCGATTGAGATTTTTTCAAGTTGGATGCATACCTATTTTCATTTTTATTATGTAATTCTTAATCCTTACAAAATTTTATATTTGTTTTCAGATTTCTCATGAAATTTCAGATTTGGTGATTCATTTTTATCATTAAGAATGGATTAGGTGTGTTTTTTAGTTTTACATCAAAAGAGACTAATCTTTGCATAAAATGAAAATTTGGGAAGTTATTTTGATCTTTTGTGTGTTTTTTATGCATGTTATCCTAGGTTTTCAATAGTGACCCCTAGAGCCTTAGACCTTCTACATCAGTTGGTATTTTAGAGCATATGGTTGCATTATCATGTGAACTAAAAAATAGGACATTAATTGAAGCTCTAAAAAATAAAAAAATACAATTTAAACAAAATAAGTTATAGTTATAGATATAAACATTATAATTATCATGAGGATCCAAATTATATTCCTACATTTGATGAGAGGCATAACTTTTATGAATTTTCAAAATGGATCTATAAGTTGAATACTTCTTTGAATATTGCCATTTTTTTAATTGTGAAAGGATTGAAATTGTTAAAACATAATAATGCAATTTTGGACGATTCGAGGAAGTTACCGATTTTGGATCTTCTAGGGTTATAAATGGAACCTCTAAGGCTTGCAAAGTTCACTAAACATTTAAATCCTTAAATATAATTTTAGTTTTTATCTGAATACTTCTGTGTTGTTGGATGTAGATTCTTTGAGCACTTTGTAGGTCTTAATGATAATTTCTGGGAAATGATTCTCCTTTATGGTGATTTCTATTGGTGATTTCAATTGGTGATCTCTATTCTGATTTTTTCTTTTTAACTTTGTGGCGATTGTTTCATGTGCGTCTTTGGAAATTTATCAATGTTGATACACACCAATTTTTTTCTGTTGTTTTGATTCTTAGTAAATAAAAAGCTTTATATTCGTTTATATATTTTAGAAGTCATTTTTTGGAGCTGGCTTGGGGCTCCTCTTGGGGTGAGGTGGGTCAAATGTGCCTTAGGGCAACCAGGGGAGATGTTAAGCTTGTGGGGGGCTTATGTCCCATTGGGTGAGGCATCGCTGTGGGTCCTGAGTCATGCTTGCCTCTTAAGTGGGGTTATCACTCCATATTTTAATTTTGGTAAACTTTAATAAAATGATTATAAAACATTAAGCAGGTATCTTTTTAAAATAAAAAAAAACTTCATTTTTTCTTTTAATCTATTATTCATATGTGTGAAAGTTATTTCTAAATCCTATTGGAAAAAAAAAATCACTTTGCACTCACATTGCTCCTTCATTGAACCACTTTGACGCCACAAGAAAGGTAAGGATTGGATTACCATATCGATCTCAAGCTTGATTGCAAAACTAAACACTATAAATTTTTTTTTTTGCACAAAATATACGTGACCAAATACTGGCACTAGGATACAAGAACCAGGAGGAATAATAACAGTTACTCTTCTTTTATTTACTTATTTGTTTTTTCCTCTAGTTTTGCTGTAGTCGGCTCACAGGTTCACCCTAAAACAATATCCATTCTCAGCTTCCAGCCCCTATACATTTCCATACTACAGACTTTGGCGGCAGTATTCTGTAGGATTACCTTCTTGTCTCTTCTTTACAGTAGGAGAAATTTTTGCTAGAACCCAAGACGGCTGCCTTCCAGGTAAAACCAACTTAAGAATGCGGTGACTGTCACCTAGGACAACCATGGGAGAAGCTTAGAAGCTCCGACAATTGATTGTGGCTAAAATTTAAACTCCAGCATGATCTCTTTCTCTCTCCACCTCTCCAAAATCAGGGAACTCCTTCCCCAAACTCTGGAAACCTAAACCGGAACTTACAAAAAAAAATCACCCTCTTTCTAAAGGGGATATAAATAGTTTAGCATCCTTCCTAACACCTAGACATATTTATCAAACTACCACTAATAAAAGAAGAAAAGAAAACATTCCCATTAATTAAAAAATAATGATTAAATTGACTCTCCTGAAATTGTTTCACTTCGTCCTCGTTGAATCGCTTCCTCACATACTCAATTGTTGCATCTCCCACACCAACTCACAGCCACTACCTCACCGAATTGCTTGATAGTTGCTCCTTCCACATTGACTTGCTTGTCCAATTAATCTCTATCGATTTCACTTCCTCACTATTTTGTTGGGATTGCTTTGTCTTTGCCAATTCATCAACTTGTGAGTCTTATCTTGGCTGCATTCACACTCGCTGATGCCTCTGTTTTGTTTCTTTCATTAAAGAAGTTGGAGGTCTCGACTCTTTATCAATGCCTCTTAGTGTATCTATAAAGGTTAAATCCATAATTTATTTAGCAATTTTTTTATCTTTATAGTTCAAGCGGCTTAAGTTTTAGAGATCTTATGAATCTGGATTTTTTATTATTTTTAAAATTTGGATGTTTGCATAATACAGTTTTGTTTAACTATTTCAATAGCTATTTGGCTGTTAAATTCTTGATCAATGTTTTATATTTTGGAATTATAAAATAAGTGAAGTGATTAGACTTTAAAATTTTGGATTTTATTTTATTTTATTTTTTTAATATTTTTGGGAGGTGTAGGACTTAATCAGATATTGGGCATGCGTGTAAATTTCCCATTTTTGATATTTTCTGCTAGGTTAGTTAAAATATTTTGATATTCTTCCATATTTTGCTTCTTTAATGCTGTCCCTGTTTACCCTGCAGTGCTTAAGGTTGCTGTGAAAGAAGCCAGTTCAGATTATGTTTTTCTAACAGTTAGGTTGTATGGGCCAAATACTGATTTAGTTATTGACCGCAAACGAGAGTTGCAGGTGTGCTTTGTAGCTTGTTCTTTTGCTCTTCTTTTTTATTAATTATTTCTGAAGTAGCATTTTTGGAGAGTGAATCACACTTTAATGCATGCATGCATGTTGTGATTTCCTTGAGATTATTTATTGGTAATCTCGTAATAACCTGAAGTTAAGCTCCACTTCATTATTCTAATGTTTCTCACTGATGGATGTGTTTATGCCGTCAACTTTGAAATTTATTCAGAAATTTCCATTTATAAATGAACCCCCATCATCTATCCAGTAAATTATAATTTATAATCGTTGCACATTTGTAACTTTCATCTATTTTTTCTCATTTTCCTCATTAATAATAAATCCTTAGTTAAGTAAAGTTAAACCTTGATTATAGAGTATGCATGTACGCTTAAAAGCATACCGAAAGGATAAAATGTTGATAACTTGATTTTTTTTTTTTATATCTAAAAAGTGATCATGAACTCAAAATAATTGGCATGGCTAATTTTCCGATAACTTGTGTCATGAAATTAAAATGGAAAACTGCCGAAGTTGAAGATGAAGGCTTAGTTTAAGTATGAAATCATAGTTTGGAAAATTCTCACAAAACATATGCATGAATCATTAAATCTCTTTTTGTGGCCATACGATATTTCAGCTTGCCACTTCTTCCATCAATTTTCCTTTAAGTATCTCCTTCTCCAATAGATGTCCACACTACACTCAATCGAACTCCGACATGGAAGTCAGTTTGATGCAAATGACAGTCATGTTGTTCTCTAACCACGCATAGCAGGACACAATGGCAAAAAAAGATTCATGTAGCCGACCCCACGTAGTGGGACAAAGGCTTGATGTTGTTGTTGTACCAATTTAGTCCTAAAGTATCATATTTTTTGTCTGTATAAAATTAATTCAAAATGAACCCTTAGGGATTGAATTAAGATTAAGGGACTAAATTATGATTAATTTTGTATAACAATTTGTACACGAGAGGCTATTTTGGATTAATTTTGCATAGTTGAGGGACTAAATTAGAAAAAATGTGGCAGATTAAATTGACCACATTCGATTAATTACTAAAATGGGGGAAGCTATAATGTGGCAAGTTATGCTTGCTTTGGAGAGATATGTACCAGAAGTTATACATATAATGAACATTGTGGAAAATGCGATTAGATAATAATAATAATTATATTTTATGATAGAGAAACTAACATTACGTGTTTCATAAATTTAAGCTTATTTAAAGTATTCATAGACAAGAATTAATAAACATATAAAGTATTATTATGGCTTGTTTGCATCTAAAGCTTATGAAATAATTCCTAAACTGGAAATATTAAATGCAATTTTGATTTTTTGGAAATAAGTATTATATGTATTTATGTGTATTTGTGTGTCATATTAATGTTTTGAAGATATAAAAAAATTCTTTTTCTTATAGCATTTTATTAAGTGTTTTGAAAAAAAAAATCGGATAGAAAATTGAGAGAATGATATAAATATAAAATTATTTGGCTTCATAGTAATTATATGAATTAATGAATTATTAAACCTCCTTTTATGATTAGTTTCTACATAAAATTTCTTAAAACATCAAAAGTATTGTTGAGCTTTGTTAGCTATTTGAATTATATAATTAGAGAAAGTTGAGCATTATTGGCTATTTGAATTATATAATTAGAGTAGATATTAATCATTTAAAAAATGGTTAGAATGAATGGCTAGATCCCTTGCTTGACAAACTTTCAAGTTATTGATATTATATAGATTAAGAAAGCTAGAAGTCTTGCAAATAGTGCAATGAGAAAAGCGAAAACTATTATCTTTTATAATTTATATATTAATCCTGCTATGAAGGAAGGAGAGAATAAGATTTTATAAAATAGCTATGGCAAAAGAGAAGAGATCTGAGATTCTGATCAAATTTAGATGTATTAAAAGCAAAATATAATATGATCTTAGTTAAAGATTAAGATATCAAGGAAAAGTGAAAATTTCTATTTTGATAAATTATTAAGTGAAGTTTTAGGAAGAAGTTATCTTGGGCGAGCATAACTAATGAATAAAATAATGTGATATATTATATAGTTATCTAAAATAGTTAAGTGGAGTTTGCTTTGAAGATGTCTAGTTAAGCGTCAAGTTTGTATGAGATACCTATCAAGATTTGGAGAATTATAAGATATGCTGTAATGGGTTGGTTAATAAACATTTTCAAAGAAAATTTGAAAACTAAAATGGTACCAAATGACTGTAAACTAATCATAGTTGTAATAATATTTAAAAATTAAAGAGATGTTCAAGATTTTGCTAACTATATATGAATTGAACCGATCATACAATGAAGCCTTCAGAAAAAACTAGTAGAATATAGACTCCAAAAAATGATGTTATTTTCTTAGAATCAATTTCATTTCATGCTAGGAAAATCTTCTATTGAAGTGAAATTTTGTAGTGAAGCAATTAATGAAAAAGTAAAGAGAATTGAAAAATGATCTTCATATGATTTTTATTGAGCTTGAGAAAGCATAGGATCAAGTATCATGAGAATTGATTTGGTGCATATTAAGGAGAAAATTATGTATTAAAAGTATATTTAAGTTATTAAATATTGCTTATAAGTAGTTAGGAGTGACCCGAGCTTTCAATATAGGATTAAATCGAGGATTAACATTGGGTCTATCTTTTTGTATTGGTTATGAATATGCTTAGACAATACATTAAATGCATGGTACCTTTGTGTATGCTTTTTGTAGATATAGTTTTAATCAATGAAAGATTCGTTGAAATAAGTAAAAAGTGAAAATAAATAAGAAAAGATTAAGAAGATAGAGGGCTTGGAATTAGTAGAGAAAACAATGAGTATATGTCGTGCAATTTTAATGATTATAATATTAATCATTATTACAGAATATTATTAGGAAAATATTGATTATAGGTGTAGGTTTAAATATCTTGGATATATTATATAGAAGAATTTAAATATAGATAATGATGCAACTTCTGGAGTCCAGAGTTGAGGCTAAGTGATCAAATGGAGAAATGCTTCATAAATAGTAATAAGACGGTATTATGTGAGACTTAAAATGTATAAAAATATAATTATAAGAGTAATATTGTATGAATTTGAGTGTTGGATAATAAAAAAATTGCTAATTATTAAGTTGAATGAGACAAAAATGAGATGCTAAGTTATATGCGAGGTAAAATTGATAAGAATAAAATAAGGAATGACTGTATTTGAGGAATGTTTGGAGCAACATTTAATGAAAGTTTAGTAGTTGAAAATAGACTTTTATGGTTTGGACGTTTATAATGAGGTGTAGAAAATGCAACTATTTGATGGACAGATAAAATAAGTTATTTGATTAGAAAAGAGAAGGGTTATACAAAAATAATTTGTGAATAATAGGTTTTGCACACAACATAACACTTATCATGAAAGAATGACAAATGATGATTCATAATATTGGCCCCTAATAATTGGGATAAGGTTAATTATGATGATGATGTTATAGTGATAAGTATTTTAATTTCTTTATGCAGAATAACCAATTAGGTTTCTTTTTGGTATGAGTACCTCTTTTGCTGAGGGGAGGAGGATTCTATTGCCTGCTCCTATTCATGTTTGTGTTACTTGTCAAAACATAATGCAAATAATGTGTGTAGATATATTGTAACAGATATGCATAGAAAAAAATGTGCATTCATATTGTGCACAAACAAACCATTAATCAAACAATGCCCACCACGAAAAGATTAAGCAGTTCTTGATTTGCAAAACATCTCATTATTATTGGCCTTATCCCAACTATTTGGTGTCAGTTCATTTCATGAGTTTTGGTATAAGTAACTATTGCTCTCCGTCTACTATCAACCCCCACATTTCTCATATCGGCTTGAGACTAGCTGTGTCAATTTTTAAACCATCGAATAATGGAAGAGTAGGCATTCTAGATGATGCAAGCAGTTGCCAGCAATCCTTTTTCTTAATGTAAGTACTAGTAAGATCATTTTGTGATGTCGCTGATTTAAAATTAATTACAAATGCAGAAAACCTTAAGAACCTTTAGGCAAATGTTATTCCTGACATGTCCACATAGCAATCCCAATTTTTTTCGTTCAATTGATTAACTTAAAGCATATTTATGCATATAGATACCAGATATGAACGTAGAAATTCTGCTGCCTTTTATAGTTTAATTTATTTTTGTTATTTCTTTTAGGCCCTACCATTTATATCAGCTGCAGGTTTTGGTGCTGAATTGCTAGGATTATTTGCAAATGGCATGATCCAGTCATTCATTACTGCTCGTACTCTTTCACCATCAGGTAAGAAGGCCCCTATGCTTCTCAAGCAATTGCGGACAAGTTTCTGTTCACATGTTTTAATTATTATTTTCTGCATATAAGTTTTTTTTTCCTTGAAATTAGCATGAGCTTAAACTTATGAAGTTGATTGACAAGATAGAACTTTTACTTATGCTCGGGGGATATTTTTTGGTTACCATCTTCTATTTTATTACCAAGGGAAATCATCATCATCATTATTTTTGCCTTATTCCTGCTATAGTAGGATGACTTAGGATCGAGAATTTGCTGATATAGATCACTATGGTGTGCACAAATCACACAAACATAAAACAAATTCACAGATAAAAAATTGTTAGTTTTAGAAATTATTTGTTACTTGAAATGGAAATAAAAGACAGTACTCTGATGCAATTGATATTTTAATGGTTTTCTAGTATAAATAACATAGTAATTTGAAATTAAAAATAAAATCATAAATTAATTGGAATTATGCACCGTAGAAAATTAGATTGCATCTAACTAAATTCAATCACACTTTTAATCCAATAACAAATTGAATGAAAGTAAGATGAAATAAATTACCCAAAGTTGTAGAATAAGTTCTTATGCCTATAGAAATATATAATCTCCAAAAAATCTTAAGTCTCCCACTTTCCAAGAAGTTGACTCTTATAATTATAAGGAATAGCACATCCAATTGGAATTTTATTAAAAAATAGTTCATTGACATTTTACGTGTCTCAAACCTCTTTTTTTAATCACAAATCCTCTTAGATTTATATAAAGAATTTTAGAGAATAATGCGGCTGAAATCTTGCAACGGTACCGGAAATCTTAGTCAAACATAAAAAATCCCAATGCATGCCTATCCACATGGTAACAAACTTGAGTGAAAAACCAGGCAAACGTAAAACATAAATTCATTGCAAATGTAAGCCAATGGAGGTAAGGAAAACAAACAACCATAGAATCAAATACCAAAGTAAGCCCACCATCCCCTAGGGTAACCTAAAAACTTCCAAAATCTATCTCTTAACAAATAACATACAGCTGTAGGAGCCAACACCACCATAATTCTCCATAGCTTTATGGTATTGTTGGCTTCCTATGAATTGCTGGTTAAGAGGTGGATTGTGGAAGTTTTTAGGTAGCCATAGAGGCGGTGGTTACCTTACCTTGATATTTGATTTTGTAGTATCTAGTTCCTTTGCCAAAATTTGCGGGGGTTAATTGTTATTCTTTACCGAATGTTTGTACTTTATTATCGTCCAATTTATCTTGCCTTCTCTTTGTTTAAATTTTCTGACTTTAAAATGTTAATTCTATATGTTTCTGTTTTGTACCACAAACTTATCCACCTCTCTCAAGCCTGCCCTGCCATCTTAAGTAAACAATTGGGTCTCATTAGAAAACTGTAGCTGTAGGCAATTAGACAGCAAAATCATCCAGATCTTCTTAGAAATGCTTACTAATTGAGGCATATTTAGTTTATTTTATGCTATTCGCTTGACTAATTTAAGCAAGTTCTTTCATCAGTTCCATCAAACGATTTTGCTACATATGATAATATTGATAACCCTTTTTCCACAGATATGAGCGAGCCCAAAATATCCACCGAAATCGCATGCCAACTTCGCAAGTTCCACCAGGTGAAAGTAGCAGGTTCTAGAGAACCACAGTTGTGGAGTGATATCTTTAAGTTCCTTAAACAAGGTTTCTGACCTCTCTTCTTTGTCCTTTGATGGACTAAACCAAAATATGTTCCCGTTATTCAATTCCAATTCTTGATTGACTTTGACTCTTCTCGACTTGCTACTTATGCTATAGAATGTCATAGTTAAGAGAAGAATGTTTTGCAGCTGAGGCATTAGAGTTTGATGACAAGGAGAAGCAGGCCAAGTTTAAAACCATCTCTTTCAAAGAAATCCGTGATGAATTGAATGCACTTAAGGTATTCCTTTTGTCTCTTTGAGTTGTCGTTTTACTTCTGCATTCTTTATAATTTACGATACTTCCAGATATGCCTCCTCAAGCAAGCCTTATTTAAGCCTTATTAGTGGTTATTTAGTTCAAGTTGAACTGTTTTCATATTACTTGTCTGAGTCATGGGATTTGGCTTTGCTTTTCTGTAAGCTTCGAAAGTCTTTTATCTTGTAATATTTCCCTTCACTAATTACAGTTCCCGCTTTACTAATTACAGAACCTAACTGACCGTTTAGATGCTCCTGTGGTTTTCGCTCACAATGATTTACTCTCTGGTAATTTGATGCGAAATGATGAAGAAGGTAGAACTTTTCAACTCAAACATGCTAATGTGTTCTTGCCATGCCAAATTTTTATTCTTGCTTTGTCTGGACCAATATTTTTTGTTAAAAACTGTTATATTTACCTGGGCGCTACAAGGTCAAATTTTTTCATCTATATACAGTACACCAATATTTGTAGTCTGATCCCGATTTCCTTACAACACTGCCATACCTTACAGAGAAACTCTACCTCATTGATTTTGAATACGGTTCATACAGCTACAGAGGCTACGATATTGCAAACCACTTCAATGAATATGCTGGTTATGACTGTGATTATAGCTTGTATGTTCTTTTATCTATTGTAAACAATCATTTTCCGTACTTAATTCTTCTCTAAGTTTCTTTTTGTAACATTTTCTTTCCTCCAACCATCTTCCACTGTAGGTATCCTGACAGAGAAGCTCAGTATCTTTTCCTCAGAAATTATCTCGAGCCAGAGAGGCCGCATGAGGTGTGTGTGAATTTGAAAGTTCAACATAAGAAAAGTTTCTCTTGCTTATTTTTGAGTTGCTTGATCAAACATTAATCATAATTTAGATAGGCCAAATTTAAAAAAGGATCATTATGAAAGATTAAATTAGGAGAAGGAACATGATTAAAAAAAAAATTAGAAGGATCATCCATGCAAATCTATTTTGTGTTTTTGGTTAAAGTAAGAAAATGCAAATCAATTTTGCGTTTTTCATTAAAAAGCAAAGAGAAAAGGTAGAAAGATGGAGAGAGAACGAGAGACATAAACAGAGAGAGGCAGAGACAGAAACGAAGAGAGAGATATTGAATTTTTATGTTAAATTTTAATTAACTTTAAAAGTGTTTAATTAAATATTTAAATGAATTTCCATCTCTCTTTCCATTCCATCTGTTTTTTTTTTTAATTTTAATTTTTAAGAAGAAAACAGTGTAGGTTAGTGTTTTTTAAGTAGAAAAGGCATACCTATTTCACATTTTATATTCAAAACGCAATTAATCTTTGCGTTTTTCGTGAAAACACAGTTCTAATTCACATTTTCTGCAAAACGCACTACCAGTTACCATTTTTGATCTTTTTAAATTTTATTTTGACTGCATTCCTCCTAATTTTTACGTTAAAATTGATCCATTTAAAAATTTCACCATTTAGATATAATCGTTCACTACTATGTGCTAGTTAGATTACATGAAATTCAACCAAACTAATTCATTTTCCTTGCTATCAGAGGTAATTTATTCACTAATCTTTACTTGTTCCAAAGACAGATGCCTTAGTTTCCTAATACTTATATGCAACTCTTTTATGCTGAATAAGAAGAAAGTCTCCTCTCTTTTATTTCCTGATTTAACTTTTCTGGGCTATTAGGCTGATGGCAAGGTCGTTGAAGCCCTCTATGTTGAAACTAATACCTTCAGGTTGGCATCTCACCTTTACTGGGCTCTGTGGGCTATCATACAGGTTATTATTTCTCTAATAATATCGTCTCATTATAGTTTCTCGTAGTTTACATCAACTGGATATAGTAAAGTTCTTACAATTGTTTGGTTTCTAATAAATTTACAGGCGAAAGTGTCACCTATTGATTTTGATTACCTTTCCTACTTCTTTCTTCGCTATGATGAGTATAAGAAACAGAAGGAGGACTGCTTTTCAATTGCAAATGAATACATCTCCACTGGTTCGATCAACGGCTAGTATCTATAGGTAAAGGAATACGTCTTCTTTGTAATTTGTATAGTATGATTTTATTTTTTAACAGAAAGGATGGACTGTTTGCTTGCATTTCAAATCTTTTCTTCCCGTTTATTCTGACTGAATGTGTAATTAGTATTAAGGGGTTTATAAGTAAATAATCATGCTAATCTTAATAAAGAGCTGGAAATGAACTTGGTCAAATTTGAGTTGAGCTTGAAGATAACTCAAATTGTATTAACTTGTTTTTTTCAAGCTGATTTATTATCATTTTATCGAGTTTAAGCTGTAATTGAGATTTATGCTTCGTTTGGGACGGCTTTCTACTGCTTCATAAAGCAACTTTTTAGTACAAAAAATTTAATTTTTGAACTAAAAAATTGCTTTAAGAAGCAGTAAAAAAGCCGCCCCAAATGAAGCCTTAGTCAAGTATAATTAATGATGAATTTATTAGTACTTTAAATCTATATCTTGGTTATTAGGTATAAATGGATCTATGATATCTAATTAAAATTGACTTATTTAATAGTTTTATTTGTATTATTAGATGAATTATATATTTGTATGAAAATTTTGAATTTACATGGCTCACAAGAGCGAAAAACAGAGAATTATGAGCGTTGTTTATTTTTTCGGGGGAAAAATATTTTGTAAATTTATTTCAGATGAAGATACTACACACCTATAATATACCCTATTGTATGGAAGAATGATGTTTTGTCATTGCCGGTTCGGCGTTTTCCCTTGCTATCATCATCATACATTCGCGGCGAGATTTTTTTTGTTTAGGATGGATTGTTAATTGAAGTGGAATATTTCTTTGTTCATTGGCGATTTCAACATAAAGCTAAGAGAGTCGATAAGCATAATAGAGAACTTGGTGTTCATCTTTGATAGACATAATAATATCACAAATGCTTCATCAATTAATTTTTTCAAAGGCACATGATGGAGCTTTTACTCATTATGATATAATATATATCACAATGAAGTTTAAAAGTGATATTTGTCATGAGGAATACATTTAGCATCCAAGGTTATAGAAAAGTAGAGTTCTAGAACTACTTCAATAAAATACATGTTAAGAAACTATTTATGACAGCTTATCTTGAAAATGAAGATGGTTTTGAGCTATTAGAAATTGGTATAACTTGATGAAAATGATGCTAATTTTTGAAATGTAACTTGTATCTAATCTTGTTGAATCATGCTTGAATCTTGTTCAAATTTTATTTGAATCGTTCTTGTATCTATCTTCTAATCAAATCATATTATTTGAATTGGGTCAAATAATGTTTGAATAATATTCGTATATGATTTGAATAAGGTTCAAATATTCAAAATTTTCTTCCTTGTGATTTTTCGTTGATCAAAACTTCTTAAACATTCTTAAGAAAATAATGTGCGGTAAAAAATGAAGATATTTTTAAATATTCTTTCGAGATTCATATATATATATATATATATATATATATATTTGAATGTGTAATTATAATAGAACAAATATAATTTCATATTATCATTTGGATGATAATATGTTAAGAACTTATTTATGATGAACTCCTCTGACAAGTTCTAACAAAACAAATTAAACTAAAATTTTTAGATGATTCTTAAGCACCAGGATCATGAAAGTTTCAAATCTTTGATGAATGATATCAATGATGGAAGAGGATACCATCCACCACTTCAAAGTTAGATGATGAATTTAAATATATGAAGGAAAAAAAAAAAAACATTTTATTTATATTATTTCTCATCAAAGAAATTATGCAATAAGTCATAGAAGTTATTAAACATCCATTTGATAGTTCATCACTTATGCTTCATTTGGGGTATTTTTTTCATTGTTTTGTAAAACAATTTTTTTGTACAAAAAATCTTAATTCAAGAAATTTTTTAACTAAAACACTATTTTAGAAAGTATTAAGAAATCTATTCCAAACGAACACATGAACCCTTATTGAAGGGAAGATAAGAACAAATTAATCATGGATGTGTAATATGCTTTTCGATGTGAATTTCATGACATCTCTTCAATTTGCATAAAACCTCTAAAATGTCTACATGATGATGTTGACTCATTTTTAGGACAGTTTTAAACTAATAAGTATCTTATTAATCTAATTTAGCTATTTAAGCAACGAAAAAAAAAATGAAATAGCCCAATTTGCCATAAGTCACAAGTTAAACAGGTGTCTTATATATATTAAAAAATATTAAATATTAGTCATTCAATGTTAAATTTGAAGATATACTTTAAAGATGTATAGTACTTGAGCTAATTTTTTTATTTTTTGAGCTGTAAGATTGCAGGGAGTAGTCACATTGTATGAGCTGTAAAATTATCTTATCAAATCATATTTCTTGGCATATATTATTGTTTTGTCATATAAACAATAACAATTAAATTTTTTAAATATTTTCATATTTTAGTTGTCATATTTTAAGTGTGCTTCTCTCTCAATATAAGTTGTAGATGTAGAGGTTCATTTGATGAGCAAGATCTGAAACTTGTAGCATTAAGTTTGTTTGCTAGTTGTCTAAGCCCTCATACCTTACTTCACAATGTTTTCGCCAGTAATGAATAATATTTGAAAAATTCCTACTGAGCAAATGATTGAGAGGGAAGCACTCCTTTGAAAGAAAGTTTGACGATAAGTTATGATGAGAACCTTGAAGAGAAAGCCAAATGTAATAAAAGATAAATATTGCTTGTTGTGGCATACGCTTGAAAATAAAACTATATACAACTAACGTTCATGGAACATGATGGGCATTTGGTTTCGCTGAACTTTCTCAGGGGTCAAATTCATGAAATCGGTCGTGATAGAGAAGTCTCTATTGAGGTTGTCATTGAAAGGTCAATGGTCGATGTAGATCATTGTATCGACGACTTTGACGGTTTCACAAAAAAAAAAGTCCCATTGGTTAACTGCATAAATTAGATTAATAAGATACTTAGTTTAAAAACTTACCCCCATTTTTATTATTGACTTCTTTACTAAGAACTCCGCATCAACTTTCAATAGATAATTTAGATTTCGTTTGAATATCTTTCTTACTACTATTTAAAATATTTTTTTGAACAAATTTTTTTTGTACTATAAAGCTAGTTTAAAAAACAATAAAAAAAACATCCCAAACGAAACCTTAGGCTTCATTTAGAACGGCTTTCTTATTGCTTTTAAAAGCAGATTTCTAACGCAAAAATTCAATGAATGTAACAAAAAAGCAATGGCTAAAAACTATCCCAACTGAAACATTAGTAGGTTTTTTTAATATTAAATTTCAAATTACAATTTTTTTTTTTAAATTTAACTCCTCATTCTGCATAATATTCTCAACTTTCAAATAATTATTTAAAGCCTGGCATTACAAAAGAATCAATTTCATCTAATTTCATTTCTCATACCACTCTTTTGTGAAAACACCAAGACTTTATTTGAGGAAACTTTTTAATACTATTTTTTCATTACTTTCAAAAAATTTAAGCTAAAAAGTTACCATAAAAATAGTAAAAAAACTGTCCCAGCAAAGCCTTGAGCTGTGAAGCTTACAGTTAAGCATGAACCCAAATGGGAATGAAAGGTGAGTCGGATACACAACAATTACAGTTTTACAGAGAATCATGAAACATGAATGAACGAGAAAACTAATTTTCTAATTTTTTGATGGTTCCCATGATATAATGAAACCTTATGCGATCAAATGCATGTGAGAAATTTGCTCACTGGCATTTGCATCTTAGTTATTTGAGGCGTTAAATCCATTTTTTACAACAAGAATCAGACATAAATTTGATCATTTATATCGCTGCTGAATAAGAATAAACAGTTTTTAGCTAACTAGGGGGAAAAAGAACAAATACAGATTAAGCTTTCGTTTGAGACGGCTTTCTTACTGCTTCTTAAAACAGGTTTTTAGTTCAAATTTTTAAATTTTTGCATTAAAAAACTACTTTAAGAAGCAATAAAAAAACTGTCCCAAATGAATTCTAACTGCGTAGGACCTCAGAGACTTTGTAGTAGCTTCAGTGTCTCATCGACGTGCTTCTCGGGCTGGAATTGGTTGTTATAGACCAACTTAACTACTCCTTTCTTGTCAATAACATAAGTCTCCCTCCCTGCGAGTGTTCCGAAGAGATCGGAGGGGACCCCCCACTGTTTCCTTACTTTGTTTCCTTCATCACTTAGCAATGTAAATGGAAGCTTATATTTTGAAGCGAATGCCTGCAGAGATGAGATTCATGCAAACAACAAAGTTACTATTGAATGATTTTCCAAATGTCTGAGGAGATTATGATTCACCATTCATAATAGAACTTGAGTAGGATAGGAAAGAGAAAGCTACTCTAAATGTTTAATTTTATGGGAGAGTTGTTGTTCTATAAATATTTTGAATTTAAATAAATGTTGTTGGTACTTCAGATTTGTAAAACATAGGGAATATCCAAGCAAATCTAGAGAAGTTATCAATGAAGATGGTATAATATTTGTAGCTTTGAGTAGAGTTGATGGGGAAAAGGTCCTCATACATCTGAGTGAATGAGAGCAAGAGAAGTAGATGTAGATTTAGTGGACTTTGGAAACATTAGTTTGTGGCCTTTTGAGGCATTACAAGCATTGCAGAAATAAGAAGAAACAAGTATATGAAGATCTTTGTATTGCTTTCAGATGATGGTGATGGCTTCACAGTGAGGATGACCAAGTTGATTGGGCCAGCAAAGAGTGTTGGAGTTGGTGGTCACTAGAGAAGATTGACGGGTTGCTGAAGGAGGGAGCTTAATTGGGTAGAGTACATCCAGACAAGGATCCTGGGGAAGGATTTCGTTTGTCCTCAAGTCCTTGACCTTGATTGTGAAACCAGAGGCAATAAAAAAAAAATGGAGACATTATCATTTGTTAGGTGAGAAACCGAGAGGAGATTATGAGAGATTTTGGGTACATTAAGTAGATGTGACAGATTTAACTTACTGGATGTAGTGGGAAGCAGAACAGCTCTGAAATGAGCTATTGGGAGACTTCTTCCATCTCCAATGGTGATGTTGTCAGAACCTTAGTATAGAGATGGATTTTGCATATTGTCGAGCGTGTGAGTGAGGTGTGATGATGCTCCTGAATCAATGCACTTATTCATTTGACAGAGGTGAAGTTGCAGCTACCATTGCTTTTGATGGTGTGGGTGGAGATTGTGGTATGTAGTTGATGTTGAGTCTATGCCAGCATATTGTAGCCGAATGCCCTTTCTTGCTACAGATTTGGCAGACAAGAAGCTAAGTGGTAGAATTGAAGGAGTTTCTGCTGGAGGTTGTTGGGTTATAGGGAAGTCGGCCACGTCCTCGTCTGCCTCTACCATGATAGTAGTAAAGAGTTGACTGGAAATCTACTATTGATGGGAAGATTCATCTAAGATATTGATTTCCTCATTGACAAGTAGAGAGCATAGATTGTCTAGGCTGATGGGTGTGAGTTTGGTTCGTATGGAGGTTTTGAAAGCTTGATAGGATAGTAACCATTGAGTGTGTAGAGGATGATGTCCTATATGTCAACTGAGGATCCGGCGGAAGCTATGTGGTTGATAAGAGTTTTGCTCGCTGTGAGGTATTGAGTCATGTTAAGGTTCTTCAGGTTAATTATGATCAAACGGATGAAATTTATATGAGGTACTGGCTGCAGCTTTACTCAGTGGTTGAGATGATTCTCTTTCATCTACAATGTTGGCAGTTGTTGGAGTTGGATGATTTTCCCTTTATGAGAAAAAAAAAAAACTTGATTTTTTTGTGATTATTAATATTTGATGTTTAGAGCAAAACTCAAGACTCTCATGTAAAAGAAAATTGAACTCTTAAATATCGCTGTGTTTTTTTGCTTTAAGAGAAAATGACCTTTAAATAAACTTGCAACTAAAGAATATAGCATTTTTGAAAGAGCAAATAAGCTCTGTAGTACCAGAAAATATTAATTATGACGTTTCTGCTTTTCTTCTTATCTCTAGGACTTCTCATCAATCCATTGCAATATAGTTTTGGTTAACATTTCAAAATAAATGCAAAGAGGTCTTTTGATAATCTTTCTAATCTCATTCTTCTCCTGACCCACTACTGTCTGTGACACCAACTCTTTTTCCTTATCTTGTAACCTTTAATTTTTTTTTCTTATATATTTTGAACAAGATCATTTGTATCCTGATGTTTCCTGAAAACAAGTCTTACTCATTTCATTCGAAGTCTTACTCTAAGTCTCACTCTTACTCATTCCATAATATTTAGGTTTAAATTTGCGTGTGGGAAAAAAAAAGGAAAAAAATTTCTTCTTAGAGAAATAACCAAAAAAAAAAAAGGATGGGCTAACACATAAAAAGGGATTCATATCAAAACCGGCAATTAAAAAGTTTGAATGAAGACAAAGAACATCAGGCAAGGAAAATACCTTATGTGAACTAGGATCATCACCACTTATTCCGACAACCTCTGCACCTGCCTTTTTAAACTTCTCATAAGAATCTCTAAAGGCGCATGCCTACTTGGTACCAGAACAATCACAAAAAAATCAATTGAGTGAGAGCTAATATAGAATGCCATCCTTTTTTTCTTCTTTTTTTTTTTATATAGAATGCCATCCTCAGGTAATATTAATAAGCACTCTGAAGGTCATATTTGCTACAACAAACTTTACTTAGTTACAATCATAGCTAATTAAACATAATATGGTTCAAAGGATGTAGCTTTTCCTATCTCATTGCTTTTTGAGGTGCAAATATAAATTTATAATAGCCAATTTTACATCTCAAATTCAGTAATGCTTGATCTAATCAAACAACCGAAATTTTTATGATTCTAACATGCATTTCAAATAATTTTAAGATAAATATTCAAGAAAACTTACTCATTGTAAGAAATTTATTTTTTAATCACCCAACTACCCTGCATTCTCAGAATTTAATTGCTAAACATGGGAGTGAAGTGTTATAATAGTTGTTGTAGGAAAATAGAAAAAAAAAAAAAAAAAATATATATATATATATATATATATATATATATTTAACTGCACCGAAGCAAAACCATGTGAAAATATCAAACTTTTATTGTAATTGAAGAGCCATAAGGTACCAGTGAACTCAACATCTCACCTCTTTAGTACATCCAGGGCTTTCATCCGCTGGGTAAAAGTAAACAACAACAGGCTTGCCTTTATAATTGGACAGAGACACATTCTTCCCATTTTGATCTTTCAGATTGAAGTTGGGAGGAACATCACCTTTTGACACCTTCAAGAATTCAAACCAATAAAATCCATCCGTTCTAAGAGTTCAGCTTAGCAATGATTAACTAACAAATTTGTTAACAACCAGGAGAAATTAAGTAATTAACACAAAAGTTGCATTTTCAATAATAAAATAAAGTAGCAAATAGATTAAGGTTTCTTTTGATAAGTTGGAAAATATATTTTGAAAAATGACGAGTTTATTAAATTCTACCATTTGGTTGGATGTAGCTGAAAGTCAGATATGCATTTTCAACTCCACAGACACATTAAAAATCCCTCACAGAGGAGAATTTAGATTTCATATTCAAAATGGGTGAAAAAAATCAAAGTTTTTAATACATATTTTCCATCTAAAATCAAATTATCCCTAAGAGGTCACATACTTAAAAAGAGAATATCCTGTTCGTGCTAAACTATGCACCTAATCCTGTCTTGATTAGTTAGCATTAAACATCTAAAAAAATGTATTCAAAACATGAAAGATATTATAACATACAAAGCGCATTTTTAATACTTGGCCTGACATAATCCTTCAGACGACTCCAACCTAATCACTCTTTTATTAGAGCATTGCGTCAGTTTTGAAGGAGATGCCAACTATTTTATACCTGTAATGTTTGGCATAACACTTCATAATATAAAGAAATACCCTATAGAACATTGCAAATTACATTAAAAACTACCACGGAGGCCACAAGACTTAACACTGCTTAGTTTAATTAATATTGAACAAACATTGAAATAACTAAAAAAAAAAAGTCAGCAAGATGGAAAAAGAAAAGACCTGGAAAGCGCTTGTATTAATGCATACCGTGATCTAAGATTAAACTCACCTTCGTGGTAAGAGTAATGATTCACTCTCCAAACCAATGATGTAGATTTAAAATGATTTGTTTTTTTAATTCTTCTGTAAAAAATTGATGTGTGTATAAGGTCCACTCTTTTTTATTAGGCCACATAAGTACTGGACACAATAATCAAGAAATCCCATTTCTTTAAAAAAAATGGTGTAGAAATACCATATAGATGTCACTTAGCTAAAGTTTTTGGGTTGAATATTCATTTGACCACTAGTGTATCAGACCCAACTTTGAACTCCCTTTGATTCATGATCACTAACAAGTGTTATTAGGGTGTCTCCAGCCGAACTCCAAATGACTGTAAAGCGTAGCTGGTTTGTTCCATTCGAATGACAAATAAATCACTAATCGGTGGAGGAAGAACAAAGCGTCGCACTGTTCACTTACGCGATTTTTCTATCTCAACCGGATTTGCCGAAGAAATGCACAGAAGAGGAGAAAGACGGTTAACATAGCAGAAGCACGCAAAATGGAGTTTGATTGGAGATGAATCACGACATTTTTATTTTCACTGCATTTTGGAGTGAAAAATGGGATTTTTGGTTGGAGATGCCCTTAGAAGTAAAGATTTGTCTAAGATCAAGTACTTCATACAATTTTTGGCTTACATGAGTCATTGGTTCCTTCAATCAAAGTTCAGCATTGTTTAAAAAAATATAGGTGAATCCCATAGTGCTTGCAAATGGTTAAGCAGGCATGCACTTTTTTTTTTGATAGGGCCAATGATGACTGATATGAAGAGCTCTAAAATATGAGGAAGATTATTAGGGCATGTGAACTGTTTAGTTTAGTCCAACACCAGATAACTGAAAAAGAAGTTGCTAAAGAAATATTAAGTGGTTGGCTCTTATCGATAGGCTTAAGATTTTGAGTTCATTATAATTTTGACCACAAGTATATATAAGACCAAATTTTTACCCTTTTTTATGCTGTGTGTTGCGAGAGATTATTCTGTGCGGACACCAAGCACAACTTACCATCCAAAGACGAATCAGGTGCAGCCACATCATCCAGTACCGAGCAATACCGGGCTCGGTACTGAGCAGTACCGAGCCGCGATACTGAGTAGGGGGTGACGTGACGCATTTTCATTAGGCTCTAGACAGCGTTCAACATCCGCACATAATAATTCATCGTGTATTGCACAATGAGTGGGCTGGTTGAGCCCACCGGTCCCATCAAACTTCCCACTTACTGTCCACCACATAAGCGTGGCCACCTTATTCTAGAAGAAGACGATTGGAGGAGCATCATTCTTTCAAAAAATCAGAGACCAATTAATCAACCAAAAATTACTTTCGTAGTAATTAGTTGACGATATAGAAGCAAAAAGATCAACTAAACCACATTTCTACTAATCAGACCAAAGAAGCCAAAGGCAACAAACCATTCGACATAACATATAAACTCTAGAACTCTCTGATCTAAAATTATCAGTTGAAGTCCTCCCTCGGTTAAAAGTTCTTAATACATCATGGTAAGACAGATTGTTCATGAAAATAAAAAATTGACAAATGAAACAACCAGAAAGTAAACGAAAAATCCACTACATTGCTTTTACCTTGGCACAAATAGGAGGCCTCGGAGAGGAAATGGTGGGTGAAGAAAACTTAGGGGAGCTGAGCTTGAGGCCAAATATTGGGGAATGTGATGATTTCGGGAGGTGTAGGTGAAGTAGAGGAGCAGAAGGTCTCTTAGGTTTTCTGCTTTGTAGTAAGGGAAGAGCTGATTTAGAGAGAGAGGTACAGGCCATTGGAAGATAATGAGAGGGTCTCTGAATCTGCGAGAGAAGCTTTTGAGAATGAAGATAACATTGTCAGGTTATAACAACCTAAAAATAGATTGACGTGGCCTCTTGTTCGCCGTTGTCTCTTGATATGGCAATGCCGAGTGCCCAATAAACTTGGAGAAAAACAACCTTGTTTTTTGACAAGAAAATTTATTTTTCCCAAATTTTTTTAAAGAAAATATTCAAAAAAAAAAAAAAAAAAAGTTTACTCTAGATAGTGCTGCCGAATTAAAAGAAAAAAAAAGTAAGTCATATTATCTTCAATTTCACCTTATTCAGCTAGTGGTTCAGATGATCGTAGTCAAGTAATGATGATTAGAGGATCATAATCATGCGATGATAGTTGAAGGATAATAGTCGAGAGGTGATAACCGGAGAATCATAGTTGGGTTATAGTTGTTGTAGGATCATAATCGGGGGATGGTGGTTGGAGGACTATAGTTGAGCAACTATAGTCAGATAATCATAATTAGGCAATGATAATTAGAAGAACATAGTTGAGCGATTGTGGTCAGAGAATTGTATTTGGGTGATTATGGTTAGAAGATTATAATTTGATGACAATGGTTGAGATGACGGTGGTCGTGAAACAAAAGTTGGACGACAGGGCTTAAAGGACCCGTAGTCAATGCTTGGAAGGCGGAGGTCTAATGATAGTAGTCAAATGATGATGTGATCCAATGACAATGTTAAGCTTGTGACGGTTGTATGACTAAGCTCTCTCTATTTTTTAATAAATTTTGAATGATTTAGAGTCAATTGAGGAGTCATTATTATCTCTCAATGGATGGCTAAAGTAAAATTTTTGACATATTTCTTCAAGAAAATAAAGAGCGATGGTATTTTTTCAATTATATGTATTGTAAAACATGAATTCAAATTTCTCTTTTAAAAGGAAAGCATGTCACACAAATTTAATTGTGGGCTAACCTTATCCCATAATATTTTATCAAGAATATTTTGAAAATTTAATTATATTCTTAACTACCCTAATTTTTACTTACAAAGAGTCGAGTTTCTTTTTTGTACGTGTTTGTATATAATTAGAGCTTTCAAAGCTCCACAATAAAACATAATGAAATATTTAACAACTTCAACTAAATGAAATCATTATTACATGAACTTATATAAAACTCTTAGTATATTTTATTTGTTGAACGTTTTCTTTTATATATCTTTTTTATATTTGTTGAGGGCTAAGGGACTGTTTGATCGTTTGTAAAAAGAATTTAATGTAAAAGGAATACTTTATAATTATTTGGATGATTGTAATACGAATGTATGATATTACTTTTTTGTTTGGTTTGAAGTAAAATGAATGCAATGTAAAATGCAAAAAAATCTGTTGTTGACGTCAGTGGGCTACGGTGGGGCCCGATGGTTGCTAGCGTTGGTTGGAAGAGATGGTGGTTGGTGATAGTGGGCGGCTGACAGTGGTGGTGGCCGGTGACGGTGTGTTGCTGACAGTGGTGGTGGCCGACAGGGTGGGTGGCCGGTGGTGAATGATTGTGGTTAGTGGTTGATACACGGTGATGGCGGGCGGCAACAATTACAATGAACTTTTGGTGTATTTGGAAATCGTTCAAATCGGAGAAATTCCAATTTGAAATAAAACATGAATTTCTTTTACTTCAAAATTTTATTTTGCATTCCTTTTACTTCAAATCAAACATTAATATTTTCAAAATCTATACATTTGAAATACTTTACACCCTTTTTATAACAAATCAAACAGCTCATAATCCTCTATTTCCCAACACAAAATATTAAAGTAAAATAAGAGCTGAAATAAAAGGTTTTTAAAATACCGATCACACATGAAATTTTATCCAAACCTATCTTCCATTTTAATTCTCTTATCTTAAATTTTATATTTTGATAAGAATAAAAATTAGATCAGAATATTCTAATATAAATTATTTTAAAATAAAATAAAATTAATACTACACATGAAAAATTATATTATATTAATCTTAAAATAAACTTAATAATTTCAAAATTCATATAATTTATATCAGAATATTAATTACTTCTCTTGATAAATGGGCTTTATTTCCTTAGCTAATACAATATATTTTTCTTGAAGTACAATAGTGTTTCAACCTTGTCCTTAGCTCATAGAACTACTTTCAAGAAAAAAAAAAAGAAAAAGAAATAATCAAAGTCTTATGTAATAATTAATTTATATATAAACGTCGCTTTTCCTCTAATTAAGCATTGCGTACTTAATTACGATTATTAACTCTTAAATAACGATTAACATTCGGCAAGCATAATTATTATAACTTATCAGCAGCTGAAACTTCCCACGTCGCCGCCGGCCACCCATAGTTTTTTGCAGGCGGCGCCAAGAGGCTGAGCAGTTTTACTGCTTCGATTCCGTCATTTATTTACCGGCCTGCAAAATTCGTATATAGTTTATAAATAATTTTTTTTTTATATGAACTCATGCTTGCTGAGTTAATCCTGGCTTAGTAACGTTAATATATGAAGGAAGCCGATGAAGGTGGACAAGGCTGTATTTTTAATTTTTTTATTGAATTTTTTTTGGATAAAAAATATTTTAATTAAATTTTATTCAAAATGAATTTAAAGTTATTGAATTTTTTTAATATTTCAATATATATTTTTTTGAAAAATAATTAGAAAAACATGACTTTGCTTGCATATATCTGTAAGAATTTTAATGAAATTTTATTTTTTTAATATGATTAAATAATTATATTTAATTACTGATGCTTTTATTCAGAATAAAAATAATCGTTATTTTTTAAAAAAATTCTACCAAATATTATAAGGGAGCCGAGAAGTACTTTTAATGGAAATTTTATTTAAAAATATGGTTAATGCATGATATAATTGATGCATCGCTAAAAAATTTCTCTCAACATGCACGAATCTAGATGAAATTTTTTTGGTATAAATTAAGAAATCTCTTAAACCGACTCTGATGTCAGCCAAACTTTATTTTCAGCAAAGTTATAGCCAAAACAAAGTGTCAATGTGATGAACTCAACAATATCATGACTATGTTGATGTGAATCCAAATGACTCTAAATTTTAAGTACTTAGAATTATAGTTGAAAACTTCACAAAACTATCCGAGGGACCAAATATCTTTCAAGTTTTATATGCTTATAGTCGAAACGAGTACAACAACTAGATTAATCTGATGAGCAATAGAATTGTAAAATGGATGAACATAAAGAAATGCAATAGTGCTTACGTTATCAACAATGATTCTATGTACAGAAAAATGCATTGATGAAGTATATGAGATCACGTCGTGAATTCGAGCTCAATGCACATGCAGAAGCTCGTGATGAATGTAAAGATACTCATACAACCCATAGTAAGGCAGCTGCGAGTAAAGACATTTGTGTTCTACTCGCAAGGGAATTCAACATGCAATGAACGAAAGACATGTCGTATTTGAATGATTCAAGGAGAATGCAGCTTCCATGCAATTAGCAATAATCAGTCGTAGGCAAATACACTGATCTCATACAGACAATGATAGAAGATTTACAACAAATTCAAACAACTACAGGTCATTGCACTAGATCTGTTATATAAATAACAACTTGTTTACTAGCAAGGGTAGCAAATATACGACAAATACAAATACCTATCAGGCTGCTGTAGAAGACTCAGCGTGTAATTAATACGATATCAGATTCGCAACACTTGTATTAGCGGACATAAGGTGTATATAAGTTCTCAAATGAAATTTTGTGTGCATTCAAATGATAGTTACATGCACAACTAAAATATCTCAAAATGCCTCCGTACATGTACTGTAATACACACACACACACACATAGATACATAATTAAAAGGGTTAAGTGCAATCATATAACCACATGGGCCTCCGACGAGCATTTTATTGATACACACGTGACATCTAGGAATTCTGCACAGGTCCATAAATGAATGTAGTTCGAGCCTGATCTTTCAATATGAATAGATAGGAATTGTCACTGCTCGAATTATCAAACAAATATACACTTGAATATCTATTTTATATGTTCATATAATTAAGGCCTTCAAGGCATTCAATAAAAAAATCATCAACAAAGGCATAAAGCCTATGAAACTCAATCCACTGTCAACAGCTCGATAGAGTCGATAAGGTTCATCCACAAATGCAAATATTTTTTTAATGACTCCATATACCTCGATGATAGTCATGTTGAATGCAGATCTCAACCGGAGGGGTTAATTCCAATATTTTGAAATGCCATCTAAAATACCTGAAATCTAAAATCCTTAAATCATTAAATAAATATTAAAAATGAAATTAACTATCAAAACCCCTTAAAGAAAAATCTTTTCACCCTCCTCAATAGTTTGTCGGATGGACAAATTGAAATTTAATTCAGCTCATATAGAGCTAATGCCTAGTTGAAATATCACCATGATCCATTCTCAAATAACCTCATACTAGTAAGGACGTGGTATGTGTCCTCTTACCGATAGTTTTGCCGTCAAATAGCACCGCAGGATAAACGATTATGATCCGGGACTCTTTGAACTGAGTGATTTTGCCGCCAAATAGCACCATGAGATAATGATTATGGCTAGAACCAATACGTTCCTTAATGACATCAAATCCTTGAGATATAAATCAATAGAATATAATTGATAGAGCATAAAGCCCTTTGTTAGCTAAGGTGAATTTATATTTCTTAGATAAACACTCCCCCAGGTCTGTAAGGTACCATTAGACGAAGTAGCACATGACTGCTTACAAGGATATATCCTTCTGTCAGGTTGGGTCGACTACCTCCTCTGACTAAGTAAGCCAGGGTAGAACCATGGGATCTTGATCGTGTCCATCATCCATTCACTCACTATCTATTTTAAGTACAAAATGATGAAATTCTCAATTTTAAATATTCAACCTCCAACACTCCAAATTCATGCTGCTACTATATGCAAGATAACACATATTTATACATATATGATTGACAACTAGCCTTAATCTAAAGTCCTCTCTCATTATCGGGAGGGGTAATTAACTATAGGGGCTTGCGCCTATAGGAAATTAGAACTTAGATCATAAAGTCCTCGCAAAAATAGGGCAAAATCTCTGGGTAATGTCTTATCTACAATCTCATCTGCCTTCCAAAATTTATCCCGAAACTTAACCCGTTAAAACTCCCCCGAAAAAGCAACGGGGGAGGTCGGGGCCTAATTTTTGGAGTCCGCAAGTATCTCATGACTCCTACTTCTATAAAAAAATAGTTTATAAATAGTTCATATTATATTGCATGTATTTGCATATTCTCTGATGATGAAGAAGGGCATTTTTTATAATATATAACTTACTCTTGTATAATCAATTCAATTAAATCATATTCTATGATTTTCCCCTTCCCAAATTAATTTCTATGTAAGAAATCTCGTATCAGTTAATTATAAATACTCTTAATTTATGTGCGTGTGAGATTTTTAATCAGGCTAACATACTAAGATGATAAACATTCACTATTACCATATATAAATATTTCAACACATAATAATAATATTATTTAATCATAATGTAACGTTAAATTCTATATATGCAGCCCACCTTAATCTGTTGGTTAGGAGCTTAATTAGGTTATCAATTAAGAAATCTTGAATTCGAGACTTGCATTTGTGATGTGTCTGAATTTGCATTAATTTGCTAAAAAAAAAAATCAAATTCTATCAGTGAGTGAAATAACCTGATTAATTGGAGATGAATTATGTTATTGTCGCCAAATTATCTTACATCTACATCAAATATCTTACTTGAGATATGCATAAATGGAAAATATAAGAATAGGAGCATTCATACACTACCATTTGTCAGAAGAAAAATCTAGACTTGCCAATTCGACAAACATAGAATCTCTCACCAGCAGTACAAACTACATGAAATTACAAGATTATCCCTCCCAGTCTTCGTCCTCTGCACAATAGATCAAAAATAGCAGACCCCTTTATTTTAGTCATATTCCAGATACTGCTATATATGTTTATAAGGTGGAGCTAACTGAATTGGCGATTATATATCAGCAATATTGCCTTTGCTTCCTTCCAAAGTGGTTTGGTGACTTCTGCAGCTGCTGATGAGAATGGCTCTCTCAGGTAGGTGTTTGTTCATTTTAGCAATTCATCAACCACACTTCCTTTTTAGTTAGCCTAACATCTAACCGTTATCAACAACACTTTATGATTGCCATTTTTAAGTGTTTCTGTATATAAATTCTCACAGTAGATGCAACTTTAGTACTGCTAATTACATGCTAGCTATCAACTTCTTTTCTCCTTCCTCAACAGTTGAAGAGAAAGAAAGAGAAGAATTACGGGTCAAGTAGGCCGAGCTGGAGAAGCAGGGCACGTGTTTGTGATCGTCTGATGCGTGATTAATGGTCATGATCATCAATGATTGATGAAACACGTGCACTCCCTCTCCATCTCGGCTACTCGCCCCTTCTATGCTTGCCATTCTTTATGGAGATGAAGCTAACGGCTACTTTCCTTTAGCTCTTCTTATTGCCAAGAGTTACCTGAAGGTAATTAGTTTGAGTAATATAATATACTTCTTAATTGAGATTGTAATTTAGTTTCTCTAATCCTCCTTATTTTCTGAACCTTCTCTTTTTCCAATTTTCTGAATTTATATCTATATATACTATGAATCTTTCAAAAACTGGACTTCATTTCATGTGAGCTTAATGTTGATTCAAGTCATTACTGAAAACTTGTTGTTCTGTATTTTCAGTTCAATTTCTTCTCCAAACTATTGGGATTTGAGCTTTTGAATTCTGAATGTCTTGATTGTTATAATCTAACACTTCCTTGCTAGAAAGCCGTCCAAAACGAAGCCCAGTTTCTCTAATCCTGCTTATTTGCTGAACCTTCTCTTTTTCCATTTGTCTGAATAAATATCTATATATGCTACATGAATCTTTCAAAACTGGACTTCATTTCATATGAGCTCTGAATGCTTGATTGTTCAGCCCAAATGATATAAGTAAACAATCTAGCTAACACTTCCAGCT
Organism: Dendrobium officinale; assembly: GCA_019514585.1. Taxonomy (NCBI): domain Eukaryota; kingdom Viridiplantae; phylum Streptophyta; class Magnoliopsida; order Asparagales; family Orchidaceae; genus Dendrobium; species Dendrobium officinale. Next base: position 357,865 of record JACXSL010001578.1, read on the forward strand.
TGCTAGCAAAATATGCAAGTCTTGTTGCAGGCAAAGCCTCAGATCAAGGAGAGAATTTCAAATTTGAAAACTTTTCACTGAAAATCTATCTTTTTATTACTGTTATTGTTGATTAAAGAGGCAACAAGCATCCACTTCAAGCATCCACTTCTTTGTTCTTTTATTGAAAGTTTGATTGCCAACATGACGTGAAGTATTGGAAGTCTGCATGATGAAAAAGATGGGAAGGATAAGACTTTTTATTTGTTTTTTTTTTATAGTCTGATCAATTGCATCTTCTTAAAGCTTTCATTATATTTCCAGATTACATAGTTTAGAACTGATAAGGTTCAGCTCCTACAATATATATAGGAAGATTAATTACAAGTTGTTGGTTTAATTAATTATTTTCTTGTGTTTCTATGTGCGCATAAACTGCTAATTAATACAATTACATCAGCCTATCAATGAGCAGTTGAGGAGTACGTATTCTGTACAGAAAATGTTGCTGTGCTGTAAAAAATATTAGACTAATTTAATTATACCAGCATGATCATGGCTATTTTTACGTAAGGATCACATATTTTAGAAAATTTTCAAACGGAAAATGAGATTTCTAAAGAGTTGGAGATTGAGATTAGTATTTACTCGAATTAATTAATATGATTAATGAAAGAAAATGCTCTTTGCATGCATGCATGTGAATACATTTTTAATTTCATTGTTAATTATTTTTAAGTAAGATGATTTAAGAATTAATGAAGTTGATTAATAAATAAATACAATTAGTAAAATAATAATAATAGGTTTTAGGAAGTTAATTAGCTGTAATAATTATGTAGTTATTTTCTTACATCTAACACCCAATGACCCAAAGAAAACAAACTGTCAGGATCCCTCTCAAGAAAAGAACAAGAAGAGACAGCCACCAAACTGAAAGTATTTCATATTTGCATTAAATGTGTTGGTGTTTGTGATAACAACTTGCGTATTTATCATTTTCTGTCCCTCCAATCAATGTTAATGATGTTCTTGACCCAACCACTGGTTTTATTTTATAAAAATATTAATATTTGCTACTCCCAAAGGAGAAATTATTCTGTGCGAAAACAAGATGCAAAATGTTATGTGTAGACCAATCATAATGCGCCACGTCAACAGTATTGAATCGCAGTACCGAACGGTACAAAACAATATCGAGCCTCGGTACCGAGCAAGGGGTGATGTGGCGCATTCTGGTTGGTCTCCGAACGGTATTCTTTTAAATATTGTTTTGTTTGCTATATGATGGTCTCAAAGGCCAAAGCTATAGAGCTTTAAATTTTTTTGAATGAGAAGAAAACGTCATGATGAGATCATCATGATGTTATGATCATATGGTCTGATTGTTCTATAATTTTTATTTGATTTATCTTGTCAGATGATGAGTGGCGTGTGGAAAATTATTTTTGGTTTGGATATGTGCTCACATACTGTGGCCATGGCCAACTACTCCAACGCCATTCCTTTTTTATATTATATTTCAATAGGAAATATTCTGTTGTTTTTTAGAGAAATTTTTAGGTTTTTGTCTTGTAAGGATGATATTCTATTATTGTTCTAGATGAATTTTGATTGATGTGTTATTTCTTTTAGTTTGCTTTTGGTCCTAGCTCACCCAAAATAACTTCACTATATAGCTTGAAAGTTATAATAGTCCACCCTTCCCTATCACAAGAGAATATGAGATTACAAGACAAGGTTATAGGTGCAAGTGTCCGTCCATTATGTAGGACAAAAGACATTGACAATAGTCTGTGGTGGTTGGTGTACGGGCAGTTGATCACAAGTGTTTGTTGTAGAGTGTCGATGACATGCATCATTGGATGGCATCTATGATGGGCATTGCCTAGTATTGATGGGCTTCCATGATGGATTTATGGTGTTGATTGGTGGACCTCTAGAAATTTCTAAGTCATAGAAATCTCACCTTTGAATCATCAAAATGTGTAGGGGTGCACCTCTAGAACTCTCTAAGTCATCTAATTCTCTTCTTTGAATCCTCAAAATATGTAGGGGAAAATATGATGTGTTACAACTTAATTCTTTTTAACACATATAAATATAAAATTTTAAGGAGACTCACTAATAATCTAACATTAATGGGCCAAGATTGTAGGGGCATGAGTCCCTTAATGCCCTTATTATGAATCTATCCATCACTATAAATTTTGATATGACCAACACTGAGTAGAAAATAAGTTTAAAGAAGGATATGTGTGGCTCTATATTAGATAGGAGAAACTGAAGGGAGATAGGAGAAAGATCTAATTTGATATGGGCCATTCATGATTTTGAAGATAGTTAGTGGCAATGCAAATCAATTTGAAATGGCTACCTTCATTGAAATCTACTCTATAGTGAATGTAAAAATACTAAATCATTTGAGCCTTTAGTATTTGATGATGTGGTATATGAATTCCCATATCCTCTTTATGATCTATTACTGGGTTGAGAAAATTAACTTAAAGAAAACTAACTTCTAGAGAACTAAACTTTGCTGATCATGATGGCACTAACACACTTTAAATAATTGGAAATAAAGGGAAAGTAGACTCTAAAGCATAATGGTATACTTGGGAGAGAGGGATCGATTGAGTTGTTCAATTTTAAATGTCTTATTCACTTAAGTAGATCACCTTCTGAAGAATGGTATATGATCCACAGATTTGTGACTCGGGAAAGCACTTTGATGATAAAACAAGAGGAATTCCAATTTGAGAAGAGGAATCCTGAGATGATTATTATATTTGAGAGAAATCTTCAGATAACTGACATGCTACCAAGATAAATACATCAAAATTGAGAAGAATTGATGTGACTGAAATAAACTAAAAAAAGTAACGGGAAGATGCATGGGAGTCGATGAAATTTGTTGCCAAGATGATTATAGACATGCAGTTTTGATGCCAGCTTAACATCAACAATCCATATAGTTAGGACCATATTCAATATTATCACATTGAATTTATAATTAATATTGTTTTGTTATATAATTACAATCAACATTATCTATTTATATAAAGAGATATTGTAAAGGATTTAAGGATAATCAATAGAGATCTAGAGAATTGAGATCCAATATGAGACAATTTTGGTTTTAAAGAGACTCATATAATCAGAGAGGTGATTCAATAAATCAATGTCTCCCTCCTTAAATTGTTGCATAGCCCTTTCCTTATTGAGACCTGAATGTTTCTTGCTGCAAAAATAAGAATATAGATTAATCAGCCCCGACTATGTGTTATCCACTCAATATGTTGGTGGCATCCATTTCTATTATCTTGTCAGTGGCAACATGACACTTTGATACTAATAAACATGATATGTTAGTGTTAAACATGTCACACATCAGGATCTATATTGAAAGAGTTGTATTTGTCTTTCATTTTAACTATTTAATTATAGCTTACTAATTTCTTATGAACAACAGAAAAAATTATGCATGATATCTGAAGCATCATATTAAAAGGATCCTTATATTTTCCTAAGAAAATATAAAAACACATAATAAGCACATAGCCCATTAAGTAATCAAAATCTTACAATTGAAATCAATGCAAGATAAAAAGAATAATATTTTGTAAATTATACAAATAAATATATGCATCAATATATCTATACTAATTATCAATATCAATAATAAATCTATAATATATCATATCTCAGTCAGTTATGTTTCATTTTTTCCATTATAAACTCTAATAAATCAATTAGTCAATCGATATTTATCCCTCAATCAATTTTATTAAATCTTATCATCCATTTAGCTTACATCAAATCGATCAGTTTTCAGTCACAATATCAATAATATAAATGTATTTGCAACAACATCAGTATCAATAATCGATATCAATATAAAAATTAGTAATCAGTATTAGTATTAATATATGCAATTTGTAATTAGTATCAATGTCAGTAATCAATATCAATATTAACAATGATCAATATCAATAACAAGAATTATTATTAGTAATAATATCAGTAATAATAACAGTTTCATTATCATTATTGGTATCTAACATTAATATGAGAGTATCTTGAGTTTGTGGGTATTACGTGCAATAAATTATATTAGTGAATATGGGTACTATCAGATATTCATGTGAGGATATTTTGCTCCTACACTTATGACTCCCAATCAATCATCCCTTATGACTCCTAATCAGTGTACTCCTTATAACTCCCATTGAATTAGATGAATAATAGCCCCGACTCCTTATATCTCCCAATCAATCTAACATTAAGATAAATGTATCTTGAGTTTATGGGTAGTACGTGCAATCAATTATATCAGTGAATCATTGTGTTATCATATATTCATGTGAGGGTATCTTAAGAGTGTCTTGCTCATGCACTTATGAATCCCAACCAGTCATCATTTATGACTCCCAATCAGTGTATTCCATATAATTTGCCACACTACATTATCTATATTAAAAGAATTACATCCATCTTTTAACCATTTAACTAGATCTTACTAAATAAACTATAGAAAGAAATATGATTGTATTTTTTTTTTGTCTGAAGTATCAAATCATAGGATTCTTATCCATTCCTAAAAAACATATAAAATTACATAATGAGCAAATATCATAGCAAGTAATTAAAATCTTACAGCTGAAATATATGCAAGATAAAATATAATAATATGCTGTAAATTATATAAAGAAATATATGAATCAATGTCTATACTAATTATCAGTATCAATTTATCCTTATATAGTTCATCACATCTTAATCCATTATATCATCAATCACACTATCAGTAATAATGCTAATGCCAATAATAATATTAGCGTTAAATAATAATATTAATGACATAAAATAATATTAACTTCAGTCATAATATTAATACATTATTCGTAACAGTGTCGGTAATAATATTCAGATATTCAATGAGTTTATCTTAAAAGTATCTTGCTCCTATACTTATGACTATTAATCAGTCACCCCTTATAACTCCCAATTAATATGCTCCTTATAACTCCCATTGAATTATGTGAATCAGCCACCTCGGCTTCTTATAACTTCTAATCAATCTCCAACTCGTCATGACTCCTAATCAGTGAATTAAGTAGATATGTAGGATATCATGTGGACTTATCATATCATGTATATGTTCTTCATTTAAAATGTAATAAAATCATATAAAATCATTTAAAATGATCAAATCTACAACATATCCAAATTTACACACTAAAAGCTTATGAATTCAAGAGATAATGTATTTTTGACAGATTTAGAAGATAAAATTTATAGAAATCAAAATAATTGAAAATAAAAGTAAGAGATTAGTCACTTACAATGAATATAATAAAATTTGTAATAAAAATGACTGAAAAATATGATCAAAAGACTTTTTTCTCTCATCTCTCTTCTTCCTGATCTTTAAAAATTTTTATGGTCAAGCAATCAAGTGAGAGATTTAGTGGGGTGAGATAAGGATATTTATAAATATATATACATAAATGCTAGTTGTTCATGGCCTAGCACCTCAGTGCTAATCATATCAGTGCCAAAGCGCTCTACTTCATAATTTTTATAGTTTTCAAAAAAAAAAAATATTTCACGTATTTGAGTTATGACATAACTCCCGTTGAATGAGGTGAATCAGTAGTTCCAACTTCTTGTAACTCCCAATCAATCTCCAGTTTCTTATGACTCCTATCAGTGAATCATATGAATCCGTAAAGTGTCACGTGGGGTTATCAGATCATATATTTGATATCAATCAGTACATCATTTCTCTAATACCAGAATTACATGCATTATAGTACATATCACTCATATTAGTACATTCCATTTTCATTATATTTATTCATACTCATTTACATAAAAAATTCATATACAAAGATTTAAGTGATGAAAATGTAATACAATCATATCAAATCATTTAGAATGATCAAATCTATAATCTATCAAAATTTAAACGGTAAATAAGAATGACATGCTAATATGACTCAAAGACATTTCTCTCTCATTTCTCCTTTAATTCCTTCTCCTTCAATTTCTTTCTGACCAAACAACCAAGTTAGGGAGACGGTGGGTGATGCATATATATACTATTAGTGGCCTAGCACTATAATGCTCTACTTTAAAATATATATATGTTTTCAAATAATTCATTTCACACTTTTGGGTTATTACATAACATAACACTCAAATACTAAATAACCTGATATACTAGCATCAATAAGACATCATTAAAAGATCCACCTAGTTGGTGACATTGAGTGATATGTTTAATCTAGATTCTCATTTCTTTAGCAAAATATACTCAAATTTCATTTCTATAAGAAAAAGACAACATTATAATAATGAGGAAGATGATGCTTCCTTAAATCCCCCTCTTCTATCTCTTGAACTCTATAATCCCAAGAACATTATAAACATATATTTACATTTCCTATTATATAATTTGAATTAGTTATGTCAATAAAATTTCTATTTTAAGATCAAATATTTAATTATGATTGTCTAAATTATATCCATCAAATTTCTTCCCTATGTTGATTAAAAGATCTGCCTAATGACAATTTTTTATCAATAAATTTTACTTAATCAGATTCTATAACATATCATTCAATATTTTTTTTTTGATAAGATACAATCATGTCATTAAAATAGTTTTTTAAAAAAATCAAACACTAGCGGACTAAAAATTTCTTTGGTTCCCACTTCATTATCACCACTGCTATTTAATCATACAAAATATATATTTGTCCTACTAGAGGTGCAAATCAGGTAGGGTCAGTTTGATTTAGATCAAATGAATCCAGTATGTTAATTTGATTTCACATTTGATCGAATGCTTCGTTTGGGATAACTTTTTATTGTTTTTTAAACTGATTTTTTAATACAAAATTTTCTTAAACAAAAAAATTTTGTTCTAAAAAATTATTTTAGATAACAGTAAAAAAACTATCACAAACGAAACAGATCATCTAGTACATGATTAAGGATGATGAGCATAAATATGAACTACTATATATTTGAGAATTAAATAGATATGATCAAATAAGGTAATAGAGTCCGAAATTTTTTTGTGGGGATATAAATTGTCAATTTTAAAAGCATTCTCAATCTTTTTTATTTGGGTTTGGAATCAGTATTGACGGTTTTAATTTTTTTAATTAGAATTGTTATCATAAAAAGATAGATTATATGATTAAAAGCGAAGACATTTTTGTCCTAAAAAATGCTCATCGAGCATCGGGTGGTGGAGATTCAAAGCGACGACATTTAATTAGGTTAAATTTATTTTTAAAAGATTCCAAATCTTCATTTAAGATCTTCTCACTGAAAAGGAAAAAAAATGGGCCCTAAATGTACTTAAAAAAAAAAAAAAGCCTAGTGGGCTAGCATTTGTTGTTAGGGCCCCTATGTGCTCTGGCGAATTATTGCGTCCGGTCACTTGATGTCCGGAAAACCAATCCAAATGCGCCACGTCACCCAAATACACCGGGCCCCGGTGTCTTTGGGTGATGTGGCGCATCTGGATTGGTGTCCGGACGAATCCAGACACCAGACACAATAATTTGTCCCGTGCTCTATCTTGATTATATAAAACATGGAATTACTTATTTTAGAATCAAAATTGCATAGAGAGCATTATAATAACTTTGAAATTGAGGACAAATTAGTTAGAGCTACCATGAACATTGAAATAAAATAATAATAATAATTAATTGTTATCCAAGTTATTTGGTCACTATATACATTTCATTTATAGTTTGTATTATTCGTTTAAATTTTAATATTCTAAAATAAAGTCCGATTTGATTCTGAATTTCAAATATTTTTAGGATTAAAATTGAAGTAACTTTGACTAGAATTGAATCCAAATTAGTTCAAATAGATTCTTCCAATATTTTTTTACACCTATACTATGCACTATCTCATGAATAGCTTCTTGCCAAAACCATGAGTTTTTTCCTCAAATATCCCTCTTTCGGGGTGTTTGGCAACACGTCAATTTATGCTAAACCTTATCAAATTCTCTATTTTCCTCTTCTTGTTGTAAATCGTGAATTTATAAAATCCTAGAATTCGACGGATTTATGGGATTTGGCTGAAACACGAAAAGGATAAAGATGGTTACCTTTGCAATGAGTTCCCATTGCAATTTCCGTTTCAACGTGAAGTTTTTGCAACTCTTTCATAACACTACATACGAAGCACACAAAACAGTAACGAAGAAATGGAGAAGATTAAAGACAAACCCTAGAAGGCCTACCATCTAAAATTAGAAATTAATCTAATTTAACTTAATTAATATAATTTAAAATTTAATAGTTAATTAGTTTAATTTAATAATCAGTGATATAATGTTGTTGTTGTTGTTGTTGTTGATATAGTAGTATAATTAAAATAATCTAATTTAGCTTAATTAAAGAATTAATAGGAGTCTAACTAACTAAAAAATTAGTATAATTCTAAGTGTTTAATGAACTAATGAAATGACACCGCTTCTCTTCGTCATGCTTCCGATACTGCTTTGCTACAAACTTTTGTAAATCTGAAGTTTTGTTCAGATCACGAATAGACTTTGATGCTATTGCTGTGAAAGAAATTCGCTTATAAAGATCTTCTATTAATGCTCTGTGGGCCTTTTGATTTTTTTTAAGGGTGGAAAGTTTTATGTGTCGATGCATAAATTTGATGTAAATGTCTAAAAGAAACTCACTTAAAACGCAGCTTTTTCGGTACAAATTTTTTTTAAAGCAATATAAAAATTATAATTATGAACTGTAAAAATAAAACAATAAAAAAATTATTCAAAACAAAGCCGAAATTAATTGACACCCATTGATTGCTTGAACTTGGTAATCATATAAAAAAAAAAAATGAAGTTTTTAAAATTAAATTTAGCAATCATATTTAAAAAAGATGAAGCTTGTTAAATTAACTAGGTGATTTTATCATTTGACATCATATTTATATCAAATTTTACAAAATCTTCTCAAAACTCTTAAAAGTTATGGCTTTAATTTCAAATACAATTGAACATAAAATAGAGGTGTTAACGGATCGGGTTCGGGTTGAATCCGACATTGATCTGTTTCTGTTTGACTCGACTCAAACCCAACAAATCGGGTTTCAGGATCAACACGAAAACACAGTGCGAGTCTCTCCCATCATCGTCGTAAGTTCGTTACTTTCGATCGAACCACAAAACTGCGAGCATGGATCACCCTCCCATCTTCGTCGTTACTTCCGATCCAACTGCAGAACTTCCGATCCAACTGCAGAACAACGAGTCCCTCCCATCGTCGTCATTAGTTAGTTACTTCCGATCCAACTGCAAAATGGCGAGTCCCTGCCATTGTCGTCGTTAATTCATTACTTCCGATCAAACTGCAGAACATAGAGCTCCCTCCTGTCGTCGTTACTTTCGATCCAACTGCAGAATAGCAAGCTCCCTCTCGTCATCGTCGTTAATTTCGAGCTGTCTAGCCTTCCAACCCGAAAAGAAGGAATGTCGTTGAAGGAGGTGAATGCGGGAAGCAGGTGGAATACGCCTGCGTGAGAAGAGGAAAAAGCAATTCCTAGGCTTACAGGAGCAACATGACTATGCCTGCACGAGTGCAGGAGGACTGGCGGAGGCCCGGATCTAGAACTAGGTCAGATCTGGGTCAACTTCAGGTTAGCGGGTTGACTTGAACCTGACCCGATTTTTCAAATAAGTCGAATTTTGGAACTCAAACCCAACCCATTTGCCAAACGGGTTGACCTTAACCCACATTTTTTGGGTCGGATTTTTACGTCGAGTCAAATTTTGACACTCTTAACATAAAGTAATCATTTTTTAAAACTTCTTTTTTTTTTATTTACAAGCAAATAAATGGGAGAAAAAAATTGCATCAGCATATTATCATGAATAGACTATAAATAATGAGATTACTGGCCAATTGAAAACAATAATCAGAATATCCTTACCAAAATTTTGGTAGCCTAAGTTGAAATTATTTCCTTACCCTCCAAATCCATCAGAGAATTTAATTTCATCTATAAATCCGATTTAAGAAGAAATTGAAGGAAGTCAAGCAAAGTAAAATTTTGGGAATGGCGCATCTGGTGACCTGAAATTAATAATATATATGATTTGAAAATAATAAATTTATTAGATTTTAAAGATCCCTGAACAAACATGTATCTATGTTCACATTCAAAATTAATGAACATCATAAAACTATCTTACAAAACACATTCACTATCTGAGACAATCATGAGATTTTATGACATTGCTGTCTGTATTTCTGTTGATTGGTTATGGATGAGACTACAAGCAGCTGAAATTTGGGAGAGATTATTACGTGCGGAGTTGATCTGTCTAATTTTTATGAGTGTGAGCAGCAAAAGCACAATTTTGCTGCACAGTTACTCACAAAAACTAGACGTTTCTCCTATCCGGACTCCGCACATAATAATCTCTCAAAATTTGGAATGATAATTCTTGCCAGAACAAATTTCCATTTATAGGAGATCAAATTTATGATAAAGTTAGTAGCTAGAGAATACAGGTATGACAAAGTTGTTCTTATACTAATTGCAATCTATGCTAATACTTCTACTAATCAGTTTTGCTTAAATTTGTATAATTAATTAGTTGGAATTTGATGCTCCTACCATGACAAATTTCAAATTTTTTGTAACTTCCTCTTCATAATAGAATCACAATATATTAATCTTTATTGATAATCTACAATATTCAGACTAGTCTAAACTAGTTTTCTTGTTCAATATTCAATGTTTTCCAGTACCAGAAGGAAGAGCTGACTTCTCATAAGAATCTTTCATTGAAATTTACGAATACGAATAGGGTAGAATTGAAGAACATAACTGTGATTGAATCTGTCTATAAATAAGCAAAAGCATCAGAATTCCATAGCTTCAATAGGAAAAAGGAGAGACCTTTACAAATCCTACTAATAAAAGAAACAGATACAAGGAAGATGAGCCTCCAACCTTATCGAGATCATCTTCTACCCGTTGATGAATTGTTGTTTCCGTTCTCGGCTAAATGTTGGTGGCCTCGCCGGCTATGGTAGAGGTAGTTATTACTACTAACGCCGCCACTACATCCTCCTCCAACACTAGAATGTGGAAGGTGGCGTCTAAGCTGGGAAAGCTCCATTTGGCTTTTCATAAAGAATTGCATCCTCTGCTTCTCGAGCTCTCTGGTAAACCCTAGCCTCTACTTCTCCATCTCCATTGTTTGTTGCAGCTTAAGCTCTCAACTCTCTGGTAAACCTCTCCAAACTTCAGAATTGCCTGCATCAACACTTTCATCCCCACTATAACAGCTCGTTTTCACCGTATATTAGACGGCGCTGTATCTGGCGTCACCGACGGGAGGCTGTCGGAGGTGGAGGAAGTGGGGGCCGGCGGCAATAGCAGCGAGGAGGCCTTCCTCTTCATCGACATGCTAGTTCGTTGCTTCTGAGGGAACTGGGAGCGTGCGATCGTCGCCACCGCAGCCGGAGATGGTTGTTTGGCGGGGGCGGCGGAAGGTGGGGTCTTCATGATGAGGCCGAGGAGGATGTCAAGGCGGTCAAAGAAAGGCCAGGAGGAGGAGAAGGATAGGTCGGTACCGGCGGCGGCGGAGATATTAGATTTCTCGATCTTGTATTTCTTCTTAAGCGTATCAATGCGATTCTTACACTGGACATCGGTTTTGAGAGGTTTGGTATAGTCGTCGTGGCAGCTGACGACTTCGGCAACCTCCTGCCAGTGTTTCTGCTTGAGATTGCCACCGCTGAGCTCCAGGAAATGCTCACCCCACGCATCGATTAGGGCTGAGGTGGCGCCCTCACTCCAGCAATCCTCGCGGCCTCCGCCGGAGGAACCCGGCCGGGGCTGGATGGGGAGGGCTAAGGTTAGGGTTTGGTGGCGTGGGGCAGGAGTGGCGATGGTAACGGAGTCGGAGGAGTGTGCATTCGTCGGCGGCGGAAGAGAAACAGATGGGTGGACTACGTAGATTGTTGTCTATTGTGGGGAGGTGGAGGAAGAGCGGTCAGAAGAGGACGGAGAGTCATCGTCGTCGTCCATAAGCTGAGGCGAGTGAATCGGGGCACACATATTTGGAAGGCGGCAGCAGCGGCGGCGGATGGAGAGATTGAGGGATTTGGGAGAAGGAAGGATGTGAAGAGAGAATGAGAGAGTGGATGCAGGGGAGGAAGAGGGAGAACAGAGGAATATGGAAGGACATCGGGAGGGGTTTAGGGGCTTTTTGGTATGTAGAATTAGGAGGGTAAAGTAATTTATTTATATGTATTTTATAAATTAGGTCGTTTGGTTGATTTTGAGCGGAACGTAAAGAAATCGTTCAAAGCATCAGTAGTGTATTGCGACTGGCCGTTCGTGCGACTTTGAAACCCGCTCAAAACAAAACCTCTCGCGCTATGGAGCAAGATGTGAAAGCATCATGGAAGATTGGAGGGAGATCACTCCCTTGCCACAAATCCACCATGATTTCTGAGCTTTCGGTTGGAGATTCGCCTATCATTCTTTCCATCCATTAGTCGGAGTTGAACTCAGAGATTCGAAAGGGGGCATGGTCAATATGAGTCGGTGGCGGCAAGCCGAGCACACCGGAGGCAAAGGGGTCGTGGAAAGTAGACTCGAGCAAGACGAAAGGGAAGTGATCTCGGATGGGTGGATTTTGGTGGTGCTGGTTTCCCCACTGTGGCGAAACGGCGGCGAAGGGGTCGCCATCACTGGATTTTATTTTCTTGCAACCAAACAACCCCTTAGTGGGATTTGCCGACCGCCGACTGAAAGTTGAGGGGATATACCAACCGTTAAAATTAAATTTGATATATTATGATATATGTTTTTTGAGAGAGTTACTTACATTACAATATAATATTTATATATTTATATTTATTTAGAGAATAGTTTAATATTTAAGAAAAAATATATATAACATTTGAAATTATTCTAATATATAATAAACAACAAAATTTATTTTTATTAAAATTTTCATATCATTCATTATTGTCATCACTCAATATTAAAATCTTGATAATATAAATAACAAAGAATCAATGTGGAAGATGCAATATGATCTTGTCCAAGAAAATACTGGCAACCTGTGAAGGACGACTCACTGGTAGAGCTGTCAATACGGGTTATCGGGTCAGGTTCGGGTCGAACTTGAACTGACATGAAGTTAAACGGGTCGACCTGAACCCGACACGTTTAGTTATACGGGTCCACTTGCTGAACCCGGACCCGACCCGCCAACCCGATTTTTTTTAAATAAAACAGAGATATTAACTAAATTAAAAAAATCAAAAAACAATGAAATAATAAATGAATACAATTAAAATTTGATTAATTCAACACATTATAAGAGCATTATTACTTTTTCAATTGTAAATAAACAAAATTTCTAATTTTTATGATACAAGATACATTACAAATTACAAATTTACAATCTACAAATACATTTGCTCAAGTAGTTAGCTTCTTTGTCATTCACTAATTCATCTAATATGGATTATGAAATCTGAACAATGAACATCTTAGCAGTCAGCATAATCAATGAACCTGCAATAAAGATTAATTAAATGCCACAAGCTGAAAGAGTCAAGGTCCTTAGGTCCTGAATGCGTTAGGGCTAACCAGCTTAGGATTTAGGGCCTTAGGCTTAGAATGAACCTAGTGAAAATTGAAGAAGCATCATTTGCAAGTCTACAACAATTTTAAAATTTTGCCCTCCAAGATTACAAATTGGGAATACAAAGTTTATAATTTTAGTATCTATTTAGTGAAATAGTATATGCTCAAATAAAAAAAAATTCATTTCCTCAATTTGTAACCTGGTTGCAAAACATTTTTATTTATATATTGCCACTATTCTATAAACTCACAAGATTCTTCATCATTGCCATATTATAATAAAAAACTAATATCAACAGAATTTTGAAAGACAAGAGCAACCAGAAAATGCAATTATGCAAGCTGCACTACTACAGGCTTGCAGACAAATATGCAAGCTGCACTGCTGCCCATGGCCCAACGGCCCCAACAATCCAACATAACCATCAGGATTCAGGTAGCAATGGCCCCAACATAATCACAGACCTTTTCATATGAATATATAATAAAACATTAAACCCGAATTATAATGTCCAGAAATAAAGTCACATAATCATAATGATAATGTCCAGAAAAAAAAAATACAGTCCAGCATAATGTCCAGAAAAACACCTCCAATAGGCAGCAACAAAAAAATTTGATGTAACAAGACAAGAAACAAAAGCCACAACCAGAGGTCCAGAAGCAGCTGCTGCATAATGCACAATAGCCAACCAGCCACAGTTGCTGCATATCATGGCAACAACAAGCCAACAACAACAAGAGCAACCATCCATTAGAAGTCCAGAAAAATACTTGTAAGAAGACATGAAAAGAAACCCCATAGTCAAAAGCAGTTGTTGCACAGTAGCTGTTCATTAAAGTCATTATAAATAGAAATTTGAACTAATAATAGTTTTTAAAATGCTTAATTTCTTGACTCATTCACATTGCCCATTTGATTTCCCTCCAAACCAAAGCTAATAATGTTTTCTGTCACGACATCAAGCTCCGTGTCTTATATATATATTAACAAAACAACAGTTTAGTTGAAATATAAATTTTAACAAAAATTTAACCATCCGTGTACTTGTGTAGTGTGTAGTATGATAATTGACAAATAAATTACCTCGGTCATTGTACAACCAATCCTTTGTGCAAACCAATGCTTCTACAATATCATGTTTCAATGCACTTCTATATTGGTCTAGAAGTCTACCACCATTGCTAAAATTAAATTTCTATGCAACAATAGAGATTGGAATGCACAAAACATCACGAGCCATTCTTGAGACGCGAGGAAATCTGAATTGATTTATTTTCCAATATTGCAAAATGTCTAACTCACTATTCTTATCTAGCTTGGGTTCATCCAAATACATCTCAAGCTCTGATTTTCTTGGCATAGTTACCTCCACCTCGAAAGAATCATAATCCTGTATTTTTTAAAGAGTTATATTTGATAAGTTGACATAACATAATATGTTAATAGAATGTGAGCTGTCAAATTATACCTACAGAAATTGTGATTTAATGGTGGTAGTTGAATGACTACTTGATAGAGTTTGTCGTGAAGATTGAGATGATTGAGATATAGTGGCTGTTGATGGTTGGTCTTCTACAATTGAATATGATGAATAAAGTGTGGACAACTTAGCCTTAACTTTTATAATTTCAGAATCATAATGATCAGAGTAAAGTCTCTTGTAGCACCACTCAACAAAGTTAAACTTGTACCTTGGATCTATAATCACTGCAACTGTTAAAATAACACTGAAGTCCGACCAATACTTTTCAGACTTAACAAGCATTCCAACAGTCATTCTCCTAGTATACTCCTCCCCACAAGACAATTCATATTTTAATATGGCATATGCAGTTGATACACATGGGAAATACAAATTTATAGTTGGATACTTTATACCATAGAAAGCACAAGTAATTTCATAAAAAATGGGCTAAAAATTTGCATATTCTAACCATTTTCTCCCACTCGCTATTTGAAGGGCAAGACTTGTAGTTGGAATTACTCAACTCCAAATGCATAAAAGCATGTTTGAAGTATATTGCACTATCTAGCATAATGAAAGTAGAATTTCATCTAGTTGGTACGTCTTGCCTCAAACCTTTATTAGTTTCAAGCAAATTTTGTCGTACACAATCCATAAACTTTTATTTTCTTGATTGAGAGCCTTTTACATAATTAATGCTCACCCGAACCTTCATAATAGAGGAATCTATATCCTTCAAACCTTCATGCACAATAAGATTTACTATAAGTGCGCAACATCGCATATGGAAGAATTCACCATTGCATATAATTATATTTTGCAAATTCAAATGATTTCGTAAAAAATCAACTGATACAGTATTCGCTAAAGCATTATCTAGAGTAATACTGAAAAGTTATTATCAAGTTTCCACTCAATCAAAAGCTATTGAAGTTTCTCAAATAATGCTAAGCCATCACGGAGGGGGGGGGGGGGGGGGGGGGGGGTGGCATATAATCAAAACTTATAATCTTCTTCTATAACAACCAATTATTGTCAATGAAGTATGAAGTTAAACAAATAAAATCATCAGTGTTAATGGAAGTCCACAAATTAGAAGTTAAAGAAACTCTACTCTTACAACTACATAGAAGGGCTTGTATTTGTGCTTTCTCCTTAATGAACATTTTCTTACAGTCATTTCGTGTTGTATTTCTAGATACAATTTGTAAATCAGGACGCAAGTATCAAAGTTATGATCTAACACCAGACCATTCCACATATTGAAAAGGTAGGTCATGCTTAACTATGCATGCAGTAAACAAGCTACGAAATTCATGATAATCAAACTTATTTTCAACCATAGAAATAGAAGTGCTTATGTTACTTTAAAGAATAAGTTAACCAATATCATGGGAGTCCTGCTTCTTACAGTTCTGAATATGATGTCTCAGATTACTTGTACCATTTTTACTATCAAACAAATAAGTTGCCCCACATTTCTTACATTTGCAACGTTATTTGTCATCATTACCAAGTGGCAACATTTCATAATGTCCCCAAACAGTAAAGGTCAACCTCCTCTTTTTTTTTTTCTTCATTTCGAACGGCATTATCACCAACCTCATTCACATCCACATTGTTATACTCATCACTATCACATTCTACGTCATTATCAATAGGTTCTTGATCATTTTTCTCGGAAGGAATACTATCAACAACTGTATTAGAACCCTTCATTTAAATACAAAAAATATACATACTTATGAAATATTTAAATATTTAATCACCAAACACATAATCTACTAAACAAGTAATATTATTATTATAGTAAAAAACTAATAATGTAATATGATGCATCAAAAAATATTGTAGTATAGAATTTAAATAGTAATAGCACAATAACATTAGACTATTAACAAAATTTAACTATTTCAAAAGACAAGAAATAACAGAGAAACAAAATCACATGCTCAAAGGCTTAAAGCCTAACTGGATTACTATCACAGGCCGATCATAGTTCATAGATTCATGATTTGTATTCCAGAACAATAAAACAATTCCATATCAACTGTTTTTAGAAGCTAGATAGCTAGTTAGCAACGGGTCAACAGATTTAACACCAACAGTCCAAGTCCAAGTGTCCAACAATCCAACATAACAACTTAATAAATCACAAATTCACAACAACAATTTCTATTTGTGTAATGACAAAAGAAAAATGAAAACCTAATTTCCCGAGTCCCGACCCGCAGACGACATTCCGACATATTAGATGTCAAAAGACTCAAAAGTCAAAATTCAAAACTTAATAATATGGTAAACATCATTTCTTTAACGGGTTGACCCGAACCCAACTTTTTCAGTTGGGTTCGGGTCGGGTTTTCGGGTTGGGTCAGTTATTGATAGCCATACTCACTGGTAATTCAATCATCGATGTATATATATATATATATATATATATAATATATATATATATATATATATATATATATATATATATATATATATATATATATATATATATATATATATATATATATAAAACTTATGATAAATCTCACTGTAAAATATATTGATGGTATATTAACGTTGTGTGTAGGAGAAATTTTTGATGAAAGATAATGACAATATAATATTTTATTTTGTTATTTATTATACGAGTAAATAATAAAATTTAGATTTAAAAAAAAAAATATTTGTGTTATATAGAGGATCATTCTAATACATAATAGAATGCAATGTAAGGGGTGAATATTTTTTTATTAATTATTTTAAATATTATAACTTGTTAAAATATTTTGAATTAATTGTTTTATTACCTTATTCTTATATGAGATTATTCTAAAATAATAAATATAATAATTAATTATACTCTTTGATTATATGAAATTTATCAATATCTTTATAATATTTAAAAAACTAGTTTAATCAATCATCATTTAATTATTTTGAGAATGATATCAATAATTTAATTGCCCATTGCCATTATACTAAAGCACAAGATTAAGGGGTGTCTCACCATTAGAGTTATTGTGTAAGTTAAAATTTTTATGTAATAAATCTTAGAGTTTTAATACATATTCTTACCGATTAGGCTAGTTTACTCTCAACTTCTGCTCACTAACTTCTGCTATTACATATATTAAAATTTATTGGTTTTATCCTCGTTACAAATAAAAGGCCCATTGTTGTTTGGGCTTGAAAACGTATTGGGCCGTCGATTGATTAAGTAAATGGGGGAGTGGGCCGAATCCATGAAGGAAGGGAAAGTAAATTAGAAAAGGAAAGGAGGTTCGGTTTGGGAACAATTATTAGGTCCTCCGACCAGACGTAGAGGAACGTTTGGCACTAAAATCCTGCTAAAAAACTCGGTATTTGCTCGGTATTGCTAGGTATTATTTGATAATAACGAGGAATACCGCTCTCTGAAGACCAATACCGAGTTATACAAAAAAATACCGAGCTTTTCCTAGGAAAAATAGGTATTTTTTTGTATAACTCGGTATTGCTCGGTATAGCTCGGTATAACTCGGTATAACTCGGTATTGGGTCTTCACATGATGGTATTCTTCGTTATTGTTTGTTATTGCTCGATATTTCTCGGTATTTCTCGTTTTTGGCGCAATTTTAGTTCCGACCGGACGTAGCTATACGTCCGATCGGAGGACCTAATAATTGTTCTCGGTTTGGAGAGGCAGGAGGATCCTTTTTTAACCTTTTAACTTAAATTGGAGTTAATCATTCAAGAAAAATTATGACTTCATTTGGGATATTTTTCTAATTATTTTATAAAATAGATTTTAAGTTTAAATTTTTTTGTAGTATAAATCTATTTTAGAAAGCAATAAGAAAACTTATCAAGATGAAGCCTATATAAAAAAAATTAGTTAAAATTAAAAATTTAAAGTAGTTAAAATTTATTTTAGAATAAGTATAATATATAAATTATTAATTAATTTTTATGTTATATTATAAGTTTAAATTTTTTAAAATTGTTCTAATATTCTCTTTTTTATTTTTTTAATTACTCTTAACACCAATGATGGAGCCAGAAATTTTTTATGGCGGGGGCACAAATTTAATTTTTCCAAAAATTTATCAATTTTTTCATCGAGACATGGAACCGACAGAACCAACATAGATAGTTTACAATTTTATTTTGAATTTATTGTTTAAAAAAGTAAAATTTTAATGACAAGATAATCTAAAACTCATTAAGCAACATGAAATGTGACAAACTATTTTGAATTTATTATTTTGATTGGGCATTTAACCGAACAACTAAAGTGCATTGATCTGAAAAAGTTGTTAACTACTAAAACATATAAATGACTAAACTACTGAAAAAATTTTAAAGGGTGACAAACGAAGCCTTGGGTAGGTTAGGCAATGAAATGGAGAACAAAGGATGCACTAATAAGCAAGGTTTTGATAACCGGACCGGATAACGAATCGGAAGAAGGAGAGGTTCAAGGTTCGACCGGTTCGAACCGGGGTCGAACCAGATGACGTAATAAATAATAATATATTAATATTATAAAATTTATAAAATGAATTAGACATTTTCCTCTAATAACTTCAATCTAGCTACATTTCATTTTCTTATTCAACTCATAAAATAACATTAAGTATTGCATCAATTAAATTCATAAAACATAAAAAAACATAACACACAATATAAATGTGGCATCAAATAAGTCAATAAAATAATAAAATATAAGCAAATATTTCATAAATAAGTGAATAACTAACCAAATAAGAAATTTTTGAATGCATACCTTTTGTCAAGTGTTGGATTTTGAGGAATAAACCTTCTATAATATGATTTGGATTTTTGCAGTGTTGCTTGGTTTTGCCAGAAGCATTTCAAAATTCGTTTGCCATACAAAATTTGTTTTAATGAAAGAATAATTACAACATTCAACAAATAATTAAATACCAATAAGGAGTTATAGGAATAGAAGCATATCTTTAAATACAAAAACAAAAAATCTTTAATTAATCTTTAAATATATGCCAACAGGAATTTATAACCTTGAAATAAAGTATAAAAC
The DNA here is from genome assembly GCA_019514585.1 of Dendrobium officinale. Lineage (NCBI taxonomy): Eukaryota > Viridiplantae > Streptophyta > Magnoliopsida > Asparagales > Orchidaceae > Dendrobium > Dendrobium officinale. Next base: position 378,017 of record JACXSL010001578.1, read on the forward strand.
TACAATCTAGCACTGATATGCAAAGCACAAAAACATTCAAAACATGGGTGCATTGTGAAAGAAAAAGAAAAACACATTCATAATACATATATAGAGTTACTAATGTTTCTCTTAATTAATTCCACAAAAGGAAAATCATATATCTCCTAATTTGCATCATGAAAGCTATCCTCATTATTTAAGTCTTCATGTCCCGCTTCATCAAAATTTGCAGCCACAAATGCACCTAAATCATTGAAGTCAATAATGTCATCTCCATCTCCTTCATTCTCAAGTTCACCTTCACAAACAAATTAAAAATAATAATGGATATTTTTTATTTTACTTAAATAATAAGTTCATATTTCACTAACTAACCAGGTGTAGGCTGAGTGGATGCAATATTTGCTTCTTCAACAACAAGCATTGAAGCCTCTTTGTATATCTCAGTTTCCAACTCCTCTAATGCAAGATCTGGAGGTGATTCCTCATCAAGGACCCAAAAATCTACCATTTCAACACAAGTGTAATCAAGAGGATCATAGCTTATTTTTTTTAGTTGAAACCTAAAGAATGAAGTAATAATTTCAGTGACATTTCTACAAACATACAATGTATTGATTGCGACATTGCGTTCAAAAATAAATAATTATACCTATCTTTTAAATTTAGATTATATCGAACATACACGAGGTCGTTCAATCGTTGATGCTCCAAATGATTGCGTCTCTTTGAGTGAATTTGTTCAAAAATACTCCAATTTCTTTCGCAACCAGATGATGATAATGTTTGGCTAAGAATTCTTATAGCAACTTTCTGCAAGTTAGGAGCACTTGATCCAAACATCTTCCACCACTCATCTGCATAATGTGATGTTATAAAGTTTAGTAAATAAGCATATAAGTAAAAAAAAAGGTACATGCATGGACATTTAAAAGATAATTACCATCGTTAGAGCAATTGATTTTCCAAAACTTTCTAAGCTATCTCGGAATAATCTAACCTCATTCATTGCAAGTTTGGGCTTATGACAAACATCCTTATTTCCAAGAAGTTCAACAAGTCCTTGCAATACTTCTGGCTTTTGACAGTAATTCTCCTTGTCATACTGAAATTGAGGATTTAGAAAATATGCTGCTGCATGAATGCCTTGTCTTAATTGAGTATCCCATCTTCTTTTTACTATACTGGTGAATAGCTTATATAATCTTTTAACATTTCTAAACATAGCTTTGATTGCCTTCCGTGCCCTATACATTCCATCATATAAATAACCAAGTGATGGCTTCTCATCTGAGTCCACAATGCGCAACAACATGATCAAAGGACCTGCTATCTTTGAAATTGTTAAACAATCATTGCAAAACTTTAAATCTAAGATAATTACAGCTGCTTCTTTCCCCTTACAGGTTTTGGCTATCTTTGAATATGCATAAAACTTACTTGTAATTAAAGCTTGTAGATCATGTTTATGCTCACATACAATCTTTAAGGGTATGAAAGTTGTGGCAAACCATGTGGCTCTTGGACGCACAATCTCCTTCCAACCTTGCCTTTTCCTAAGCCAAGCAAGTACATAAACATGATTATAAGCAAAAATCGTCACCTTGGATGCTTTCTTTGCCAAGTCCTCTATGAGATGCATGCTGCCCAAGTCTTTCAAGATTAAATTTAAACAGTGTGCAGCACAAGGAGACCAATAAATGTTGTTGAATCTAGCTTGTAAGAGCTCGCCTGCTTTCTTGTAATTAGCAGCATTATCGGTAACAAGCTGAACAATGTTTTCAGGCCTTACCCACTCAACAATTTCACTAAATAATGAGCACAAGTTTGTAGCATCCTTAACAATATCTGATGCATCCACTGATTTCAAAAAAATATATACCACGGGGGCAATAAATCATAAAGTTTATTAATGTTCTACTCCTTCCATCAGTCTATCCATCTGCCATAAGAGTACATCATGTGTCCTTCCAAGTATTCATATAGCAATCAATGAGTAACCTACACTCCTCTTTACAATCCTTAAGTAGGTTAACCCTCATATTATGGTAAGATGGAAGCTTGTATCCAGGACCTATAACAGTTATAGCATCCACAGTTTCTGTGCATATGGTGAATTTAAGGCATTAAAAAGTATGCAACAATCAAAAAAAACCACCTTGCTACAGCTAGGTCAGCACGATGTACTGCTTCCTTAGATGCCAAAACACTTTTGATTGAAGGTTGTGAACCTGATTTTGTTCTTGGAGCAAAGAAAGTGTCAATCACAGCAAGCTTTCTCTTTCCCTTAGCAAGTTCTGATAGATATGCTTCAGAGGATTGGGATTTAGGTAGGGAGGAAGAATCCCCCTCCTTCGTCTACTTCAGCATCTATTGGAAATGGTGTACTTTCTAACTCCTCCTGCACTTGTTGTTTTCTTTTTGAAATATCCTTCAAGTTCTCTTGCATTTGAAATCTAATATCATGTGGAACCTTTTTGCATGCTGCTATATTCCCCTTAACTCCTGCTAAATTTTGTTTCATTCTATTTATTCCTCCTCCACAATGCAAACATTTGAATTGTCTCTTCCCCTCAGCATCTTTAATCTCACTAAAATGATTCCACGCAATATCCACCTTTTCATGCACACTACTACTTGAAGCTGCACTCTGAGTTCCAGATGCTTCCATCCTCATATGATCAACTAAATACAATCACAATAATGAATTTCATATGAATTATGAATTTAAAGATTGAGTTCTTTGAATGTAGACATGCCAAAATGATAGAGTTGGCTATGAGCAAATGTAAAAGACTAAAAAAATTGCAAATCAGATACACAACAAAGTCTTGAAAACCTTGGGATTAAGATGAATTATGAGGATTATGCTCTAATTATTAATATAAATCTGAAACAACCATATAAAAATTTTAAATACAAAAGATAACTAGATTGAGGGATTCAAGTAATTCGACAAATAAATATATATTGCTAACAAATAATCATATTGAGATAACATGGAAATCCAATAAAATAAAAACTAAAATAAGGAAAAAAGTTCAAAGAAGCATTTAGATTTGAATGTAGGAAGATCCAAAAAGAAAAAAAAAAAGTTAAACCTCACAGTAAACCAGCGGCTAGGATCGTCAGAGGAGTTCGCCGGCGGCTTGGATGATCGTGCTGTTGTTATTAAGAAAGGAAGTCATCCAACTAATTCAAAGAGAGAAAAAAATGTTGAAAAAAAAAAAACAAAATTAAATCTCACGGTAGGAGGACGTCGCGGATGGGATGGTCGGAGGAGTTCGCCGCGGATGGGATGGTTGGAGGACGGGAGGAGTTCGCCGCGGTTGGGATACTTCGGTCAATGAGCGAGTAGTGGAACACCGGAACAGCCGCTGCTTCAGTCGTCGACTTCGAGCGAGTAGAGGAACAGCCGAACAATGAATCCATTGAATATTTGAATCGCTATTTAGGGTAGAGGAGCGTCAGGAGTGATTCCCAGCCTCATTACACGTGTGTGATCATTTTTGGACGGCTGAGATTCGCTAATCTAAGAACCGGCCGGTTCTCCAAAACCCGCCCGGTTCGGCGGTTCACCGGTTCAACCGGGTTCTTGACCGGTTTTTTGCCGATTTCGCTTGCAGCCGAATCATTTGGCAACCCGGACCGCCCGCCGGACCGGTTCGCGATTAAACCGGTCGAACCGGCCGGTCCGGTCCGATTTTGAAAACCACGCTAATAAGTGAGTAATTGGAATTGGCAAGAACCGATTAGTAAGAAAAATTAGTATTCCAGAAGTATGATATCTAACTGTTTGTAATCTGAAAGTCTAGGTATTTCATGTTTGTAATGACGGCATGCATATCTAAACTTTAAAAAGTTTCTGGTTCCGCCATTGTATTATATATTGACGAAAAATTTATTATTATTTTCTATAATGTGCACATATCCTGTTATATCCAAAAAAAGATTTATATTGAAAAAGTTTTGTGATTAGTATCATTTCTCTTGCTTATTCATTTTTAATCTCATTATTATATAACATATAGATTTCAATGTCAAAAGCATCTTTTAAGAATTTGTTATAAGATAGTAAAATTTTATTATGAGTGAGCTTTTTTTTTTTTTTTGAATGAATCAAGATAAATTTGTCATCTCTTTTATACTATTAATTTGGTATATCAACATCAGACTATAACGTTATACTTATAATAAAAATTGAGCTTTTTTTAAGTATAAATTGATTTTTTAATGCCATTATTAGTTATAAATAGAAAAAAATATTTGTTTTTTAGTATTGAATTGTAAAATTATATTAATATATTTTCTCTACTATGATTTTAAGAAAAAATATCTAACTTCTCATTAATATAATTAATAATTAGAATTATACCTAATAATTTTTTAACTAACTGTAGCACACCTGGACTAAAAAACCGTTTGTAGCTTAAATTTGATTCAGTGAGCTTACTATGGACTTCTTCCATAATATTCTTGAGCTGTTCGATAGTTTGTGGGGTTACTGTGTTGCGGCATTTGGGTAAGACGACAACATCGATAGAGTGATTTGACATTTTAGTATACACTATGCTGAAAGGACAGTGGACGGTGGACCTATTGGGCATCAAATTGAAAGCAAATTCAGCCTGGCTCAACGTCTCTTCCCACTTCTTAGGATGGTCTTGGACTAAGCAATGCAGCATGTTGCCGAGGGTGCAATTAACTATTTCGGTTTGGTCATCGGTTTGTGGATGATATACGGAGTTTAGCTTGAGTTGAGTATGAAGCCGTTTTCATAATTCCCTTAAAAAATGGTTGATGAACTCAACATCACGGTCGGAGGTAATACTGCGTGGGAGGCCATGTAAATGAAAAAATCTCCTTAAAGAAAAGTCTAGCAACATGAATTGCATCGAAAATTTTCTTACATGGGATAAAGTGTGCCATTTTGAAAAATGTATCAACAACTACCATGATAGAATCAACTCCGTTCTTAGTTCGTGGTAGGACAAGGACAAAATCTATGCTAAGGTCTTCCCAAATGGAGCCATGCGTGGGAAAGGGCATATAAAAATCCGTGCTTTATGCCGTTCCTTTGCCAATTTGACATACCGAGCACCTTTCGATGAATCGAGACACGTCATGGGACAAATGCGGTCAACAGAATCGGATTTGAAGATGAGTAAGGGTTTTGTCGCGTCCAACGTGTGAGCTGCCAAGCCCCCACAATGAGCTTCCTTGATAAGATGCTGACGCCAAGAAGAGTTGAAAATACACCGACAGCTTTCTTTAAATAAGAAGCCATGGAGAATGGTGTAATCACTACACAGTTTGTCGGCAACTGGTGTAATCCTCACCGGGAGCTCCACGAGACGTTTCCGCAGCCATTACCTACTACCTTTCTCTGATGCCAACTGATGTATCCTCTCACAGCATTAGCCCGCCGGGCGAACACCTGCAAGGAGAACAAAGAATTAAAGCAGCAATGGAACAGTAATTGGGAGTGTAATATTCTTTGTATATATTCCCTCAAAGCAGTTTTCAAGTATTTATATATCATTTCACTTGCTATCATGCTATTATAGGAAGAAACAGCTAGGAAGGGAACAAGAGAACATTCCTGATAGAAAAGGAATAAAGGGAACAAAGATAGTGACTAAGGCAGTGGGAATTGTAATAAGGTAACTTGGGTATGCGGAACAGGATAATCCTCATCAATTAACATAAGAGAAGAAGAAAAGGGCGAAGGAAGAGATACCCTTAGTTTAACAATTTGAAGAAATCCATGGAGAAATTGGTGCTGAATCAAAGCATGTTATTTATATTAATTACTGATTTGTGAAAATCATATTGTTCAATTTCGGCCTTAAGTGTTTATACGATTATATCGTGTAAATGAGAATGAATATTTTCTTTGATGAGACGAATATGAGATTTTCTTTCATTTGAAATTGTCTTACAAGTTTTAAAGATCGATTTTCTTTTTCTTACATATTAAAGATTTTCTTACAACAATGATTAGGTGATAATGATTGAGCAATGATGATTAGGTGGAAGGCGATTGAGAAATGATAGTCGGTCGACTATAGTTGCTCGATTGATCATTGATCATGATCTTCTAGCATGACTTCAAAATGGTTCAAATCTCTAAGTTCTTTTCAATTTCAAATCTCTTTTATGTGAAGAATGATGGTATATTTATAATTTTATAGAATGAAATTTTAGAAATTACAAATAAGTTCTCAAACACTATCTAATGAACACTTTTTTTATGAATCAAAGTGATTTAACAACATCAAAATTGAATGATTTTTATTTGTTAAATTCTTTCGTCAAATTTCATTGAAACATGCATGCTTAGATGATTATTTGGCTATTAAATAATATCATAACTAGGGGTGTCAATATTTGACACGACCCAAAAATCAGATTTAAACTCGACTCGAAAATTTTAGGTTAGGGTCAACCCGTTTCACAAATGAGTCGTGTTCTCATATTCGATCTTTTTGAAAAAACGGGTCAGGTTCATGCTGATCTAACAACTCGAATTCAACCCAAGAAAACTCGATAAAAACTAGCCGACCGTGTCTACCTGATGTCGCGTCTATGCTGACCGCTCAAATATTGTGTCGATATTCATGTATGATCATATAGCTTTTTGGGTGACAAATCAATTATTAAAGTTTTTTGTTATATTATAATTTAAAAAAATATTATAACTAAAAATTTCTTTATGATCCACATTTTTTAATAAGCATTATTAAAATTCTTTTAGTTGTACTTTTAATTGCTTATTGCTCTTTTAAGAGAGTGATAACATCGATGACATAATTACAATTATCTGTGACAAAATATGATTAATTTATCATATTATTATATTATTATAAAAAACGTTATTATAGTTTTCATAATCACACTTCTTTAAAAATTGTGAACTTTAAGTTCCAATTTGGCTCTCTTCAGGCATTCCAAATTTGTATACTTTATTAATAAAAAAAAATAAAAAATTTGTATACTTTATTCCGCTAAGTCAGCGCCTCTTTCAACCCATTCGACCTTATCCAAATATTATTCTTAAAAATTAACTGTCAATTCATTCTTCCATTAATGCTTTCACAACTGTGCTATGTTAACAACGGTCTATATATATATATATATATATATATATATATATATATATATATATGGAATTTTTATTTATTTATGGAATTTTTATATTAAAATATTCAATAATAGAGAAAATTTTCTATAAAATGGTGGTGGTCGGATTGCGATCGGCCGAAAAGGTTTGTTCAGCAAATCAATAGTATTCTTTAGATCCTTCAACTTTCAAAACACTCTAAGGATTTATTTGAGACGACTTTTTTAAGTAGTCTTTTAGTACAAAAAATTTGTGTGTTTAAATTACTTTAAGAAGCGTTAAGAAAATCATCCCAAATAAAACCTGATAAATGAGATTGTATTTATAGCTTTTAGGGGCTTTTTGGTAGCGCATGTGATTTGATTTAAGTAGGATTTCGTAAATACTCTAAATCTGGGTTTCAAAAATCATGAGGGCCCAAAATCTTAAAAACTATTTGGTAACATTCATAATAAATTCTATTAAATTTCGTGCGACTGTTTGGCTATAGAGCTGATTTAACAAGTGGACTCTTCCTCCGCAGCCAATGAATTTCATAAATTCAACAAAAAAATAGGATTTCATAAATCCGGGATTCAGCACGAAATGGCGAAATTTTCAGTCTATGACGGCTTTCTTTTCCCATAAGATTTGGTTTTGCATTTTAGGCCGTTTGGCTGGATTTCGCTCAAATCCGTCTCAAATCCAACCAAATCCTGCTACCAAACAACCCTTTAGAGTAGCATTTGATAAATTTACATAAAATTAAAAAAAAAAATTCTTTATTGAATGACATGCAATGATTCCCTTGATCTTAGATGATTTTATAAACATTTTAAGTATTTTAATAACCTCAAAATGGATAATCTTGCGTTCTTAAAAAGAAAAAGAAAATTTTAGATTTTTTACTCTCAACACAATATTATACTATCTCACTTTAGTCTTAAAATAAATAAATAAAAACTTCGTACAAAAATTTTTTTTCCCCAAAACCAGCCAATATATTAGAAAAAATAAAAGAGGTTACAACAGCTACAGAAATGAAAAACAATAAGAGCAGAAAACACCAACTAAAAACTACAAACACAATAAAAAGGAGAAAAAAATCCAACGAGAGGGCTCAGTTAAAGGTCGAGGCTCCCAGCATCCCTAAAGTCGCGCCAAGACCATTCAGTTAGGTGACTAAAGCGTACTGATCGAACCAAACCAAAATGAGGGCCTCACCCAAGGTTGCCGCTAGCTAGACGACGAGGACATGCACGAGCCCCAGCAACATCATAGCCCCGCAAACCTCCTGTAGAAATACATGGAGTGGATTGCGAACACAGAGAGCAAGAACCGAAGGAGGAAGAAGACAGATATAGTAAAGGAAAATGTTAGGTTATCATATTCAGAGATCAGAGTACAATATATAGATACAAGTATTATAACAGATAAGATGTGCCACAGAAGTTACATAACCAATCCTATTACAGTCTACTTATTACTGTTGCTGTTGTTTTCATGAGTGTGCTCTAATACGCCCTGGCAAAGTGACGGGTCGGGAACAACCGTCAATTTGAGACGAAGAGCCTGAAATCACGGTGTAGAGAGAGATTTTGTGAAGATATCTGCAATTTGGTCCATAGTACTGATTGGAAGAAGAGCAATGCTTTTGTTGATGATGTGGTATCGTAGGAAGCGTTGATCGATCTCAATATGTTTGGTCCTGGCATGAAAAACAGGATTGTTAGTAAGGGCAATTGCAGACATATTATCACAAAATAATTCAGTGGGAGTGTTTAAGGGAATAGAGAAATCCTGAAGTATTTGACGAAGCCATAGAATGTCTGCTGCAACTGCGGCTAGAGCCCTATATTCGGATTCAGTGGACGATCTGGCAACTGTGTGTTGTTTCTTGACTGTCCAGGAGATTAGAGTATCCCCGAGAAAGGAGCAGTAGCCGGATGTAGATTTTCGTGAGACTGGATCGCCTGCCCAATCAGCATCTGAAAAAGACTTGAGTTGAAGAGAGCTTATAGTAATGGGTAGACCGAAGTGCTTCGTTCCCTGAATATACCGAAGTAATCGCTTCAGACAGTACACATGTTGCTCCATCGGATTGTGCATATGTTGTGACAAAAAATTGACAGCATAAGCAAGGTCCGGTCTGGTAATGGTGAGATATTGGAGTGAGCCTGTTATTTTTCTGTAGAGAACAGGATCCGACAGATGACTGTCTGTTTGTATTGTCGTGGGCAGCTTGGTTGGAAGAGGGTTAGCCAACGGATTGCAGTTCTGAAGATTAGCTAATTCCAGGATTGATTGGGCATAAGCCGTCTGGGAGAGAAAGTAGCTGTGCGGAAATTTCTAAATGTTGATGCCGAGGAAGGAGTGAGCTTGACCCAGGTGTTTGAGAGCAAATGTTTGATTTAATTGCCCAAGCAGACGAGTGATAGTTGATTGATCATTTCCAGTTATTAGCATATCGTCAACATAAATAATAAGAAAAATTTGGGTATTGTCATGTTGGAATAAGAAGAGTGAGGAGTCTGACTTACTTTGCTTAAACCCAAGAGATACTAGACTAGAAGTAAGAGTGTTGTACCATTGACGAGGAGCTTGTTTGAGCCCGTAGATAGATTTTCTAAGCCGACAGATGTAGTCCGGATTGTTGGTGTCTTCAAACCCTTTGGGCTGAGCCATGTAGACGATTTCATCTAATTGTTCGTGAAGAAACGCATTTTCTACGTCAAGTTGGTGAACCGGCCAGCCTTTATTGAGAGCGACAGTGAGCATTATGCGGATAGTTGGGAGCTTGGCCACTGGGCTAAATGTTTCTGTGTAATCGATTCCATATTCCTGACGATTTCCTTGCGCCACCAATCGCGCTTTGTACCTAGCCACTGATCCGTCAGCATGATATTTGATTCTGAACGTCCACTTGCTTCCGAGGATTGAAACATTGTCCAGAGCTGGAATTAGATCCCACGTGCCTTGACGTTGTAGTGCGAGGATTTCTTGAGCCATGGCATTATGCCAATGGTAATTCTTGACTGCTTCCGCATAGTTCTTGGGTTCCAGCGTGTGATTTGAATGCTGCACTTGATGAGTTAGATTTAACATTTGGCGAGGTTTAAGATTACCTGTTTTGCTACGAGTGACCATATTGTGAGTGGGAGCTAACCGCTGTTTGAGCTGACTGATGGATCCGTGAGTGGGAGATGGTGCAGGTGCGGTAGACACAGGTGAGTGCAAGCTGAGCGATGGAATAGTTTCTTGAATATCCTGAATAGAAGAAGACAATTGGTTACTGTGACGTATAGAATTACTTTGAGACATTACCTGCACATTTGGATGATGATTGCTTATAGAGTGCGGGATAAGAAGTGAGGGATGCGTATCGGTCATTTGATCTGAAGGATGGTGCTGAGTGGTAGAGAAGGGAAACAAGGTTTCATCAAACGTGAGATGCCGAGAAAACTTAATCTTGTTTGTATCAACATCAAGACACTTGTAGCCTTTGTAGACGTCCGAGTATCCAAGAAATATACACTACGTAGTGTTTGGCTGTAACTTATGACGAACATGAGTTGGAATTAATGGATAACAAGCGCATCCAAACGTGCGTAGGTGTTGGTAAGAGGGGGCTTTGTTGAAAAGAAGATGGAACAGAGATTTATTATCGGTATTGGACGATGGCATGCGGTTGATCAGATATACCGCCGTATGGGAGGCGTCCGGCCAGTAACAATATGGAACCGAGGCATTGTGCATGAGCATTCTTGTAGTGTCGATAACATGCATGTGCTTGCGTTCGGCAACACCGTTCTGCTCGGGTGTGTATGGGCACGATAGCTGATGGTGTATGCCGAATTGTTTTAAATGAGACAACAGTCGGTTGTTAATGATATGACCCAGAAATCAATAGTGAAAGGATTCGTCTGACATTCTGATCGAACTCCATTCTAGTTGCCAAGCTCGGACCTGAAAATTTAAACCACATATAATGAGCTTACAAAGCCCAGCAGGTCACCAAAGCCTACAACTGAAATCAAAGCACGGCGATGCTATCAATATGCAGGTCAATAAAATCAATTAAGCCAATCAATGGTCAATGAATCTATGCAATGCGGAAATCCATCGTCAATGAAATCAAGTCTACACGGCGGTAAATCAAATCAGTAGTGCTTCTAGTCAATATCCAATCATCGTCGCAATGTCTATCAGTCAATACTATCAGTTCAATTAATCGTGTCGTCTAATCAATTCGTCGAATTTCTGTGTCAACTAATATCAATCAATAACATCAATTAATTCAATAAGGGACTCGTGTCAGAACGTACTCTTGCAAATCAGTCAATCCAATTATTCAATACGATTTACTCGATATCAATATACAATATTCAATGACACTACCACAGCTTCAATAATGACGACGTACGTTGCTACAGTAGGGAAATCATCTCAATCAATAAAGCACTTTCCAGTCAATTATCTCTATCAGCAGGGAAATCCATCGAACAATCGAATCATACAATGGAATCATCAGGTCAGTAAAAATCAATACAATCAGCTCTATAAAGAAATCTATTCTACGATAGATCAAATCCATACGACAACAATCCATTCAATCAATCAATCGATAACCGGTACGACGAATCAATGTATCAATATCATGTCAGGATCTGTCGTATGAATACTATCCATATGTCCATATCATATCCATATCAATATCGATGTCGGTATCTATCAATCGCTACAATCAATATCAATGTCAATCTTTATGATCAATACGCAGAATCCATATCAATGTCGGTGCCGGTATCTAAGAATCAATCAAGTCGATAATATCAATCGAAACAGCAATACGATAAATCAATAAAATCAAGAAATCCGTCAAATCAATCAATCAATCAAATCCAGTCTATACTATCAAGTCGATCAAATCAATCGGAAAAGCAATACGATAAATCAATAGTAGCAATGAGTCTATACAATATCAATAAATCTATGCCGTCCATGTCCATATCAATGTCAATAATCAATAATCAATAGTATCAATGCTCAATGATCAATCAATGAAATCAATGAATCCGTACGATAATAAATCAATTCGATAAATCCATCAATATCAATAAATCAGTCGGAAATCGATAAATCAATGCAATCAGGAAATCCATACGATGCAATATCGTATACGTACATGCAATTCCATACAATGGTCTTACTCGACAAGCACAAACACTAGCTATGATCAATAGTGCTGTTGTAAAAATCCATATTGCTGTTAGAGAATCCATATTGCTGTTGTAGATATCCGCACGTTGGTTTCTATCAAGAAGAGTCGTCACTCTTTTGCCCGTCGGCATATAAAACTCCTTATGACTCCCATAAATAGTGCTATTGTAGAAATCCATGATCGATATTTAAAGGAAAGCCCGTCGGCCCACCATCCTGTACAGGTCAAGTTCTATCTCCAACCAACGTTCAACCAGGTTCCCACTTGTCTTTCAGTAACAATCAATCAATGCAACAATCGATGCAATAAGCAATAGTAAAGAAATCGAGAACAATCATATCAATAATCATACATATATCAATTCAATCTATCAATTCCGGGAAAATAAAAAACCGTACGAAAATCGGGCAGAGTAACGGCAGTCGGTCAAATTTACATAAAAATCCTGCAAAAAGGCACAAATTCCAAATTCTTCCAAATTACAGCAGAATATCCATGACATCAATACAAGACTATTGTCCTATAGAAACCAAATCAAATCACGTCATGATATTTTTCTATTAAATAAAAATCGCGTAGAATCAATTCCGACCGGTAAGATCATCGCAGAATATACTCAAATCGTGTACAATAGTCATATCTATAACATACCAAAAGTTGTGCGGTGAAAGTTGTGCCAAATCGAAATCACGTCCAAAATTCGACTACGAAAACACAAAACAGTACACAACTCGGTCAAAACACAATATCTTTGAAAACAGAAATAGGATTCAGAGTCCTTACCACGAGATCTACACTTTTCCCAACAGCAGCGTCGGACGAAAAGCGCTCCGCGGCCTCCAAAATCCAGCTTTTCCTCTTTTTCCCTTTCTCTTTCTCTCTCCTCAAAATATCTGATTTTATAAAAAATGATTTTCTCTCTCCTCAAAACGAGCTGATTTTCTTATATCATTAGGCTGATCGGCCCGGCCGATCGCCAAATCGTCCCGGGACGATCAGACCAAAATCGATCGTCCTGGACGGTTCCCAGAACTTATCTCAGGACGGTATTTTGAACAGTGCAGATCGGCCTGGCCGATCTCACTATCGTCCCGGACGATCCTGGGAGGAAAATCCAAGCTAGAGAGGAACAGTAAGGGAACGAGGTCTCACAGTTAACATATTCTTTGCCTCCGTCGGTGCGAAGACATTTGATCTTATGTGAGAGTTGATTCTCGATGAAAGTTTTAAATGTTATAAATATGTCAGTGACCTCAGACTTTTGTCTCATAGGAAATATACAGGTGTACCTAGAAAAATCGTTGACAAAAAGAACATAATATTTGTATCCTTGAACAGAATCAACTGGGGCAGGCCCCCATACGTCAGAGTGAATCAATGATAGCGGTAACAATTGTCTATTTAAAGAAATCTCAAAAGCATTTTTATGGCCTTTTGCGGCTTTACAAGATTGACAGATAGGAAACATAGACGGTATTTTCAAATGTAAAACGTTCTGGCATATGAATTGAAACACATGCTTATTTGGATGGCCCAGACGCTCGTGCCAAAGACGAGCTTCAGATCTAGTGGCTGCCAACGCCTTGGCTGTAGATGTCGTTGTTTGATTCGGAAGGGAGTAGAGCCCTGCGTGACACGGTCCTGTGAGGATCGTTTGATGATTCTGCAAATCCTTGAAAACAAATCCATCAGGAGAAAAGATGATGTATATGTTGTTATCCTTAGTTAATTTGGATATGGAAATCAAATTGAATTGAATACTAGGAATGTGGAGAAGATTCGATAGATAAAGCTTACGATCCGGCGTGGGTAAGAGACCATCGCCGGTGTGAGCGATTGGGATCGAACGACCGTCACCAATTGTGATTGTCTCTGATCCACGATACGGTTGAGCGAGAGATAGATTGTCGAAGGAGCTGGTCATGTGAGAAGAAGCTCCGGAGTCTAGATACCATTCTTGCGATGGACGTTCATGATTTGCCATCAATGCTCTGTTTGCTTCCGCCGGCTGCCTTGGTGTATACTCCATGTTCAAACGATGCCAGCATGCTGTGGCCGAATGACCCCTTTTGTTGCAGATCTGACATGTGGTGGAGGATGCTGTTCGCGGCTGAGGAGGATGACTGTTCTGGTTTCTGCCACGGCCCCGACGACCACGACCTCTGTTTGAGTATAATGCAATTGTCGGATCAGGCTGATTGATGGTATGAGCGGACTCCATTGCCACGTTAATTTCTTCGCTAAGAAGCAACGAATATAGATTATCCAACGAAATTGGTTGAATCATAGTACGAATTGATGTCTTGAAAGCTTGATAAGATGCTGGTAAACCATTCAAGATATAGAGGATGATGTCCTTAGTGTCGACGGTGGAGCCTGCCGCCGCGATGTTGTCGACCAATGTCTTGATTTCTTGAAGATATTGCGTCATGGTGGCAGTCTTCATCGATGTGTTGTGCAGCTCATTCTTGAGCTGTATGAACCGGGATCTATTCGATGATTGGAAACGGACTGCTAGCGAAGCCCAGATGTCCGCAGCGGACTCAAGATTTAGGATGTAAGGTAGGATTGTTGACGAGATCGACGAACAGAGAGCTGTAGCCAAATTTTGGTCCGTTAGGATCCATTGCTAGCTGATACGCTGGATTTGGTTCGGTGGAGCCATTGTCATTTTGAATGAATCTGGGAGGGGTTTTGGTTGTGGTTTCAAGAAATTGCAAGAACCCGTTGGCTCTAAAGATTTTTTCAATCTGAGCTCTCCAAATAGAGTAGTTCTCAGTGGACAAGTGATTGGGAACAAGATTCTTTAGGTTAGAAACGACAAACTTTAGAGATGAAGGGATGCCAGTGGAATCGAATGATCCTTGATCTCTTGTTTCTTCCATCCGTGAGACCGACGACGAAGCCGTGAGCGATTTGCTGTGAAGCTATGGTAGCTCTGATACCATGTAGAAATACATGGAGTGGATTGCGAACACAGAGAGCAAGAACCGAAGGAGGAAGAAGACGGATACAGTAAAGGAAAATGTTAGGTTATCATATTCAGAGATCAGAGTACAATATATAGATACAAGTATTATAACAGATAAGATGTGCCACAGAAGTTACATAACCTATCCTATTACAATCTACTTATTACTGTTGCTGTTGTTTTCAAGAGTGTGCTCTAATACCTCCAACCAACCAAAACTGAGGCAACCCGAAACAACAAAAGAAAAAGTGAAAAACTCAAAATTGAAACAAAATTATCTTCTACCGCCTCTACCACGAAATTTCCCACGAGAAGCAACTTCGTACATTGATGTTTTGGCTTGACGCAGAATAATCTTCTTCATTTAATGTGTACTTAAGACTTGACAAAATGGGATAATTTAAGGTTTTTTCCCAAAAAAGTCACTGAGGAAACAGCTTTTGCGTTCAAATATAAATGTATTAGTCCAACAAAGCACCGGCCATTATTTAGTGTAATATTATGAGGCCTTCCATTATCACTTATCAGAAAGCATTTATAGTTTTGTGTTTGTTTATGAGTTTAAAAGTGCATGAATGGTTGAATTAACAGAATTTCTAAATATTTAATAAGTAGTTAGTTACATAATATATTTATCAAAATAAATAATTTTTTTTTATTTTTTTGAAAACTTAGGCCGAAGCTTACAAAATTTCATTAAGTGATAACATTTTTTTTTTTAAAATTCTATAAGGGGATTTTGCTTAAAATGATATTTTAAATTTGCAAATAAATTAAATAATGTAATAAAATTCACTATTATTTCTTTATCGTCAAATAAAATAAATCAGTGCATAAATAATCAGACAACTGCACTGAAATGAAAAAGCTGAAGGATGGTCGGTCTAAAAAGATTCTCAAAATTTTGTTTGTTTTAAAATTAGAGATGGTTACCTAACGCGGTCCCAAACGCATCAGCGTTGGACTTGTCGAGAACATAATAGACAGGGGATGGACCTTCGTGAACTAGAGAGTCGTTTTTTGTCTTTATTATATATTAAGAAATAAATTTCCTAATTTTCAAAATGAAAAATTAAATTTCCTCATTAAATTTTATTTATTTTTTTTATATTTTTTGACACGTCTTAGCAATTGACAAGATGACATCATTGATGACCCTTAGTTTGAGTTAGTTAGGGGTGTCAATATTTGACACGACATGAAAATCCCATTCGGACCCAACGCGGAAAATTCGGGTTGGACCCGACCCGATTTCAAAACGGGTCGGGTTCGGGTTCCAGAAATTGACCCGTTTCGGGTTCGGATTTCCGACCCGTTTGTCTTCCCGGGTCAGGTTAGGGTCGACCCGTTTGAACCCGGGTCAGTTCGGGGTTCGACCCAAACCCGACCCGTGATCCGACATTGACACCCCTACCCTTAGTATTGCAAACTACTTAACCATATTTAGGCTTCATTTGCAACCTCTTTCTTTTTTAATAAAAAAAGTTTTTAAACTAAAATTTTGTACTAAAAAACTGTATTATAAAGCAATTAAAAAGCTGTCACAAACAAAACATTAGGCTTCATTAGAGACGGCTATTTCTACTACTTCTTAAAGCAGATTCGTAGTACAAAAATTTTAATTTTTATACTATAAAACTGCTTTAATAAGCAGTAAGAAAATCATCCCAAACGAAATCTTAATTTGCAATGTCATGCAATATTATTATCTTAGAATTATGTTAAATTTTTGCATGCATAGATGGAAAATATAATATGAACTATGGAGTCATATTTATTTGAAATAATATAAATATATAGATTAAAAATTGCAATAATATATCTTTTTTCTATCATCAAAGCGGTGAGAATAAAAGATAAGATGATACATGTTGGTGTCGGTCGATGATAGAGAATAATGGATGTTATTATCATACATTCAACAATGGGTGAAAATAAATAGCGAATGCGAGTGAGGCTGATGATTGTTGATGATGGGCATTGTTAGAAAATGGTGGATGATGATGATGATGATTGTTGCGGGCTAGAATATACGTGGCGATAATGTTAGGAATTTTAGTCTCAATGTTGTATGTATATCCATCACACAAACATAAGAAAAATGAAAACACCAAACATTTTACGTGGAAAACTCTGAAGAGAAAAATCATGGAGCCACACCCAGTTGAAATATTCTTGTCATGCATGTATTAATGTTGGACATTGTTGGATGGTCAAGAGAGATGCCAATACGCTAACTCTAGTCCTCTCATGAAACCATCATCTGTCCAATTTACAGTGAGGTGGCTAGGGCTTAAGCCTAACCAAGTCTGGTTGCACTACCTCTCCCACCTTTATTTATCAAATTTGTAACTTGCTAAGGCATTTTGCATTCAAGTGCTGGTATATAACTAATCCTAAATAAAAATCTCTTTATATATTTCAACACCAACAACTTATATAAGTGCAACAACAAATCATTTCCTTAACCTGATAACCTATTATGGAACACTCTAGACATTCTAACCTCCAAAATTCATCTCTATATGCTAGGATAGAATAAGTGCCTATAAATGATGGTGATTCTTTGCTTATCTTTACAAGTAATGAAGAAATTCTTTCAACATCCCTCCATAACCTTACATTTAACAATCTTCTTGGTGTCCATAATTTTTCTCATAATATAATTTCCTTTAATAAATTGGTTGTTGATGATAACTATTCAATCCTCTTTTATCGTCTAGGATACTACATCCAGGACCAACACTCCAACAAAATTCGCTTTCAAGTGCATAACACTAATGAACTCTACTCAAGTTAGGGGTGCAACCGAGTCAAACCGACTCGTGAGCCGACTCGGTAACAGGCTCGACAAGTCGAGCTTATCGAGCTAGCGAGTTGAGCTTGAAGGCTTATCGAGCTCGAGCTCGAACAGGCGTTGGACTCGACGCGTTGGCTCGACGAGCCGCTCAACTAGGTCGGATTCACGGGAACAAGCTCGGGACAACGACGGACGGATGTGCTCGGGATGTGGACGGATGTGTTGAAGACGATATATCTCGATGGCGGCGGAGCGGATCTCGACAGCGAGCTCAGGATGATGACAATTGTTGCATTAGCCAAAACATTTTGACGATGGCGGAGCGGATCACGACGACAAAGCTCAGAACAAATGCAAAGACGACGGCGGAGCTCAGAACGGACGCTACGACGATGGACTGTGCTCGACCACGACGTACCTTGGGATGGCAGATAACACTACCCCAACGGACCTTGGGACGACGAATCTCAACATTTTTAGCTCAGATTGAGCTGATGAGCCGCTTGACATGAGACAAGTCTAGCTCGAGCACGGATTTTGAGCTTTACTCGAGTTCGAGGTCGAGCTTGAGCTCGATATCTGACAGCCGAGCTCGACTCTAACAACCCATGACTTGAGCTCGACTCGACTAATTTGCACCTCTATCTCAAGTCGGCAAGACACTCTAGTATCTCTCCACTAATATAAAACTCGTTCATTATAATATACGGGGTCATCCTCTAGTCACCTTAGTTCATGATTTTTAATATTATTTATCTTTTATTGATTTGTTTTCTCATTTTTGTTAGTTTTTTTTTTTTTTTTTTCTAATGAAGCATAAATTTGAGACTTCCAAAAGTTTTTCCAATTAAAAAAATGATTAAAAATTAATTCAATACATGCATTAAAAACCTTCATTCTGATAGAGGAGATAAATGTACAAACAGTACTCTATGATATTTTCTCAACCAACATGATATTATTTACAAATATAGTTTTCATTATACACCTAAATAAAATCTCTTTGTTGAATGCAAACATTGACATCTCATTCACATTGCATAAATGCTATCCCTTAGACATGCACTCGATGCCACTGCATATCTAATAATGTGTTTTTATCCCATACTACTAAAATAAAATCTCCATTTCAAATCCTATACAACATATATAAAGCTAAAGTTTTTTTTCCTCCTATTACCCCTCTTTCCGACCACCGACCGTCGTAAGATCTTCATTTGTTTGTTCGCCAATGTTGGATCTCTTTCCAACAACTAAACATTGTCAGACTTTCGCCCGTCCATTGACTACCTATGGATCTCCAAACATCACCTGGCTTCTATCAATCTGTTAATTATCATCGGATCTCCAACTATTGCCAGACCTTTGCTGAACATTCTTGTGAATGTTGCCACCAGATCTTTAATATATGTCATTTAATCAAGATCAAGAGTAGCCGTCTGAAGTTTGCAAATTCTTCAATATACTGTGTTTTCACTATCTTTGAGTTAAGAGACATGTAGACTTTTGCATCATATTCAAATATTAGGGGAATCATTATAACTAAGTAATGCCCCGTAATTTTTCTCATTTTAGAATTTTTTGCTTAAAAATTTTGGTGTTTCTTTATCATTTCTCGGCCCGCAGTACATATTAAAATATAATGAGCAAAAGAGCTTTAGAAACCTTTATTAAAAATACAATTTACATAGATAATTATTCTAACAAAATTAAAAATTGATGTGAAATTGCCATAGTTTAAAAAATTTGACCGGACCACCAACACTAGGATAAAAAATTATCTTAATTTACCACCGTGAGTATTTTAGCTAGCCTATAACATGAATAATATTTATTTTTTTATTTGATAATATTAACTGTTTATCTATTTAAATATATATTATTATTGCGTGCTAGAACATTCACGACACTAAAATAGGAAAGCCTTTCATCTTAGTGTTGCATGGATGCACAAGTGACAAAGAAATAGATTAGAAACACTAGAATTTTTATGTCAAAAATCTTGAAAAGAGAAAAAATGATGGGACCACGTCCGGTTGAAATAATTCAACTAGTATTTGAATATATTAAAAAAATTGTTATTAAATAGAGAATGATCAGATTATAAAAGTTAAAAAAGTAGATTGAACTTCATATGGGTAATGGTGGTTGAGTATACGCCTTTTTTCGGTCGATGAACAGGCGTAACTCTGGCAATGGTCGAGAAGAACTCTGACGACATTCGGAAAGAACACTGACGAATGTCAAGAAGAACTCTAGTGGTGGTCGAGAAGAACTTTAACGACAGTTGAAAAGAACTCTGACGGTGGTCGAGAAGTACTTCGGCGACGGTTGGGAAGAACTCTGGCGGTGGTTGGGAAGAACTTCGGCGGTGGTTGGGAAGAATTCGATGGTGGTACTTTGAATGTGGTCGAGGAGAACTCCGACGATGGTCGTGAGGTACTTCGACGGTGGTCGAGGAGAAGTCCAGCAGTGGTCGGGAAGAATTTTGTTGATGTACGTTCGGAAAGAACTTCGGCGCTAGTCGGGAAGAACTCTGGTGGTGGTTCAGGATAACTCCGACAATGGTCAAGGAGAACTCTAGCGGTGCTCAAGAAGAACTCTGGTGGTGATCAAAGAGAACTCTTGCGGTGGATGATTGCAAGTTAGCTCCCAAAGTTTCCCCTTCTTTCCTCCCCCTTTTATGTGAAGAATAGGGGACTATTTATAATTTTTTTGGAGTGACATGACTTGTAAATATGGGGAGGATCAAGGTCAAGTTGGGAGTGTTAGGATGGATGACTAGTATTGAGTCCTTCTGTCATATACAATTGATTGAGCATTTAATTACCTTAATGTTGTCAGAATTTGATGACCTTGGGCTCGTTGGATTCGTCTCGTCATGCCTCTCAATTCGACTATAAACATGTCATATTCAACAGCTATTTAGTTATCCAATTAACGCTCTGAATCTTTCAAATACGATTTGAACCCTTAATTTGAATTCATTTGGGCTTAGATTGGACCGAATTTGGTGTCGTTGGGTTTGACTTTTCGAGATGTTCATTTCTACTATAAATTTTTCAAAATTTGAGTTTAGATGGTCCCGAATTTAATTTTGGAAGCTTTCACTTTAAAATTTGCCTCAAGATTTGTGCTTATATATATATATATATATATATATATATATATATATATATATATATATATATATACACACATGAATGATTTAGACATATAATTTTATAATGTGAATTTATTATATAATTTATATCTAAATATGTAATATAAATTAGCAATTAAAAATAAAAAAAAAACTTAAATCTAAAACTATCATATTGTTATGAGTGTAAATTTTTTGAATAGATTTAAAAATTTTTTAATTAATTATATAAGTTTAATATTTCTTAATTTTTTTAAAATTTCGTTTAATATTTTATCTCATTTTAAAATGATAATATCATTACTATATTAATTTTATTAATTTTTAATAATCATATTATTTATTATATTATCCGATTTAACTGCAATTCAACCGCTTAACTAGATACTTTATTGCGCTGAATTAGATAATTTATTCTTCGATCCGATTTATATATATATCCGTCAGAATTATACCGTTGAATGGCGGCGGCGACGACCGGATATCTTTCGGTGATCGTGAGGTTCGGTATTTAGCTTACGTCAGCGATTAGCTATAAAGAAAACGACTTCTTCTAAGCTGGTGATTGAAAACGCGGGTGGGCCCCCTTCATTTACAACAATGGAATTTTCGTGGAAATAAATTTATTATACCGGATTTGACCATTTCATATTATTTTATGGTGGCCCCCTCAATTCCTAGAGATATTTTTTAAAAATGCTAATTTTTTTTTTTTTTAATTTTGAAAACTCACAGCTCTCATTTGAATATTCGATCATATAATTTGAGAATTTCATGTAATTTTTTGTTTTTAGGTAAAGTTAAGGGAATAGCTCAAATTTTCATTATAAGAAAATTATTTACATGTGTAAGATCATAAAAAAAAATCAAAAAGCAAAATTGTGGATCCAAAAAATCATTTAAAAAAGTAATGAAAAAAAAGCTCTAAAAAAAGATGCAAAAGAGCTACACATCAAAAAAAACCAAATGAAGAAAACCTAGGAAGACAAGGGAAAAATGGTAGAGAGCGCCATAGGCTCAGAAAAAAAACGTTGAATTGCATCCACCATTCTAAAATTTCCCCCGGTTGCAAGAATTGCAATCAAGGTGTGAAAAAGTTGCATAGCAAGTGCCTCCATCTTGGGGAAAAGAGAATGCAATTACTTCATTATTGCCCCAGAAACCAATCTGAAGACCAAAAACCTAGCACTTAGAATGGATAGAACATAAAATGGAAATTCCAGAAGTTTAGCATCTTCATATATCCGATTCAAAAATCGGCACGAGATAGAAATACATCATAGTAACACGTTCAGGAGAAAGACAGCATGTTGGGGACAACATAACAACTCACAACAGAGAAATAGAATATTCAGAAGTTAGAGCAAACGCCTCAATTCCTCTCTATTTTTCCATCTGATAAACTTTAAGGGATACCGCCTTTTTGATATTTAGAAGGGCATAAACCATTACACTAATGATCCCATTTGAGGATAATAGGAATGTCAATCGTGACTTTAAAGAAAAAATTGCTATTGGCTTTAATGGCAGCTTCATAGATGCTTTTCCACATTAAGGAATATGAAGAGGAGGGATTTTTCCAAGGATAAAAATATTTCATAAATAATAAAGAGGAAAGCGGGGAGCACACATTATAAATTATGTAAATTCGAGAGTAGTCAAAGGCATAACGAAGGGCATGGATAGTAGGAATACCCAAGCCACCCATATTTTGGGTTTGCACGTATTTGTCCAAGAGACTAAGTGCAAATTAATAGTCATTAAATCCCCAAAATATAAATTTTTGAAGAAATTTTGGCTATTTGTTTACAACAAAACTTTTGTATAATAGCACCACGAATCCTAAAAGCAATTGTGCTCCAAACGGTGAATCGAAGAAATTGGGCCTACTTGTAAAACAGAGAGATTTTGCTTTCCATCCAGAAAGCTTGTTAGTAATACTGTCAAGAATATGGGAGGGGGGGGGGGGGGGGGGGGGGGGGGGGGGGGGGGTTGGGGGGTGGGCAGGGGGGGGATAAGTCACAGAGATATGGTCTCTTGATAGATATAGAAATATCCAAGTAGGTGATTTTGGAGCAGAAGGTGGGAATATTGAGTGAAGCAAATATTTTATTTGTAAGAGTAGTATTGGGCTGAAGAATAATGTAGCTCTTTTCCAAATTGATCTCCAAATCGGTGGAACTAGCAAAGGTAGAAAGAATTTTCTTTAAGGCATTACAATTAGGTAGTGAAGCTTTATCAAAGATTAAAATGTCATATGCATAAAGAAGATAAGAAAGATGAAATCCAATGATATAATTAGCTTGAAAGACATTCCCAAACTCAAAATTGTCCAATAAACATGATAAGACATCCATTGCAATGAAAAAAAGATAAAGACTTAAAGGATAGCCCTGCCGAGGAGGGAATGAAGCACTCTAAACATCTATCAAGACAAACCAAAAAATGGAAATTAGATATACAAACCTTCACCCAATTGATAAATTTAGATGGAATACCCTTTTGAGCATTATGTACAACAAAAATTTTCTAGAAAGCGAGTCAAAATTCTTTTTAATATCTAACTTGGCACACATGAATTTGGAATCAGAGCATTTTTTTAAAAATTCCAACTATTTAGAAATCAGAATAAAATTATTCGTAGAAATTCTCTTATTAATAAATCCATCCTGAGCTAGATTTATAATAAGAGGAATGATTTGCTTGATTCTAATAGCTAGAAGTTTAGAGATGATCTTATATAAGGTGTTGCATAAGATATGCTTGAAGTAAAAAATGGAGGCCACATGGGTGGATTTCGGGATAAGAGCAATAACTCTAACTTTAATACTTCTAAATAAATATCCTTTTTCAAAGAAAGAAAAAAAAACTTCTTTACAAAGAGAAGGACCCAAAGTATGCCAACAAGTTTTGTAGAAATAAAAATTGAAACCATTATGTCTATGAGAGGAAGAGGAGGTCCCCGAGAAGACCGCATATTTCATTTCAGCCGTGGAGATGGATCAGAAAGCATAAAAGAAACATGCTGTGGAATAACAGTTATAGTAGGAAAGAAAGAAGTGTCGGGTATGGGAGGGGTAGAGGTATTGTACAGGTTTTGAAAGTAAAGAGTGATAACACTTTTTGCATTAGAGGCATTGCCTAAATTTTTTTCCAAAGCAATGAGAATATATGAGTTATTATTATTTCTCCTCAAACAAATTTTGGAGAAAAAGAATTTAAGATCATCCTCAGCATTCTTCATCCAATTGGCTTTAGCTCTCTGAATAACCCAAGAGGCCGAAGAGATAGAGAGTTCAACAATCTCACCAATGATGATTTTGAGGGTCAAGTTGATCTGAAGGTTTTTAGGATTAGATTCCAATAAGGATATACAAGAGTTTTGCTTATCTTGAAGAGCCTTTAAAGAGGCCTAAATAATATTAGCATATGCCCACACTTTTGTTTTGACAGTACCCTTCACCTACTTAAGCTTTTTGGAAAATCAACCAACGGGTTACTAATACAAGGTTCCATATAGATATTGAGTAAAATGTCCTAATAGCCTTCCTTATAAGTCTTAAAGTTGTTGAATTGAAAGGGACTAGCTTTGGTATGTGATAGACCATCCTTTAACACAAGGAGGGAGTGATTCGAACATAAAGGATCACCAACTAAATAATGAGAGGTTGGAAAATTTGAAAGCTAATCTTCATTAACATGAAGTTCTATCCAGCTTAATATGTATGGGATTCTTCGTTTGCTTATTAAACTATGTAAATAAGTGGCTACTCGAGGCAGTCTGATAATTGGGTTTCACAAATAAGGGGAGTTAAAGTCTCCCAACCTACTAAAATGCAAAAGAGAGCCACTTGCTTTTTCGTTTTGGTATCTACATCAATTGAAGTCCACCATGATAAGCCAGGGCATGAGATGGGAAGGGATAATAGCCCAAATTTGATTCCAAAGAATAGAATGCTCTTCCACCGAGTTAGAAGCGTAAATGATGGACAAGAGGAAAGTAGGGGAAGTACCAGAGGTGATTAAACCACTGACTATTTAGGTAGTGAAAAAAGCAGGGAGAAGTGAATCTTCAAGGAAGTCCATTTGATCCATATTCTACCAGATGTAGAAAGATCAAAATTATTGTAGCTCGCTTCACGTTTAAAGATGGAATGGGAGGCAGAAAACCAAGGATAAGAGATAGCTTCCACATGAATCATATTCTTCAATAAACATAGTATATCCAATTTGTGAGACCTAACAAAGTGCTTACAAGTGATAACCTTTTTGGGGTTGTTAAATCCCCTAATATTCCATGAAGCAATGGAAGGGAGGGTCATTAATTAGGATTTAGAGGAGATTGAAAGAGGCTTCCCGGAATGCATGCCTCTTGGGTTTCTAATGTGTGAAGTAGTGGAAGCTGACAGGTTGGAGCTTTAAGAAGTTGGCTTGGAAGAGGAAATGACTGTGGAAGAGGCATTCATGAGCAGGCTTTAGTTTGAGAATCAATAATATCATCAAACTTATTGAGATATATAATAGAAGATGACACTTTATCAAAATTTGTGGGGATGATGACACTCAATATAATTTCTTGAGTAGGAGAGTTTAAATTATATATGATAGCTATTGTAGAGTTTTCAAGAGGGAGAGAGATGGTTGGGTCTATTATGGACTGAGGAATAGTGGTTAGTAAGGCTGAAGAGGAGTGAATGTTTGAATTTTGGAGAGATGTTTGAATCTTAGGCAATTGAAGGGTCATCTTTTCCTGGGCTTGATGGTTGTGGATTTCAACCGAGGGGCTCTGTTCATACTT
Organism: Dendrobium officinale; assembly: GCA_019514585.1. Taxonomy (NCBI): domain Eukaryota; kingdom Viridiplantae; phylum Streptophyta; class Magnoliopsida; order Asparagales; family Orchidaceae; genus Dendrobium; species Dendrobium officinale. The sequence goes on from JACXSL010001578.1 coordinate 404,033, forward strand.
TTCCCAAAATTTTGCACAGCATTAGGGGCACGAAAGGCGCTTCTACCTCTGTGTAAAAGGTTATTCTTATTTCCGTCAACGGGATGCATGGAAGGCTTTGATGGGTAGGCACTAGAGGAATGGACTAAGGAGCCACAAACTTCACATGGGGATGGCCTCCACTCATATTGAATCTTCAGATTCATGATTTCATTAATATATATATAGGTATAGAGACTGGGCAAGAGGTTTTGTTATTGACCTGAATGCATACTCGGGCATAGGTAAGTCAAGATTTTTGAGTAGTAGAAGAACATCCCACTGCAAGCGGAAAACTTACTTTACTTGTGAACCTAGATATGCCCTATGAATTCCAACAGCAGAGCGGGAAATCCATGATCTTGAACCATATGGGAATAGAGGAGAAATTTTTTCTTTGTATCCTAAACCTAGGAGACCACTTTTGAAGGATAGAAGGACCCAACAAAAACCAAACTCCCCCATTCCAATCCATCTCATAATCCATAGAAGAAGAAAATTTAATGAGAAAAAATCCATCACTCAAATTGAAAAGCTAGATGGTACCTTGAAGCTTCTAGGTTTTGTAGATGCTGCAAAGAGCGCCTCGTAATAAGGCTCCCTCCCAACCGAATAACTACCAGAGATTGAATCCACTCGTCAATGGCAGCATCCATATTAGCTCTAAGGAAAATGATAACATCATCTTGTGAGTGAAGGAAAGAGATGGAAAGATCCTAGGAAGCAAAGCAGTCATGATTGACAATGCTCGACTAGTTGAGCGGCGACAAAGGAAAAGTCATTGGGGAATGAGAAAGAGGGGGAAAATTTTTAGGGTGGAGAGGGGAGCCCATAGAGGAGGGATCCCCTCTGAACAGCCGGCGAAAGAGAACAAGGCGAAAAGAGGAGCATCAAGGGGTGGCTAGGGCATCACTACGATCGTGCATATGTTTTTATTTGGATTAACGGAGTTCACCTGCTCATGTAATTTCTTTAATATCCATGAATATGATCGTTACATTAATATTTATAATTATTTGTTATTATTTTTAAAATATTTTTTATGGATTATAAATAGTTAACTCATCGTTGCTTATTATTTTTTTGGGGCATTTAGGCTAATTAAGGTAAACTTACACACACATCACATATGCAAAACTCGAACTAAAGACCTTGGTTGATAGCCAAAGCTCCCAACCAACAAATCATAGTGAGCTTATCATCATCACTACAGGAAAATAGCTCATTTCCAGCAGAAATAAATTCGTCATAAATTTCGGTGAGTTTTCCGATGGATTACCGACGAAAAATTCTCGATGGATTTTTTTATTGCTTTCCGACGGAATTTCTGATGAAAATTATTTTTTTCTAAAAGAAGATTATTATAAATATTTATAATGAATTAATAACTTATTGTCAAATAAAATTATTTAAATTAAATATAATTAAGTTAAATTAACTAATTTAATAATTCACTATTAAATTAAATTAATTTAAATAAAATAAAATAAATTATGTTAATTACATTAATAATTAATTGTTAAATTAAATTAATAATTCATTGTTAAATTACATTTATTAAAAGTTATAATTTAAATAAAAAAAACATTGGAAGTTGTTTTGCCTTCGTGATGTGATGGTTGGGGGCTTGAACTCAGGATGGGCATGGTTCGAATCCCGTTGTAGGTGGGGCACAGAGCATACAAGCGGGTTCATGGGCGGGCATTTCTCATGGGCGGGCATTGTTCACGGACCAGCGGGTTCGCAGGAGGGTTTGGTTCACGGGTCTGCGGTGGGTACATTGGATTGGGTCGGTTAGTTGACATGCTCGGTTCGGGCCTGTGGTGACTGCATGCTTAATAGGCGTGCCTGATTTATGGACCCACGGCTAGGTTCCCACGCCTAGGCCCGCAGTGATTTTTTATTTTTATTTCAAAAAATTCTGTCTGAAATATAAGTTAAAGACGGATTTTATTCATTTTTCGACATAAAATGACCACCGGAAAAATACATTTTTATTGTAGTGTTTTTCTCTTAAAAAAAATAAATTCACACTTAAGTGTGACATTGTAGAATTTATTTTTAAAGCTGGTGACGCACGTTTAGTCTAAACAGTAGTACTAATTAAATTATAATCTAAGAAAATTATTAATATGCCCATTTTGTCTAAATTGACTAAATAAATTATAATCCTTTAAAAAAATTTTAATACGCACATTTGGTCCAAACATTAGTACTATATATTCTAACATGGAATAAAATTATTAATATGCACGTTTAGTCTACAAAATTACTAATTATATTCTAATGTTAAAAATTATTAATATGAACATATTTTATAATAGTACTAATTAAATTATAATCCTTTTAAAAATTATTAATATGCACATTTAGGCCATACATAATTTTAAATGAGCTAGATTTATGACTATTTTCTTATCCAATTCTACTTCAAATAAGAAATTATAAAAGATCCGTCTAAGATTGTTATTCAAAATTAGGATGAACTCCTGGTATTCTCATAATATTGTATATTTTATATACACATAATCTATTTATAATAAATTTATAAAACATTTTTATTATTCTTCGGACCACCGCCCAGCCGCAAATCGTCACCAGACTTCAGCGCAATCATCGTCGGACCACCATTATTTGCCGACTAAGGTTCCTCCGAGGCTCCGACCTCTGTCGCCGGCCGACTAGGGTCCCTCTAATCTCCATTGCATGAGAGCTTAAGAAGTGGAGATAAGAGAGTGCTAATTTAATAAATAGCCAAAATTTAACTCTTCTCCTTGTATTTTTCCCTTTCTTTTATGGCATGTCAAAATACAAATTTTAATATAAAGAAAACTTTGTTACAAACTAATTTAGACACAAAATAATAATATCCACTTCATACGTATCTCATCTTAACCTATCAGTTGAGCCAAATAAAAAATCTTGAGTTTTAGATTTTTCACTGTTGGTGTGAATTTGGGCAAATTATTGCGTCAAGTGTCCGGATTCGTCTAGACACCAATTCAGATGCGCCACATCAGCAAAATATACTGGGGCCCGGTGTATTTGAGTGACGTGGCGCATCTGAATTGGTTGTCCGGACGTCAGGTGAACGAACGCAATAATTTGCCGTGAATTTGAGATTAATCTCTTTCTCTGTCTAGAAATCCATTTAGTTCAGCGAAGTGACTGTTTTTAAATCGCCTCTCTAACTATCATAAATTCCTTTTCTAGAACTTTGGTGACTAATTGAGCAGTGATGTTGTCGTTCATTGTTTTGGACATCAATGGTTGTTCTTGCTCAACCTTTTTTGTCCTGTCCCATTCGTGCCGCAGAATTTTATGCATCTTCACATTGCGGTTACTGATGGACGGTGCTCCTCGTAAACTTTTCTCAGATTTTATCGTTGATATATAGTTCTCTTTTTTATTTATCTTTTTATGTAGCTTATCATCATATATTGATTCAAAGTTTAGATTATCAACTAAGAGATAAAAAATTATGATATATTTGATGCTATTTGTTATAAACCGAACCGGTTCCCTCCTGGTTCTGGATTCCTCGCGAACAAAAGCCAAGGCCGCACGAACCGACCCTCCTCCCCTACGTTTTTCGCTTGGACTGTGATCAGCTGCACTTCATCCATCGTTTCTCGCCTCGCTTCTCTTTAAAATTGCGCAATCCATGTGATCCTCCTGCCCTCGCAGCCCCTCTCTCTATTTAAGCTAAGGCATTATGCATATCTTCCTTCTCCATTTCAGCAGCGGCGCACTTCTTCAACAGGCATCGAAATCTCCTTCCTCTTTGTTCTTCATTTCTTCCTCGTTGTAACAGCTCTCGACAAACTTTTGTAAAAATTCTCTCCTTGCACAGTGAGTTTTCCCTCTTTCCTTCCCTCTTTCTCTTCCTTCTCTTGGATCGAGTTGAGCCTTCCTCCATCTCTCGTTGTGTGATATCATTCAACAAAGGGTAAATTAATGTTACCGTTATTGTTACTTGAATTCTTAGATTTTATTGGAGACGTTAGATCTTAATTTATCTTACTTGCATGACTTTGCAATTTTATTAATGATTGTAAGTTCACTTTTTATGATGCGACTTAGTTCCAAAAAATTGAAAATCCTTCGTCGTTTAGATACCTTCAATGTCATTATTTCATGTTAAATCTCGTGGTTTTTAATTCTATCAAAGTTTAGATTGGATTTTCTATTAGGATTTATTATTGGAACCTTTTAGTATTATATTAGTTTTATATTGGAACCTTTTAGTATTATATTAAATTAGGATTTATTATTTGTAGGGCTTTTCAGCTTTATTCTCGAGGTATGATTGGTTGAGCATCTTTAGGCTTTGGACCTTATGTTTCTCTCCTAATGTACCTATTTTTTTAGTAAATGTACTATTGTTAGTTAGGGGCAACGTTTTGAAAATCAGACCGAACAACTGACCGGAAGAAGGAGAGGTTCATGGTTTGACCGGTTCGACCGGTCGAACCAGGGTCGATCCGGAAGACGTAATAAATAATAATAATATTAAAATTATAAAATAAATGAAAAAATTTCCTCTAATACATTCACTATACATTTCATTTTCATATCAAACTAATCAAATAATATAAATATGGCATCAATGAAGTTTATAAAACATAAGCAAATAAGTAAATAACATACCTTTTGTTGAGCTCTATTGTGTGTTGAAAGTTGATGAATGCAACCATCTTCAATTCTCCTTCTCTATCATGTGAAATTGTTACAAAATGAAATGAGTAAAAGAAAACGAAGTAAAATATATAACAAAATAGACATTAAAAAATATTAAATTGACAACATATAACATACCTCTTCATAACTTTTAACAAAATTATAACACTTTATTGATAAGACAAACTCAAAATTCATAAATATAAAATTTTTTAACTTAATACCATAGAGACAAAAAAGTAATCAGTTTATATCAGTTTACATGTAAAAAACTCAAAACTCAAAACACTCATAGTGAATTTAATAATCATCCACTAAATTTGTGTGATCGAATGATGGATTCTCAAACTCTTATTCACCAAAATCTTCCATCCCAAATACTTCTGCATTCTCATAAGGTATGTCATCTTCATCACATATATTAGATAAGTTGTTTTCATCTGCAAATTATTAATATGAAATAATAAGTTTATATTTAATATTATACTCAAATAATATAAATTAATCAACAATCTTACTTGGCGTTGGTGTAGATGATGTTAAGTTTGGTTCCACATTTATAGGAATTGCATCATCTTTGTAAATTTCTGACTCCAAGTCTTCTAAATGCAATTCTGGAGTTGGTTCATCATCAAGGATCCAGAAATCAACAAGTTCAATACTTGCATAATCCAAAGGATCATAACTTCTTTTTTCTAAACTGCAACCTACATAATTATTATAAAAAAATAATAATAAAATGTGCATCATTATTTAAAAAATATTTAAAGAAGTTTCAAATAGTACATATTTCTTAAATTGAGATTATAACGAACATAGACAAGATCATTTAGCCTTTGGTGCTCAAGATGATTCCTTCTTTTTGTATGAATCTGCTCAAACACACTCCAGTTCCTCTCACAACCGGATGAAGATGATGTCAGACTAAGAATTCTAATAGTCAATTTCTATAAGTTTGGTGCACTAGAGCCGAACATCCTCCACCATTCATCTATAAATTAACAAACATACATTAATTTGTTCAAATATATATTAAAATGAAATCTCAAAATTTTGTCATCTTACCTGGTTGCATTTCTTTTGCTAATGTTGATGCAATGGGCTTACCAAAACTTCCTAAACTATCACAAAAAAATCTCACCTCATTCATTTCCAAAGTTGATTTTGGACATACATCTTTATTGCCAATCAATTCTACTAGACCTTGTAAAACTCCAGACTTGTTGTAATAATTTTCTCTATCATACTGAAAAATGAGGGTTCAGAAAATAAGCTGCTGAATGTATCCCTTGTCTTAGTTGATTATCTCATCTTCTCTTGATGATACTAGTGAAAGGCTTGTACATTCTTTTATTATTTCTAAACATAGTCTTCATTGCTTTTTTAGCTCTGAACATACCGTCATAAAGGTATCCAAGAGATGGATTTTCATCTGCATCAACAATTCTTAACAACCTAATTAGGGGCCCTGATAATTTAGAAATTATGAAGCTGTCATTCCAAAAATTTGCATCCAAAATAATTGAGGCTGCCTTTTTCCCCTTCATTGTCTTACTTAGCTTTGAATCAATGTAAGTCTTGTTGGTGATGAATGCTTACAAATCATGTTTATGATCATGGACACTTCTTAAGGTAATGAATGTTGTTGCAAATCTAGTTAATCCTGGCCTTATAATTTCAGTCCAACATTTTCTTTTTCTTAACCAGGCCAATATAAAAGCATGGTTATAAATAAAAATTGTAACCTTTGAAGCTTTTCTAGCTAGTTCTGTAATATAAGGCATGCTTCCAATATCTTTCAGAATGAGATTAATGCAATGAGCTGCACAAGGTGACCAATAGATATTTTCATATTTTTCATGCAATAACTCAGCAGCTTTCTTATAATTTGATGCATTATGTGTTATAAAATGAACTATATTCTCCAGACCAACCCATTCAACGATATCAGTGAATAATGAGCACAATGATGTGGCATCTTTGATGACATCAGATGCATCTACTGATTTTAAAAGTGAAACTCCTTGAGGACAATAAACAAGAAAATTTATTAATGTCCTATTTCTTGTATCTGTCCAACCATCAACCATCAAAGTACAACCAGTTTCTTTCCATGTTTTTCTATAAGATTCAATTAGCAATTTACATTCCTCTTTCGCATCCCGTAATAGAGTCACTCTTTATCTGTGGTAAGACAGTAATTTGTATCCAGGTCCTATTGTAGCAACTACATCTATAGCCTTTTGTGTAAAAGGTGAGTTGATGGCATTGAATGGAATGCAACTATCATAAAACCATCTAGCAATTGCTAAATCTGTACGGTGCACTGCCTCCTTAGATGCCATCACACTTTTTAAGGAAGGTTGAGATCCCGATTTTGTTCTAGGTGCAAAAAAATTATCAATTTCATCAATTTTTCTCTTTCATTTATCCATTCCTTTACCATGTATATCTGAACTTTGTGATTTCGTGACTGAACATGAGCCCCTCTCTTCTTCAACTGGATCTTCACCAAGTAAATCATCAATCTGCGACAAGTCTTGTTGTGCTTATTGTTTTTTCTTTGATATCTCAATCAAATTTTGTTGCATCTGATGTCGTATGTCATGTGGCACCTTCTTACAAGAAGCAATGTTCCCTTTAATCCCCGTTAGATGTTGCTTCATCCTATGAATGCCTCCTCCCTTATAAATTATTCCACAATGAAGACATTTATATTGCTTCTTACCATCAGTGGTTTTACACTCAGTAAAATGATTCCAAGCGATATCTACTTTCTCATTAACGTTTTGAGTTGATTGTGCAGATTGATTGTTTTGTTGATCCATTAGTAGTATTAAACAACAATGGATTAATATTTAGCCTGAAAAGTATCATGCTAATATGAGTGTTTTTTAAATTCCATGAAAAAATATTAGAATTGCTATTCATGTATTCCAATATAGGAAGATGACATTGCCTTTGAAAGGTAATATAATTTCTTTTTTATTTATATGGGGAAAGTTAGTAGAAGGTCCAAGACTTATCATCTTTAGCATAAACATATATGCATTAAATTAAGAAGAAATAATGAAGAACCTTAATCCATCATAAGTTTATGGGAGCAAAGATACGGTTTAAGCATAATACTAATATTCATTCTTGTATAAAAGTCTATGTGGAATCATTACTTCTTAAAACAAAAGAATAGAGAATTTCTAACTAATAAAGTTTGATAGAGCAACTTTCATAGTAGCCAACATCACACTACTTAGAGGCTCTATGAAGATGGTTCTACATTTATAAGAATTTCTATGCTTCATACTAAGTTAGAGCATGATCAAGCACCACTGCACAACGAACTCTTTAAGACTTGAATATGGGAAGCATGCCAATAGCAATTGCAAATGAGGCCTTTTGCTGGAATAAGATTAGGATTGCACAGCCTTCGGGGAGTGACCCAGTTAAAAGACTTTTTAAGTTCTTTCAGATCAAAGGGTTTGAGGAGTTTTTCCCACTCATTCTCAGAATCCGACCTCGGATCCCCTAATTCGACGTCAGTGGTAGAGCAAAATAGAGAAAATGGCTGTATATGAAAAAGTACTAGCTTCCCCCTTGTGAAAGTTCTGCAACCAATTCTTCTATCGTGCCTAACGTAGCAATGGGAACGACAGAAGAACATCCCAACTGCATCCGATCATGAGTTCCGGAGGCTCTCAGACTCCGAGAAACAAAATCCATGGCAAAATGCCGACATTTTATTCATCATGATAATAAAAAAAAGTTCATAATAAGGGGAAGAAAATGAAAATCCAGTTCTTAATCCAGGTGAGTTCAAACCAATGGAAGAAAATTAAAATAAAAAAATTGCTACAATAAAGTTACTAATAAGTTAATAACATGAAGTATAAATAGATTTGTTCAAAATAAAGTTAACATCTTACAATGATTCAAGCACCAACAAAGGAGGAGGTGGAGCGAGCCAGCGACGATTAAGAACTGGACGGCGAAGGATCCAAGCACAAACGAAGGAGCTGCAGCGACGGACGAACGGCGGAGCTGTAGCGACGAACGGCGAAGGAGTATCTGCAGCGAGCAGCGACGAACGGACGAAGTCGGAGCTGCAGCGCCCAGCGATGCAGCGACGAAGGAAGAAAATCGAACACGGGAGCGGGCGGTTTCCGGAGTTACGGGAGGTAGAAAATGAAATTTAGGTTTAGTTTTACATGTTTTAGTGTTTTACTCAAACTTAAAATACCGCATGATTAACATCAAACGGTGGAAATCACATTAGGGCTTAAGTGGCCGGTTCATGCACGGTTTCCGGTTCGCCGGTTTCGCGGTCCACAGCCGGTCGGACCGGTTCAATACCGGTCCCAATTTCTTCAGCTGACCGAACCGGCCGGCCGGCCGGGTGCCGGTTCAACCGGTTGAACCGGCCAGTCCGGCCCGATTTTTAAAACGTTGGTTAGGGGTATAATCTGTGCCGATGATAATATGTTTCCTTTTAGCTATTTAAATTGTCAGTTCTATTTTGAAGTATTTAGCACAATTTGTCTTTTTCAGTAGATCCTGCAAGTATGGTTGGTAGACCGCCACCTCACGAGCATTGTTACTAGTAGCATACTTTTTTTTTTGGATAATCGGTTATTTGGATGTATTTGTTATTTAAACTTCTATTAATAGATTGGCTTTATATATATATATATATATAACTGATTTTTTATCCCTTAATCAGGTCTCATGTTGCCAGGGTGTAACGCCTTGGAACCCGAGGTGTGACACTATCTGTTAGAAGACAAAAGCTGAAACACATACGATATGAGTCTATGGTGCAAAACTTGGATAATAAGCATGAAGCATCTTGGAGAAGCAAACATGTTTTTGGGCATTCGTATAACAAAACAAAATGCCCAATATTTTCTATCTCAGGAGCAATATGCATCCTCCATTCTCCAACAGGCGGATATGCTCAACTGCAACTCTCTCGCCAACCCAACAGTCACCAAATTTCCTTCGGTATTCTCACCAAATACTGTAATTTCTGATTCGGCAATGTACAGGAAACTAACCAGTGCACTACAATACTTAACTCTAACTCGCCCTGACATTGCCTTCAGTGTCAACCTACTCTCGCAACACATGCACGATCCAAAACCTGAACATACATATCTTCTAAAGAGACTGCTTCGATATATAAAAGGTACGTTATCATTTGGTTTACAAATTACTCGCAATAACCTTGTTTTGCAATCTTTTTCAGATGCGGATTGGGCGGGTGACCCAATATCCCGAAAATCAACTTCCGGATACTGCTCGTTCCTCGGTACAAATCTTATATCGTGGACAGTCAAGAAACAACATACCGTGGCACGCTCCTCAACCGAATCAGAGTATCGATCGCTGGCCTCGCTCACTGCTGACATAATCTGGCTAAAACGGATCCTAGCAGACTTCGGCATCTCATCCGATCAACCCACAGATCTGTTTTGTGATAACACTTCGGCGATTGCTCTAGCCAACAATCCAGTTTTTCACGCGAGAACAAAGCACATCGAAATAGATCAAAGATTTGTTCGTGACCAGATTACAAATCACAACATACGACTCTTGCCCATTAGCACAGTGGATCAGATTGCTGATATACTAACAAAGCCACTCTCTACTCCAAGATTTCAGCTCCTTAGAACCAAACTAAGTGCCATTCCTGACCCATTAGTTTGAAGGGGGATGTTAGAAGACAAAAGCTAAAACAGATACTATATGAGTCTATGGAAAAACTGTAATACTTAATGTACTAACACCTGAACCATGTACGCATATATATAGAGAACGTCTCTGTATCTGTTGGATAATAAGATAGAATTCACTTTACTTTACTTTTCCCTTACTGTCTTCTTCCTCCGGTTCATTCAAGAACCCGTGAGATTCAAGAACCATCAAGTTCTTCACTATCAATCAAGATGCCTTAAATTCAAAATTTATAGATGTGATGAGTTTATTAGTTTTAATTTAATTCACTCCAAAAAAAAAAAAAAACTTTGCTATTATATTTGATGTTGTAGATAATTATTATATTTATTTATAGCACTTTTTATAGAATAAGACTCATAACCCATTTTTTTCTGTTCTTTGGCATAATTCGATCCCTTCCACCTATGCTATTCTGGTGTGGCGTGTGATTTATAATTTTATTCTTGTCGATATGAACCTGATGAAAAAAGGTATACAATTAGCTTCTAAATGTCATTGCTGTCAGCATATTGATACGGTTAACCATGTGTTTGCTAATGGGCCTATTGCTGTTGCTGTTTGGTTGTATTTTGAAGAGTTGTTTCATTTTAAATTTTATCACAGTTTTCATTCCATTATTGATATTTTTAAATGCTGGTTCTCTTCAAATAAAGGCCATGTTAGGAATTGTTTGGTTAGTATTTTCATTTGGTTTCTTTGGAAGAATAGAAATGAAGTGAAGCATGATGGTATTAAGATGAACGCCTCTCGTATTATTCGTTCTGTTTGTGATAAAATTCAGCTGCTTTATGAGTCTGGTTTGCTCAAGTGTATCAATTTTAAAGGTTGCTGGCATGTGCTTCAGGCTTTTAATATTATGAGTAAACCGGGTGTGCAGGAGAATATAGTCTGCATTATTCGATGGCTTAAGCCTGATGTTGACTGGATTAAGCTTAATACTGATGGTTCGTATAATAGTAAGGTGGCTGGGTGTGGGGGCATTTTAAGAAATCACTTGGGGCAGGTGATCAAGGCGTTTGCTGGGCCTGTTTCTGGTAAGTCTGCGGGTGTTGCTGAGCTTCATGGGGTTATTTATGGTATCAAATTGTGTATTAATTTGGGTTATGATTGAGTCTGGATTGAAGTTGATGCCATGAATATTTTGCATTATATCAATAGTAATTTTTTGTTTAATGCAGAGAATTATTATTTGATTAGGGATCTTAAGCAGGACTTGGCTACTATTACTTTTCAGATTTCTCATATCCACCGTGAGGGTAACGGTTGTGCTGATGCTTTGGCTACTATTGGTTGCCAATTGCGGGAGTATGTGGAATTTAACAGTAACGATATTCCTAGAATTGTCAATGGTTTGGTTAGATTGGATCGGTCTGTCTTGCCTTATATTAGGGAGTATTAGGGGTTTGTATGATGTTGGTTTTTGGGGTCTGAGCTGTTTGGTGGTTAGGCTGGGCTGTGATGAAGTTTCTGGGTGCTGCGGGGGCTATTCTGTGGCTGTGGTGATTGCTGGGGTTTCCTCTGCTAGCTTGGGTGTGATGAAGTTTCTGGGTTGCTCGGCCAGCTGGTTTCGGGGGCTTGTTTTTTTTAAATGGTTTGGGTGTTGGCTTGTGTTGCCAGGTTTTTCAAGTTTTCCTTTTGGTGAAGGGGAAAATTTTTGTTGATTGCAAGATTTATCAATCTTACGTGAATTTGGTTAACAGTATGTGCTGTTTTTGGAGTTATTTTGTGTTACAGGTTGGGGACTATTGTTTTTGGACTACAAATGACAGGGCTAACGTTAAAGGTGAGACTTTTTTGCCTCAGATGGTTGGGAGTGTGTTCTGCAAGGTTCCTTCAACTTTGAAGTACAAGCTCTTCTGTGGAATCAAGGTACTCTGTATTGTGTTCTTTTTTTGGTTGTTCTTTTTGCTTCTCCATTTTTGCAGGAAGATGATGCTCAACGTCTATTTGATGAGCTTCCTTTTTTGGGTGGCGTTTGTTTACTGCCCCGGTATTTTGTTTTCCATATATTGTAATATTAGGTTGAGGAACCACAGGCTCGTAGGTTTTTTTCTTTACTTTTTGATTGTAGCTCGATCGAGCAGTAGGGAGCTAGTGGTTCCTTTTAAGGACCATGTAATCGCTTTTTTGTTATTAACACGTAGGCCCCTTTGAGGGTTTTAACTATAAAAAAAAAAAAAAATTATTTATAGCACTCTATTTTTTTCGCAGTCACTGCTATCGCCAGCAAGAGAAAAGTGCAAAGTAGAAAAAAGAATAGTGCATTTTCCAGTCCCCACCCACACGGCCCCATCTCTTTCCTTAAAATTAAGATCTTCTCACGCGTCCTCGCATGGCGTTCAAAATCAGTACACGTGTATCCGCGTACGCGCTCCTCATTTAAACTTGAAAACTATATAACGGCTCCCTCTCCGAGCCTCAACACCCGCCAATCTTTTTTTCCAATTCAACTGCAAGCCGGCGATGACCGATCAAGCCGAAAGCAGCGCCGCCGCCGCCGCTTCCGCGGCCAAGTATAAAGGGGTAAGAAAACGCAAATGGGGCAAATGGGTTTCGGAAGTTCGCCTTCCCAATAGCCGGGAGAGAATCTGGCTTGGTTCCTACGATTCCCCTGAAAAGGCCGCGAGAGCCTTCGATGCCGGAAGCTTCTTACTCCGCGGAGACCGAGCCAGTCTCAATTTCCCTGATCGTGCTCAGGAGATCTCCATGTACTGCGCTCGTCGAAATCCGACTGCTCAGCAGATACAAACAGCTGCCGCGCGCTACGCGCATGCCGATTTGCCGGCACCGTCCCAGCCGTCGCAGCCGGTTTTGCAGGTGGCGGAGGAGTCGCCGCCGTCTCCAGCAACGATGACGAGCCAATGGGAGCTTTTGGAGCAATTCATGGCGCCGGCATTTCCCCATATTGATGAGTTACATTATGAGTTCCATCTGGATGAGCGATTGGATCAGATGGATGTGGAAAGCGGTTGGGATTCTGATCACAGTCCCAGTCTTTGGAGTTTCTAAAGAGCCAATGGGTAGAGGAATGATGAGTCTGTAAGTTTCTTTTTGGAGTTGACCCGCCCGGAGTTTTTTTTTTTCTCCGGTTCAGCTGGATCGGTTTTTTTTTCTCATGGGCTTTAGTTCGTGCGGAAGATACTACGAACGTGTGAGAGTTTTTACTCTACACGTGGAAAATGAGTCTTTGTAGTAGCTGAGTTATAAAGCGAAGCAGATCACCATAATTTAATTGCTCGCAATTTTTTCAAATGCTGATTTGCTGAGTGAAATTCTACTATACAATACAATATTTACAGTCAAATAAAATTTTTGCATTTATTTTCGCATACTTTATAGGGTTTTTTTTTTTCGCAATTTTATTGCAAAAAATAGATAAAAATGTTGGTTGCTTATATTATTTATTAATTAGTAATCTTACTAATAAATTGAATATAAAATGATTTAAGCAGATTGACGTCCTGTGGAGATTCAGGCTTCGTTTGGGATGACTTTCTTATTGCTTCTTAAATAACTTTTTGGTACCAAAAAAATTAATTTTATACTAAAAAGCTGTTTTAATAAGTTATAAGAAAGGCGTCCCAAAAGAAGGTTTTTTTATAAAATTTTGATACTAAAATCCTATTTTAAGAAGCAATAAAAAAAAAACCGAAACCTTATAAGTCTTTTGGATGAAAGATTTTTAGTTTTATTTTGAAAATAGTTCTTATGAACAACTTCTCCATCGATATTTGACAAAGGTTGACTCTGTAGTTGACTAGAAAGTGGTGGGTTGAATGAATATCATTTAATTTATGTTGGTGGTCCTAAGATTGATGTACATAATATAATCAAAGGTTTCATTTGTGACATTTTTTTTTTCTGCTTTGCCTTTTAAATTGTAACCGTAATTTCTATTTGGAAACTTTTTTTTTTAGTTTTTTTAAATAATTTTTTTGCTAGAAAACTTGCTTATCTATAATAACTTAAAAAAGTTACTTTATCTATATCACTTTTATAAATTAGTAAGAATGCTGTCTCAAATGAATCAAACTGTTGAGTTAAGCCAAATTGTCAAAATTAACACTGACTAAGGCTTCGTTTCGGCCATATTTTTACTTTTTTATAAAGCAACATTTTAGTATAATTTTTTTTAATTAGAAATTTTTGTGCTAATAAGTTACTTTAGAAAACAGTGATAAAACTATCTTAAATGAAATCTAATGCTTCATTTGGGAAGGCTTTCGTACTACTTTTTAAAGCAACTTTTTTGCACAAAAATTTCTTAAGATAACAGAATTTTTACTAAAAAGTAGCTTCAAAAAGCAGTAAACAAGCCGTCCCAAACGAAGCCTAAATCTATTTCAATAAGTTAAAGATTAATGCAAATCTTAATATGATTTTATTATGTAGGAGCTAAAAGGATCATCATTTCTTTGAAATATTTTTACACAAAAGCTTTATGAGCATGAGTACGTTTGACAACCTCAATTAGATTATTAGAATTAATCTCAAGTTAGGCTTGATCATATTTTTCCTACACAATATAAATTAAGGCTTCGTTGGAACTGACTTTTTTTCTGCATCTTAAAACAATTTTTTAATACAAAAATTAAAAATTTATATTAAAAAACAGCTTTAAGAAGCAGAAATAAAACAGTCCCAAAAGAAGCCTAAATATATTCTCGAATTGTTTATAAGGGTCGTGTTCTCGTGTGGGGCATCTTTCGTACAACTTTTTAAAATAGTTTTTCAGTACAAAATTTTCTTTTTCAAAAAAAAAAAAAAACATTAAAAAATTGCTTTATAATGCAATACAAAACCTATCAAAAAAAAAAAAGCCTAAATTTGACTCAAAGTGGCAAAGGTTCAAGTGACGTTTAAGTTTGAAGTTTGACCAAATAGGCTTTATAAGGAAGGAAAAACCTAACGATATAAAATAACAATAGACAAAATCTTATCTCCAGAAGGAAACATGCAATTAATAAAGTTAAATAAAAAAATAAATAAATATCAAAGCCGAAACAAATCCTCTTAGGAAGCCTGCCCCATCAACAATATATTATAATTATGAAAACGTTGAAAATATGCTTTAATAAGACCATCAAAGGTCAGCTATGGAAATCCAACAGAAGCCGGTTAGAAGCATGTCACATACGTAAAGATTCGAACTCAAGACTTATTGATTCGTAGTAGTAGGGTGTAGGCTCGGGAACCGAGCTTATCGAGCTCGAGTTCGAGCTTGATGAGGCTCGGCTCATGAGCTCACGAGCTGGTTCGAATAATAATTAATATTTTTAAATCTGGCTGAGGCACGCGAGCAGGGTCGAGTTCGTTTATAGTGGGATGAGATCGAGTTAGAGCCGACTATATATCTAACGAGCTGAGCTCGATAGGGCCACTACTCGACTCAACTTGTTTACACTCCTATTTGATAGCCAAAGCTCCTAACCAACAAACCATGGCGGGCTACGTAACCATGGTGGGCTTTTTATTTTTTATTCATAAAATATCATTATAGTATAAAAATTAATATTTTTATACTAAAAAGTTAATTTAAGAAGTTGAATAAAAGTCGTCCCAAACAAAGCCTAAGTTTGAAACTAATTACAGTTTTATTAAATTTTTTAACTTTCAAGAGCTTCATTCTCTCGTTTCTCAAATTCTGCATTTAAATGGTTAAAAGTTTGAATCATCTTTCCATGAGGATTGAGGGATCTAATTGGCATGATTAATATTTATTAATTAAATTGTTATTATTTTGTTTGTTTCAAATTTATAATTGGGCCTAAGGGCGGCTTTATGAAGAAAAAAGAAAGAGCCAATTGAAGCCCCTATTTGTTTCTCCACAATAGTGAAATCATCCCCTCATAGTGAACGAAATCATCTTCACTAAACCGCATAAATTGCATTGTTCTATGTGTTAATTGTGCGTAGATTCTGAATTTGTTTACTTTGTTTGCACAATAATTAATATCAGAGTGAGATTTCGATAGGATTCCCACATATTCTAATAAATCAACAATAAATATCGTTGATTTTTTTTAACATAAATAAAGTTTTTTTTTTTCAAAATGGTAAATAAAAATTTTAGCAAACTCTTAAATAAATATGTTTTTCTGTTTAAAAATAAAATTGATGTAAAACAATCACTTGGTATTACTTTTTTTTAAAAAAAAATTTAAAAAATTATGTTTCGATTGTATTTTTTAATAATTTTATCTTTCGAAAAAGTAGATTAAAAAAATAAAAATAATTTTAATTTATTATGAATATTTTTTAAAAACAACTTTCAATCTATATTTAAGACATTAACTTTATTTTATTTATATCAAAATATCAATAAATAAAATAAAATATGAAAATAATGTCGCCCTCTTCTGGCATCTAGTTAATGTCTCTCCCTCTCCCGGTCTCCCTCTCTCCTCATCATGGGCGGATCCCCATGTAGTTGAGGGGGGGCAAATGCCCCCCCTCAAAATTTTTTTTTTTTTTTAATTTTAGTGAGATATTTTGAAATATTTTGAGTATTTTGGGTATTTTGTCCTCTCTCAAAAAATTGTTTTGCCCTCATTTAATCAATCCTAAGCATCTTTTCCCATCACCCACAAAAAATTTTTTTTTTGCCCACTCTGAAAAAAGAAGCTGGATCCGCCCCTGCTCCTCATCTCTCTCCCTCTCTTTCTCTCTTTCTCACTCCAATATCATCTCTCTCTCCCTTTATCTCTCTCTTGTGCCTGAGAAGACTACACCAAATTAAATGACACATTATAATGAATGCACTAAACTGTGTGGTGTGTATATTAACTGCGCCAAATAGTTGGTGCATTTTGTATAATGCGCCATTTAATTTGACGCAGTTGCTCCTATTTAAATTTTAATTAATCAATGCTCCTATTAATTTTGATGATTAACTTGCTCTTTTATAAATAAGTCATATCCACAATCAAAAGGGTATTCTTGAGTATGTTCATACAAATGTTTGGGGCTGACGAAGACAACGTCATTCGGCAGGTGGTGATACTTTATCTTTTTTTATTGATGATTACTTCAGATATGTTTGTACGTACATCATGAGATGTAAGATCGAGGTATTAGAGGTTTTCAAAACTTAAAAGAAGTGCATTAAAACTCTAACTTGCAAAAAGATCTGATGTATCAGATTAAACAATGGGGATGAATACACCTATGATGCATTCTTAAAGAAGTGCCAGAGATTTGAGATAAAGCATCACTTCACTATCAAGACGAAACCCTAGTAAAACGGGGTGGCAGAGAGAATGAATTTGACTTTGATGGAGAAATTTGATGTATGTCATCCAATACTGAGTTTGATAGAATCTATTGGTCTGAGGCTATAGACTATATCTATCACTTGATTATAAATAATCTACCTTATACAGTTATTAGGAAGAAGACCTCAAAGGAGATATGGTCAAGACATCCTTCTAGAGATTATGAGCACTTGAGAGTGTTTGAGTGTCCAGCTTACTATCATATTCATAATGATAAATTAGAACCAAGAGCAAATAAGGTGATATTTATTGCTTCAATTATGGTACCAAGAGCTTCAAACTTTAAGATCAGGAAGAGAAGAAATTGTCATTAGTAGGGATGTCACATTCAATTTGGCGAGCAAGTGGAGAGTTTTATTAGGACCACAAATGCATTGTAGAAATTAGAGTTTGACGCAACTCCATTTATTCCACAAAAGTCTATCTTTTTTTACTTAGTTACCTGATTCAACTACAAATTAGAAGATATAAATTGATATTGAGGATGAGATTCCTGCTCAGAAATCTATTGCTAGAAGTAGGATTGCTGTCAAAATGTCCCTAAATCAACATTGTTGACGGACCACATTTCATTTGCTCTTTCAGCCATGGAGGCTGAAATTCTAAGTCACTACAAAGACGTTATGGTAAGTCTAGATAGTGATATGTGAAAGAGGGTTATGGATGAAGAGATGGAGTCTCTTCAAAAGAATGCGACTTAGAGGTTGGTGAAGCTTCCTCATGGAAAGAAAGCCATTAAATGCAAATGGATGTGTGCAAAAAGGAAGGATCTCATGTAGCTGATATGCGATATATGGCTAGGTTGGTGGCAAAAGGCTTTGTGCATCCCTCGACCCATATTCACTTGGCAATTATATCAATATAACACACTATCGTCTGATTTTAGAATAGCTCGATCTAGATATTGCACAAGCACTTAACATTATGATCAAACTCATATATGATCCAATAATGAGTCATTGGTAAGCTGTGAAGGGTATCCTGAGGTATCTAAAATGTACAGTTGATGCAAGCTTTGTATTGGAGAGACAACCATTTGTTGCTAACAAACATATCGATGTAAGGTACCATTTTGTTCAAGACTTGATTGTTGAATGCAATATCTAATTAATTTAAAAAGATTGATACAAAGGGGAATTCAGTAGACATGCTAAAAAAGGTACTACTAGTTTAGAAGTTCACAAACTATAGTAGTTTAGTGAATAATAAGGATCATGACTGATTATTCACTTATTTTGAAGAACTACGTTTGGCTTGATGGGAGGGTACAAGGGAAACCATTCAGGTGCAATCATTTTGATATTGAAACCATCTACTTTCTGAAGTGAAAGATGTGATTGAGATTATTGATGATTCGAGATCTTTCCAAATTATGTAGAATATTAATTTGGAAAGCTTTTAATGGTTGATTATTACATTGATTTGGAACCTCATTGCTATCAAAATTAGGAGATTTAATTAGTACTGATTAAAAAATTTTCATGGGCATGATTAGATCTTCATTAATTAAATTTTCCTTAATTTGTTTATTTCAAATCTAAAATTCAAGCCTAAGGCTAGTGTATGAAAAAAAGAGAGAGGGAGCAACTTATAATCCTTATTAATTTCTTTACAATAATGAAATCATCTTCTCACCGTAGATGTATGCATCTTCATTGAACCACATAAATCATAATATTCTTTATGTCTATTGTGTTTTGATTCTGATTTTATTTTGGTTTCTTGCACAACAAAAAATATATTGTGACACCTCCAAGTCCAGCATTCAGCTCCACTCATTTTAACCCGAATGGAAAAAGGTAAATATTTTAACTTTTGAGTTTAATAACCACTTGTATGTCTTTGGGAGTATTTTAATGCATGAAAATGATTTGGTGTGCCCTAGAATGAGTCCCAAATATTTATGTGAATTTCAACAAAATTTGATAATGTCACTTTTGGAGGGCAACATCGCGGGGTGTTTGAGCGCAGTGGCGCAACACCCAGTTAAAACACCAAATAATGACATTGCAGCATTGTGCTCTCAGTTTTTTATGAGTTTTTGAGTGACACAGTGCTAGGCCATGATGTTCTCATTAATTTTAATATTTTTCATTATTCCATTTCCATTTCACCTTAACAGCCAGCCGAATATTAGAGAGGAGAGAGAAAGAAAAAGACTTTGAGCAGAAAAAAGCATTTTGAGCTGCTTCGTGTCATTTTATGCCATCAGTCTAGTTGGAAAAGTTATCCAGAATGAGGTATGTCATATTATGCTTATCTCAGTTTTTAAAAATATAAAAAATTATTGAATTTTTTTTATTAAATTTAACTATTTCTAAATATTCAGTAAACATTTTTAATAAAAAAATTAAAATTTAAATCGATTGTGTGGCTTGCTGAGCTACTGTAGCTCATTGTGGTTTGCTTGTGATTTTCAGGACTTTGGAAAGGGAAGGAGATTGTCAATTAGCAGTTTAAGATCAGATCTGATGTTATAAGTATTTTTTTATTTTGTTTTTTATACCGTCATGACTAATTTATTATTCAATTATGTAGCATCAACTTATAGCCACGTACTGTAATATAGATATATATATATATATTTTGATGAAATGAAAAAAAAAAATCTTGTGGATGAATTTATTTTTAGTGCTTGGATGTTTTAGTAGTTTTACACACTATAATTTAATTCAAAATAAATTTTGAAAGAAAATATGAAACATTCTAAAATTAGATCTTGTGAATAGCCTGACACAACTAAACACGATGGGATCTGTCCTAATCGGGTTGGGGTGTGACACATCTCTTCACAAATATATGTCAATTGAGAAATTTCCTCCTTATATCTTTTTTTTTTTTAATTTTTTTCCTCCTTATACTTATGTACTTATTTTTCAATTCTTTTGAAGGTTTTTTTCTTAACATAGAACTAGTTGATGAATACTATGTTGACAAGACATTCCCCCCCCATGCACGCATCAGGAGATGTTACACCCTATTCAAACATATTTGTCTTTTCAAATCTTATCCAAACTCTTTCAATATTTACTTCTATTGAAATGTACCAATTTTTTTGTTTATAAATTGACATATTATATACTTACTATGTAAAATAGTTATTTTCAT
Source organism: Dendrobium officinale (assembly GCA_019514585.1). Lineage (NCBI taxonomy): Eukaryota > Viridiplantae > Streptophyta > Magnoliopsida > Asparagales > Orchidaceae > Dendrobium > Dendrobium officinale. The sequence continues at coordinate 424,846 of JACXSL010001578.1, forward strand.
TACTTATTATTGCCTCTCCCACCTCTTTGTTATTTAGAATCCCATCTTTTATGTAACATTTCTCAAATAATTGAACTACTGATGAAGAATTACATTTTTTTTTTCTATATGAAATAACATATAAATCCATGATATTAACACCCAACAATTTAACTTAAAAAAAGTGAACTATAAAACACGATGCACCTCAGCTTTATGCACTTGGTCAAAATTTATTTCTAGTTATGTGCATTGTATTGGCCAATTGAAAAAATAAGATATATATATATATATATATATATATATATATATATATATATATATATATATATATATATATATATATATATGATACCAACTGTCAATATTATTTATTATTAAAAATAAGATAAAAATAAATAAAAAATTAATTTTATATTATATGAATAGATAAAATGGAAAAATAATTGATAAAAATTAAATATTGCATTATTAAAATCTAATTAAAAAAATATATGTAGAAATATGTAGTATATGCATATGTATAGTGAACCTGAGAACTTCACACTGATTTTTTAGTCCAGGTCCACATCACCTAGACACTCTATGTTAGTATTATTTTTGTTTATATAAACTTTACATTCAGAGGGAAAACGAAGTTACATGGTATGTTCGACTATGTAAAGCATTGTTGATTCTTTTTTAAGAAAAATATGTAAAATGTAAATTAATTTAATAAATAAAATATTTAATAATAAATTTATTAAATTATTCCGTTTAATTAAATACCAGCCGAACCAATTTTTCAAATCCAGCATCCGTTTGTTGGTTAACAGGTTGAATCGTTGGTTAACCGGTTAAACCGCCGAGTCAAGACGATTCAAGTTGGTTCATGTCTAGTATAAAGAGATTTTGATAATATTCCGGACTGGCCGGCGAATCGGTTCACAGTTCAACAGGTTTAACCGGCCAATTTGATCCTATTTTTAAAGCAATTCTTACAACTATATTATTTTTTAGAGAATTTCTTAGCAGTCATCCTAATTCTTCATGTGTATTTTATTTAATACATGCATTATATTTCTTATTTTTCTCTCTTCACACCATGAGCCAATGTGGAATTTATAATCCACTAACCATAAAAACTAACCATATATAATTGATTTCCCTTACTACTCCTCAAGCAATGTCTTATATTCTTGATTTTCAATGACATATTTTAGATCATGATCCTTATCAGATGATACTATGCATTGTTACAATCTATGGATAGTAAATTAGAAATTTATATAACTCACAAATAATCTATTTTCAATGAACTTGTTGGAAGAAATGTAGCACATTATCAATATATATATATATAATTTTATTTAGATATTAAAAAAAAAAAAGATAACTATTTCTAACAAGAGAATCCTATATCTAATTTATTCTATTTTAAAACAATTGAGTAATAACTTCAAAAAATGGCAAATATAGATACTAATTTATTCTATTTTATAAATGAGGATAACTTAGGCCTCGTTTTGGATGGCTTTCTTATTGACTCTTAAAGTAGCTTTTTAGTACAAAAAATAAAAAATTGTACTAAAAAACTATTTTAAGAAAAAAATAAGAAAGCCGTCCCAAACGAAATCTTATATTGATCTTATGCTTGTATTGCTTAATCTTCTCCTTTCTTCTGTCCCTTCTTCACCCTCAAGGGCCTCAACACATGCACGTGTATTGCATGAGATATGAAGCCTCTTATTTGATTATCAGGTCAAACATGTCATGCTTTGAGTCACACGAGCAACACAAACACATGCATATTCAGACATGTTTATTTGATGGTATTTGAGGCGATTATAATTATTTTTCTTTGCAAAATGTGGTTGAATAATTAGTTGATTAGACTTAGGAAATATTTCTTTATGAGAGAACTGTAATTACGTGTCTTATGTTAATCTTGGAGGATTAATATCTTGTTTTCAGGTGCTTGTAATTAATTACGTGTCGTTGTTGTACACAAATAATTCTCATTACGTAAATGCTTGTGGGGGATCATTAAATGACGTGGATGGGCCCCATGTTTTGTTTGGAAGAATATATAACTAAATATCATTAATTAATTAATGACGCTTAATCATAATTTTGAATGCTTAACCTTTATTAAAAATATTGGTTTTCCGGTCCTTATTAAAAAAATAATTTAAATCGAGATCATTATGTTAAAACAAAATTGTGCAATGTGATCAAAATATCAAAACACAACTCAAATTTGTACATCTAGAACAAATTTGTGCTATAGAAAAATTATACATTGCTTAAAATAAAACAATATACAAAAGTGCAAGTACATAACTTCTGATGTTGTGTTTGGAATAATTTTCTTGGGGCTCGCTAAAGTAATTTTTCAATATAAAATTTTTTGAATTAAAATTTTTTATACTAAAAAGCTACTTTAGAATACAATAAGAAAATTATTCCAAACGAAACCTAAATGTTATACTCATAAAGTCAAAAGTATGACCTATTATCAATTAAACATAGTAAAAAAAATCTAGATTTGCTAATTGGATTTTCGCATGTAATTCCCATTTGGATTTCATTCCCTAACCTCCGCCCTCATCTGTTCTCCCCGCGTATCCTTCATGGTCTTGGTTTGATTTTTGATAAACCTATGAAAAAGGACAATGCGACATCTTTTGGTTCTCGTCCGTCTGTTGCTCGCGTTTTAGTTGAATTGGATGTGTCCAAGCAGTATCCAGACAAAATTTGTTTATTCGCTGGCTGCTCTGTTTGAATTTGCACTAGTCGAAAAATTTTCGGGCCCTAGGCCATCCCTCCCTAGATGCAATTAGGAGTTTCTTTTTTAAGCTTAAGCTGATTGGGGAGGTTTCTGTCACTGTGTTGAACCAGAGGAATGTCTTGATTATTCTGATACCATGTAGAAAACGAAGAACAGAGGAGGTAAAGAAAGTGTAAAGAAATGATATATTTTAGAATATTGTTTACAAGATGACACAGGTCTATTATATAGACCTTAGACGGTACAGCAGAAGACTAGAGAACCAATCCTACGCCTACACCTCATCTTTCAGTACAGTGATCTAAACAGAGATATGTGTATTTATTTATCTGTTTGCTCTAATAATCTTATTTTGTGGGTAATTGCTATATGAAATTGATTAAATGGACACCTACTTTGGATGTGGAGTTGAATCGCATGTTATTCTCATTTGGATTTCGTTCCCTAACCTTCGCCCTCTTCTGTTCGCCCCACGTATCCTTCATGGTGTTGGTTTGATTTTTGGTAAACATCTGAAAACGGATAATGCAATCTTTTGGTTCTCGTCCGTCTGTTGCTCGCGTTTTAGTTGAATTAGATGTGCCCAAGCAGTATCCGAACAAAATTTGGTTAGGTTCGGAGTGCTCTGGTTATGTTCAATCTGTGGTTTTTGAAGATTTTCCAGAATATTGTACGCATTGTCTTGCCCTGCGTCATTCTAAGGCCGGTTGTAAGATTCTTCATCCTAATCTTATTTCTGTTGCTTTGATTAATCCGGCTGCTAAGGAGGATGTGGCTGTTAATGGGGATTTACTTACTACTGTGGTGGATCTAGAGGGGGTGGATACTGATGTTTTGCATGTGCCTTCTAATGTGGCTTTATCCCCTAATCATGTTCAGCTTAATGTTGCTCCTACTTTGGATTTACCTCCTTGTGGTTCTGCAGATTTGGTTGTTCCTGTTGAGGCTTGTTTGGATAATTGTGTCCGTTTGAACTCTATTATGGGTTTGGTGAGTGAGGCTCCTACTCCTCATTTTCCTCGCGTGTCTTTGAGTGAACCAGGTACTGTGATATGTGGCATTAATTTGATACCTACTGTGCCTTGTGAGGGTAGGTCTGTCACGAGTAATTTTGTGCATTCTCCTTCCCCTACTCGTGCTGTGGATGTTGTTTGCTCGAATGAGTCTAATTCCATCCATGCTATTTTGGGAGAGGTTTGCTCTGATACACCTTCGGGTGTGGAGTGTGAGGGTTATACTACTGCGGTTGTTTCTACCTCATCCCTCAACCATTTAGTTTCTAATTCTCTTATTGAGGTGTCAGTTTATCGTATTGAACCTCAGGCTTTGGTGTATCATGTTGGCGATAACTCTGGGGTGGATGTGAGGGTACACCTTGATTGGCTTCACGGTTCGTTTGAATACGATTCCGACTCCGACTCCTCATCAGAGTCTCTTGGGGAAGATGTTTCTTTCAAGGAACTTGCCTTGTTTCGTGACTGTCTGGCGGTTTCTGTCGCCTCTCGCGGGAGGGCGCGTAGGAGGGGCAGGCGGGGGAGGTAAACTTCTCTGTTGTTGAGCTTAGGGTTGGAATTTTTGGGCTGTGGTTGTGGCCCCTTTGGTTTATTTTCTTGATTTGGTTCTTGCTGGAAGATTCTTTATGTTGGATCATTGGAGCTCCAATTTTGATTTTTTGTTGGCCGTGGGTTTTGCCGGGCAATGATGTGGCTGGGGTTCGTTCCTTTGTCGTTGGCTTGTGGCAACCTTTAGTGGGGGTCTATTGCTCGGTTGGATGGCTAGTCATTTGGGTTGGTTGCTACGCTGTTCTCTTCACCAAATTGGATGGTCTGAGCGTAGCTTCGGAGGTGCTGGAAGCGGCCTCGACCAATTACTGAGCCCTTCGGATTGATCTACCCTGTATTCTCTTAGTTTTTCTGTCATTTTGCTTCTTTCTTACTTGTAATCCTTTTTATTTTATTTTAATATATTATCTTAAAAAAAAAAAAAGAGTTGCATCCTTGATTGTCAAAGAGGCCAACTAGAAGGATGCAAAAAATAAACTTCTCAGTAAAGTAAGGTGTGGGCCTCATTCATGATAGCTCAGTAATAGTGTCATTTTCATTTTTCGGGGCTGTCTAGATACATGATTTATGTAGGCTTTAACAGTATTTACTCTAAATCATGTAAATAGGATTTAGGGAATCGTTAAATCCCACATCGAGTTAAATCCTCCATTTTTCTCTTTTTTTTTTTTTTTTTGTGAATCCCGGATTTATGTGTTTGAAAGATTTATGGGATTTGGCCAAAGAAGCACACGAACGGAGGAAAGATGACAACCTTCGCAACGAGCATGCTCCTATTGCTCGCTATCGTCGTTACTTTCGATCTAACAGATGAATGGTGAGGTGTGATTTCAGATTCAACATGAAGGAATGTCGTCAAAGGTGGCGAAGAAATTAGTTAGTGACTAGTTCAAATCTCCACTAAACTACCTGTCACGCGAATGATGCTAAGTCGAAGAAAATCAAATAGTTGGAGAAGGGGAAAAGCAAACCTAACAAACATGCTGATCTGACTTAGCTCTCCCTCTCTCTTCTAGTAGTCTTCATCCCCTTATCTCTCTCTCTTCTCTCTCTCTCTCTTCCAACAAGTTTTCTAATTTAGAAGTATTAAAAATTGTATGCATTGAATGGAGAGATGAAGAGTTTCAAAGCTCTAAAATTCTAAGATGAAGATGAAACTATTAAAAATCAATAAATGATATAAACTATATATATATATATATATATATATATATATATATATATATATATATATATATATATGGAAAATTAAATATAAAAATGAAATAAGTAAAATAAATTTATTAAATAATTAATTAATTTCAATTTTAATTCTCTATTTCAATTTATAATAATTAATATTGGTAAAATTTTTATTTTATCAAATTTATAATATTTATTACAATGAAAATTATATTTTTGCTTCCAAAAGAATAATCAATCTTAGGGGATAAGCGTATGGTTGAATCACAATCACACAATTAAACACCTATGATTTTTTAAAATATTTTGAATCAAATCATCAAAACAACCAAATTATTTATAAAAAAATAATCGGTTCAACTATATTTTAATTTTTTTATACAATTTATATGTTATTATTTGGTCAATACTCAATAAAGAAAGAATATACCGTTATTTATGCCCCCATTAATAAAAATTTCTAGCTCCGGCCTTTATCCAATAATCCCGCCATCAACTAGATAGCATATATCATTATATAAGGCATTTGATTTCTTGAAATTTCTTCCACTTCCTAATTCTAAAATTTATTGCTCTCTTAATATTGACAGAGATGACTCTCAACATAATTTTCAAATATTTGCAAATTTCTTTCCCTTCAAATGCAATAAATCAAATAACAAATAGAGAGACGGCAAAAGTTCTTCATAGCAACAAGTTTTTGATATAATTGATCCTCTGATTCAATAAGCGATAAAGTTCTAAATAGTGAATCCATAAATTGAAGTTGACTTTCAAAAGAAAGCGTTTAGGCTTTCCAACCATCAAGAAGAAGTAAGGCTTTATGAAGAAGAGATTGAAAGTCAAAGAGGAACATCCTTCTAGCAGAGATAAGAGTAACCAAGTATGTAATAGTTGAGTTTGTACTATTGATATTTAAAGCCCCACAATGTTTTGTAGGATTAGGAATTTGAGGAGAAGAGAATTGCGCACTTGGTATGGCTAATGTGTAAACCCCGAAGTTTTCCAAATTGCTCTAGAATGTTTTTTAGGGTTGTTATGATCATTTGCTTTGCCAAATGTTACTAAGTCATCTGCATATAGTAGATGAGAAATCTGATTTTAATCCAATTTTATTCCACTGTATAAATTGTTGGAAATAAAGATCTCAAAAAGATTAAATAGACTACTCATAAAGTTACAAAAAGATAGGGAGATAAGAAGCAACTAGGGCTGTCCAAAACGGGTTGCAGGTCGGGTTCGGGTCGAACTCGATAGTGACCCACTACTGTTCGACACGATCCGAACCCGACCTGTTTTCGCAAACGGATCAAATTTTACAACCCGAACCCGACCTGCTAAAAAATCGGGTCAACCTGACCCGACATGAATGATCAGGAGTCAGCAAAAAATTGTTGTCAAACGCGCGAGTTGGTCCTTTTTACAGGTAAAACAATTCCATAGTAAGCTTCAGAAAAGCATTTTCCATCTGGAAAGAGAGGCAATAAATTTTCTTAAAATTATTCCCTATAATTCATTGCATAAAACTTCAATTAAGACTCACCGTTGAAATCATGAAATCACTGCAAATAGTACTGAGAATGATATAATTTGGATCCAATCCATTGAAATCATCAAATCACTTCCATGGCACTACAGTCTTAGGGTTTAGGGTTTTTGAACATATCTTCGTACATTTTATAAATTTCATTCTTTTTAGCAACACTATTTGAACAAATTTCAGGTTGATACGTCACTAGCTCTTTGTTCTCCGTATGATTTAGCAACGGCAGTGGGAGAAGAAACAGATTACTGTGTGTTACAGGCTGAAAAAATTGCAGCAATAGAGTGAAAATACTTTATTTTAGTGATATAAGAAATCTCAACACACAAAGAGGAGATAATAAGAACATCAAAATTTTTACATGGAAAACCTTGAGAAAGGGAAAAATTACGAAGAATTTTCAAGTCGAAATAATTCTACTAGAATTTGAATAGGTTACAAAAGTCAATTTATTCTCGAACCCAAAGATAGGAAGCATACAATGTATTGAAAAGCTTTGTCAATCTTTAGATGGGTCCACTTGATGCAAAAGTTTGGTAATGGTTGAGAAGAACTTCAACGGCGTTTAGAAAGAACGTCGATGGTTGGGAAGAATGTTGGCGGTTGGGAAGAACTTCAAAGCCTGCGAGGAATGTCGGTGATCTGGAAGAATGTCGGCGGTGGTTGACGTCAAGATGGTTCTCCAAATCTTCTCTTCCTCATCCTCTCTTCTCTCTCTTTTCTTCCTCAATTTTTAAGTGAAGAATGGGAGCTTATTTATAATTTTTTAGGGGTGACATAGCTTGCAAAAAAGGAGATCAAGGTCAAGTTGAGAGTGTTAGGATGAATGACTAATATAGATCCCCTTGGTCATAGATCGTTGATCGAGCATTTATATGCCTTAATGATGTTGGAATTAAGTGATCTTGGGCTCGTTGGAATTGTCTAGTCGAGCCAGTCGATTTGACTATAAGCATGACACATTCAACAAACATTTCATAATCCAATTAATGGGTTGAACCCTCCAAATATGCCTTGAACCCTTGATTTGGTCTCATTTGGGCTTGGATTTGACTGATTTTGGTGTCGTTGGGTTCATTTATTCAAGATGTTTTAATTCGACTATAAGTTTGTTGAAATCAAAACTTGGATGATTCTTATTTCAATTTCGGAAGTTTTCTTGCATGAATATGCTTCAAGATTCGTCCCCAATCAAGGTATATATATATATATATATATATATATATATATATATATATATATATATATATATATATATATATATATATATATATATATTAAAATTTTATTTCAAATATGAAAAAAGACAGTACAAGTAAGAGCCGAGAATCAAAATACATCAGAGAAGGGACAGAAAAGCTAAAGCAATAAAACAAGGAACAAACAATCAAGGAAATAAGAAAATGAGTAAAAAACGAACTCAAGGTGACAACCTAGCTCCCGCAACGACCCCGCAGCCAGTCATGACCAATCCATTGGTGACAAAGCACAGGAGAAACCACATCATCAGCTTAGGAAATCACCCAAGGTTGCCAACAAGACCTGACCAGCAAGGTGATAAGCAAGGAGCTGCCTCATCATCGTTCAAAGCGTCAGTAAAACCCTTGGCATTTTTTTTTTTTTTTTTGTGTTATGTCGCTATGAATTAGACTAGACTTAAGCTTTATTTGGGACGTTTTTCTTACTGTTTTTTAAAGCATCTTTCTAGTAAAAAAAAATTAATTTTTGTAGAAAACATTATTTGGCAAGATTTAACATAAAAATCTGGCTAAATATTGGTTAAATCTTGTAACCAAAAAGCCCTAAAAGTCCAGCAGCTTGACAGTCACAAACGCAGTTCTATTAACGCAAATCAATTTTGAAGATGATGAAGTGCTGACCTTGGAACTTCCCTATGACTAAATATGTTTCATCTTACATCAAAATCTCCCAGTTTTGAAGTTGAGAGCATCCTTTGAAAATGAAACTTGAATTTTCAATGAGGAAATGGGCCACTTTGAACTGATAATCTCAATGCAAATTCTCTCTTCCAACTTGTTATCACCAGTAATCCTTGCAAGAGCAACATCCATTTTCAAAATGATGGAAACGACTGCGATCCCTCACTATTATCCTTCTTCCATATAATTTGGAAACTTGTTTTAAAAATTCATGGCAGTCTCCACACACTCTCAGGTTCTTAATCACCCGAAGTGGCATCCCAGGCTTAGTGCTGATAAGCCCAAAGGCAACAGCAATCTTCTCGCTATGGTACAGCACCATACTATCTTTCTCTTCCTCATCAACAATCTTAAGCAAAACTCCTTTAGTATCTGACACATAACCTTCTTCCTTCAATTTTCCTGCCATCTCTTCCAGCATCAAATGTATCTCTCTGATTCTTGGATGGGAATAATCTTCCACAAAAAACTCATTGATTCTACCGTCAACTGCAATCCAACTGCAGCCAGGATTCTTTCTGATGTCAAGTTTCTTCATTCTTAGCCGCACTTCAGCAACAGCTTCCCAATCTCCCAAAGAAGCATAAAAGTTTGATAGAAGCACATGACAATCACCAGCAGCTGGAGCTAATTGGAGTAGATTCTTCGCAGCTCTCACTCCGACTTCGGATTTGCCATGAATTCTGCAAGCTGAAAGCAAAGCTTTATAGATCACATCATCAGGCTTCATTGACATGTTATTCACAAGCTCTTCTGCTTCTTCCAGGAGCCCTGCACGGCTAAGCATATCAACCATGCATCCATAGTGCTCAATCCTAGGCTTCAGCCCATACATTTTGATCATTCTGTTGAAGTAAACTTTACCTTCATCGACCAATCCTGCATGACTACAAGCATTCAGAACACCTAAGAACACAACATCACTAGGGATCACTCCAGCTTGCTCCATCATGTGGAAATAATGAATGGCATCTTGAACCTGGCCATGCAAGGCTAGCCCTCCGATCAACGCACTCCAGGTGACTGGGTTTTCCTTTGGCAAAGCTTCGAACAAATGAATGGCATCTTCTATGCTCCCACACTTGCCATACATGTCAACAAGAGCCGAACCCAAAACATCATCCACCTCAACGAAATTTCATTCTTTGCAGCGTAAGAATTCAAACAGCTGCCTCGCATTAGAAATCATCCCAAGCCTATAATATCCATCAATCAAGATGTTGTGAAGCATGCATTAGCTTCGCAGTGCCGCGTATATATATGTGTACGAGCTTGGAGGGGAGATTCATCGCTCTCGGAGAAGGCACGGATGAGGTGGTTATATTCAGGAGAAAATGTTTGGTTCGGGCATTTCATCGAATATCTGGAGAGCGTACGACAGATCACGGCCACTAGAGATGGCGGCAAATCGCAGGACCTCGGCGGCGACAAGAGGTTCAGTGATCTGTCCCGTCTTAATGGCAATGGCATGGAGTTGACGAAAGTAGTTAAAACTATTACAGTTTCTGAGATCGAGAAGAGTGGAAGAAGAAGAAGAACATGTAGAAGAGAGAGATGGGAGTGTCAGTGTTGGGGAGGAGGCTAACAGAAGCATCGCTAGAGTTTTGGCTGTTTAGCTCATAAGAGTCATCTGATCGGCTAATTTGAAAATTAAAAATAAACATTTAAAAATAAAAATGATATACTGCTCCTTTTATTTAAGTTTTAACAGAAGCATTTTAATGAAAATTAAAACATATAGATAAAATATCATAGGAAATCACCTTACATTATGCATAAAAATAATATATCCTCATTGCAAGTATCCTATTGTGAGATCAAGTCTATGGAAGAAATTTCTCCCCACTCACCCGGGTTCAAATCTCCTAAACGTCCAAAAAAATTATATTATTATTTTAAAAAATACAATCATTGTAGCAAATCAAATTCTTAATCATCGAAATATTATCTTTTTTGGTCTAATAGTTGATGCGGTGCATCATAGTTTAGCTATTAGTATACTTAAGCTTTCTATTTCTTATTTTACCATTATGTGTTGTCTTCCCATTATCCTAGTTTGCTTCTTTAGATAAAATAGTACGAAGTAGTTTTTGGAGGTGTTTAGCCATTTTCAGCGTGAGAAAAGACCTCATGACAGTAGCTTTTATCCTTGTTGGGGAGTGAGGATTATAGTTTCCTCATTGTTGCTCTAGTTCTTTGTTTGTTTTTTCCATTGTTCTACCCTGCTTTCTTCCACAACAACATCCACATTAGTTTGTGGTATCAGAGTCAGCGGCTTGGTGAGATGACAGAGAGTAAGCAAGCATGTGTCGGACGATGAGGATCGCAGCTTGGAGTTTTTGGGACGCACACGCTTATGTGAGTGAATACACCGAGGAGTTTTACAGATTGTGTGCTAGATATGACCTCCATGAATCTACTAATCAGTTAGTAGCCTGATACGTTGGGGGTTGAAAGATACCATCCGGGACAAGCTAGAATTGAATGCAGTGTGGTCGTTGGCCGAAGCCGTCAACTTCTCCCTCAAGGCCGAGATGCAACTACACCGACAATCCCGCAGTCATTCTTCCAGGCGACAGTTTTTTGAGCAAGGCACTGATTCGGGCAAGCAGTCCAGCATGGCAGCAAGGAAGCCCCCAGGGCAGCTTGAAAGCAATCCTCATGGAAGTATTGGTAAATCACCAATGGAGCCGAGAGTGCAGCTTAAACCTGTGGCAGCAATTAAGGAAAATCCTTATGCAAAGCTTCACCAAAGCATCGCCAGAGTTTAGCTCATAAGAGACATCTGAGTCGGCTAAATTGAAAAATTAAAAAATTAAAAATGATATAGTGCTCCTTTTATTTAAGTTTTTACAGAGGCATTTTAATGGAAATTAAAACAAATAGATAAAATATCATCAGAAATCACCTTACATTATGCATAAAAATAATAAATCCTATTTTCAATTTCAAGTACCCTCATTTAAAATTTATTATTTTAGCCCCAAAACTCTCAATCATAGAGATACTATCCGCTTTGGTCTAATAATTTCATGATTTTTTTTCTCTTTGATGCAACTTCTCATGCCAAGAGATCACCCATCCCAAAAATGGTCCTACACAGATATGCTTAGCTTTAAAGTTTCTAATAAAATGTCGCTAATATTATATATTTATACCAAAATGAATCCTGATATTTAAGCATTTAACATTTATTTTTGTAAAGAGTTTCGCAATAATAATCTCCAAAAATCAAATGAACAGCTGAAAGAGAGGTAAGAACATTTATGCAATTATTATAATAACTGTGAGGATTTCAACCACCTTAAACCCTAAAAAGGTGAAGAACTCTCACATTTTAGGGTTGAAAAACATGAGAGGTTTGCGAAACTCGAAGGGATTTCTGAACAGTAATTTCATTTGGTTACTATTTTCTTATTATTTTTTTCATGATTTTTAAAAATATTTTGTAACGTAAAACTATTTTTATAAGGGATTTTTACATACATAACACCTAAAATTATTGAAAATAGACATTTAATGCATAAACTTCTATATTAGGTTAAAAAATTTTACTTTCCTCTCGGCTGCTAGGGTTTTCGACTGAGCGATCCAGGCGCTCCTCGCCCATTTGGGGTGAGCGCTCTTCGGTTCCTCGATCTCCTTCTTCCAGGGAAGTTTTCTCTTCCCTTTTCTTCTTTACTATGATGGTTTTGTTTTTTTGTTTTGGTTTTGTTTCGGCTCCTCCGACCTCTTTCGCCGGAATGGCGGGAAAATGTTTGTGCGACCCTGATTTTTTGAAGGTTCATTCAAATCTCGGTCTTTTCTCGATGCTCTTGTTGGTAGCCCCACTTATGGTAGATTTACTGATCTCAAACCTTCTTCTTTTCGTGGTTTGCCATCGCTGTGAATTTCGGAGGAAGAAATCAATGCCCTTGAGATTCCTTTTCAATTTCCCTTATAATTAGTTTTTTCCCTTCTAAGAGGTCTTCTCTGGAATCAATTAATAGGTTTTTTTTCATCCTTAAGCTCACTGGCGATGTTTCAGTTACTTTGCCTGATCAGTCGATTATTTTGATCCAGTTGAGTAATAACCTTGATTATTGTTGGATTTTTTTATCATCGTTCTTACTTAGTTCATAATTGATATATGAAACTGACCAAATGATCTCCTCATGTTGATGTTGGTGTTGAGTCGCTTGTAATCCCTATCTAGATTTCTTTCCCCAATCTCCAGCCTCATTTGTCCCCCCCCCCCCCCCCCCCCCCCCATCCTCTTCCGTTTGAGTTTGATTTTTGGTAGGCCATTAAAGGTTTGTAATGCTACTTCCGTGAGTTCTAGACCATCTGTAGCTCGTGTGCTTGTTGAGCTTGACATCACGAAATCTTATCCAGATAAAATCTGGTTGGGTCCTAAGAATCTAGACTATATTAAACATGTTTCGATGGAAGCTCTCCCAACCTTCGGTGCTTCTTATAAATGTATTGAGCATTTGAGTGGTGATTGTCGGCCTCTTCATTCTGTCGCACATAATGTTGTTCCTGTAGTCTCTAAACCATTGACTGTTAATGTTAGCTGTGAGGGTGATATGGTGGAAAATAATGTTTCTTGTGATGACAATATAGGGGCTTTAGAGTTGTGTCCCACTGTTGGTGATGACAGGAATGTTGCTGGCATTGACACTATAGTTTCTAATTTTGTCGATGAAGTAATTAATATAGGTTCTGATTTATCTAATACTTCGAAATTGAATTGTGTTGATGGTGAGGCTTATTGGCCTTTTTATGAGATAGGTTATGTGGTGGCACCTGACATGGGTGATGTACCTATGGCTCTTGAGGATGCTCTGGATGGTCTAGATATTTCGTCGCCTATTCTAGATGATGTTATGGTACCTGTTGGCTGTTCTAACTTGAGTGTCTCCATTTCGGTTGGGGAAGATGTGGAGCTCTCTGCTTTTGTTTGTGAGTCTTTGAATGATATTAACTGTTGCATGAACCTAATAGATAGTCCTACTAGTGATAAGGATGAGGAGGTGTTGGGTGATGTTTCTGTTTCCTTAGGTTCTGTGGAGGCTGGGGGTTCGGATGGGCTTGTTGTGTCGTCTGAGCTCCATATTTCTCCCATTGCTACTTTGAAGCCCTTAGTTGATGTACCCATTTCTGTCATTTCGAATGCTGGTATTTTAGCCCACCTAGCGATGAATAATGTTCAGTGCCAATGCAATTGGTTAGAAGGGACATTTCTTTAGCTGAAGGGGAAGAATTTCAGGAGTTAGAATTGGTCGCTCAGGACAATTTTGATTTAAGTCTTCTCTAAGTTGCGGCTGTGAGTTTTTTCAAAATAATGTTAAGCACAGCAAACGCAAACCCAAAAAGAAATGACTTTTCTTTTTGGAGTCTTTTTGTTTTGGTTTGCTGGTTAATCTTGATTTTGGTTCTATTGCAGCATCATTTTTGGATTAGGACAATGATGAAGCAGGTTTCCTGCAAGCCCCTTGGATGGTCACGGTTTGGTTGGCAACCTAAGTGGTTCTGTGGTCTTTTGGTTGTTTTCTTCTTCCCTCCTTGGATGGTCCCAAGCTTGGCAACTAAGGGCGGTCTGAGTCCAATTGATTAGGGGATTTTTAATTTTATTTCGTCCAGAGTGCTTGGCCAGATCATTGATTGTAGTGTTTTGGTTGTAATTTTCATCTGTGTCCATTATTTGGTCTTGCGGTGTATTGTTCTTATTTATTAATGTATCATTTTTTTCTTAAAAAAAAAACTAAACTTCTATATTTACTAATATACCACCTAAAATCCCCCTTTCCTTCTATTCTACCATTCTATTGAAGTGATGAGATATTTGTATTCATTGTGATAGGATGGTGTTCAGATCGAATTATAAAATAAAAGAGAAAAAAGGGACAAGAAGTGATCTTCATATTATGTTATTGGAAGTATTGACAGCAATCAATGGCATGTTATTGGTAAAACTAAGAATTGGCACTTGAACCTTGATCATGCACATGAGGCTAGCTTACAAGCATTTGGCAAGAAAAAAATCTTCTTTGTAAAGATTAGATAGACCCATTGGGGTTTTGAAGACAACAAACATACTCCAATACTAAGAGAACAAAACCCACTCATGATAAGAAAATTCTTGAATATTTTCATATCATTTGTGCAATACTTAAATGTTCAATCAAAATTGGAAAGAGAATAATCTGAAGAAAAATTACGGAGAAGCTATTGCTATAACATGATTATCTAATTAATCATAGTCTCCACAATCATCTGATTTAAGAATAAAAAAAATAATAATAAAAGAATTAACGGTTGTCGTTTCATGTCGTTCAAATGCATATTTCTATCCACCGCCGGCCTCGGTCCACTCGACTGTGTGCGAACAAGCTTGAAATTAAAATGAATGCTAGCTATGGAAGGGCAAGTTCAAATTGAGTGTCAGTTGGGCTATGCTCTTCAAGTTTCATATCAATTTCACCTATTTTCAATTCAATCAGGACGTCATTGGAAGCATATGGTTATAGCTGAGGGGATGGCGTGGGGGCATTGTTAATATGGTGGCTCGGGAGTTGGGCGGTCTGTTGGAGGTGTACTAAACGTAGACTGCTAAGGCCATGAGAAATCTGTTTGGTTGAGATTATTAGTTAGATGAGCTATTTTATCAACAAAATCATTTTTCTTTTCATTAATAAAAGGATGATACAAACAAGTTCAACAAAGAATAAAGTAAATATTACAATGCAATAAACAATACATAAGAGACAACAAAAATTGAAGAAGACAAAAGCCAACCTGCCTCAATCATTGGCAAGAAGATTTCTGCAATCATTCAGAAGCTAGGCAAGGACTATCCAAAAGAGGAAGCAAGCAACAGCCCACACAGATAAAGACGCAAAAGGAACAAATATAATCTCACATCCCACACAAAGACCACCAATCAGAACAAGAGGAAGCGCAACCAGTGGTAATTTCCATCAAGCCATGACCGTCCAGATGATGGGCATAAAGTCACCTCATCATTGCCCGAGCCATAAAAAGAGCAACAAACGCAAAGGCAAGCCGGCAACGACACCAACAAAACCAACCCCTCAAACGGCCCAGCTATCAAAATATAGAGCAACACCCACAATAATCCAAAGAAACAAGCCAGCCCCAACCAAACATACCCCAACAGCATAAAGAAGGTCAATTCTAAAAAGAAAAATAATTTCTTTTTGGATTTAAATCATCTATGCTTACCAATCTTTTTTAAAAAAAAATCATCATCAGCAATTTAAATAATATTTAAATCAAAGTTATCCTAAAAATCTAATTCTTTCTCATTAATTTCCTCCCCACGAGCTGAAGAATTGCCATCTTCTAACCATTCACCATGCATCACCTCATGATCCCTAGATTTACAAGCAATATGACCTAAAAAAGCATCATTGAAAATAACGGATATAGACACATAAACATTTTTATCCACAGGATCAACACCATCAAGAAAAGAAGTACTAAGACGAGCGAGAGTATCCAAAGCATTACCAACCTCACTACTCTCAACAGGCACAAGCCCACCCACAGGGCTAACCATCTCTTGGTCCCCAGGATCCAGAGGGACAAAATCAACAAAAACCGCAACTTCGCCATCACCAATATAAAAAAAAAAAATTCAATTGATCAAATTAATGAATCATTAATAGGTTTAGGATCCATTTTGGACCGCCGTAATATTTTATAAAAATGATTATAATATTATTATGAAAAAAATAAATTTTTAAAAGTTATAATAAAAATTGCTTCTTAAAACAAAAAATTTATGAAGGTAGCAAAATTAAATAAATAAAAATAAAACAGTAAAAAAATCATAATAATCTAATTTGAATTTAATATATCCAAGTTTGTCCTCTCCCTGCTAACATGTCATTGTCCATCCCAATGGCCATACAGTGTATAAGTAAACTGATTTTCATGATCTTTCGGAGAGCACTATAAACGGCGTAAAGTAATAAATTGCACGAGTGGATCCACACGTTGAATGCACCATCACCATTTTAATAGATAACAAAGTACTTTAAGTTGAATATATATAATTGTGAAATCAGATAGGATAAAAATTTTAAAACTTTGATTTCGATCAAATTAATTAGGTTTTGTTTGGTACTATTTTTTATTATTTTTTAAAACAATTTTTTTTTTAAAGAAATGAGCAGATATGTCATCAAAAAATTATCCTAATCGGACACGAATCCCAAGGAAAAAATCAAGTTAGAAACTTCAAAAATTAATTATGAGATCATATGAACTCCGATTTCAACAAACTTATAGTCAAACCGAGCGTCTCGGAAATACGAACCCAACGACACCAAATTCAACTCAATCCGAGCCCAAATGGGTCCGAACCCAATACCCAAAGTGCTATTGGAAGGCTGAAAATATGACATTCTTATACTCGAATGGAGTGGCTCGACGAGACGAATCCAATGAGCCCAAGATCGATGAGATCTGATATCGTTAAGACCTTCAAATGCCTGATAAACGATCCACGATCAAGGGATTCAATATTGACCGTCCATCCGAACCACTCCACATTTGCCCTTGATCCTCCTCCTATTTACAGGTCATGTCATCCTCAAAAAATTATAAATAGCCCTTCATTTCTCTTAAGAGGGGACCCAAGTAAGAAGAGGATAAGAGAAGAGAAGAAGGAAAGGAGAGAAGAAACTCCTCCTCGATTACCATCCGGAATTCTGACCGACTTCCAAGTGAAGCCAGAATTCTGCCCGACTTCCAACTGACACCAAAATTCTGCCCAAGTGATGTCAGAGTTCCTCCCGACTTTCAAATGATGCCGGAATTTCTCCCGACTTCCACGGGACGCTGGAATTCTACCCAAGTGACGCCGGAGTTACTTCCGACTTTCCAGTAATGTCGGAACTCTAGCTGATCTCCAAGTGACGTCAGAATTCTATCTAATTTCCAAGTGACTATGGAGTTTTGCCTGAATACCATCTAACATCGAATTTCTCCTCGGTCTCCGACTTACTTATACCCAACGTCTGACCTCCACTCGTCGCCAGATTTCTACCCGACGCCAGACTTATGTAATTTGTTGGGTTTTCACAGGACAACTATCCTATGCAGGATTTCTGTCCATTGCTGGACTTCTATTTGACACAGTCCTTCCGGCCTCCATCGTCGGACACCGTCTTTATGATCTCCGTCACCTGTGCCGACTACGGTCCTTCTGAGCTCCGTTGCCCACCGACTACAATCCTTCCGACCTCTGTCACCCGCCGACTATGGTCCTTCCGACTTACGTCGCCCATCGTCTATGGTCCTTCCGATCAAACGAACACATCAACAGTGACACTTTGTATTCCCATCATGTACTTCATATAATATACATCAAGCCAAGGCCTCCCCCCTAAGGAATGGCCTCATTTGTAATCGATTGCAAATAATACTAGATTCGTTCAATGCCCCGTGATTTTTCCCCTTTTTCAAGGATTTTTCATGTAAAAATCTTGGTGTCTCATAAATGCTACACCCTCTTTTTTATCTGTATGTGTGCTAGATCTCCGTACAACGCTAAGACGCTAAATTTTATTTTTCTCTACCGCCACAAATACTCTAGGAAGTAACAAAGCATATACTTTTCAATCAAAGTTGCTTTCAACAGGCATAATAGTAAAGTTGTTTTCTTCCCAATAACTTTTCAATCAACTTTATAAAACATTTTAGTCATCTCAAATAAATTATAAGCTAACTTATTTATAATTTCTTCTAAAAAATAATGGTTTCTAACTTTTTGTTTTTCATTATAAGAGAGAAATAATAGTGAGAAGCATATAAGAATGAGAAACATTGCATGTGATTCCAATCTTCTCCATCGCTCCATGTGCTCCTCTTTATTCTTGCCTTGCATTCAATGCCTCAAATTAAATAGAAATCCATAAATGAGATGGAATAAAAGCAGGGCTGTGTCTTTTGTCAATTTAGCCACTTTAATTTACTCATTAGTTGAATCCTAAATTTTAAAATATTTTTTTATGATTAAACTATTTTCTTAGTCAAATTGAACTTTAATTTTATCAATTCAATTGAAATATTGATTCATCAAGTTAAAATCAATCATCATTTTTGGGATTAAATATATATTTTTACTATTTATAAAATCAGTATTTTTTTTTTAATTTATAATATGTTAATCAAAATTTAAAGAATATAATAAAGCTCTAACTCTTTAGTTCTACCTTATTAAATTTAATAATTTGATGTTTGCATGTACAAATATATGATTATTTTTTTTACTATCAGAGATAATTTTTCTTAATCTTTTTTTAATTAATCAAACAAAATAAAGTCCACTTGAACCACTAATTCTATTTTTAAATAATATTAAATTTGATTTGTTATTCTACAGAAACTATTATTAATTAATACTTATTCGCTCAAACTGAATTCATTTTCACCTTTAAAGGAATAGACTCTAGACCTATAGGAATTAATTAAGGACTGCTGGAGCTAATTTAGGCTATTTAGCTATTAAACTAGTTAACTTTTAAAATTATTTTCTTAGATTGAATTATATATAAATATGAATATTCTTACCTTCTAGAAAGTTTGAATTGGTAGAATATATATTTTACGTTTCATATTTATACAAAAATTCATCACACAAATAAAAATCGAGCTCAGTTGAAAAAAAGAATCTACTATAGAGTATGTGATACAAAAATCCTCCCTTCCTCATAGGCTAAAAATTGGATATTATTTGATAACAAATATTTTATTTTCCCTAAGAGGGAATATAAAAATCACGTGTCCAAAAATTGACAATTAATGCGTAACAATAGAGTTTTTTTTTTCTATTTTTCAAATTTCGTAACAATAGAGTTTGATTTCCTTTATAGGGTTTATAAAAAATAGGTGTCCATAAGAGGCAGTCATACCCAATAACGATGAATTGTTATGTCCGGTCACCGGACGCCCGGACACCTAATTCAGACGAGGCACGCCACCTGAATACACTGGGTCCCGGTGACATGTCGCATTTGGATTGGTATCTGGACGAATCCGGACACCGGACGTAATAAATTGCCTTGAGTAACAGAGTTAAATTTTGGCATGAGTTGAAGATGGCGGCGTTTATTAGGGATGTCAATTTTTGACACGACCCGAACCCGACCCGGAAAAATTCGGGTTCGGGTTAACCCGAACCCGAAACGGGTCGGGTTCGGGTTGAACAAATCAACCTGTTTTAAAAATTGGGTCGGGTTCGGGTTGACCCGGCAACCCGAAATTGACCCGAAAGTGACACGAAAACTCATATTTGACCCAAGAACCCGAGATTGATCCGATTTTGACCCGAAAATCGAATATTGACCCGATTTTGACCCAAAAATTAGCAATTTTTGGTCAACTTCGGGTCATTCGTGTCGGGTCGGGTTCGAATCCAGAAACCTGACCCGTTTTTAAAAACGGGTCGGGTTCGGGTTGACCCGAACAGTGCCGGGTCAGTTTCGGGTTCGACCCGAACCCGACCCGCTGACCCGAATTGACACCCCTAGCGATTATTGATGATGATCGTCGACGGTGATGATAGTTGTCATTGGCAATAATTGGTGGTGGTCGCCGATAACGATGACTAGAAAATACAGTAAAGACATTTTTAGTTCTCTCTACAAATCCTCCTCTCTCTTATATAGAGAATGTGACTATTTAAAGGCTTTAAAGATAGGCATTTTGATAATTTAAACCAAAATCTAAAACACTCCATTTGTACGGTTCATATATATTACCTTTATCATCATGAATCATTTTTTTTAGCATTCAAGTTCCTTAATGATGTTGCAATTTAGTGATTTAGGCTCGTTGGATTTGTCTCACTGAATCGCTCGATTTGACTATTAAGTATGACGAATTTTTAGTTCAGATGATCATTATTTTAATTTTAAAGGTTATATCAAGATTCATACATATTATATGATTTTTCTAGAGCCATATCAAATGAGAAACCCTGTAAATATCTTAAAATGTCCTTAAATTTTGATAGTTTATAGTCAAACATATCATGTTCAGTGGCTAAGAATATTTAAACTAATTATTATTTTTT
Source organism: Dendrobium officinale (assembly GCA_019514585.1). NCBI lineage: Eukaryota > Viridiplantae > Streptophyta > Magnoliopsida > Asparagales > Orchidaceae > Dendrobium > Dendrobium officinale. Next base: position 445,910 of record JACXSL010001578.1, read on the forward strand.
AAATTAATTATCTACAAATTATTAATTAAAATATATTTATTATCTCCTCATATGAGCTCCTATTATATAAATTATCACATAAATTATAGAGGTGTCAAAATGGGTCAAAGGGTAGGATTCAAATTCGACCCGATCTGAATATGATCAACCTAAAACTGGTTAGTTTAATAAACATATTCAAAAGTAAAACCAAACCCGACCCAATAAATCATTTTTATTAAAAAGATATTTTTATTTACTTGTTAATCCAAACATGACCCGTTTAATAAATTGGCCATAATGCATGTCACAAACTCAGCCTGCTTATTAAATTGGTTAACTCGAATCTAGATTTTTTGGATTGGGTCCAGATCAGATTGACATATTAGGTCAATTATTGACACCTCTAATAAATAAATTATTTAAAATATACTCAGTTCCCTTTGAAACAAATATCAATCAAAATTTGAAAAATAAATTTCGTGAGGATATTTTAACGTAAATCATATTAGGATGGATTTGAATGTTATCCAAATTCTACTGAGATTAGTACTCCATATCATATATCGCACTAATCTCAACATAATTCAAAGATATTCATGCCATCTTGACATAATTTTTATAGGAATATCATTCTAAATTTTTTCTCAAAATTAATTAAAAAATATGACCATTCATATTACCTAGAAAATAGTTCACATAATTGGAGGAATCTTCAAAAAAATTAACTATGGTTGTTCTTTTTTCATTGGGTGCCTTCTTTTGTGTTGTTGGTCGTTCTGTGTCACTTTGTTGGCTGATTAGTGTTCGGGTTTTTGAGGTTGTGCTTGGTTCTATTTTGGGTGGAAGTGGTGCTGGGGATTGGATTAGCGGTTGCTTCGTTCTTTTATGGGCAATGATGCTGTAAGTTTTTGCTCTCCACATGAACTGTCGAGGCTTGTTGGCAACCATTGGTGATGACTCAAGTTGTTCTATTTGGCGGCTTCTTTGTGGGTTGTTGCTGGCCCTTGCCTATGGATGGTCCTAGGCTCGAGAAATTATTATGTAAAGGTTGGACGCAGAACACCGTGTGGAGACTAATCAGAATATGCCACGTCAGCATTACCGAGCCACCGTAAAGAGCTGTGTATCTTTCTTTTTTAGTGATTGGGTTGATTCTATTCTCTTTCTTTGTTGGAATAAATTGATTCTCTAATTTTAAAAAGAAAAAAAATCTTATATATATTGCAGCCGTTGAACAGCTGTAAAAGGGCCCATACACCGAATGGTTTTTGGTGGTCTGCGGGGGAGAAAGCTTAAAAAGTTCCAAAGTTTACATATTATTGTTTGGGACTAAAGCGGCTTAGCGGTCCAGGTTCAGTTGGCTCTCCGTCTTCTCCGCTCGTCTCACATGGGCGGTCCAACTAAATTTATTAATTATTATAGACCAAATTTAAATTAAAATATTTCATAATAGTTCCTAAGATTTTTATTTATTAAATTAATTTACATAAGCAAATATAACTCACTCAATTTAGTAAGTTAATGGTTTTTTTAAGATAAATAAATAAATATCTAAATTCCGAAAATTGATGGGTGATTGTAATTAAATTGATGTGATATTTATTTGACATTTTTAATTGATTAAATTATTATATAATTCCGATAAAAAATGTGCTTCACTCATAAGGAATGACAGAATAAGCGGTGGAACTGAAAGGCAGTATAATAATTTAGGGTTGGTATTTGGTAATGAATCGACATCCAATTTATAATATATTTTTTCTAATTAAATATCAGAAAATTTAATTAAGAAAAAAAAAAGCATATTGCACATGCTTCCAACCAACAACTCATATTTTATGTTTATTTAATTATTATTATTTTAGCATTCACAATAATTTTTAAGAAAATTATTTTTCTTACAGCACCTTCAATCACCTTAACAAAAAATTTCACCCATCCGAAATAGACCTTAAGGCTTCGTTCGGGACGGCTTTTTTACTGCTTAGCTTTCAAGAATAAATTTTTTTATAGAAAGCTGCTCACTCCAACCACAATCTGAATTACCACAAGACATAAAATACTAAATAAACGAGTTAAAGGATAACAGTAGCTCATCTTGGTCTATTGGTTGGGAGCTTTGAGTACCAACGAGCTCCCAACCACAAAATCTTGGGTTTGAATATTACGTATGTTATGTGTGTATGAATTTATCTTAATTAGCCTAATTGACCAAAAAAAAGTAAAAGGATAATTAAAATTTAGTTAGGTATATAAATGATTAAATACATTTTAAATTTAAACTTTATATTTATAATTAAAAAATAATCATTTGATATTTTTTATATTAATATGAATTTTTAAACTATTCCATAAAAGATTAAATAAAAAATCATAATATCTTAGCTATAAAAAATTTTGTTAGTTAGTCTCATATTGAAGAAGGCCTTAATAAATTTAAGGAATTAATTGTGATGAACATAGCAAGTGTGGTGGGAGGGGAAGAGTGACATAAAGTCAATATATAGATGATTGAGGATAATTAGTATATCCTCTTTTTTTTTTTGGGTAAACGTATATCCTCTTTCATAAAAGGAATAGAGAGATTGAACAACCATAGTTGACAGGTGATTGGAGGCAATCAAAAGATCAGATCTTCTCTTGAAAAGGTAGGGGTGACTTAAATATTGTGATGTTGGACAAATCTTAGAATAATGAAACATCTAGTTGGAATTCTAGGTGGTGATTAGAGCTTTGAAATTTTGTATGACCTAAAGATTTTGTCTTTATCTCAAATTTTCAAACCAATAAAATTGTGAAATATTTATATTTTTTGATTTGACATAGCATTTTAGTCATTTTTTATTGAAAGCTTTCATATTTTTCGCAATCATTATATATTCTAAATTATTATAAATGTTAGATGCGAAGGAAGTGGTTTGACACATGTTTGCTTGGTAGAAACGACCATGAAATATGAAGCAGCGGCCTTGCAAATAGTGATTGCTTGAACGTAAATATGTAATCTTGACATTGAGAGTATATTTTGATGTGGAATTCAATACGATTTTATGATGACGTCATGGTGGATGAGAAAAAGTTCTCATTCTTAGAGACAATGATAGCTAGTCTTTGAACATTGAGACAATGAGAAATTGCTAAAAGGGAACAAACTATTATGATTCAATTGTTGGAATATCATGACAAAGAAAGGATTTAATTTATTGGTAACTCCAAAAATCATCTGAGAGAGATGCAGAGAAGTGTAACATATTTGAACAAATTTATTGTATACACACATATGCCCTCACGGGTGTTTAGCGGATAGCTAGTGAGCCATGGCAGAGGAACGACTTGTCCTCAAGGGGGGTGGGGGGCACCTAACTAACTCGCATAACGATCCAAGAGGAATCACTCATATATACCAAGCTCACATAATTAAAACTCGCCCATAGTGATCAACAAGCACTACTCGTGTGGACCTTTTAGGGAGCTCACCCTCTATGGGGCGAATAGGGGATTCCTCACCAAGCTAGTAGCCCACCACCCACCACATACTTAGACCACTATATCAATTACTCACTCCCTCTCAGAGCAACCTCAAGCACTCGCTCTCTCACCAAGTGACCATTCTCAACAAACTCACTACGGGAAAGCACCTACTTATGGACTCTCAGCCTACCTCACTACGACCATCAAATTCTCAACTCTCATTCTTGTGATAACATCTCACTCACCTATATCTTCTAAGAGAATACAAGATCTCCCACACAAGTTGTCAGCAATACCAACAAACTCACAAATTGTTGATCCCCTTTCATCCAAGCATTACACAAAGACTAACCCGAGCGCACTTGCCTTCGTTCATTCAGCATTATTGAGCTTGTCTAGATGCAACTTGATGAAGCCTTCCGATCACGCTCTCCTTCAACCGTTCAAGATCAGGGGGCATGTGTCTAGGGTAGCTAGTGTGTAGCATTGTAGGGGTATTATTCTTGGTAGTGTTGTATTTTAAACTTTTTGTAATCTCTCTTGTACCTCTCAAAACCTTTTGAAAGAGCGGTGATGACAAATATTTTGATGTACTTTTAACTGATATTAGTAGATATTTTGCTAGTTTGAGATATATAACTTTCTTGAGCATTCTACATAACTTTCCTCTACTCTCTCAACTCCCTCCATTCTCACAAGTCAAGCTCGCCCAGCTCATAACTTCGACCTTTTAGAAAGATCTGTTATCTCCCACTGATAAATTTAAATTTAATACTTATATCATACATTCACTCATATCTAATATCTCTAAATAATGACTATTTATAAAAAAAACACGACTCTTAAAAACTCAATAACAAACAATATAACTCTAACTCAATTCAATTATATATTACCAATATTATATACCTAAATCAATTTTAGATCCATAAAAAATATCACCAATAATAATATTCTGAGAATATTATATACATATCATAGTATATAAATATTATTTAATTTTTAATATTTACTTATATAATCTGGTTTATATATAAGAAAAAAAAAAACAAAAGTAAAGTGCAATGTAGCTAGCGCTCTTGTGGATTTATAGCTAACTATCTCCAGCTATTGAATGACGAAAATAGCGATCATTACTTGTCCATTACCAAATTTACAGCTCCAAATGCGACAGCGAGGTGATCTCTTTCCAGAAATTGACACATTCTCCCGTTTTTCTTTAAGAAATTAAATAAATAATCATACAGCAGAATTTCCACGAGATCTCTCTCCTGATGCTGAGCTGTGACTATCGCCAATTCAGCACTGAATATATATATATATATATATATATATATATATATATATATATATATATATATATATATATTTTTTTATGACGAGGAACCGTGCACTGTCACACCCATTTTCGTCGAGCGCGCTTGGCGGTCCATAAACCACGGCCAACCTAATGGGCCACCCAGGTCACAAACCCAAAGCCGGCGTTTTGGAGCCCCCACTTAAGGACCGACTGCTGCTCGAGGGAATAAATTGACAGCGCCACACTTTGAAAATGACAGAATATTTTAATTAAGCTGTTTGGATATTTAGGCTTTTATTTATTTTACTTATAAACTCACACACAATATATATGCAAGTTTGGAGTCCAAATTTTTTTGATTGATAGCTAAATATTCCAACTAATAGGTCAAGATGAGTTTTGTGATAATTAACTTTGCAATTTGCACGAATCTACTTTATATATCATCAAATAAGTATCATGACCGGGCACAAATCTCGAGGAAAAATTTGAGTTGGAAACTTAAAAATTTGAATCTGAGATTATCTGAACTTTGATTTGAGCAAACTTACAGTCAATTGAACATCTAAAAATTACGAATCAAACGACACCAAATTTGACTCAATCCGAGCTCAAATAGGTCCAAATCAAAGACCCGAAGTGTGTTTGGAGTGTTCAATCCATAATTTCAATTACCAAACAGTTTCCAAAAGTGACATGCTTATGGTCAAATCGAGTGGCTCGACGAGACAAATCCAACGAGTCCAAGATCGTCAATTCTAATATTGTTAAGACATTCAAATGCTTAATAAACAGTCAATGATCAAATGATTCGACATGGGTCGGAATGGGAACGGGTCGGAATGGGAACGGAGAAATATTTTTCTTCTCAGATCAGCGGAAATATGGAGGTTTGGGAGAAGATATTTTGAAAAAGCTATCAACAAAATAATAATTTTTTCGCCAATTCAAGCCCGACATGAAGAAATTACGGCCAAACAAACAAGGCCTATATCAGCCACAACTTTTTTCCAACCACTTCTACACAGACATAACTGTCGTTAATCACTTCTATAATTACATAAATTTGTACACTAATCAATATAATTATATCTAAACCTTAAAAATAAGCAACTAAAATAATATTATCAAATAAATCCCTCGTCAGAATAAAATATTTATCAATATCTATTTTTTTCTTACAAAGGAGACGAGCATCTAGTAAGTAAACACGATTACAGTTAGGCGTAACTGCTCTTCAAATTAAGCAGAAGATTGCTCTTAGCTGTCTGACAATGATGTTTTAATTAATAACGGAATCAAATCTCTCGCAACAAATTAATCTGAACCATTAATCGTTTAAAAGACAATTAATTAGATATTAAATCAGCAAAATATACAAAGGAATTGAATGAGATTATTTAAGAAAACTAAAATCATTACAATTACATCACCATTAATTAATAATTAGAGCTCAATAGGAAAACATCGGAGAACCGATGATTTCTTCTTTTTTGGGATTCTGAACTGAGCTTGAAGCTTCGGAAAAATTACTCATAAAAACCAACTCGGCAACGCTGCGGGGAGAATTCTCCGGCGGTGAAACTTTCAGCATTCGTAGAAATGGACGAGCTCGTCGAGCGAATCCGGCTGAGGGTCGGCGTTCTCGAGCATCCACAGGAGGTGCTCGAAGAGCACCACTTCGCAGCCGACGACAGTGTCGCCGCCGCCGCCGGCGTCGGCACCGCTGTCAGAGCGCTCAACGAGGTTCTGGAAGAGTGGGTGCTCGACGAGGTCGCAGTTCACGATATAACGCCGGCGAGATTTTCCGACGTATACGGGATGGAATCCGGCGGGTACATCGTCGCCGTGGAAAGACGCAGCATGCCACGCGTCGTCTTCCTGCGAACGGTCAGATCCTCCGCCACCGGTGCGGCTGATGAGGTTAGATGAGTTCCACCGCTTTATCATGCACCTGAGCTTCTTCAGCTTACCGTTCTTCGCCATCGCCGGTCTGCGATCGAACTCGGATGGAGGATAGTTTGAAGGATGGGGAAGAGGTACATGAAAGAAGAGAAATAACTTATTTATATCAAAAGAAGTAGATGGGGCCCACTTTCTTGGGTTGCCAGCTTGGCCTCAATGGCAGCTAGCACAGTAAAAATCTATCAATTATCTTAAATAAAATTCATTTTCTTAATTATTAATATGGAATATTAAATAAGAATATATATATATATATATATATATATATATATATATATATATATATATATATATATATATATATATATATATATATATATATATCATGGCCCGTACTTGATTGAACCCCACTTAAGGAAGAATTATTACGTCCTCCGACCGGATGCAGAAGAACATCCGGTTGTAGGCAAAATCACGCCTATACCGAGGTGTACCAAGTTTTTTGAAAAAAGTTCCTTACACCAGACGAAATAAAAGTTCTCACTTAAGATATGCTGCCGCTTGAGCGAAATTGAGCACAGGTTGGGAGTTCCCAAGTGTACTCGTTCCCCAACCAAACTAAGCACCGATGGGTTACCTTATATATTTGAAAACTTCCCTTTTATTTATTTGACTCATATTGACTATTCTTATATAAGTTAGTTTAATTCTAGAGTATCATATTATTCTAATTTATTTCAAGATTATATAAAATAGATTCAAAATAGTCTCTCATATTATAATTCTAATATAAAATTGAACCCAATAAATTATTTAGAATTAATTTTGTATTACCGAGAGGCTAAGGCTTAATTTGGGAACGCTTTTTTATTGTTTTCTAAAACGGAGTTTTAATACAAAAATAAAAAATTTTGTACAAAAACTCAATTTTAGAAAGCAGTAAAAAAGCCGTCCCAAACGGAGCCTAAATATTCATTTAGGAGCTTTTTGACTACTTGTTAAAGCAACTTTTTAGCTTTTTTTATTAAAAACTAATTTATAAAATAGTATGAAAGATATCTCAAACAAAATCTAAATTGTAATAACATTATACTCTGAGACTAAAGTAATCATTTATGAAAAGTCATGGACTATTTTGAAATTTAACTATATTAACATATAAAAATAATTTTGATAATTTATATTTTTTTATTAAAAACTTAAAATTAAAGCCATTCATGAATCATTTATTATTTGAATACATACGTACGGAATGATATAAATAAAGCCAATTCCATATACAATAAAATGATAGATAATCATACCAATTTTTTTCATTTGAGAGGTTTAATTTTTCCATTTGAGCGTGCGGAATTTTATCTCACTAAGACCAAGTAAATTTGTGTATTTACATCATATAGAATTGTGCGTGCTGGACGCCTATGTAAAAACAATAATCAGATTAATTATCAAATTATAGAATTTTAAAAATATCATTAAAAATATATTAATTTGATCGAGTAAAAGGAGCATTCCTTAGATAATTAAATAAGTTAATAACGTGGCATAGGTCTTGGGGTTTTTAGAATAAAAAAAATTGTATGAAGCTTCTTTTCTATTTTAATGAATATAAAAAGTATAAGAATAAAAATATTCACTATAAATTAATTAATATAATATAACAATTTCATCGTTAATAACATTATAATTTCTTATATTTTTTACATTGACTGTTTGTCTTTGGTATACGTATGCATATATAAGTTTTTTATTTTTAATAAGGCAAGATCTATGACATCATAAATGGACACAAATCTCAAATCATAAAGAAATTCCTTATATATAACTGCACAATATCATTTTCTTTGCATTTAGATTCGTGTGTATCATCATTAATGAACATAGATCTTATTATACAATTAATTAAAAAAAAAACATCATTTTTTTAGAATGTTAGAACTCATTGCGAATAAATCCACACACACTTCAAATTCGCAAGATTTAACTCTTAGTTAATTATCAAAGCTCTCAACCAACACATCAAATTGAGTTGCGTCATTGAGGATTTCTGTCTAAGATCATCTCTAACTGAAATCCTCATTTTACACTCCAAAATACAATAATACTTTAAAATACAGTAATTCATCTCCTACTGAGCTTCATTTTTAAAATAAAAAAGAATAAACCAAGTATATTCTTTCTCCAACCGGAAAAAATGAAAAAAATTATTGACATTGCACAGTTTGCCTCGCGCAAAATGGTGTTGAATCTGACGTTCGATTGGAGCTCCGCGGCCATTGCAGACTCTTGTTTGGGATTCAGTTGGAAATGCCCTAACTAGTTAAGCCTTTTGTTGTTGTATTCTCTATCTTCAATGGATGGTCCAAACTTGGCAACTGGGTGGCGATTATTTTCTTCCATTTTGGAGTAATTTTCATTTTCTGATTGCTTGGAAATTTGCAGCTTACAATGATATTTTATGCTTTGTGATTGTGGATCTTGACTCTGTCGGCATATGTTTGTACGACCCTTTTCATTTATAGAATAAAGTCTTTGATTAAAAAAAAATAATGTACAAGATTTGCTAGGAGTCTAACTAGCCTCTATATTCATGGGCGGATCCACCCTAGTCTTAGGGTGGGCAAATGCCCACCCTCAAATTTTTTTTTTTTTTTAATATTTATAGGAGTTTTTTTGGAATATTTTGATATTTTAGGCATTTCCCCCCCCCCCCCCCCAAAAAAAAAATATTTTTTGCCCTAATTTTATCAATCATAGGCATTTTTGTCCATCCCCACAAAAAAAAATTTTTTTTGCCCACCTTGAAAAAAGAAGCTGGATCCGCCCCTGTCTATATTGGCCTTGTTTGCTTTATTTGGCTGTAAAAAATTTATATGTGGCCATGTGATTGATACTTGCCTCTTTTGTTGTTTAGAGGAGCTTAGAGATTGATGAAATATATAAAATTATCATGCATGCATGCATGTTGCTTCTTTATGGCTTAAAAACCAAACATACTAAAGTAACAAAAAAATTTATTATAAACTTATTTAACAGCAAATCCAAACAACTTCTAAAAGCACCTTACTCTGAAGTCTGAACCAATGAGCACTGATGCCTTAGACGATAAGAAATTTGTAAGCACTATCTTAAGCCATCTGATTGAAATCACCGAAGGAAAAGAGCAAAGGAACCACAGACAATAATTGTGTCGGTGGGTGCTTAGTTCTTTATTAGTTCAATCAATCAGAACAGTATAGTTGAAGGAATTAATTAATGGCCTGTAAGCAAATAAAACAACTTTCTTAATCATCTAATTTGTCTTCATTAAGACACTTAAATAGATTTGGCTAATCCCGAAGAAAGAAACCTGGATTGTTTGAATGATCTGGTTTTTCTTAGGTTTCGTTTAGGATGACTTTTTTATTGCTTCTTAAAATAATTTTTACACTAAAAAGTTATTTTTAAAAACAGTAAAAAAATCGTCCCAAACGAAGCCTTAGTTTGATACTCTGATCATTCATAAAGCGAGTTTCTCTTTACTTTATAACGAGAAACTAGTTGCAAAAATCATGGTGCTAGCCATAAAAATTAGTAAATTTCTTTAAAGCTGAAGAAGGTGTTGTCAAATGTTTGAATAATTCCTTCTTCAACTACTTGAATTGTTTTGGTCAATTAAGACAAATTCACACACACATTACATATGCAAAACTCGAATTCAAGACCTCTTGGTTGGTAGTCAAAGCTCCCAACCAATTAACCAAGATGAGCTGCGTGCAAGGACTAAATTTGAATTTGAGGCAAGTGCTACAGAGATATTAAGATAATTTTCTAAATTTCTAAAATGAGATGCGTGGATTGCGAAAGAATTGCTCATCTTTAGTTCTACGAATGTGTTGAGATGAGTGGCGCATATTCATTTTAGGAGATATATTAAAATGAGGGGTAGAACTCTCAATTATATTCTATTTTGTAATGGCTTCATGAATACATGAATAAAGAAGAGGAAATCATTTGCTCGATATATAGCTTAGACGATTTGGTTTGAGGATGATGACAATCTCCATAATAATGACTCCATTGTAGGTTTAGTTTGAATATGAATTTGAAAGCCTTAGCTAGTTGTATGAAGGACAAAGATTGCTTTGATCATGGAGCCATTATTAAGGGATAGAGATTTGTGTGGCTTTATAATTATGGACTAAATTTTAGGTTAGGTGACCTAAAAGTAGGCTTAATTTATGCATAGGGCACCTCCATGATTGAAATTTTAGGTTAGTTTATGACTTTTTACAAACTCTCAATGGCTATGTAAACATCCTCATAAATGTTAAGGCCTATGTAGATTCATTAATTGTTATCCGACATATCCCCAATAAACAACTATTCTACTGTTGCCTGCCCTTTTTTGTGTATATATATATATATATATATATATATATATATATATATATATATATATATATATATATATATATATATATATATATATATATATATTATTATCAATATTACACTATAAATACAACTTATAAATATTAACAACATAAATCATCATCTTGATTAGGGTCAATTTTGGATAAATGGGTCGGGTTCGGGTTGAACCCGAACCTGACATGACATTATTCGGGTCAACCCGAACTCGACACGATTTTTGCAAACGGGTCAATTTTCTGGAACTGAATTACCCGGTGCCAACAAAAAACTCTTGTTTTAGGGTCCAAAAACAGGTCAATCTCTGTTTTTCGGGTCAAATACGGGTCAATCTCGGATAGTCGGGTCAAAAACAAATTTTCATGTTAAAATGGGTCAATTTCGTGTCAAGGGGTCAACCTGAATCTGGCCCGTATTTTCAAACAGGTTGAATTGTTGAACCCAAACTCGATCTGTTTAAGGTTTAGGTCAACCCAAACCAGAAATTTTCGAATCGGGTTGGGTCCAATATTGACACCCCTAATCTTAATGTATTCTGTTACTTTATCCTTTCATTCACTATGTTGTTGACCACTCTTGGGGATTATGATTTTTTCATCTCTAGTTGTTCAATCACTCCAAATAGGAACAAACAACTCAATAATGACTTCATGTGCTGCCTTTGTCTCCTTCTCATGAGCTAAGACATATCACAAGCAAAAGGCATATCACTCGCCATTCTCTTCCAATGCATCTTCTCTTTCATTGAGGATAAATTATTCTGTGTGGAGACCGGACGCAAAATATTTTCTGGAGATCAACCAGAATGCGCCGCATTCGTAGTATCGATACTAAGCACAAAAATGATGCCCTCACAGAATAATTAATCCCCATTGAGAGCCACATGGCCCCTTTGTAAGGAAAATACCTCTTTTCATTGTCACACCAGAGAAGAAATTTTTATTATTTTCTTAAAAACATAATTTTTAGTGTGGGCCATGCACATCACCTCCTCTCTCTTTCTCTTTCTCTTTCTCTCTCTCTCCCCCCTCTCCTCGCCTCTCCTGATTTTTCTAGAGGCTTCTGCAAACAGGCCACGGCATCGGCTCTCCCGCTGCTGAGACTTCTCTGGAACTTTCGTCTCGCTTTCTTTAAATTCCTCACAACCGTCGTCGAACAAACCCTAATTTAAGAAAACCATAATAACAGCGTTAAAGTTTCATCGAAAAAATGATTTTTCTGCCAGACTCGCTTCATATTGATTCGGGTATCAGCAATTTGCTGCACATACCAGAAGCCCTCGAGAAGATGGCGGCATTTCAGCCAGCTCGGGGCCATGACGGCCAACGTATCTACGACGGTGGTAGCCGCGCCGGAGATGATGGGGGGATTGGCAACGTGCCGGTTGACATTCTCGAAAACGCTAATAACTATACTTTCTTCTTTGACGTTCCCGGCCTCCCGAAGTCGGAGATCCAGGTTAGTGGCCAATGAGCAAATTTTAGGCGGGGAAATTAGGGTTTTGTTCTGTTTTTTCGTCAGGGGTTAGGGTTTTATAGTTGAATGTTTATTGGCTGGTTTAAGATTCAATTCAGCCAAGTGGTTTTTAGGGTCTCTTAAATTTTGAGGTTTCTTGATGTGCAGTTGCAATTTGTTGAAGAAAATAGCGGATTTATTCGTTTTATTTGTTTAAAATTTTGTGTGAAATAAAATATTTATATCGGTTTTTTCTTATAGGCACTGAGATCAACAAAGTTATTTTCTATGTACTTAGCTTAATTGAATCTTCTTGTTGTGATTTTAAAGGTGAACCTGGAAAACGAAAATATACTGGTTGTTAGGAGCAACGGGAAGAGGAAGAGAGAGGACGGAGAGGAGGAAGATGGTAAGTATCTGCGGCTGGAGAGGAAGGCGTCGCCACCGAGGTTTACAAGGAAGTTTCGTCTACCGTATGACTCTAATGCTTCTGCGATCACAGCTAAGTGTGAGGACGGCGTGCTGACGGTGGTGGTGGAGAAGCTGCCGCCGCCGCCAGAGCCGAAGACGGTGGAGGTGACGGTGGTCTGAGAGGGGATCGGGGTACTCGGAATTTGTAGGTTTTTAGGGTTTGTCAAGGTATCGGGAGGGTGTTCTCTGTCTTTGTCTCTCAGTTTATTTTTGTCAAGGAATGGTCATTATGTAGTTTGCTTGTTGTGTAATTAGGTTCGCTTCAAAGAGAAGTGCTTTGACGCCTGTTTTAGAATTTAAAATATTTTAATTATTGGATGAATTTTATATAATATAATTAAATTATTGAATTAATTTTAAGATTAATGTAATATAAATTTTAATTTATTTTAATGCATGTTACTCATTTTAAATCTCTTAATGGAGAAAAAATGTAGCTATGATGCCCACGTTTGATTGGAACTCTCAGCTAGAGGTGTGAGCTAGCTAACTCGACTCGTTAATGAGCTCGCGAGGCGAGCTTGAGCCTACAATCGAGCTCATATGATAAACGAGCTCGAGTTCAAGCTCAACCCGTATAATATTATATTATTTTTTTATAATATTTGAAAGCTTATGTTATTAAAAAAAATCTATCCGCAGCTACAATTTTTCAATTGAGCTCGATCTCGTGCTCGAGCTTGTCAACAAGCTCGAGCTTGGTATTTTCTAAACGAGTCGAGCTCGAGCCCACTTATCGAGCTCGAACTCGAGCTCATTAAGGATTATATAAGCCAGGCTTGATAAGGAAATACTCGACTCGACTTGTTTTACACCCTTACTCTCTCAGCTGACTCAATGCAAAAGAGAAGGGGACAAGGCAACTTGCCTCAACGAGTGCAAATTATTAGGCGTGGACATCGGACATAGAGAATCATTAAGATTTTTTTTTGCTTATAGTAAAAGCGTAGTCAAAGCACAACTGTTATAGTAATTGTATTTTAACTGCGTTTTTAATATAGATAATTGTATTTTAACTGCGCTTTTAATATAGATAAAAAGAAATTTGGATGTATTACTCTGATAGGTGTTCGAACCTAATAATTGAATTGAGGAGAGATTATTTTGTGAGAACACCACAGATGAGAAGAACAATTTTTTGTGCTTTTTTTTCTTTTTTTTTTTTAGGGAAAATGATTTTTTTTTTTCATAGAGAAATCCAATGGTTCTTTCTTTCTGGTGTCGGCGTAGAATAATTTCTTCTCAATGAGAAAATGCATAACACAGATAATTTCCTAGTTTAAAAAAAAAAAAAAAAACAGAAAAAGAAAAAGTCATCAGACATTAAGGGCGTCACAGGTTTTCTTAAAAAATAAAATCCAAAATTCATCAGAGAGTGTATAAATCAGTTGGAAGTCTGGACGAGTGATTTGTTCTTTGATTTTTAAAATGTTAAAATTTCTATATAATTAATAGCTTACATGAAATGTGATTTATAAGACTTTATTTCTGTTTATTTAAAACTAATTAAAAAATAGTACATAGCCATACAGAATTATATATATAACAGCTCCATTAGAAAAAAAAAAAAGCAACATAAAGAAATTATGCTAAAACCTAGAAAATAGCATGGAATGAGGATTGAAATGGGATTCAGAGTGAGAAGATCAAATAGAAAAATAAAGAGTTTAAAACAGATAGCTCCATACACTAGCAATTTAGGTTAGATTTAAAACAATTTTCTTACTAAGTAGTTTTTTAATACAAAATTTTCTAGTTAAAAAAAGTGTTAAAAATTGCTTTAAAAAGTACAAAATCATTCCAAACAAGATCTTAGTTGCTTGAGCAAAAAAAAAAAAAAACTTCAATAATAGAATAGCAGTTCAATGAGGGCATCAATATCCCACTTAAACTAAAAATACCAAGCCACCAAAACAAAATAGAGGCAAAGAAGAAATTATTTTGTGCGGATTGAGACCAATCAGAATGCGTCATGTCATCCCCTGCTTGGTACTTGGCTTTGTATTGCTGACGTGACTCATTCTGGTTGATCTTCGAACGATAAACTACGGTCAGCACCCACACAAAATAATTTCTTGATAAGAAGGCAGTGATACAAGAAGATATACGTCCAAAGGATAGTCAGGGCCAGAGCAAAAAAACATGGCAGCACAATAAAACCCATCAAATATAAATGCCAACATGAATTTCTGTAGTATAATGAACGCATTACATTTTTTCCCACTATTACATTTTTTTCTACTTGGAGAAACAACAAAATTAATGTAAACTTCTGTACAACCCACAGGCTTCTCAAAATTGAATATATCAAAGGATTCACCTACCAAAACCAAGGAAAATTTCATTGATCAAAACACTATCTATACAAAATCTCTATAGATTTCTAGCTTATCAGCATTCCCTAGCTACCCCATTGGGTTTCACACTTCTTCTCACGCCAAAACTGACCTGCAAAACTGTATGTCACAAGTACACTATTCCCGAATAGGTCTAGAGATCTTATGTGCTGGCTTTGGGAAGAAGTAGATGGCCAATATGGCGCAGAAGCTTAGGCCAACAGCTCCATCAAATGGATGCCAAGGATGGAGGCTGGCAAGCCAAGGAGGAGTCTTGGCCCTGTAGGACAAAAAATTGCCGTTCTGAATGACAAAATTGGCAGCCATTAAACCTGTGCGGATGCCAACAGGGGCTGCAAGCTTGCCATGAGCTTTTTCCTTGATGCCAAAGAGAAATATAGATAGGAGAAGGAATCCTGGCACCGATGAAAGCGATCTGCAAAGGGATTCATAGAAACAGATTATGAAACTTTCAGACTATAAAGCTTTTATGCTGTCATGTTTAAGAATGTGCTGCTTATACGGTGAAAATGATCTCTCAAGTATGGGTCAAAACCAGCTCAAATTGAATTAGGATTGATGGGTCAAAACCAGGTCAAATTGAATTTGAATTGAGCCAAATATGAATTGAGGAAGGTAGCTCGATTGAAGAACTTTACATTTTATAGTTTGCATTATCTAGATGCACTGAGGTTATATATGTGAATCCAAAAAATGAAATGGATTCATATGTAAAAATGAACCATAGCTCTCTTCTTTCAATGGATTTGTAACACTTCAATTTATGGAAAATGAATGATGAATGAATAGAGTTTTTCGTAGCAATTCATGCAACCTTTTTAAGATGGGTTCAAAAGTATGGCGTGTCAGCGTATGCTATCTTAGATGCCAAGTGCTTCCTTCTTCCTTGTCAGGGTCTAGGAACCTAAGTTATTGTTATTAACGTTCTCTTTCTAATTCTTCCATCTTCCCTCATTATTCCACAGTTCTTCGTGTGCTACAGCTACTCCCTACCACCACCTGCATTAATAAACCAACCACTCTCCTTGCACATGCCACCCGGCAATTCCAATATGAAGAAATTGTTTAGGAGAAAATTGAATTCAAATTTTATACCTTGGAACCATTATATACATATATATATATATATATATATATATATATATATATATATATATATATATATATATATATATATATATATATATATATATATATATATATATATATATAATCTAATTAACTATAATAAATAGAAGAGGAAAGTAATTTCATCTAATTGATTTTAATAATTATATCCCACGAATCTTCAAATCAATCCCACAAATCTTGATGTCAGAAGAATAAATCTCCAACTGCAGCCCACAGATTGCTGACCTGTCAAAAGCCGTGGGCCCTATCCTCGTCATGTGATTCAATACTACCCCTCAAGTTGGGTTGTACAATCCTAACTTGCAAACAAACTTGTCAAGCGGAGAGCTTAGTAGTGCCTTTGTTAAAACATCGACAAGTTGTTCATCAGTTGGGGTATATACAACTTCAATTTCTGAGTTCTCTATATTCTCAAATATGAAGTGTCTATTAATGGTAACATGTTTTATTCTATCATGATGTACTGAATCCTTGACCATACTGATTGTTGCTTGATTGTCACATTTCAACTTTATCGTGCCTTTAATCTTTATTTTCAGTTCAATCAATACTTGTCTGATCCAAATACCTTCAATAATAGTAACTGCTAATGCTCTCAGTTCAAATTTTGCACTGCTTTTGGAAACAACAAATCACTTCTTGCTCCTCCATATCACTAGGTTCCCCCACACAAATAAACAATATCCTGTGGTCGATCTACTGTCAACCTAGCTTCCTTCCCAAGCTGCGTAAGAATGAAGGATCAATTTTCTATCTTTATTTTTCTTGAATAATAGCCCTTTTCCAGGAGTGTTCTTGAGATATCTCAAGATTTGATATATTGCCTCCATATGCACCTTCATAGGATCACTCATATATTGGCTCACCATGCTCACAACAAACCCAATATCTGGACAGGTGTGGGAGAGGTACATAAGCTTTTATACCAAACATTAATATCTTCCTTTATCTATTGGAACCCCCTCATTTTCTATCCCAAGTTTCTTCTTAAGATCCATAGGTGTACTGGATGGTTTACATACGAGCAGGCTGGTCTCCTTCAATAGATCTAAGGTATACTTGCGTTGGAAAACAAATATACCTTTGCTTGATTGAGCTACCTCCATACCAAGGACATATCTAAGTGATCCTAGATCCTAGATCTAAGTGTCAATCTTCTCCAAATTCAGTTCCTGAAAAATACATACATTATTTGAGGAAATTGTTAAGCAATACTATAATAGGTCAATTTGCTAATGGAAATCAGATTATAGGAGAAAAAGTTGTCGGAACTAGAGTAGGTCTCTTTAATGGGCCGTCTCTTAAAGAAGAAAGTTATGGAGTTGATGAGCCAAGACATGATATAATGATTCTCTGCTTTCCATTTTCTATAGAGAGGATCAGTTTGCGGTGGTGTAGTAGCTTCACCAGTGAGATAGTCCTATTTCCCTCTCCTGCAAATAAACATTCTCACCGATTGAGACCACTGCAAAAAATTTTTCCCTTTAAATCTGTGATTTGTGACGAGAGGAAGAGGAGAAGAGTTGTCTACAAATCCAACATTTCTAATGTTTGAACTGGTAATATTTGGGTAGGAGAATGCGATCTCGCTATCTATGGAGATGCTTGGGTTTCCTCAGTTGAAAGAGAAGATGAATTTTGAGCAAAGGCTACCGGTGCTTGAAGAGAGCTATCGACAGGATGATGGAGAGTTACAGCCGGCTGAAGGTTGGAAGAAATGGATAAAGGTTTTTCGTTGACACTTAGAGAAGGCTTAGAATTTTCCTAAGCTCTGATACCGGGAAGAAATTTTTTAGGGGAAAATTGAATTTGAATTTTATTCCTTGAAATCATTATATATATATATATATATATACATACACACTAGGAGAATAAATAGAAAAAGAAAGACACTTAATTTCATTAATCATAATAAACAAAAGATGAAAGTTATTTAATCTAATTGATTCTAATAATTATATCCCATGGATGATGGAATCAATCCCACAGATCTTGATGTCAGAAGAGGAAATCTCCAATTGTAGCCCATAAATTATTGACCTGTCAAAGTTGTGGCCCTCCATTGATGTGTGATTCAACACAATATCTCCCTCTTATTTTTAATTTTCCTAATTACCCCTTCCTTTTACCTAAAAATACTCCCTTCTTATTTTAATAAAACAATCATCTCTTTTAGTATGTCACATCATATCCCATCAATCTCGCCCTCTTAATCCACACATGGCCCCTTTTCTCACAATATCTTCCAGCTCAGATGGACACAATCTCATTTTCTCTTTCCTAACTAATTAATATTCGCATAAAAAACTATCACCTATTTAATAAACCTTCCCCTCCGTAAACATCCCATCAACTCCTATCGCTCACCAAACATATGTATGAAAGCTACAACTTACCTGAGTTAAATTTTATTTAATAAGTTGAATATTTCAATCTCTAATTTAAATCAGAATGCTTAATCATAAATTTATTAAAAAAATTCTCAACATTTATTACTCCAATTAATGAATAGTTAATCATCTTTTAAACCTCTAAAAACATGCCGTTTTAGCCAGTGGAATAATTAATCATGCCTTGATACGTATTTGGAAATCCTAGTCTTTTTTTATGTCTTTTAAAATTTCATGTCAATGTGCTGAGGTTCGTATTTTCTTTATGAGATCATGCAAGGCTATAGACCACAGCTACAAAAGGCATAATTAAAAGTTTATAAAATAAAATTAGGATTACATAATTAAAAGACTTGATTAAAAAATATTAGAAATGACTTTTGTTTATTAGATTTGAATGAGAATTTAACTCTTAATAGGACACAATAAAAAAAAAATGATTCAAATTGTCAACCCCACATAACGTGATAAAGACTTGATATTGTTGTTATGGTGAAAATGCCTTCATATATTCTTCTCCTATAATGAACTGATCAAAGAAAATTATTGTCTCGTCTATTCAGTTTATTTTATAATTATGCAGCAAAATATGAGGGTTGCACCATTATAACTTTTTCAATCGTGTAAAATTTTTCAGGTGACAAAATAGAGGTTGCCTATATGTAGGATCATCAAGCCATATGTAAATAAAAATGATTTTGAATGAAAAGGAAAGTTGATTGAAAATAATAACAAGATCATGCTGGACAAAGAATGGGAAAAAAAAAACTTACAGCTAGCTGTAAGGAAGAACAGAACAAAATGCACAAGTCTGAGGGCTTACCTTTGAATTAGAGCAAAGACGATCCCAGAAATCATTATAGCACGATAATATCCCATTTCAACGGCTATCTCCTCAGCCAACCAAGACCTGAATAATAATTCTTCAACAACAGAAATACCAGTTGCAGACACAATTCCTTGAAATGTTAAGAGCAGCAAACTCCCATAAACTCTCAACAAAACAATAGCACCTGATGAGGACGAAGGTAGTACCGTTGTGGAAGCAAAAGAAACAAAACCTAATAATGCATTAACTGAATGAATGCATGAGACTATCATAATTCCTCCAACCAAACCCTTAAGAAAATCAAAAACCTGCAAGAAGAAGAATAAATCAAAACAAATTCTCTGTTGTTGAGTTGTTTTTAAAGGTTATCAAATATTCTTAACCTAAAGCCAACCTTTTTATTATATAGATAAAAAGAATTTAGCCAAAATTAACTCATTTATCATATAGATCATGTGATTTTTTTTTTATCAATATGACCCATTTAACCCAAACACAATCCATTTTAACACAAAAATGACCAGTTTAACTTAAATCTAACACGTTTAACCCAAGCCTAAATGATAACGAGTTTTCGAGTCAACTCGAATCTAACCCAAAAATTAATCATAACAAGATTTCCAACCCAAACTCAACCCAAAAATTAATCAGGTCAACCCTAATTTGGATTTTTTGAGTCGGGTTCGGGTCGAGACGTTTATTAACAACTCCACCCTCGCCTCCCCTAAATAATTTTTTTTTTTATACATCTTTATATATATATATATATATTAGATAAAATAATAATGAATTACCGTTGTTTAATGTTTTAAAAAGCAAAAATTCAATTAATGCCCACTTCAAATCATAAAACTAATTTATGAGCCCCCGTTCAGAAATTTCCTGGCTTCTTCACTACCACGATTCAAAGTTAAATGATATTTTATAGGTATAACCCAGGAAAAATCTAAAATAAATATATCTTAAATTTCTTCGAATCCCAGCCTAACCAAAAGTTTCAATTTAAAACACTCGAATTCCAACAAGAGCAAGCTTTCAACTTAGGAACCTTAGGTCAACAAAAATAATAAATTTCCAACTTTAAAAAACCTGTTTGAACACTATATGTAAGCCTCCATTTTATTAGCTGCAATGCAAAGCTTAGAAAGATTAAGAATTCAAAATCAGAACCAAGCCAATTTGAACAAGTTTAACAAGCTAGGGCGTTTTGAGCGTCAAAATTGGGCAATTTTTATGTCAAGAGATTCATCCTATTAAGTCAGTCTGAGTGATGGGGAATCTGTGTAGTTTTGGCACGTTCAAACTTTGACATTCCATTCCTGAGTAAAGTTGAGTAGCTGTTCTATTCTCTGGATTCGCTATGAGATGCATGTTTCACATTAGAAATTGTGTTTGATTAAATAGGGAATTTAATGAACTGAACAAATAAGATCTCAAACAAGTTTTTTTAAATAGATGGACATATATTGAACACTGCCATTGATAGTTCCCAAGCCTTAGATGAAAAAAATAGAGAGTTGTGTTAGACAGTCAATAGCTTACATAAAACTTGTCAAATAATCAAGATATGAATTCTTTAATACATTATATTACTATTACGGTGTTCCCTATAAGTGACGCATTGTATAACTTGAATACAATAAAGAGTGTAGGACCATTGCACCGGCGCCAAGGTGCAGTGTTAAATAAACAAGGGTTCTCATATCATGGACGGGTGTGGGAAAAGAAACTATATTATGAAACTAGAATTAGAATAACAACTTGAAATATAAGTCCTCTTATAGGTAAATCAATAAACTAATAGAGATATTATGATTCATAGGATGATAAATATTCTATGTATTAAGGAAACTAAATGTGTTAGAGAAAATACTGAAGATTGATAGTTTTATGATTTAAACTATGATATTTCGGTATGAGTCGTAATTGGAATGATATAAATGTGATTATATATAAGAGTTTTGAAAGATAATATTGTAGAAATTAATAAAATTAGATATAGAAGTATGGCTTTAAAAATTGCTATAGATGCTAATATTATTAATATTAAGTGCTAATACTTCTTAAATATTAGGGAATTTTAGAATGATTTAGAAGAACTAATATAGAAGATTTCTTTTGAAGTGAGTTTTTATTGGATGAGATTTAAATAGATATGTTGGTAGAGTGATAAAAGATTTTTTAAAAGTATTCATAGTGGTGGATTTGTGTTTGGTGTGACAAACGAAGATGGAAGGACAATATTAAATTTTACTCTAATTTATAATTTTGTAATTGTTAATACCTTATTTAAAAAAAGAGACGAGCATCTCATAACTTACAACAATTCATCACTTACAAGAATGGACATAGCAAAACCAAGATTTATTATTTTCTTATAAGAAAAATATATTGTTTAGATTGCAAACATTACAAAATTATTCCGAGTATATATATATATATATATATATCATCGTTTATTAGTTTTTTTATTTGATGTAAATGGGAGAAATATGAAAAATAAAGTAAAATATTATCCTGGGATTAGATGACGGTATCTAGAGAAATTAATAAAAATATTTTTGAGAGAATAATTCAAAATCTCAAAATTTTGGTTTGTTCATTAGGAAGCTAATGTTCTATAAGGAAAAATAACTAGTGATATTAAGAATATTGCAAACCATGTACTTCGAGTATCAAAAAGAAAAGCTTCCAATAGCAAAAATAGTTGGTGGCGGAATCAAATATGCAAAAAAAGATAAAAAAATATGAACTTTGTTACAAAAATTAATTTAGATGTATAAGCTCAGAAATTAAGAAATATAAGGGGCTCATAGAAAGTCTAAGAAAGTAACTTGTGATGTAAAAAATTTAGCTTTAGTGATTTATATAATATATTAAATACTAAAAAGGATGAAATACATATGTATAAGTTAGTCAAGCAAGAAAAGTAAAAATCTATATAAGTGAAGTGTATTAAGGGTGAAGAATAAAAAGTGATTTTGTAATAAGACAATATTTAACATAGGTGAATGAAATATTTCAAAAAACTTATCAATGAAGATTGTGCGAATGCGGTTGACTTTTAGTGACCATAACATCATAAATAAAAATAGATATTTTTATTTTTATCGTTATATTAGTTAATCAAAGTTGGATAAATTTTAAAGAAAATGAACTGTGAAGAAGCAGCGGGACCTGATGATATTCTAATAAAGGTGTGAAAATGCTTAGAAGATCAAGCAATTTTTGGCATATTAACTTTTTAATATTATTTTGAAGATGTTGAGAAAATCTTTGGAGAAAGAGATCTCGAATGGAAGAAGTGGGAGAAAGGAAGAGAGCTCACAAATCTTTATTGATTTGTTCTTAAGTATACAACACATCAATTAGTATCATAACCTCAATATAGACCCAGGCTATACATACAACTATACAAAATAATATCTCATATGGAAACCAGTAAAAGACTAAAACCAACATATAAAATTATACCAAATACTAACAATCTCCACCTTAGTCCAATTTTACTATGTATAACAAAGAAAAAACCTCCATACAGTCACATGCTTCTTCTCCACCTGTTATTCACCAAAAACAACCCTAAAAAGCTTCTCCTACAATCACTAGCTCTTCCTTCACCTGCTATCCACAAAGAACAACCAAGAAAAGCCTTCTCGCCAGTTGCATCTTCTTCCTCCACCTATTTGCTCGAACTCATGTCTGCTGCGACGCCCTAGCTCCGCTTCCAATCTTGTGAACCCGTCTTTCGTGACTAGCCCGAACTCTCGTACGATCTCCTCCCTCAAGCAGCCTTCTCTCGTTCAGCTTGCCTCTCGTGTCCTAGGCCCGTCTCCAGCACTCCTGCGCCTGGCCTGGACTCCCGCACTGCACCAGCTCCCGAGCTCCAGCACCTGGTCCAACCATGCTTGCCTCCACCAGTCCTGCTTGCGCCTTGGCGTGCTCTTGCCTGCGCAAACCCTTGGTGATTTCAAAGAATAGCCTTCCTGCCGCAGTAATTCAGTCTCCAAGAATTGTTATTGCACGGTTCTTTCTGTTGAGCAAGCTTTGTCCGTTAGAAGATTTTTGAGCTCGCTTCCGCACGACGCAAGCCTGCCATCTCTCTTGCTTGATTACACGAATCAACTTCCTCCTTCCTCTTGATCTTGCTTATCCAAGCTTTGATACCAATTGTTGAGAAAATCTTTGGAGGAAGAGAACTTGAATGGAAGAAAGTGGGAAATACGGAGAGAGCTCACAAATCCTTATTGATTTATTCTTGAGAATACAACACATCAACTAGTATCAAAGCCTCTATTTATAGACCGAGGCTATGCATAAAACTACATAAAACAATAGCTAATATAGAAAATAGTAAAAGACTGAAATTAACATATAAAACTAAACCAAATACTGATAAAAGACTAAAAAATGTTAGATGAATAGAGGAGTGTGTTGGTTCCTTTTTTTAAATAAAGGTGATGCACAAGAGTGTGAAAAATTATAAATGAATTAAGTTAACATGAGACACATTAAAACTATGGGTGAGAGTAATTGAGCATAGGTTACGACTTGATATTAATGTTTCTCAAAATTAATTAAGATTCATGTTGGGTAGGTCTACTATGAATGCTATACATTTATTGAGAGGTTTGACGGAGAAATATAGAGAGAGTAAGGAGGATCTTCATATGATAATGTTCTAAAAGAAGTGCTCTGGAGAGTTTTAGAAAAGAAATCAGGTAATAATACTTATATTCAAGTTCTTAAGGATATGTATACATAAATTGTTAATTATGTTCAAATATAAGGTGGTTTGATCAAATATTTTCTTATTTCAGTTTGATTACATAAACAATTAGCTTTAAGCCAAGATCTTTTTGCTTTAGTCATGGATGCTCTTAGTAGACATTTGCAACATGATTTATCCTGGTGTATGCTTTTTGCTGATGATATTCTTCTTGTTGATAAGACTAGAGAGAATTGAAGAAAAACTTAAACTATGAATGTCGAGCTTAGAGTCTAAAGATTTTTGTTTGAAAGCCTTATCTGAAAATTCAACACGTACAGATAAAAGTAGTAAGATTAGAAATTTCTTAAACCCATAATTGGGTGATATTGGGCTCGTTGGATTCGTCCCGTCGAGACACTCGATTCGACTATAAGCATGTCTAATTTAGAGATCATTTAGTCATCCATTTAATATTTGAAGTTTTCAATTATGTTTTAAGTGCTTGATTTGGGCTCCTTTGGGGTCGAATTGGACCACTTTTGGCATCGTTGAGTTTGTCTCATTGAGATGTTCATATCAACTATAAATTTGCTGAAATTGAAGTTCATATGGACTTGAATTTAATTCCAGCAATTTCTATTTCAAATTTCTGCCTAGATATTCATATTGATCATGTCAATTTTTTGTAGATATATCATTTGTCTTCCTATTTTCGAACATCAAAGCTTATTACACTAGAAAGTATATTTTAATTTTTTTAAAATCCTGATTTTTTTTACTTATTTATTTAAGACTTTTTGTTTCTATTCTTTCATATTATTATTAGTTTTTCATTATTTTTATTTTTTTATTTTTTCCCCAAAAAAACTCTTTTTTTAGTGAGTTTATTAGGAAAATTTCTATTTTTTAAATATTTTTTAGATTTTTTTTAATTTCTTTTTCTTTTTAAAGGGAAATTCTCTCTCTTTTTTGCAATTTTTTCACAATTTTTTTATTTCAGAAAGAGTTTTTTTCTAACTCTTTTATATAGTTCTCTCATTTAAGTCATATAACTCTTTACATTAAAATCATGTAACTCTTTTTATTAAAACCATAGAACTCTCTTAATTAAAAATCATGTAACTCTCTTCATTAATGTCATATAATTCACCTCATTAAAGTCACATAACTCACTTCACTAAAGTCATGTAGCTCTCTTCATTAAAATCGCATAACTTCTTCATTAAAAAAATATAAATCTCTCATTTAAAGTCATGTAGCTCTCTTCATTAAAATCACATAACTTTCTTCATTAAAATCATATAACTCTCTCATTTAAAGTTGTGTAACTCTATCTCCCTCCTTTCAAGTATAAATATCCATTCATGGGAGGATGAATTTGCACTATTTCTCTTCTTCAATCTTCTCGTAAGTCTTGCCCCTTTTTATTCTTCATTTCTTCTCACAAGAGAAACATTCCAATATTTGAATAGACAATACTCCTTTCAAGCTTCAGTGTTTCTCTTTGTAGAGAATGAGTTGCTCTTGTCCCCTTTTCTTCTCTATTTCTTCTCACAGGAGAAACATTCAACTGTCTTGAATATGTGATATCACCTTTCAAGCTCCAGTACCCCTCTCTATAGAGAATGAGTTGCTTTTGCCTCATTTCTTCTCTATTTTTTTCTCACAAGAGAGACACTCCACTGTCTTGAATAAGCGACATCCTCTTTCTAGCTCCAATGCTCCTCTCTATAGATAACGAGTTATTGTGAGTAATTTGATAACCCTGATGAGTAATCATTATCCAATACCCATGACAAAAAAAGATCGATTGCCTCCAAAACAAAATGAAGGTCTGATGAGACATTACAAGGCAAGAATGGTTGATGGCGTGATGTCTACAGTTACTAGCGATTCTTTAATCTTTATCTTGAAAGAAAGTTGATTGACTCCATTTTGAGAAACTTTTCATTGCATTTTGAAGCTTCAAATTTTCTCCCAATAGGAAATAATCATTTCAGCGCTGGATAAATGATGCTGATGAAAGTACTTAAATTCATTGAGTTTTATCTTCAGCTCATTACATTAATCTTTAAATAATAAAGATCGTATGTTAGAATTTGATAAATAATTTTGAAATTTATTATGTTGACATCATGTAAATCCATTAACATTGTACATGGCTTTGAGATATTTATATGAGCTTGATTGATGTTGATTTCAATTTATTTGAAGTAATGAATACTTCATCTTTATGTTAGAATAATTCTGATTTGTGAACTTACCCCTAAAAAAAATTAAGTCTTTTATGCATCTTTGAGATATTCTTTAAGATATTGTAGCTAGTTAGAGCAACATAATCAAAAAAATTTATTCCCTATGAAATGTGTCTTTGAGGCGTTTAGCCTTCTAAGATTTTTATGTATGTATAACTTTGAAGCTTTTAGTCTTCTAAGATTTTCAGTTTAGCTGTACCTTCTGAGGTTTATGCCTTCTGAAATTTTAAGATAATTTTATACATTATGAGACTTATACCTTTTGAAGTTTTAGGTGTACATATATATTTTAAGATTTGCATTCCAAGGTTTTGCTTACATGTATTCCTTTTGAGACCTTTGTTTTTCATGTTTTTAGATAATCCTGAATATTTTGAGGCTTTTACCTTCCTAGATTTTTTGTACATGTACCTTTTGAGATTTTTAATCTTCTTAAATTTTTTATGTACATGTACCTTTTGAGCTGTATGTATTTTGAGATTTATGAATAATCATATACGTTATGAAGCTCAGGCCTTCTCAGGTTTTAGGTGTACATATATCTTCTGAGATTTTGCATACATGTGTTTCTTCTAGAGACTTTTGCTTTTAAATATTTTGGATAATCCTGAACCTTCTCAGGCTTTTACCTTCTAAAATTTTTATAAGAGTGGAGACTACGTCAACTATTTTCTCTCATGGAATTTTTCTAGTAAAAAGCTTGTCAATTACTAGCTTCCGATCAAGGTCACCTCATGGGTGTGCCTTCCCTGGGTTGAAATTAGAGACTCTGTTGATTATTTTCCCTCATGGGGTCTTTCCAGTGAGGATCATATCCACTATTAGCTTCCCTTTAAGGTTCCCTCATGGGTGTTCCTTAATAAGGCTATTCTTCAAAGCGTTACTCGATTGAATTAACTCATATAAAAGATATTGGGAGAAATTCACCAAAAATGTTTAACCTATATGAGACTATTTGTCAGACTGTTACTCGATAATGTTAACCTGTGTAGAAAAAAAAATTCAAAGAAAATTCATCAAGGATGTTTAACTTATCTAAGATTATTTATCATAGTGTTACTCAATAATATTAAACTATGTGGAAGAGATAAGAAGAAATCCAACATGATGTTTGAGCTATATGAGATTATTTAACAGAGTTTTGCTCGATGACTTTAACATGTATAGAAGATGTTGATTCGAACCCTCTAAGATCAATTATACATTAATTGGGAGGGGCCGAATACCACGTGTATCTCAAATCAAAGATGAATATTGATTTATTTTTATACCATTGTTATCTTTCATGGTTGAGACTATGACCTTCTTGATGAGTAGAATTTTAGTTGGGGACTGTGTAGAGTTTGAGATTCACTCGAAGTCTTCCCATGTTAGTTGGAAACTTTATGAAAGGTGGATGATATAAAGACTATTATGAAAGCACAAAATATTAGAGGGACTTGTTCGACCACATCATGTTGTAGATTTCAATATAAATCTCTTTGAGGTTGCAACCAAAGTTGCCCCCTAGCCCAAATCTGTTTTTCACAAAATTGACGTGACAATGTTTGATAATTTAGATACAAAACAATATATGTTAGCTATTGCAGTGAGGTTTCCCTCAACATTGAAGGACTTCTTTTGGACCTAATAATGATTTATGATAAAGGGACTACCTCGCTACAATCATAATAGGACATTGAAGTTAACGACTCTTCAAGATTATAGCAAAAGCTGCCCCCCCCCCCCCCCCCCCCCACACACCAAGAATCGTTTCTCACAGATGCAGTCAAACTATTACATGCTAGAAATTTGAGTCGATAGATTGTGTTTTACATCTCCGCATTATCCAAAAGTTCAGTACGTACAGATAAAAGTAATAAGATCATAAATTTATTACTTGGAAAACCTGAAAAGGGAAATAAAACTATGTGGTCTGGCCAAGTTGAAAAATTCACTTAGTAAGTGATATAAGAATCATCTTTTCTTCACCGTTGAAGAAGAGGAGAATTATTTGAAAACAAACAACTAATTTTTTTTGATGGAAATTACTGAAACTAAGTATCCACATAAAGATTGTAAATACATAACAATAAGGCTTGATTTCCCCAATGGGAATTATAGAAAGTAGTTGTCCACAAGCAGATAGCTAATATCCAACAACATGATTAAATCTTGTCAGTATTCTAGAGATAGTGGCGGTTTTTTATGTTGACCATTGGTGACAATGGTAATTGTTGGCGATAATAACTAGGGGTGGTCGTCGGCGGCGATGGCTAAAAAATGCAAGAAAGCTCTCTCTAGCTCTCTATTATTCCTCCCCCTCGTGTGAAGAATAGGGCTCCATTTATAAGTTTTTTGGGATTAGCATTTTGGTAATTTGAACCTGAATCTAAAACACTCCATCGAATGGTCCATATTGATTCCCTTGATCAAGAAACATTTATTCAATATTTAAATGTCATAATGATGTCATAATATAGTGATTTAGGCTCATTGGATCCGTCTCGTCAAGCCGCTTGATTCAACTATAAAAATGTCTAATTTAGAGATCATTTGGTCATCCAAATAATATTTAAAGTTTCCAATTATGCTTCAAATATTTGATTTTGGCTCCTTTAAGCTCGAATTATATCACTTTTGGCATCGTTGGGTTCGTCTCATTGAGATGTTCAGATCAACTATAAATTTGCTGAAATTGGAGTTCATATGATCATGAATTTAATTATAGCAAATTCTAATTCAATTTTTTTCTTGGAGATTTGTGCTGAACATGCCGATTTTTTATAGATATATCAAGTATAATTTTAGTAGTAATAGATCTAATAGTGGATTGTGACTTTGGATAATCAAGTCATTAAAAAAAGTACACGTTTTAGATACTTCAAAGTGATGGTGAAATAGATGAGGATATTATTAATAAAATTTAAGTTGGATGGTTAGAGTGGAGGAATGCATCGGGCTTGTTGTGCGGTAGAAAAGTACCCCTCAAACTTAAGAGAAAATTCCATAAGATTGTAGTGAGACCTCCAATATTTTATGGTGCAAAATATTGCCATTAAAAGAGAAGCAAAAAGTTAAGTGTTTCAAAAATAAGGATGCTTAGGTGGATGAATGGCTTTATTCTTATAAACAGAATGTGAAACGAGTATATACATGAATAGGTTGGAGTAGCTCTAATGGCCGATAAGATTAGAGAGAGTCGCCTTAGATGATTTAGTCACATAAAATATCGGTCTTCTAACAACCCAGTTAGAAGAGTAGATGTATTAGCTTTTGAATATGTTAAGAAAGATAGAGGTATACCTAAAAATCTTGGTTAGAAAAGATTAGAAATGACATTATTTATTAGATTTTAAATGAGAATTTGATTCTTAACATGATACAGTAGAGAAAAAGGATTCATTTACTCAACCTCATAGTGGGATAAAGGCTTGATATTGTTGTTGTTGTTGTTGTTGTTGTTGGATAGACATAAATTGGCTTCAAATTTTTTTTTTTAATTATTAATCAATTAATCTATAGTAAAATACTATAACTATATGGTAGGTTGCTCTAGCTCAAGTAAATTCCAAAAAATAATTCACTTACGTTTTTTACTATTATGGTTTACTTTTTTAAAATCCTTCGATATTTCCAGTTGTGCCCTAACATTAAAACTGGAGAAGATTTCGTACATAGATATCCCACTCACAGTTTTGTATATGGATATGCCACCCAACCCCTACGTACTATATATTATGTTAGCCAATAGTTTCTGATTTATATCTCAAACAAAGCCACTCATGAATAAATAAGTATTCCTAGTTTCATACAAAATGCCCAAATCTAACAAAAGCAATGTTCAGTTCTAGTTTTTCATGTCCAGTACAATATAATGTTTTGTTGTAATGAATTTAAGTTACCAAATGCGACTTTTGAAAATTTCAAAAAAAAAAAAAGCGAATTTTGAATAACTTATCACCACTTCAAAGGCTAATCGTCAAAATGATACAATGATGCTATAAGTTACTCGCAGCCATATTTCACTAACTTCGTTAAGCAAGTAGACCATAAAAGACAGATTCCATACCCTAGGTACCGATGTCAGGTCCAGCCCATATTGTTCAATTGGATTGTCATAGCCACGTATTCTTTTTCCCCACAAAACTACAAGGATCATAGCAGCTATATAGAGACCCACAATGCAGGTAAATTCAGCAATCCTATTTGGATTATGTGTTGTCCAACTTTGTACAAGTGTTGGCAGCAAAGGTATTACCACAGGAGACCAAAGCACAAGCACCATGCAAACAAATCCAACAACCCTGGTAATGAAACAAAAATTGAGGATTACTAAAGAAAGATGCAAAAAGCATGCCCATTTAATACATAGTTTAGAGAGAATAATATAAAAAAGACAGTTGTGACAATTTTGGAAGTTTACTTCAAGTAGTTAAGGCTATCATGACTAAGTTTAGTAATCAACTATAAATTAGCAAAACGAACAGAAAGTTTCAGGTTAAACAGTAAGCTGGCCTTTTAACTTAGAATGAAATTGATTACAAGTCAGCAGTCAGTAAGGATCATCACAAGTTGATCAGGCGAGTGAAAAAAGGCTAAAAAACCACAAGATTTCATGAATTCAGCCAAGCAAAGAATTAATGGTTATTATACTGACAGAGCGCAGTTTTGGAGTTTGTCAGGGTTGTAAGGTTTACTGCTTCAATTTATAGTTTGTTTTGAGGAAGCAGTGTGTGGTTCAAAATGTGTCCATCAATCAATATCCCATCATATAGTATTTTTCTTCAAGGACTAATAATTCTTAGAACAATCTCAATCAAGCATGTTATAAATCTACATTTGGAATGGTAATCACAAATCACAACTTGAACCCAGTAAAATATCCCATTACAGTGGCGGAAATCAAGCCAACGAATTGCCCTCATTTCAAACTGGAATTGATGGCTAGGACAGCTGGAACTGCAGAATGCAATTACCATCTAATTTAAGAGGATTCAGATTTTTTTTCTATAAAGAAATAAATCTGTTAAATATTAGATGCCATTTATGGAAAGTAGATGCACTTCAATTTTAGAAGCATATAAAAAATTTGATGTTGACTTGATAGTACAGTTGCATTTAATTCATATCAAGTTGTGATGGCGTTGATTGTGGAATTAACAAGCACATGCATGTTGATGACATATAGAAGAAAGTTAATAGTGTGATTTCGAATGCAGTGTGTAGTATTCATCAGCTCCTTAAGTTAGACCAAGTTTGACATAAAGAATGACTAAGAGACCTCAATGAATATCAATGTGAGGGTATGTTTACTTTCTTTGAATGATAGAATGATATAAACTCAAGTGAATAACCTTGAAATCTCTAAAATATTATCAGGAAATATGAGAATTTTTTTGAAGCAATGAGATTTTATAACTAGTCATTGAAAAAGTCATAGGAACAACTGGTTACATAAAAGTCACCATAGAAAGAAAAATATATATTAGATCACAATTAACATAAAGCAAAGTGAGTAATATCTATCAAAGAGGAGAAAAATACGTACAATTTGTGAAAATCACATAGGAGTAATGAAGAAAAATCTTTTCTCTACTAGTGAAAAGGTGTTGCATTAGAGTATACGAATTATAGAGGCATTAAGTTAATGTGTCATACTTTAAAATTATGGGAGAGAGTTATTGAATATAGGTTACGATGTGATACTAATGTTTCTCAAAATCAATTTGAATTCATGCTGAGTAGATCTACTATGGAAGCTATACATTTATTGAGAGGTTTGATTGAGAAGTATAGAGAGAATAAGGAGGATTTACATATGCTATTTATTGATTTAGAAGCATATGATAAAGTTTCAAGAGAAGTGCTCGAGAGAGTTTAAGAAAAGAAGGGGTTTAATAATGCTTTTATTCAAGACATTAAGGATATGATGCAAGAGTTGTCACTTGGATTCAAATACAAGGTGGTTTGACTATATTTTCTTATTTTAGTTGGATTAAATCAAGGATCAACTTTAAGCACATATCTTTTTGCTCTAATCATGGATGTTTTTTCTAAACATTTGCAAGAGGATGCACCCTAGTGTATGCTTTTTGCTAACGATATTCTTCTTATTGATAAGACTAGAGAGGCAGTTGAAATAAACTTGAACTATCGAGGTCAACCTTAGAGTCTAAAGGTTTTTGTTTGGGTATATCTAAAACCAAATACATGGAGTGCAATTTAAGTAGTAATAGATCTAGTTTGAGGACAATGACTTTGGGCGATCAAGTCATTAATAAGAGTACGTGTTTTAGATATCTCGAGTCAATTGTTCAAAGTGATGGTGAAATAGATGTGAATATTATTAGTAGAATTCTTAGATGGTTGAAGTGGAAGAATGCATCGACCCTGTTGGGTGCTAAAAAAGTACCCCTCAAACTTAAGGGAAAATTCTATAAGATGGTGGTGAGACCTGCAATGCTTTGTGGTGCAAACTGTTAGATTAAAAGACAAGCAGAAAATTAAGTTGAGTGTTGCAGAGATGAGGATGCTCAGGTGGATGAGTGGCTTCACTTTTAGAGATAGAATGTGAAATGAGTATATACATGAAAAGGTTAGAGTAGCTCTAGTGGCAGATAAGATTAGAGAGTCGCATTAGATATTTTGGTCACATAAAACGTCAGCCTTCTGATGACCCGATTTGGAGGGTATATTAGATTTGGCCTATGCTTAGAAAAGCAGAGGCCAATGTTTGAAATTGCGTATTCGGGTATTGAGGCGTTTTTCATTCGTGAGGCGAGGCGTAAGCCTCAAGGCGTTTTGAGGCGTAAGCCTCAAAATCAAAAGATTGCGTAAATATAAAATGATAAATTTTTTATATACTAACGAGTGAATAATATAAGAAAAACATAAAAAAGCATAAGATATGAAGTAAAATCAAAATATCTCAATAATAAGACAACATGAAATATAGTTCAACTCAAAATTCTATCTTTCTCAAATCCCAGTATTCTTTTCATTAACATATAATTCTAATTTCCAAAAATAAATAGCAATGACATATCACATAAGAACTCATTAGTCATCAGCATTGTCATCACTAAGGGGTTCTTCATTTGAATCATCATTATGATGAACTGCTCCCCCCCCCCCTCCTCCTCCTCTCCTATAGAGTCCAATGTCAGGCATTTACTTCAAGATTTATGTAAGTTTTAATATGTATAGCGTGAGGTGTAAGCCTCATGCCAGTAAGGCGAGGAGGGCCTCAACCAAGTTAAGGCGCAAGCCTCATAAAAAAAACTCAAGGCGTAAGCATCGAGGCGTTTTTTACTGGAATTGCGCAAGGCGAGCCTCATATTGCGCAACTTTAAACCATGGCAGAGGCCTAAAAGGATTTGGCTATAAAATATTAGAAATGACTTTTTTATTAAAATTAAATGAAAATTTGACTCTTAACAAAATACAATAAAGAAAAAAAATTATGTAGCCGACCCCAAGTAGTCGGATAAAGGCTTGATATTATTGTTATAGTGAAAATGTTGTAGTGAATAGTAGGATTGACATTAGTGTGTAATGGATCATCATGGAAGTGAACAACATCAGTGTGATATGTAGTATGTCTCCGTGGTTGATCTGAAGTGTTATAATTATCAATAGTTATAACTATCAATAGCCCCACTAGAACCCCATTAGTTCTCACTCTCATTCTCTCTAAATGATTAAGTCTATCACAAAGTGATTGATTCTCATAGAACATTAACTATAAATGCTCAACCAAAATATGAAGGAGATCACAAGCGGCCTATCATCCTACCTTGATACATAGCACAAGCTCAATAATCAAGTCTACAACATGTCTATGATGCTAATCTAATTTAAGTCAACCTAAAAGAATGACTAAAACCCCTAAATCACCATGATGGGTGTATTTTTTTAGTGGGATGATGGAATGATATAAAACACTTGGACGACCTTTGAATCTCTAGCTTTGGAAAGGAAATATGAATTTTACGTTAAGGTTTGTTGAAATTAGATTTTATTTTGAAAGAGAAAAAATTAACATCAACAATAGAATGAATAACTAATTTAAAAAATATAAAACTTAGCATGCATCACAAAGAACAACAATGAATAAGGATAAATTAGATTATAATTTGATTCCGAGAAAGATTAATATCATGTTAGACCGGTCCATGCTGGACCGGTCCAGCTGGCCATAGGCAAAGGGCCGGCTCAACTTTACATGAGGCGGACCAAGCAGGTCTGCATCTTGGGTATTGCCGCCGAAGGCAATTGTGGGGCCCACTAGTGTATCCAATTAGGAAGGAGAGGGGGTAGAGCTGTAGAGGGATTTGGCTTGTGTTGTTTAATTGTATGCTTTAAGTAGGAAGGGAAATTAGTTAGGGTTATCTGATAATTGTGACAGATTTTGTTGTTCTTAGTACTTGGCGTCTTGGGCTCTAGCGGCGTCAAGGGATTGGGAGAGATAGATCCTCCTCCCGAATTGAGGATCGACTATATCTTGGAATTTTCCTTATGTTATATTTTATTATTGCAATAAAATCGTTGTTTTCTATTTTTTCCTCGGAGTTTGGTGGATATGTCTTGCTTTTTTTCAAGAATGATAGGTTTTCACTTGAGATCTTCAAGTGTTTCCTATCAAATTGGTATCAGAGCAGATTTTTGGATTATTTTTGAGCTGTTTTTGTGAATTCTGGAGGCTGAATTTTGTCTGAAGAGGTGTTGTTTTGCAGCTTTTGGAGTCGAGATCCAGATTTTTTAGTCCAACAAAAATCCGGGTATCGATGACGGCCGAGAAAGTGGATGCGTTGGAAGAACGCCATGAGGGGGAGATAGACAAATAAAAGCAACGGTGGAGGATAGAATATCCTCCATGGAATGCAAAGTTTCAAATCTTCATGAGATGTTGAAGAAGATACTGGACAATCAAAATCAAACAGCGACATCGGAGGCAAGAGGTTCGATAGGGAGAAATACAAATTCTGAAATTCGTGGAAGTGAAAATGAGGTGGAGATCATGGAGGAGAGAGATGGAAGGTATGGAGAGAGGCGTGATTATGGGGGGCATGAACCAAGGGGTGCTGATTGGGAAAGAAAAAAGGAGGATTATGGTAGGAGGGTGATGCTTTTGAAGAAAGGGGAGAAAGTGAAGATGGGTATGGGTACGGGTTAAGGTTTAAAATTGTGTAATTAAGCCTCAAGGCGGTTTTCGTCCGTGAGGCGAGGCGTAAGCCTCGAGGCGGTCTGAGGCGTAAGCCTCACGGACACAGAATTGCGTAAATGAAAAATTAAAGGTTTTAGCAGGAAAATAATAGCAATATTGTATCTTACAATAAAAACATCTAAATGATATATGAAAATAGTGGAAAGTGCAATAAAAGCATGTCCCAAAGTACAAAATTACAAAATATTAGTTTAACAAAACTCCCAAAATACAAAAAACATATAAAATGCAATCATATCCCATCACTAAATGGGTCTTCAAGTGAATCTTCTTCTCCAATTGTATCTATGAATGCCATGTCATCATCATCTCAATATGACTCACTTTTCTCTTACCTGTTCAATAAGAGAAAAGATCATTATCATGTTCATTGCTCACTTGACATAAATGTAATGTAATAGCATATAAGAAGTTGTGGAATACCTTTACTTGATTGTTGTGCTGCAGAGCTAGTGGATGTGTGAGGTGTAGTACTAGTGGATGTGCCCACTTGATCTGTTTCGCCCCTCAAGACATTCACACTTAGATCTTCTAACTTTAAGTCTGATAATGGCAAATCTGTCTCATCATCTATGAACCACTCATTATCAGACGACACATCATCACACACTAATGGGTCCTCATCATC
Organism: Dendrobium officinale; assembly: GCA_019514585.1. Classification (NCBI taxonomy): domain Eukaryota; kingdom Viridiplantae; phylum Streptophyta; class Magnoliopsida; order Asparagales; family Orchidaceae; genus Dendrobium; species Dendrobium officinale. Next base: position 482,416 of record JACXSL010001578.1, read on the forward strand.
CTTCAACCCCTTATTCCTCAACCTCCTCTCTCTCAACCTCTTGTTGTGCATAATATATACGAGAGAGTTCATTCTGAGTGTTGATAGACGATTTCTTCTCTTTGTTTGCACTTGGCTATATGTACTCCAGTTTCGCTCACACCCAGAAGAAGAACAAGTGAGGCCCAACACTCTTACAACAAAACTCTATAAATCAGGGGTGGAATCACCAAATTGGATCCACCATTCAACTGTTTTCAAGAAAAAAACATAATTAAAACTGAATAAAGTGTCTTGCATTTACCAAAATAATTATACCTGGAGATCGTTTGGAAATGGTTGCTTTTGTTGCATTCAAACCAAAAAAGCCCTCTTTATTCCGGAATAGAACAAGTTGTAAATCTGTAAGCTCCCTATCTACCTGCTCCGGTATTAGTCTTTCCATATAATGATATAGACCAAGCTTCACCTCAGGATTTGAAGATTTCTTCTCTGAATATTGAAATTGAGGGTTGAGATAATATGCCGCTGCATGTAGATGACGGTGTAACTGCACCTTCCACCGAGCATCAATGATATCCCAAATCTCCCTATAACTTGCCTCCTCTCCTCCCAAGTTGTGTGCAATCATCTCCTTGGCCTCATCCATAGCATTATAAATAAAACTCATAGCTGGTTTCTTCTCTGTATCCACTAAGCGTAGAACTTGCACTAAGGGTCTCGTGCTCAAAATGGCATAGGTAACAGTAGCCCAAAATTTATCATTTAGAATTATCTTTCTTATTTCTTTCCCCTCACTTTTCTTCCCCCAAGCAGAGTTAAGCCATTTAGTTGATGTAAACATGGCTTCCAAAGGTTGCCTCACCTCCATCAAGCTCTGTAGTGTCAAATAGGAGGTGGCAAACCTATATATTCATAGTGCACAAATGTAAGAACTATGAACATGATTTACAATGTACAAAATTAAGAACATACCTAGTGGTTGCAGGGCGAATGATTTATTTCTTTGAAAACTTTCTCATCAAGCTTAAGACCCAAGAGTGATTGTAGATGAACTTTGTAATCTTCTTCGCCCTAGAAAGAGCACTATTGTGCTGAGGTAAGTCACCAAATTCCTCCAAAATGAGATCGATACAATGTGTTGCGCAGGGTGTCCAATATAGGTGTGTCCTCTTCTCCATCAACATCTGACCAGCTGCTTTGTATGCACTGGCAATATCAGTCACTACCTGGATAACCAATTGCTCCCCAATCTCCTCAATAACCCCATCAAGTAAATTGAAAATGAATGTAGCATTTTTCACCTCCTCTGAAGCATCAACTGATCGTAAGAACACCGTGCCGTAGGGATTGTTGACAAGGATGTTAATCAAGCTCATTCTCTTCATGTCAGACCATCCATCTGACATAATAGTCACACCAGTCTCAATCCATATCATTTTAATCTCATCAATGCTCCGCTCTGTGTTCTGCAGCTCCTCCTTTAAAATACATGTTCTCAACTCATACATAGAAGGTGCCTTCAACCCTCTTCCATACAACCCTACAGACCGTAGCATATTGAAGTAGGCAGGTGACATAGCAACATTAAAAGGTATGGCATTTTCAAAAAAAAAACCTCCCAATATCCATGCAAACCTGCCGTCACCCCTCTCTAGTACCGGCCGCAGGCATCATTTGTGCTTGTCCTCTATCCTCTTCTGGATTAGTCATATACTGATCCATAGGACCCCGTGTACCTCTGTTATGTATAGTGGAGGAAGATCCCTTTCCACTCTCGCTCCCAAAATAAGCGTCATGTTCGACCCTATCATCAAATTGCTCTTGTTGCAAGTGTTTAGCCGTGGTACTTTTCTTCATATAAGCACTAATTTCCTCCTTCAACTTTTCCGGCACATTTGAATAGGGTGCTACATTTTTTGTGCGAGCATGATAGATGTTCCTTCATGCGGGTAACACCTCCCTTCACCACTTTATCGCAAAAATTACATTTCAAATAAACATAGCTCTTCTCTCCGCCGCCAATGTCAACTTGTACACTATATTTCCAAGAAGGGTCCCTCCGCAATGACGAAGACCCCTTTTCCTTGCCTCTTACCATGATCCCTAATGAAAGAATCGAAAATCACACAAAAAATTTCAAAAAATCTAAAACCCTAGAATTTCTTTCACTTCAAAAATCTAACCAAAAAGTCAAAAAAAAAAAAAACCTAAAATCGTTTGTTGACTTCTCCTACAAGGCGGCCGGACACTTCAACTTCGCAGGAGAGAGGCGACGCCGGCGGGAAAGGCGGCGGGAAGGATGGCCGACAGTGCGGGAGGGGATCTGTTCCGCGACCTGGAGCTTGCGGGCGGAGGTTATCGGGATATGCTGGGCCGAACGGTTTAAGGGAGAAAAAAAGGATTCATTTTAAGTAGGGTGGGGCCAACAGGTAAGGCGTACGCCTCACCCATAATTGCGCAATTGAGGCGCGCCTCACACAGGGTGAGGCGTACGCCTCTGCCAGGCTCAAAATTGTGTGCGCCTCGAGGCGCCTTGGGAAGAATTGCGCAAAGGCGCGCCTCTAATTGCGCAATTTTAAACAGAGGTACGGGTATGAGCGTGGAAGGGATGATCGGGACACTTGTGGAAGGAGAAATTATGGAGGAATCAAGGGAAATGAGAGAGATCTGAAGGTCTGAAAGCTGAAGATGCTCATTTTCGAAGGGGATGATGCATATGGGTGGATCTACAAGGTAGAGAGGTATTTCACCGTCAATGAGTTGATGGAGGAAGAGAAATTGATGGCAGCTAGCTTATGTTTAGAAGGGAAGATATTGGCTTGGTACCAGTATGGAGATATGAATAGGTCCATACGGAGTTCGAGGGAGTTCAAGGAATGCTTATTGGAACGTTTACGAATCGGCAAGGGAGGGGACTTCTATGAGGAGTTTTTTACACTACCAATTGGATCAATTATCGAAGAATGCTATGGAGGGAAATTTCATGAAGGGACTCAAATTAGAGATTTGGGCAGTAGTGAGGGTCATGAGGCCTCGTGACTTGGGAGAGGCTATAGAGCAGGCACAACTGGTGGAAGATTAAAAGTACCAAGAGAGGGGAGCCAAAGGCAGCAATTTAGGTGGCTCTTACAGGATGACTACTACTCTCTTAGCACCCAAGGGACATGCATCAGGTAACATTTGTGAGAACCCAAGGGTGAAGCCAGTAGGAGAAGAAAGTGGGGGGGGGAGAATTTCAAAAATTTGACTGAGAGGGAGATACAAAAGAAGAGGGAAAAGGGATTATGCTTTAGATGTTATGAGAAGTATACTACAGGGCACAGGTGTCGTGACTAAACTCTTCAGGTTCTCACCATCTGTGATGATGAGAAAACTGAGAAGAGAGGTGAGAGTGAGATAGGGGGAGAGAATGAGGGCTAGCTGCATCTCGACGTGGCAGAGATCTCCCTGAACTAGTGGTAGGATTCACTCTGAGTCATGCCATGAAGGTGAAGGGGGAAATAGCAGACAGGAGGTGGTGGTGTTGATTAACAGTGGAGCTACCCACAATTTCATCTCCAACCAGGTTGTGGACCAATTGGGGGTGACATTGGTGGATATAAGATGTTATGGAGTGAAGATGGGTACAAGAAAGGTGGAGATGGGCCAGGGGATCTGTCAGGGAGTAGTGTTGATCATACAGCGGGTCCAGTTAAGGGAGGATTTTCTCTCATTGGAGTTAGGAAGCACTGTTGTCATCTTGGGGATGAAGCGGCTGCAAACCTTAGGGAACACCAAGGTCAACTTGGGAGCATGGATGATAGAGCTGGTGGTGGAAGGGAGAAGGATAGTGATCAGGGGAGATGCAGAGCTCTCCAAAGCCACTGTATCACTTAAAACCATGGTCAGGAGCATACAAGAGGTGGAGGATGGGTATCTGGTAGAGCTATAGAGGCTGGGGATCAAATTGGAGGGTCGGGACATCCCTCTTTCAGTACAGTCATTGATTCAACAATTCATTGAGGTTTTTCAACCACTTTAGGGATTGACACCGCAAAAGGAGCAGGAGTATGCTATCACCTTGAGGGAAGGTATGCACCCATCAATGTCAGACCCTATCGCTATCTTCAATTTCAGCAGGATGAAATTGAGAAGTTGATTAGAGAGATGCTGGAAGCAGAGATTATCAAGCCCAAAGTGGGTCATTTTTCTAGCTCGGTGTTACTTGTTAATAAAAATGATGGGAATTGAAAATTCTGCGTGGACTACAAGATGGTGAATAAAGAAATTATGCAGACAAGTTTCTTATCCTTGTGATAGATGAGCTATTGGATGAGCTGAGTGGGGCAATTATCTTCACCAATATATTGAGATAGATTTTAAGTCAAGGTACCATCATATCAGAATGAAAAGGGAGGACATGCCGAAGACTGCTTTCAGAACTTATGAGGGACATTATGAGTTCCTAGTGATGCCTTTTGGCCTCACTAATCCCCCAGCGAATTTGCAGTCCCTCATGAAAAAGGATTTCTGACGCTATCTCAAGTGATTTGTGTTGACATTTTTTTATGATATTCTAGTTTATAAAAGGTCGGATGGGGGGCATTGGGAGCACTTGAGGAAGATTTTAGAGGTGTTCCATAAGCATCAGCTGAGGGCTAATCTGAAGAAATGTTGCTTTGGCCAAACCAGTATAGAGTACTTGGGACATGAAGTCTCTCAGGAGGGTGTAGCTACGGATCAGGCCAAAATTGAGGCTATGTTGAGATGGCAACTGCCCAAGATTCTCAGGGAGTTGAGAGGATTTCAAGGGTTGACTGGCTACTATAAGAGGTTCGTGAAAGGATATAGCACCATCACATGGCCACTAACAGAACAGTTGAAGAAGGAATGTTTCTTGTGGGGGGAGGTGGTCACAGCAGCTTTTGAGAGATTGAAGAAGGCCATGACCACTATTGTCAGTCTTGGCCCTACCAAATTTCACTCAGGTCTTAATAGGGGAGACACATGCCTCGGGGTATGGATTGGGAGCAGTACTCATGTAGAGCCATCGACTCATCGCCTACTTCGGCCAAGTGTTGACAACTAGAGCCAAGATGAAGTTAGTCTATGAGAGAGAATTGAAGGCCATTGTGCTAGCCATCCAGAAGTGGCGACCCTACTTCTTGGGTCAACATTTCATTGTCAGGATAGACCAGCGGAGTCTGAAGTACTTGTTGGAGCAGAGGATGGTGATGGAAGAGCACCAGAGATAGTTGTCAAAGTTATTGGGATATGACTTTGAAATCCAGTATAGGCCATGAATAGAGAACAAGCTGTGGATGCCTTTGTCCAGATATATGGGGGAGTTACAGATGATAACAGTGTCGATACCACTCATGCTGGATTGGGGGGCCATTAAGGAGGAGAGTGCATGAGAAGAGGAGCTAGGGATGATTAGTGCAGATTTATTGAAGGATGGGAGTAGCCACCAGGGCTATTCTTTAGAAGGGGAGAGGCTTCTATACAAGGGGAGATTTTTTATGCCTAGGACATCAGTCCATATTCCACACTCGCTCCAAGAGTTCCATAGGAGCGTTGTTGGGGGTCATTCAGGGGTGTAGAAGATATATAGGAGACTTGCCTCAAAGTTGTACTAAAAGGGGATGCACAAGGATGTGGAGGAGTTGGTAGACCATTTTGCTCCCAGGTTCATCCGGACGAAGTTAGATCGTCCGGGACGATCGGTACAGGTTGTGCAGGAAAACATTTCTGGCTGCATGGTTCGTCTGGACGAAATTCGGATCGTCTGGACGAAAATCGTCCAGAGCCAAGTCGTCCGTGACGATAATTAATTTCGTCTGGACGAAATTCGTCCAGAGCCTAGATCGTCCGGGACGAAGTTGCGATCGTCCTGTACGAACAGTATTGATATATATGGAAATGAGATATTTTTGTAAAGAAAAGGACGTTCATGAGAGAGAAAAACGAAGGAAAATAGGATTTTTTAGCGACTCCGGTCTGTTTTCATCCGTTGTGACAGTTAGAGAAGTTGACCGACTCGAGGTAAGGCACGTTCCTCCTTTCTCAATTTTCAGTAACGAAATTTTTGACGCATTTTCTGTTCCGGATTTTGTTTCCGTTAACGAATTTCTGGTATTATTTTCTTCTGACAAAGGTTTTACCGCGTAACTTTTGGTATGCCTCTGAGATGATAATTATGCACGTTTTGAATATTTTCTGGAAGATTTTTACCAAATATTTTGAATTCTGCGGTGTTTTAATTGAACTGCAAATTATCAGGATGTTGAAAAATATTTTATCAGTACAATAAAAGTCTTATAATGTTGTTGTGAATGTTCTATGGTAATTTGGTAAATTTCTGGATCTGTGAATTTTGTGTAAATTCCGTATACTGCCGTTATGCCGCTGAATTTTCGTACGATTTCAGAATTTCTAAAATGAGATGATTTGCATGAATTGATTATTTGTATGCTATCAGAAGGGAGTTATAAGGGGCCGGAATCCTTTGTGATTCCGTTGTCTGGGTCCAGGAAGGGAGACATAAGGGAAAGTTCTGAAATCTGAAATTCTGTATATCTGTTCTGTTCTGGAGCTATAAGCACAAAAGGGAGCCATAAGGGAAAGTTCTGGTGCTATAAGCACAAGGGAGATATAAGGGGAAGTTCCGACATCTGGAAGGAAGTTTTGTTCTGAATTTATCTGTTACGTAAAGCTGTAATGTGATTTTATCTGATTTCTGATTTCTGTACGACTCTGATTATTCCGTATGATTATGTCTGCTCTGTGACATGAAAGCTTTATGATAATATGATTTCAGTTTCCGTATTCGTTGTTTGATTCTGATTGAACTGTTATCTGTTCTGTCTGTTGTACGATTTCTGTATGAATGTTCGAATTCTGTACGGATACTTTTCTGATGTGAGTTTCTGATGATTTTGATTGGTGATTGATGTCTTGCTGAGCTGTTAGCTCATCCTTATTTTCTACGTGATTTTCAGGTTCTGAAAAGGAAAGGAGGTCTTGGACTAGACGTTCTGAGTCTGATCTGTGATTAGGTACTTGATACTTTTGATTTTTGTACAGTCATGACTTTTCTGTTCTGTTCTGTTCTTTTCGTCTGAAGCCATGCACTGTATATGTATATGATTATTTTGATGAAAGAAAAGATAGATGAACTGCGCTGTATTTGGATGTTGATAGTAGCTCTGTGTTTTTCTGTCTGTGTTATACTTGAAAGAAAGTTCTGAAGCAAATTCCAAAATCAGATCCTGGATTTGTTGGCTCTGTCGCGGCCAGATGCGAGCGGGATCCGTCCTGGTCGGGTTGGGTCGTGACAAGCTTTAGTGGTATCAGAGCAATGGTTTTGGAATTTGGATTGTAAGACAGAGCTATAGGAAGTGATCTGTGAGTCTGTCTGGGGTAGTTTTGGTTTGTCTGGATTTTTATTCTGTTGTTTTGTGCTTAGTTTTCTGTGTGATCATGGATTCGCCAGACCCTGATATGACAGATGGGCAGAGTGCTAGCAGGCAGCTCCAGTGGGCAGTGCTATCCCAGTGGTCGGTTCTGATACACTTTCTCAGTTTGCTACATTGGTTGCTCAGATGATGAGTGAGACTCAGAGTAGAGCCTCTACTGTGCGATCTGAGGATATAGATAAACATCTGCAGTTGTTTCTGAGATTGAAACCTCCGAGGTTTGAGGGCACTGTTGAGTCCAGAGCAGTTGAAGAATGGTTGAGGTTAGAGAAGACTTTTGACGGTATGCAGTGTCCGTCGGACAGGAAAGAACCGTTGGCAGTTTTTCTGTTAGATGGGGAAGCAGAGCGCTGGTGGATAGGCCAGCAGGAGGCAAAATTCCAAGGGAAGTTAAATTCGTTGATTACTTGGGAAGAATTTTCTGAGGAATTCCGATCGTGGTTTGTACCTCTTTCTGCACGACAGCAGATGCAGGAGACTTTTCTGAGACTTGTTCAGGGAAGCAGGACTGTGATGCAGTACGAGTCCGAGTTTACTTCTTTAGCCATATATGCTCCGCATTTGGTGAGTACTTCTGCTGAGAAGTGCTATCGATTTCTGAGGGGACTACGAGATAGTCTGAGGCAGCCCCTAGTACCATTTCACATTTCTGATTTCTCTGAGCTTGTGGAGAGAGCTCGTTTGATAGAGAATGATCTGATGGCTACTCAGCAGCGGTGGACTGCGAGTAGGAAGAGGTTCGGGTGTGATACTTCTAGCAGTGGTTCCTCTGACAAGAGGAGGTTTATTTCCGGAGACTCCATGAGGAGTGGACAGTCAGGATTCTCTGATACTGCCACTACCAATACGACCAGTTCTGGATCTGTGAGTGGGACACCTGTGTGCCAAAGTTGTGGACGACGACATTTTGGCCAGTGTTACAGGATGACTGGTCAGTGCTTCAGATGTGGTCAGCCAGGACATCGGATTGCAGAGTGTCCACAGGCTGGATTTGATAGACGATCTGAGTTCCGATCTGATACTAGACCTGTTGGTTCAGCAGGAAGGCCGAGGACTGTTCCTCCACGCATTGTGACTGAAGGATCCTCTGGTGGTAGAGGTGGTGGTTCGAGTTCTGTGGCACGGAGACCACCCATTGATAGTCAGAGGGAGCCTAGTAGTTCAGTAGCTTCAGCTCCTGTTCAGCCACGTGTGTACAGTTTGAGTCAGCAGGAGGCTCGAGACGCTCCGGATGTGGTGACAGGTACGATTTATATTTCTGATCAGCCCTGTCATGTTTTGTTTTATTCTGGAGCCAGTCACTCGTTTCTTTCCGAGCGTTGTTTTGATGTTTTGCGTCTAGATTCTGTTTTGTTACCGATTTCTCTTTCTGTTATTTTGCCGGCTTGAAGCAATTTGATCGCCCGGAAGTTTTGTTTTTGTGAGATTGATATTTCTGGCAAGAAGTGGAAATCGAGTTTAATTTTATTGCCGATTTCTTCTTACGACGTGATTTTGGGTATGGATTGGCTGAGTCTGTATGAGGCTCAGATTGACTGTTTGAAGAAGCGAGTGAGCTTACTTATGGATGGAGAAAGATGTGTATTCCAAGGATTACGAGGTGTTCTATCCTGTCTGATTTCTGTATTGGAATTCAGAAGAATGTGGAAGAAGGGTTGTCCGGTATTTTTGGCTTCTGTACGGGATATGAACCTAGAGGTGGGTTCTCTTTCTGATATCCCGGTTGTACGGGAGTTTTCTGATGTATTTCCTGAGGAGTTGGTTGGCTTACCTCCGGAAAGAGATGTTGAGTTCTATATTGATGTTTTTCCGGGTACAGGTCCGATATCGAAAGCTTCGTACAGAATGGCACCGAATGAACTTTCTGAGTTAAAAGTTCAGCTCCAGGAGTTGGTGGATAGAGGATTTGTTCGTCCTAGTGTTTCTCCTTGGGGAGCACCCGCACTATTTGTGAAGAAGAAGGACGGAACACTCCGTATGTGTTGATTACAGAGATTTGAATAAAGTCACAATCAAGAACAAATATCCATTACCACGGATTGATGACTTGTTTGATCAACTTTCTGGCTCTTCTGTATTTTCGAAGATTAATTTGAGATCTAGATATTATCAGGTGAAAGTGAAGGAAGCGGATGTGTTGAAGACAGTTTTCAGTACTCAGTATGGGCACTACGAGTTTTTGGTTATACCTTTTGGGGTAACTAATGCACCTGTTATTTTCATGGATCTGATGAATAGAGTGTTCAAGGAGTATCTGGATCAGTTTGTGATCGTCTTTATCGACGATATTCTGGTGTATTCTGCTTCTGAGGAAGATCATGCCAGACATTTGAGCATTGTGTTGGAGACTTTGAGGCAGCATCAGCTATATGCTAAGTTTTTCAAGTGTGAATTCTGGCTAAAGAGTATTTCTTTTCTGGGGCATGTGGTGAGCGGTGAAGGTATCTCTGTTGATCCCTAGAAAATTCAAGCTGTTGTTGATTGATCAATGTCTACTACGGTATTTGAGGTACGTAGTTTCTTAGGCATGGCCGGATATTATAGAAAATTTGTGAAGGGATTTTCTCAGATTTCTATGCCTCTGACGAGACTGACTAAGAAGTCAGTAGCTTTTGTTTGGATATTGGAGTGTGAGGCTAAGTTTTTAGAAGTTGAAGGATTGTTTGACTTCAGCTCAAGTGTTAGCACTTTCGTCAGGTACGGAAAGATTTCAGGTGTTCAGTGATGCTTCACTGAAAGGTTTGGGCTGTGTTCTGATGCAGCATGATAGGGTAATTTCTTATGCTTCGAGACAGTTGAAACCACATGAAAAGAATTACCCGACGCATGATTTGGAGTTGGCTGCAGTTGTGTTTGCTTTGAAGATTTGACGTCACTACTTGTATGGCGTCAGGTGTGAGATCTTTACGGATCACAAGAGCTTGAAGCACATATTCACTCAGAAGGATCTGAATTTGATGCAAAGAAGGTGGCTTGAGTTGATCAAGGATTAAGACCTGACGATTCAGTATCAGCCTGGCAAGGCTAATGTGGTAGCAGATGCTCTGAGCAGGAAGTCTTCTGGATTATCAGGTATTCAGCTCACTTCTGATGAGTATCTGATACGAGACATGGAAAGATTACAGTTAGAGGTGATTTCCTCTACTGGTGCGGATTCTGGTGTTTTGACTCAGATGAACATTCAGTCTTTCCTGGAAGAAAGGACTCAGGAAGCTCAGAAGTCAGACTCCGATTATTTGAAGTTGATTGCTCAGATTGAATCTGGTAAGAAACCTGAACTGCGAGTTTCTGATTCTGGTGTTATCTTCTGCAAGAACAGGTTGTGGATTCCTGTGGTTGGAGATTTAAGGAAAGAGATTATGTACGAATCTCATCATTCAGGCTATACGATTCATCCGGGAAGTGGCAAGATGTACGGAGACATGAAGAATTTGTTCTGGTGGCCAGGAATGAAAAAGGATGTAGCAGATTTTGTTTCGAAATGCGAAGCCTGTCAGTTGGTGAAGTCAGAGCATCATCAGCGACCAGGAGGTCTTATGCAGTCGTTGCCTATCCCTGAGTGGAAATGGGAGGAGGTAACGATGGATTTGGCCATGGGTTTTTCCTCGATCAAGGCTTGGGTGATTGTGGATCGATTGACGAAGTCTGCACATTTTCTTCCGATCAGGCAGACGGATCCGGTGGATAAGTTGGCACAAGTATATGTGAAGGAGATTGTCAGATTATATGGTGTGCCTAAAGTGATTGTATCTGATCGAGATGGACGGTTTACTTCCAGACTTTGGAAGGGTATTCAGCAAGGATTGGGTATGAGGTTGCATTTCAGTACGGCTTTTCATCCGCAGACTGACGGACAGTCTGAGAGGACTATCCAGGTACTGGAAGATCTTCTGCGATTATGTGTTTTGGATTTTGGAGGAAGCTGGGAAGATCATATTCCTTTGATCGAATTTGCTTATAATAACAGTTTTCAGTCCAGTATTGATATGGCACCTTATGAAGAATTGTATGGCCGGAAGTGTAGAACTCCTTTGACTCTGACTGAGGTAGGAGATAGACAAGAAATGGGTGCTACATTTGTGGATGAAACTGTTATGAAAATCAACTTGATTAAAGAATGATTGAAAGCTGCACAAGATCGACAACAGAAGTATTACAATCAGAAGCACAGGTTTGTTGAATTTCAGATTGGTGACTTTGTGTATGTCAAAGTCAGTCCGATGAAAGGAGTCAGCAGATTTGGAAGGGTGAGCAAGCTTAGTCCAAGGTATATTGGACCGTTTGAAATCCTTGAAAGGATTGGTAAGTCTGTTTATAGACTGTTACTATCTGATCAGATGTCTGATGTGCACAATGTTTTTCATGTATCTACTTTGAAAAAGTAGATATCTGATTTTAGAAAGAAATTATCTGCTGATGAAGTGGAGATTCAGGAGAATCTGAGGTATGAAGAAGAACCTAAGTTGATTTTGGCTTATGATGTTCGTAAGTTAAAAAGTAAATAAATTCCTATGGTTAAAGTTCAGTGGAAGCACCGAACAGCACGAGAAGCGACTTGGGAGGAGTCAGACATGAGTCAAGCATATCCATATCTTTTTTGACTGAGTTTTGGTTTGGCAATGTCGAGGACGATATTTTTCTGAAGTTTGGGAGATTGTAAAGACCATTTTGCTACCAGGTTCGTCCGGACAAAGTTAGATCGTCCGGGACGATCGGTACAGGTTGTGCAGGAAAACATTTCTGGCTGCATGGTTCGTCTGGACGAAATTCGGATCGTCTGGACGAAAATCGTCCAGAGCCAAGTCGTCCGTGACGATAATTAATTTCGTCTGGACGAAATTCGTCCAGAGCCTAGATCGTCCGGGACGAAGTTGCGATCGTCCGGTACGAACAGACTTGATATATATGGAAATGAAATATTTTTTAAAAGAAAAGGACGTCTAGGAGAGGGAAAAACGAAGGAAAAGAGGATTTTTGAGCGACTCCGGTCTGTTTTCGTCCGTTGTGACAGTTAGAGAAGTTGACCGACTCGAGGTAAGGCACATTCCGCCTTTCTCAATTTTCAGAAACGAGATTTTTGACGCATTTTCTATTCTGGATTTTATTTCCGTTAGTGAATTTCTGGTATTATTTTCTTCTGACAAAGGTTTTACCGCGTAACTTTTGGTATGTCTCTGAGATGATAATTATGCACGTTTTGAGTATTTTCTGGAAGATTTTTATAGGATATTTTGGATTCTGCGGTGTTTTAATTGAAATGCAAATTATCAGGATGTTGAAAAATGTTTTATCAGTACAATGAAAGTCTTATAATGTTGTTGTGAATGTTCTGTGGTAATTTGATAAATTTATGGATATGTGAATTTTGTGTAAATTCCGTATACTGCCGTTATGCCGCTGAATTTTCGTACGATTTCTGAATTTCTGAAATGAGATGATTTGCATGAATTGATTATTTGTATGCTATCAGAAGGGAGTTATAAGGGGCCGGAATCCTTTGTGATTCCGTTGTCTGGGTCCGGGAAGGGAGACATAAGGGGAAGTTCTGAAATCTGAAATTTTGTATATCTGTTCAGTTCTGGTGTTATAAGCACAAAAGGGAGCCATAAGGGGAAGTTCTTGTGCTATAAGCACAAGGGAGATATAAGGGAAGTTCCGACATCTGGAAGGAAATTCTGTTCTGAAATTATCTGTTCCGTAAAGCTGTAATGTGATTTTATCTGATTTCTGATTTCTGTACGACTCTGATTATTCTGTATGATTCTGTCTGCTCTGTGACATGAAAGCTTTATGATAATATGATTTTAGTTTCCGTATTCGATGTTTGATTCTGATTGAACTGTTATCTGTTCTGTCTGTTGTACGATTTCTGTATGATTGTTCAAATTCTGTACGGATACTTTTCTGATGTGAGTTTCTGATGATTTTGATTGGTGATTGATGTCTTGCTGAGCTGTTAGCTCATCCTTATTTTCTGCGTGGTTTTCAGGTTCTGAGAAAGGGAAGGAGGTCTTGGACTAGACGTTCTGAGTCTGATCTGTGATTAGGTACTTGATACTTTTGATTTTTGTACAGTCATGACTTTTCTGTTCTGTTCTGTTCTTTCCGTCTGAAGCCATGCACTGTATCTGTATATGATTATTTTGATGAAAGAAAAGATAGATGAACTGCGCTATGTTTGGAAGTTGATAGTAGCTCTGTGTTTTTCTGTCTGTGTTATACTTGGAAGAAAGTTCTGAAGCAAATTCCAAAGCCAGATCCTGGATTTGTTGGCTCTGTCGCGGCCCGATGCGAGCGGGATCCGTCCTGGTCGGGTTGGGTCGTGACACTATATGCGAGATCTGTTAGAGGAACAAGTAGATGGTCATGTCTCCAGGAGCATTATTACAGCCCTTAGCTCAATCATGTCGGGTGTGGGAGAAAGTATGCATGGATTTCATAGATGGATTACCCTGATCGGAAGGCTTTACAGTGATTTTAGTGGTAGTAGACAAACTGAGCAGAGTATGTGATGAGGGCATCAGATTCCGACATGTGTACCATCGCCGGAGACGTCGATCGACGGCCTTGATTCAGAGTCTTTATTTTTGATGTCTTATTGTATTCATGTCATTTATATTTTGTCTTTTCCGTTTGTACCCCTATGAGGAAAGTAGTGTTTGTTTTTGCCTAAGGGCATTGTAGTCTTTTTATTTTCCGTATGTTGTGGAGCCTATATAAAGGCTAGATTTTGTATTATGGATTATTATTGATTGAATGAAAATTTTCCAAGCTTTGTTCTCTTTGTGAGTGCATGAGGTTCTCTTGGTGAGTGCTTCCCCTTGAGATCTCTTTGTGAGTTCTCTAGTTATCTTTTGTTTATTATTTACTTTGCTTGCTTAAATCTTTTTTCCACTAGAGAGCTCATCAAATTTTCCCCATGGCCTTGCTCGCGGCCCTAGGCTTTTCCCCAACCGCCGGTCACCCCATCCAGCCCACCCGACCACCTCCCGCCGCCCCTTCCTCTCCCGGCCAACTCCACTCCATCATCCCATGTGAATTTGAAATTGAAGATTCAAATTTTGAATTCTTTCCAAATTCGGAATTCCAAATTAGGAAAGTTTGCATGATTGAGTCAATTTCAATTTATTTTTAATAGTGGAGTTTTCAAATACTTATCCACGTCATCATCCACGTTTAGAAACCGCCCCCTCTCTCCCCATAATTCCCCTCTCTCCTTGAGCATGCCGCCGGCCTCCCCCCAATCATGCTCTCCCTTAATTGCCCAATTAAATCCCATGATTCTAATTTGAAATTCAAATTAGGAGTGATTGATTTTCCCTCCTATTTGGATTAAAACTGAAATAATTTCAGTTTAACCCCTTCCCCCTCTCTTCTCCCCACCGCCGGCCTCTTCTCCCTCTTTCCCCCATTAATTCCCATTAAGGAATTAATTGCGCCCACTTGAGAATTCGAATTTCCCCTCCTAAACTTCTCTAAATCTAAAATTTCTTTCAGTTTTGGATTCGTTTCCTGCACCCACTCCTCCTCAACCCCATACCACCCGCCGGCCTCTTCACCCTAGCTCCTACCCGCCGCCCCCTCCTCTCCTCTTTGGAGGCGTGCTTGCGGCTACCACCTTCCGCATGGAGGTTCCCGAATGGAACTTCGGGTTTGAATACGACGAACGCGCGATCTCCTTTCTTTGACGTCGGATTTGACTTCGACGACACCGTCGAGTATTTGGCCCGGATCGTACCCACTCTAATAGAGACCGTTGACGATCATTTTTCAGTTTACACTTGGATCGTTGAAGGATGTCACATTGCACCACCTCCACGACCCGCGCCGACCTCTTCCTCCCTACGGATCTACGACACCATCGCCCTAGGGGTGGTCTCATCAATCGTGTGGTTCTTCTTCTCCCAACAAGCTTAGGAGTAGGTAAATGAGAGCGGCCTCAAGGTGAGACAATCGCTTTGTTAACCCTGGGATTCTAGTTGATTTAATCATTTGCATTACTATATTGAAGTCGTTATTTTATTGAACTTGTAAACTTTGCTGAATTTTCTTGCCTAAGGCATGGTTAACTTCTAAGATTTCCTTTGAATCGTCAATTTAGTAAAGCTAGAGGATGTATGATCTTTACTTTATAGAACTTCTATTAATTTCATAAGATTCGATTCCTGGATTCACATCAGTATGCTCTTTTCATTCCCTTACAACACCCCTACACGGCAACAACAGTGGCATCAGCTTTCATCATGGAGGTGGTCAGACTATATGAGATACTAGAGTCTATAGTATTCAACAAAAAAGAGGTGTTTTGCAGTCACTTTTGGAGGGAATTATTCATACTATAGAGGATAATATATACTACATATGAGCACCGCCTACCACCCGCAGACAGATGGGCAGACAGAGGTGATCAATAGGAGCTTGGAGACATACCTACAATGGTTTGTGTAAGAGACACCCTGGTTGTAAGCCAAGTGGTTAGCATGGGCAGAGTACTGGTACAATACTTCATATCATCCTTCTTCTCAAATGACCCCATTCAAAATATTGTACGAACGGGGTCCACCTCACATGGTGCATTTTGGGCATAGTAGCACCCCCGTTTCTTCAGTAGAGGAGTACTTAGAGGAGAGGGATAGGACGTTGGAAGAAGTGAAGAGGCATCTGTTGAGGGCTAAGCATATTATGAAGAAATAGACACATGGGCATAGGAAGGATATCCAATTTGAGGTAGGGGAAAGGTGTTCTTAAAACTCCGATCTTACAGATAGAAGACAACCGCCACTAGGAGGAATGAGAAGCTTGCCCCAAGTTACTTTAGGCCATATGAGGTATTAGAGAGGATTAAAGCGGTGGTATATCGGCTAAAATTACTATTGATAGCAACTATACATCCCGTGTTCTATGTATCCCAACTGAGGAGAGCAATTGGGGATCATACAGCGAGTTCTGAGTTACCAGTGACACTAACAGAGGACTTGGAGGTGGTATTTGAACCATTAGAGTTGATGGGGTTTCGTCAGGGAGAAGAGAGAACTAAGGAAGTTCTGATCAAATGAAAGAGCCTACCAGACTACGACGCTACATGGGAGCCCAATGAGAGGGTGAAGCATAAGTTCCCCTCCTTTTACCTTGAGGACAAGGTAATTCTTTGGAAGAGGGATATTGTTAAACCAGTCCAAGCAAAGAGCCAGCTCATGTTTATATGAGGCTGACCAAGTAGGTCTGCACCTTGGGAATTGCCGCCCAAGGCAATTGTGAGCCCACTAGAGAATCCCATTAGGAAGGAGGGGGCGGCAAGGACTATAGAGGGATGTGGCTAATTTTGTTGTTCTAAGTACTTGGCGCCTTGGGCACTAGCATCTAGGGATTGGGAGAGAGAGATCCTCCTCTCGAATTGAGGATCAACTATATCTTGGTATTTTCCTTTCGTTATATTTGATTATTGCAATAAAATCATTGTTTTTTTGTTTTTTCCTCGGTGTTTGGTGGATATTTCTCATTGTTTTTCCAAGATTGATAGATTTTCACTTGAGATCTTCAAGTTTTTCCTATCATATCATCTATTTTTTTTTTAATTTTTTTTTTATCATATCATCTACTTAATCACATCAAGCAAGAACATTTTAGAATGAGAATTTCATCATGTTTTAATATTTAAGAACATTTATAAAGTACACCCAAATCATTCAGATGGTTCGATGATGACATCAATGATAGACTCAGACATTCATATCAACTTGATGGTCATTCGTGATAAAATCCAAATTATCTTTACCTTCATTTTTCACTGCCAAAGCACCTTTCTTATTCAACCACTTCCATTAAATTGATTAAACTTCTCTAACATAATTTGGTATCACAAATTATTTAAGGTAGAGATGTGCTCCAAAGGATCAAAGGTTGGATGCACTATTCTCTATGTTCAACAGTTTTAGACATTTTGCCCAATCAAATAAAAGAATGATTTACACTGAAAGAAACTATACATTAACTTCAGACACTAATTTGATGGACAGCACTTACCAAGCATATCATCTTCGCAATTTTACAGTAGGATAATGAAGTTTTGCAATCACAAAGAATCAAATGAACAAACTGACCTCTGAAACAAAGGACGTTCGGCAATATGAAAGAAAGTAATCAGCTTATCCGTCAAGCTCATAGCCCCACGTATGCCACCCCAGAGCAAAGCAACTTTCCCAACTAACCTGAGTATTCCACCCTTTTGTCCCAGTTCTGCCAAGACTGCAACCAGTCTGTTTGATATGCTCAACAAAGTCAACACAACAATCATAAAAATGATAGCCTAGTACATTAAACTTGATCAGACATAAATTAAGAATTAACCTTGCATGGTCCAGCTCCCCATCACTCTTTGTAGGCATTACAGGAGCAGCAACGGACATGGCTTTTTCAGCAAGACTACTAACTAAATTATTTTGGCTTTTCTCTTGCATAAATTCATCATCACTGAAGAGACTTCGGATAGAATAATTAGGGGTTTCTTCAGAATCATCTTCTTTATCGTGCTTCTTCTGAAACAGCAAAACAAAACAATTGGCCAACAACAACCTGAACATTTACACATCTTTCAAACAGCTACTTCTACGGAGATGCAAACAGAACAATCCCATCACTTAAGAAATTCTATAAGCTTTCAAATGTCGATCAAAATGGCTGATAGAAACCATCACATTGTAACATACTACGTCCGTTAAAAATTAATAAAAATTTTGTGGGGAATCGACCAAAAGAACAAATTCATGGACTTTCGTTTTCAATCAAAGAATTTAACTCAGGTTTTCCTTTTTCACCTAAGGTTCTGTGGTTCTACAATTTTCATTTAGCCATCATTATTTATTCCAAATCGTTTCAGTTTGGATGCTAGGAATTTGATTAATAGAAATAAAAAAGGGTTGAAAAGCTTAAATCAATGGTTGAGGATTCATAATTAACCCATTAACAATTGAGGTTTAATCTCATTTCCACCGTTTTCCTTCAATTCATTGTGTGAAATTGAGAAGAACTTTCTTGCATTTGCAGACTCGAGATAAATAACAGCTAATAGCTTGAATCCGTACAAGCTGAATAGGGAACAAGACTTAACACAAGCCTGCTTAACAATTTACTCACCAATAAGCTGGTCAGTAGGCATTTTCTCTCCGTTGAGTTCATCACTCACGGCAGCAAGGTCAAAGCCTCCAAAGTGAGAGAGCCTCTGTGAAGTTCTCATGCCCAAAATGGCAAATCGAAAATCCAATCTATGGTCCAGGATTTCTTCATTTTATAGTTTGTTTATTTTTTAGTTTGGTTAATATTTCTTTATCCTTTGGAGAAAAGGTTTAAAGTACTTCCCTGATGGGTACTTTGATACAGGTGTTGGAAGAAAATATGGGGTTCAATTTTGTTTCTATTTGTATTTGTAACTTTTAACTCATCCCTTAATGATGTCGCACAAGGAACATCAAAAGCATCAGATGATAGAAAGGGTCCAACCACCAGAGCTCAATCCAAAAAACATTATACCTGAGCAAAGTGGACCCATCACCAGGAGAAAGTTGAAGACTATAAGCTACAAATTTTATTTATATTTTTTACTTAATTATGTGTTTGAAAATCTCATATGGTATTGTAATTAAATGCAAGTAAAACCTACTATTTGTATTGTGGATTTCATGTGCTAATTAGCAAGTAGAGGCATTAAATTGAGTTAATTAAGTGCTTCATGCATGAAGTGAGGGGTTGGCCAAGAAAATTTACAAAGGAGTGTAGGGGCCAGCCAGGAGGGAGAAGTTATAGTGGTTACTAGTGTGGGCCATCCTAATTCTGATGGTTACTATTGTGGGTCATCCCCTTCCCCTTTCTCTCCTCTTTTCCAATTTCAAAATTATCTAGTGTAATTTGTATAAATACTTAATTGGCCGTGGAATGAAGAGATTGATGTGTTTTGTATATAACTAAATTTTGGAGAAAATATTGATGGTTGGAGCTCGGTGGCTAGCCAAATTAGAAAGGGTTTGGTGATCCTTTCTAGGACTACTACTTTGGTGAGTAGTAGAATTATATCTTTGCTTTAATTTTTGAATTTTTTTTTTCTTTATGTTTTATGCTATCCATTATCCTCCACTCCAGAAAAATATAAACCTAAATTTCCTAGAAATTAAACCCATCCATTTATGACTTTTACGAGAATTCTCCAAACAAAGTCAGTATAGGCCTAGCTGCAAGTTTGTCTTAACTTGACTAACCAAAACTCCTCCGAAATTCACCAAAAACTCTAGATCCATAGTAGACACCCTAATCTTAGATTTTCATACATTCGCTAGGATTTTTGTTCACAAAAAGCTAAATTTCTAGAAACCCTACATAAATTCAATCTAGAGGTAAAGAGGAAAATTCTCAAAATAGCCTTACGAAAAATTATAAATCATCCACTAAAAATTATGTTAGAAGGTGCTCATAGAAATCCACTATTCCTTAGCTAAAATTTAATTTCAGTAGCACCAAACACAATCCTCAAAAAGAATCAAGATGAATAACCAGAGATTTTTTTTTTTAATTGATGATATAAGAAAGAAAATAAGAACGGTACAATAGATCTTCAATTTGAGAGGAAGATCCAACTCTCCCAAATCGCTAGATGCAGGTTAAAACCCAAACACCCTAAGAACAATCTAATTTCAGCAAATAACACATAACCCTAACCCTAGGGAAACAACCTACTTAAAACAAACAAAAGAAAACAAATACTAAAACAACCCCCTATATTTGAAGTTTCCCTCCTAGCCTCCCTTTGAAAAATCTCCTGGGCCCCACCCCAAAGAGAGCGATGCATCCTGCAAGCGGAAGTCTGTTCCAGCTCAAACAGATGGAAACTTGTTCTGCCTCAAACTAGCAAAAGCCTATTCCGCCTAGATCCCGTCCAGAAAAGACTGGCTGGACCGATCCTAAAGGGACTAGTCTAACAAATTACCAAATTAAAAAGATCCAGACTTCTTAATCTTATTTTGTTGTTAATTCATGTCATTTGGACTTCTTGAGAAGAAGTTTTACTTCATGTCATTTGGCTCCAGATCCTAACCATTTGCTGGAATTGGGTTGGCCGACCACTAACTTCTTCCTAATCCTAATTACACTCAAATTTAAACTGCACAAAACATAGCCTTACTCTCCTAAGCATCTTCGGAGAGCTCCTCATTCACCAATTGGATCATATCAGTGATTTAAAGCCCACATAAGCAGCAACACCACTTCAATTTCACAGTATAAGAAAATATGAAAAATACAGTTATGGGTGATTTCATCACTTTTGACATTTCGTAACAACATTTTAAATTATACTAAGAATTTGATATCTAAAAGCAAACATCAGCATGCCTTGCGTCATACCGCCCAATCCAATACCATACCGCCCAATCCAAAATGAATTGCACTAGTATCCATATCAAGGTATGTACTCAACAGGATTAAACATAGAATCAAACATATTACTCCCAAAAATGGGGTAAGCAGTGAAAGATATAGCTTAGAAAAACAAGGTTTCATAGTAATGTAATAATAAAAGATTTCATTTTTACCTCACAGTTCGTTGCCAATAAAGCAGATGCGCCCAAGGCAGTTGTCACAGCCCCAACCATGATGCAGCCTTTAGTTGAAACAACTGGATCAAGTTTTCCATGTCCTTGGCTGATTGGCTTATTTGAAACCAAATGATGGTCATTATCAACTTTCTCAATTTTCTTCGTAGAAGAAAGCTCATCTGTTATATAATTCTCAAAACCATGAGACCTCTGCCACTTATTTACAGGTTCACATGTAGGTTTTGTTGCATAATCTTTTAAAGAAACTAGCTGCAAGTATGTCCTCAAAGATGCCAGGCTAGAACCTACAATAACACCAGATGGAAGAACTTTTCTCAAATGGCTAGCATCCTGCAATGCTGACAATATGATTTCAACTGTTTGTTGAAGTTCCACTGTCCCGAACTTCATCAAAGTAGCACCAATATTTTCTTTGAAGGAGTTTAAGTCACTAAAGGATACAACAGCCCGGGATACTTTCTCAGTAAAATTTTCTAAATCAAATGCAAGAAGGCTGTTAAGTTCTTCTGAATCAGGTATCGTTATTCTTCGACAAACTTCAACTTTCAAATTATCTAGCAAAGTGTTCTTGATCAAGGAAAAAAGCTTCACTTTCATAGAATCCTCCTGTTCATTGTCACTTGTATCATCATCCTCTTGAAATAAATCACTGTTAAATTTTGAATATTCATCATCAACTAATATAAGGGATGGCTCTATAGCAGCCACATCCCTCCGTCCTGATGCAAAATAGACATTTTGGTCCTTGCCATTCGGACCTGTTGTGATTGTGGAATTTGAAGGTTGATCGATCATTTTCCACTGGCCTTCTTCTGGATCAAGGAACAGATCTGTTGCTTTTTCTAGATCCAGTGAACTCTGACTTGGCAATGGTGTAAAACATCTGTGGAGGTATGGCGCATAAGGTGATAGCCAATATCTTTTCATAGCCACATCTAGCGTTAAATCCATGGTATCCCCATCTTTTGTTAACTTTGTGCTACCGAAATGACTAGCTTCACTATCATCTTCAAATTGTTTAATGCACTTATCTGATAAAGGTGCCGAGCTAAAATTGAACTTACTGTAACCAATTTTTATCATGCACATCTTCAAAAGATTCTATGCCGGATTCACTGGAAGTATTTTCTGGCTGACTAGCTGGTTGGCTCAAATCTGGTTCTATTCCTGATCCGTTATTGATATAAAAAATTTATTGTATTTTTCTCCATTTATGAGACTGTCATCATTAAATCCCTTGGTAGATCTCTGATCTACACTTTTTTTTACTTCATCATCACCTTCTTTGTTGCTCTTTTCTAGTTGGTCAATCATATTTTCTATTACCCCAAACACACTATTGACAGCCATTTGTGTGGAGTCATCAAATTCTGTTAAAGCGTTTAGTGCCTGGGAAACACTTATGGAATTGGACTTCGAAGATGAAGGCTGGGGTGAAGGTTCTTCGGATTTAGAGGAATACTCTGCATTTTGGGTTGCACCATCTTGAGTTGGATTCTCACCATTCTTCGGGTTTCCGTTCTCCTCCCCTGGCATTTCATGCATGGAAGAATCACTTGATGAAGAATCCTCAACATTAGTTGAACTTGATATGGTCGGTTTTGCTGAGGAATACTTCTCACTTCCCTTCTCCCCTGGCATTTGATGCAAGGAAGAACCAGCAGATGAAGTATCCTCAAAATTTGTTGAGCTTGATATGCCCGGTTGTGGTGACGAATCAACCGCTTCATCTTTTTTATTATTCATATCATCTCCATGTGCTAGATGTTGGTAGCTGTTTTTATCAAATGCATCAGACTTCTCAATGACTTCATCCTGACTGCTATTTCCATCATTGGCTCCGCCACCCACTTGATCTGATTTATCTGAATGGTTCACCTTATCTTCCATTTCTGACCCAGCTTCAATAGACCCAGAAGAACGTGCACTCTTCTCTTGAGGACCAAAGTTTCCTTCAGATCCATTACGATTGGAAGGACGTGCACCATTTTCTTGAGAAGGACCAAGGTTTCCTTCAGATTCATTATTATTGGAAGGACGTGCACTCTTCTCTTGGGAAGGACCAAGGTTGCCTTCAGATCCATTACCATTGGAAGAACGTGCACCCTTCTCTTGAGAAGGACCAAGGTTTCCTTCAGACCCAATAACATTGGACTTGCCAACTTTTATTTGTTCCAAGGGGCCATCATCATAACCTAAATCCTTCAGTGAACTTCCTTTGATCTTGCCTTCAATCTTTGACTTAAGCTCTGAAGTCACGTTAGGAATCCAACCAATCCGTTTTCCTGCTTCAAGATTTAAATTGGCACCTTGACTTTGCATAATTTCAGCAACTGCAGTTGTGATCTTTCCACGAACATCTTCTGGCACCGCTCCATGAAGAGCTTTCATGAATGTTTCCCCTTGTTCCATGGCACCTAAAACCTGAGAAAAATGAAGAAAGGAACCAAGCATCAGATTAATTAGGAGTACCAAAATGTAAGTATCAGAGAAGGAAAAATCTAAGGCAAAAAAGCTCTCATTTCTATATGGTTTAAAATTTTCTGTTTTCCAGAAGAATGCCGCCTTGGAGGCCAAAAACAGCATCACGGCAACACCACTGCTTGATCCAGAAGGCTTTCAAGAATACTTTTAGGTTTAACTTTGAAAGAAAAGATTTACAAATATAAATTGAGATGGGAATTAAGTGCAAAAATCACAATTTTAAATTCAAAATTAAAGGGGGTGGCCATGAAGAGAGGAGAGAAAAATTCATTTGGAGAGAATAAATATTCCGTATTAGTGCGTCCGTAATCTGCCATTTTTGTTGAATTCAATCGAGTTGAAAGAGGGAGGTACTTTATTTGGTCTTTTTAATGTTTCAGACATGTTAGCGCAGTTCATTTTTAGAAAAAAAAAAAAAAGAAGTAAATTTTGAGTCATTTCAGTCGCAGGTGAGGCATTTTAAACACATTTTACGTGATGTTGATTAGTCAGTCATCATCCACATCGTGCTTGCCCGAATGGGTAATGAAATATATACGGAGGTCAACACTTACTACAAAAGTGTTTTGTATTCTGTCCTATGGTTCAGCTTTGGGATATATGAACGGAGCTTGAAAGAGCTAAGGCTTTGTTTGGCTTTTGCTTCATTTACTGTCAAGACAAATAGGCCCAAGCTCAAGCTAAAATCTATAACATAACATGACACAATGACTCAATGATTAATGTTAAAAAGCACCACCGTAATGGCATAAAATGAGTGCAAAAATATCAATAAAATATTAACTGACACCACCAATAGAAGAGCTGAACATTAAGTTAAACGGTACCTTTTTCTTCTGCTCATTATCTAGAGTACCAGGCATGGTAACATCAAGCATGTTCATTATTACAGTTGCAGTTTGCGTGACTTGACCTCCTTCACTACTAATAGCATTTGCTACGCCTTCAGTTGAAATGTCCATACTTGTTTCAGGCTTCTCATTTTTGCCATCTTCTGTTCCAACTTCATCATCTCTCTGCATCTCATAAAACTTGCTTCCTGATTTCCTGTGACCTAAAGCATTATCATAAAGTGCGCCACCATCTCCATTAACTTCAGTATTGAGTGGGTAAACGAGGAACCCATTTCCAGTATCCGAGCGAGTGAGCTTCATGAAAGAATCCATATTTCCATGATTATGCTTTAATAATACCTGAGAAGAATCAGAACTTCCGTGAACTTTACTTCTAGCTGAAGCAGGCCTCTCTCTTACTCCAAATGTTGGTGCTTTAGAAGGTTTTATGGTGATATCCACATCATTTAGAAGAGGATGACGACCCTTTAGAAGAGCATGCTCCACTGCTGAAAGCCACTGCATAAGTCATGATCGAATCAAAGATTAAAGGATCAGGAACTTGTTGAGTACAAGATATGTGAAGTAGATAAAAAAAAAATTGCGAGCAATCCAACAGAACATAGTCAAAGTAGGGCTAGCTGTTAGATGTGAACTTTTTGGAACCGTTTGAAATTAAGGTGGCTAATTGAAGTGAATTTGTACAGGATCTATTAGATAAGAAATACCTTACAAATGGTGATTAAGTATATGAGGACAGCTCGACTATGACATGCATGCAAGAAATCATAATTGAGATTATTGTAATAAGATGGTAAAAGTTCAAATACCTCAATTGCTAGCTGTTGACTCCAAAGAAGAGCAGATCGGTCACCTTTGTTAATAGTTGAATGTGAACAAGAACAAAGCAGCAGGCTTGTAAATGGATTCTCTGTGATGGAGTTGCGTGGAATAGAGAAAAGTGGTACAGTTCCATCATCACTCTGAAGATATAAAAAAACAATAAAAATTCAGCATTTGGTTGAAACACTTGATATTTTAGATGGAATTGCATGGAATGGAGAAAAGTGGTACAGTTCCATCACCACTCAAGATCACTAAACAGTTAAAATATGAGCTTTTGGTTGAAATTATTAATATTATCTCATAAGTAAAAATATTGAGCCTTCACTGACTTGCATAACAGATAAAACACAAAGAAAATAGAACAAGAAATCTATAAAAGTTTGACATAATATATAAATAGTGTTAATAGATTAATTTATTTTATAAGGCCACAATGGAAACTTCATACAACACTACAAATGCAAATACTATTACAAAGATGTCATTGTCAATATTGTGTAGAACAGGCATTTGAAATTATGCTATCATAAGATGGTTAACAAAATGAGGCCGCAAGCATGTAGTCAAGGTTTCATCCAGGTTTCTTACATGTTGTCCAAATTACATTAAAATAACAGAGGTCTGGGATGCTCAAGTAAGTGAATAAGGACAATTTCCATCGGATGCCACCCTTAAAGGTTGGCAGAAAAGGCATTAGTACCTCCCTAGGATGCCAAATGACGCACTTCAATATTAAAATATTAGTGATTAAGCCATCAATTTCTAGTAGCATAACATAAAGATTCCTTCTTCCATGCGACACATTTAAGAACGCCCTGTTATAAGGTTTCCCAACATGTAGGCAATGGGTCTGGAGGCTACCTGAAACACCTACCTGGCATTGATAAAACCCAAGTTCTAGCAAATTAATTATAACCCAAGTTCGAAGATTTCAAATTACTTGGTTCAATTTTGAGCAGATACGAAAACAATAGATTTTGAATTGATATCAGTGAAGCATGTTATCTTTTTCTTTTTAATCTAAACTTACAATTGAGATTATCATAATAAATATAAATATATAGATAAATTATGGATAAACAAATATATTTACAAACTTACAAATTCACAAAATACATAAATTATGCATAAACAAATATATGTATAAAATTACAAATTCACAACATTATTGTTGGATTCAAATATGTTTGTGGGAGACAGCTCTATGGCGAATCTAATAAGGCAGACGGCAAGAAAAGAGTAGAATGAGTGGGCAAGAAATGAGAAGAACTCTAGAATTAACTATTTTCTATGAATAGTAAGAATAACATAATCATGTTTATGCCTCCAAAGAAACTTTTCAACCACTTATTTACATGCTTAAGAGGGCTAAAAAAAATCTACAACCAAAAAAATAATAAATAATACATGACTTATGATTATAGATTATCACAAACACCTAAACTAGTCTATGATGTTTATGCGTAGACACCCATATTTGACGTGGCTCTGGCTGCTTCCAGTACATACCTATGGCAAATGCTCTTGGCCAATACATCTTAGACGGGTGCCATAAACGAATCCTCTCGGCCAAGTGTCCTGTGTGAGTGAGTTCTTGTCTTTGGCAAGTTCCTTTGAGTTGGGGACTCTTGTATGACTTATGAAGTCGTTATTGCGAGGTTAGTATGTATACTTCTCCTAAAGTTTTGGATGAGAGGCCCTCTGAGAGAGGCAAATCGCCATGGCTGGGCAAAGTCTTTCTTTTTAAGATGACTTCTTATGAGGCGAGTATCTACATTGGTCGAGGCCTATTGAGGCAAGTCACTCCAATAAAAAATGTCTAGGCTATGTGTTTCCTGGGTCAAGCTTCTTTGGGGCAAGCATCTCTGGGGCAAGCATCACTGGGGCAAGTGTCTTCCCTTGTTGACTCTTATTGGGATGGATCTCCCTCTGAGGAGGGCTTTTTTGGATGAGTGCAACTCTTTGTTAAGCTTCTCTGAGGTGAGCACGACTTATTCATGCAAGTTGCTTGTACCCACATATTAGAGTGTAACCATTGTCTGGAGTACATCTTTTTGCAAAAACATATGAAGAAGAAGCTTCCACCTCCAAAAAAAAAAATTCTTAAAGAGATTTAGGAAGGTCAATGCTCAATGGTGGGACCAACATCCAAAGCCAATTTAGTAGACCACATCTCAAATCTCAAAGTTGGTGCTTGCAGTTCTATTAATAATGACTTCAATGCTCTATGGAGGATCAAGTCATAATACTTAAGTTGAGAAACCGAAATCATCCATCAAGGAAGAGTTAATTGGTTGGACTATGAGATAAATTAAGAAGTGCAAACCTTCAATATCTGCAAGATTTTACAAGCTTATAATGAGAGAAACAACAATAATGCCCAAAAGCAATCATTAATCAACCCCTACAAAACTGAGTGTACTTACAAATCTACAATAAAAGAACTCAAATTTTAAGAGTTTCTATCTTAAAGTAGAACTGTCATAAGGAGCAGCTTCATTGATCAAACGTTGCTCGATGAGTATTGTGGTGCAACATATGAGCACTATTCTCAAAGATCCATCACCAATATGTCTTGTTGGTTAGAAAATTTAAATCTCAAAGCAAAAGCCTAACTTGTGAGCACCTAGAGATCTGCTATCAAGAGGACTAATGATAAATAATAAATTACTAATGATTATAGATTGTCACAGATGCCTGAGCTAGTCCATAGCTTGTACATGCGGACAATCATATCTGACATGGCTCTAACTACAACAACAACATCAAGCCTTTATCCCACTACGTGGGGTCGGCTACATGAATCCTTTTTCTCCATTGTGTCCTATTAAAAGTTAAATTCTCGTTTAAATCTAATAAAGAAATGTCATTCCTAATATTTTCTAACCAAGTCTTTTTAGGTCTACCCCTACCTTTCTTAACATAAGTCAAATCTAATACCTCTACTCTCCTAAGTCCTAACCGGGTCATCGGAAGGCCGCCGTTTATGTAACCAAACCATCTAAGGAGACTCTCTCTAATCTTATCTTCTACTGGAGCTACTCCAATCTTTTCACGTATATGCTCATTTTGTATCCTATCTCTAAGGGTAAAGCCACTCATCCACCTGAGCATCCTCATCTCTGCCACACTTAACTTAGTATTATGCTTCTCTTTTAATGGCCAACATTCGGCACCATAAAGCATTGCAGACCTCACTACCATCTTATAGAATTTTCCCTTAAGTTTGAGGGGTACATTTCTATCACATAACAAGCCCGATGCATTCCTCCACTTCAACCATCCAACTTGAATAATGCTGATAAATATCTCCATCTATTTCACCATCACTCTGAACAATAGATCCAATATATCTAAAACGTGTACTCTTATTAATGACTTGATCGCCTAAAGTCACAATCCCCTCACTAGGTCTATTACTACTAAAATTACACTCCATATATTCTGTTTTAGATCTACTCAACCGAAAACCTTTAGACTCTAAGGTTGACCTCCATAATTGAAGTTTACCTTCAACTCCCTCTCTAGTCTTATCAACAAGAAAAATATCATCAGCAAAAAGCATACACCAAGGTACATTCTCTTGCAAATGTCTAGTGAGAACATCCATGACTAAAGAAAAAAGATATGGGCTTAAGGCTGATCCTTGATGTAACCCAACCGAAATAGGGAAATACTTGGTCAATCCACCTTGCGTTTGAACACAAGTAATAGCTCCTGCCTCTGGTAAATACCTATGGAAAATGTTCTTGGCCAATACTTCTCAAATGGGTGTCATAAGTGAATCCTCTTAGGCAAGTATCATGAGTGAGTTCTCTCGAGTGAATACCTTAGGCGGGCGTCTTTGGAAAATTCCTTTGAGTTGGAGACTCTAGTATGACTTACAATTTTGTTACTGTGAGGTTAGTATGTGTACATCTCCTATAATTTGGATGAGAGGCCCTCTGAGAGAGGCAAGTCAGCATGGCTAGGGTAAGTCTTTCTTTACGATGACTTCTTATGAGGCAAGTATCTCCTTTGGTTGAGGCCTATTGAGCCAAGTGACTCCCTCAATAAAAAATGCCCAGGTTGTGTGCTTCCTTGTCACGTTTCTTTGAGGCAAGCATCATTGGGAAAAGTGTCTGCCCTTGTTGAATCTTAATGGAATGGGTCACCCTCTGAAGAGGGCATTTCTTGGATGAGTTCACCTCTTAGCTAAGCTCTTCTGAGGTGAGCTCGGTTGATCCATGGAAGTTTTCTACCCATATATTGGAGTGTAATCATGGCCTGGACGTTTTATAAAAACATATGAAGAAGAAGTTTCCACATCCAAAGAAAAATTTTCTTAGTGATTTAGGAAGGCCAATGCTTAAAGGTGGGACAAACATCCAAAGCCAATTCAGTGGACCACATCTCAAATCTCAAAGTTGGTGCTTGCAATTCCATTGATAAAGGGTTCAACGCTCTATGGAGGATCAAACCATAATACTTAAGTTGACAAACTCAAATCATTCATCAAGGAAGACTCAATTAGCTGAACTATAAGATAAATTAAGAAGTGCTCTCTTTCAATTTTTGTAAGATTTTAAAAGCTTATAATGAGAGGAACAACAATAATGCCCAAAACTAATCGTTAATCAACCCCTAGAAAGCTAAAAAATAGGGAGTGTACTTACAAATCTACAATAAAAGGACTCAAATTTTAAGAGTTTATATCTTTAAGTAGAACTATCATAAGGAACACCTTCATTGATCAAGCCCTGCTCAATGAGCATTGGAGTGTAACATTTGAGCAGTTTCTCAAAGATCCATCAACTATCTGTCATGTTGGTTAGAAAACTTAAATCTCAAAGCAAAAGCCTATCCAATAAGCACCTAGAGATTTGCTTAGAGATCTTCTATCAAGAGGGCCCCAACATGAATAAAAAAACAATAAGAAAAAGAAAGCACATGATACCCCTCTGATCAAACACCATGTCGGTCGACATCCCCTAATTTGTTGCCAAGGATTTACTCAAAGTAATAATCCAAGACTAAAATTACATGATCTAGTAGACCTAAAGGACATGAACTTTAAGGAGAATGTAATTATCTTCACAGTCGATGATTTGCTAAGTTGATAATTCTCAAAACGTATAAATGAACTGTCAAAAATTAAAAATGGTACATGATGCGGCTAAAGAGATCAGCCATTTATGGGGCACCAAGACCAAGAGCAACCTGGCTCAATTCCTATTGCCTCGTGATGAATAAGCAAACAATGATGGAAATATAGAGATTTTGTGACACCTTCAACTTGGCACATGTTCAAAGTTAAAAATAATGATGCATATAGGCTGAGGGTTGAAAGGCATGGTAAAGACCAGATAGGGCCTAACAAGGCCATCTACCTCTAAAGTCATCACCGATCTGAAGCTTGAATCTCTAATCAGCCACATCGTTAAAGCAATCATGGCTTTGATGTTAAAAAGCAAGTGTATGACAACTGAATCATTAAAAAAATAAATAAAGATGATTGAGAAAAAAAAAGAATGTGGGTCCAACATTTAGGGAAACTTAAGGATAGCATGGAGAGAAGCTAGTCATTCAACTTATATTGAATGACATCAATAATAATATCAATATCTTCAAAAAGTTATTAGAGATAATGGCCAAATTCAAAGAATTTAACCTGCCCATAGTTGGCTCCTCCATGGACAAAACTAGTCGAAGTAGAGTCATGGAATCAATCATTAGTCAAAGAGTACATCACCTTCACCTTCCACATCCATAAAGGCTAACACGATATTGCTATTACCAGCCCACCTTTGATTGTCCATAATGTCATTAAATATAAAATCAAAATTCTCGAAGTGAAGGTCAACAAGGAATATTCCCTCTAGAGGAGCAAGAGGAAATATCAATCAAGTGCTCAAAGTAGCTTTCAAGTCATCAGTGCTCACTTGGCTCAAAGAAGTAGGCGATCTAAACTACTACTAATATTAATACATGATCAACCACCAAATTAAAGTTAGTTTCGTATCCAAATATTTGGTGAACAAAAATTTCAAAATCGATATCACCATTATTTATCTAACTGCTCGAACATCTACAAATTAATCAATGATATAGCTTTAGTCACTACATATCATACACCGGCATATTAAAGGGTTAACAAAATAATATGACAGTGTTTAAGCCTTTCCAAAAATTCCTCCTATCAAAGAGGGGGTGTTTTTTATATATGTATCAAAGTAAATGAAATTCTCCCAATGAAAAATGTTTTTATTTTTATTTTTTTCAGAATCTCCTATCTAAAAGGAGAAAAATCACAACTCCGCACTTCGAAGAAAGCTCAACTAAATCTTCCAAACAAGCATCAATGCTAGTTAGGGGCCAAACTTCAATGATCAATTTCGCCAATCTAACCTCCTCGTTGAGGGGTAAAATGTGACGGCCCAGAATCAAATTTGGAAGAATTATCTATTTATTATTTTAAGAATATACCAAAGATCTTATAAATCATTAATATAAACAATAACCAGCAATAGCAACTAAAATCATATACATCAAGATATTTTACTATTCATTAACTAAAATATCATTTACACTAGCCGGGAGATCACTACTATCAATAATTTATTACAATCCCCTGACTACAAAATAATAAAATAAAATGCATAACAAAATCTAAATAAGAACTTGAAGATTGTTATCAGTGTCACTGTTCATGATACTGACCACTTCCCTGACCTGAAATCATTAAAATTCATATAATGAGCTATAAAGCCCAACATGAAATCAAAACTCTATCACTGCTTTCAATACAAGACAAAAGAATTAATATGTAGTTTCAATTCTAGTCAATATCAATCATCACTTAATATGAGCAATAAAAATCTCAAAAATTAATAATAATATTAATATGATCAATAAAGTCAAAAGAAATCTACAAATTATAAGACGTACAGTAAAGCATACTATCATCCAATGAAATAATGAATCATGTTAGTATATTATGCTATGTTGTATCAATATTGATGTCAATAAGATTTTAATTATACCATTAATCAATTTAAATGTACTATTATGTAAATGCAATCATGATGCAACATCTTTTTCTACCCCAATTATTGTTCAGTTGGGTAACAATCTTAATCAAGTCGAACTATCAAAGATTTGGTATCGCTTAACCCCAATTGTCACTTAGTTGAGTATCAGCCTTAATTAGGCCCAACTGTCAACCAACTGGTATCGGTCTACCCCAATTGTCATCCATTTGGGTATCAATTTTAATTAGGCCCAAATGTCGACCAATTTGTATCGGTCTTCATCTTTCATGTTAACAATCAGCCTTCCATCTAGTCTCCCTTGTATGCAAATGTTATATTTTTTATTTGGCTTAAAATATTGGTTATTATAATCTTCCTATCTTAGAAAAAAGTCACCCTCGACATTTCCAAGAACAAATCAGATCAATAAAGATAAATTCAATTCGTAAAACCATCAAAACAAATTAATATGATTCAAAACTAATAATAGCATCAATATGATCAATAAAGTCAAAAGAAATATATCAAAAATAATAAGACATACGATAAAACATACTATCATCCAATGAATCATGTTAGTATGTTATGCTATGTTGTATTAATATTAATGCTAGTACGATTTTAATTATACTATCAATCAATTCAAATGTATTATCATGTAAATGCAATCATTAATACATCTTTTTTCACCCCCAATTATTGCCAAATTAGGTATCAATCTTAATCAGACCCAGCTGTCAATTAATTGGTATCAGTCAACCCCATTTGTGGCCCAGTTGAGTAGCAGTCTTAATTAGGCCCAACTTTCAAATAATTGGTATCGCTCTACCCCGATTGTCGCCCAATTGAATATCAATTTTAATTATGCCCAATTGACGACCAATTTATATCGGACTTCATCTTTCATGTTAACAATCAACCTTCCATCTAGTCTCCCTTACATGCAAATGCTACATTTTTTGTTTGGTTCAAAATACTGGTTTTTACATAAAAAGCCAAGTTAATAGGGCATGACATCTGTCATCTACATCAAGATACAATTTCAATTATAATGATCCTACTCCAATAATTAACAACAACAAGCCTTTATCCCACTAAGTGGGGTCGGCTACATGATTTTTTTTTCTTTATTGTGTCATGTTAAGAGTTAAATTATCATTTAAATCTAATAAAGAATGATTATTTCCAGTATCTTCAAATTACTTGAGTTCGCAAGCAAACCTAACAATAATCGGTAACATAGCAAGAAGAACGAAGAAAATATGGTGGAAGAACAATCAAATTATAGCTAATCTTATAGAAAGCAAAGCGAAACAAGAACAAAGCAAAGATACAAAAGATCCTCAATTCGAGAGGAGGATCATCTCTCCCAAATCTCTAGACAAGAGAGTCTAGAGCCCAAGCCGCCAAGAAACCCTGATTGAGAATCAATCAAAACATAATCCCTTCCTAATCCTCTCATGTTCTTTAATACAAAAGCTTTCCTAATCTAATTTCCCTCCCAAGCCCTAGTCGCCCCTCTTCAATTTGACAAGTGGGGCCCTCACTTTGGGCAGGCAAACCCAAGGGAGGCAGACGGTTTTCGCCTCTTGTAAACAAACTAAGCCGGCCCTTGGGCCGGCTGGGCCGGTTCAGGGCGAATCAGTCTAACACAAATCTAATGCATATGTTCTCCTAGTCGGCTCATCATAAAGCCGACGCTTTATGTGACCAAACCATCTAAGGTGACTCTCTAATCATATTTGCCACTGGAGTTGCTCCAACCTTTTCACGTATATACTTGTTTTGCATTCTATCTCTGATGCATTTAGATTTTTGCATTATTTTTGTTTTGAACAATATTAGTTGTATTTTTCTTTTTTTGTTTTATTTTTATGCTATCCAATGATGGTGGTAAATCCAATGATCATGGTAGGAAAAGGTTTGGGTTATGCTTACCTTGGGTTTGCTGGCTTTGGGGTCCACCTTGTCCTTTGGGTTGTTTTTTGGTTTCAAGAGGGCCTTGGCTGTTTTCGGTTTCAGCTTTAGCTGTTGAAATTCTAGTGGTGCCAGCTCATTAATATCTAGTGGAGGTGTAGCTCATTATGAGCTGATATTAAGCTCTAATTTATTGAGGTGTGCAAACTTTTAGGTGAGTGGAACTTGCCTCTTCCTCTTCTTGTTGCCTCTTGGGCTGCTGCAGTTTTCTGCTGGTTTTCCATCCCACGGCTGCTTTGGTTTCTCTGTCCTGTGGTCCCCTTTCTCTCATTAAAAGTGATGGCTGTTTGGTTGCTGAAAACCCGATACTTACCTGTTGGATTCCTGTGCTTGGCTGTTGGAACCGTGGCCTTCTCCTTGAGATTTGTTATGCCGTTTGGGATTTCTGTTGGACCCGTGAAATGCCTCCTGGTTTCCTGTGCTTAAGCCGTGGCTTTGGCTCTGTATTTGGCTGGATCCGTGGCCTTTTTGCTTGCCTTTGCTAAGACTTTTGGGAATTCAGTAAAATGACTTTTGGCCTTTCATTTATATTATTTTTATATGGGGATTTGAAGGGTTTTTAGGCTGTTAAGATTCCCCCCTCTTGCCTATATATATGAGATGTTTTGTGATGAAATGGGTTGGTGAATTATTGTGAGCAAAATTGCTATTGACCTGCGGGTTATTGGAAAAGCTTGCGAGCTTTGTCCGTCTTCTTTCTCATCCCCTCCGGAAATCCTGCGGGCTCTTTCCAACCTTTCTTCTCGGGCTTCTAATCTCTTCATCTCTCCGCAAGTTCCACTCCACCTGTATCTTTCTTCTGGTTCTGTTGGTAAGATTTGTTGGTTGTTTTGGTGGCATTTGCTGGAAAAGTTTGGTAGGACATTGGACCCCTTTGCAGTGGTGAACCCTTGGTTTGCATATCTAAACCTTATTTTGAAATATATGCCTACAATCGGTGCATGTGAGGAGTCCTCTAGTAGGATGTTCTGAGGATAGCGTTTATTTGTTTTTAGTTTGTTTCTTTTGCTAACTTTCTTTTGCTTTAGTTTGTTGGATGATCTTTTTTTTTTTTTTTGAATTTTAGTTGTTTATTTAACTTTTGTTCTCTAAGTTGTGTCTTAAATTTCTAAAAAGTGAGTCTTCAATTTTTTTGTTCTCTCTTTGTGTTTTTGCTTTAAGTTGCTTACATCAATTTTGTATCAGAGCAAGTTCTCATCCTTGGAGGTTTTGGTTTTTTTTTGTTGGCTTTGTTTGACGAATCTTTGTCTATTCTCTGAAATGGCTAATAACCCGGGTGATTGGCAAAACTTTATACAACAATTGAATACTTTGCAACAACAGATTAATACCATGACTAAAACAATTGAGAACTTGAATGTTAATAAAGCTAATGCTAATCCTAATGATCAAACTTCTGAAAGTGAAGAAGAGGTTCCTAGAAATCGTCGTAGGCAACAAAAAAATGGAGACTATGGAATTAAAATTGATGTTCCTAACTTTGAGGGTAAGCTACAATCTGATCAATTTCTTGAATGGGTAGAAAAGGTGGATCAATTTTTTGAGTGGAAAGAAATACCTGAAAATCGAAAAGTTCGTTTTGCTAGCTTAAAACTTTCTGGCCATGCTTTAACCTGGTGTAAAAACTTTCAAAATAATAGACTTAGAAGGGGAAAAGAAAAAGTCAAAAATTGGGAAAAAATGAAGGAGAAAATGAAAGGAAAATTCTTGCCAATTGATCATGCTCGAACAATAATCCAAGATCAACTCAATTTGCATCATATTAATAAAACTAACGAGGCTTATCGTATGGCTTTAAATTAGAAAAGCAACATCAAAGGGAAAATGGTCACAATAAAATCATAGAAACGTATAAACATCGTTCAACTGGCAGGATTAAATCTCAATCTCAAACTTCTGGGGAAACATCTGGTCTGAAAATTAAAGCTTTTGAAAATCAAAATACTGATAAAGGAAAAGGGATAATGGGTACAAAACTGATTGATCAACCTAAGTTAATTGGACCATGTTATAAATGCGGGCTTTATGGTCATCTTTCAGCCACTTGTAGAAAAAATAACCCACCAAAAAACAATCTCATTGGAAACGATGAAATTTAGAGGAAGAAGAAATTGAAACTGAATCTGAAAATGACAATGAAATAGAAAAAGTTGATGTTGAAAGAGATGATGGTGAATAATTTTTGGTAATTCGATAAATCCCAACAACAACAATTGACAAAGGGGATAGATGGCTAAGAAAAAACATATTCAAAACAACTTGCACCATCAAAGGAAAAATCTGTACCCTTATGATAGATAGTGGAAGTTCTGAAAATTTTGTTTCTCAAAAACTGGACGACAAACTTAAAATCAAATCAAAACCACTTGTTAAATCTTATAAGATCTTTTGGTTCAAAGAAGGGGGTGAGGTTCCAATCACTAAACAATGTACCGTCAATTTATCTATTGGAGGATCATTTAAAGATCAAGTTTTTTGTGATATTGTACCTCTTGAAGTTTGCCATGTTTTGCTAGGACGACCTTGGCAGTACGACAACAAAACTGTTCACAATGGAGAGAAAAACACATATACTTTGATGCAAAATAATAAAGAGTTTACTCTTCATCCATAAAAGAATGTGTCGTATTCACCTGTTAAGAAAAACATAGTTGCCAAAATTTCTTCTCCTGAACTGCTTTTAAAATTCTAATGATTTGAAACATTTTGAAGTTGCTTATTTGGTTTTGGGAAAAGAATCTGATACTGTTTTTCATATTCCAAAAAAATACAAGCTTT
The DNA here is from genome assembly GCA_019514585.1 of Dendrobium officinale. Classification (NCBI taxonomy): domain Eukaryota; kingdom Viridiplantae; phylum Streptophyta; class Magnoliopsida; order Asparagales; family Orchidaceae; genus Dendrobium; species Dendrobium officinale. The sequence goes on from JACXSL010001578.1 coordinate 519,384, forward strand.
ATTGAATGAGTTTTCTGATATAACTCCTAATGATTTGCCAATTGGATTGCCTCCTATGCGACAAATTCAACATCATATTGATTTATTACCTGGAGCTACTTTGCCTAACATTCCTCATTATATGATGAGTCCAACTGAGCATGCTGAACTTTTTAAACAAGTATCTGAATTGTTAAAAAAGGGCTTGTGTGAGTGGCTTGTGATGCATTTTGGTCTTTCAAATGCTCCGAGTACTTTTATGAGAACTATGAATCATGTTTTGAAACTTCTCATTAGAAAATTTGTTGTGGTTTATTTCAATGACATTTTTATTTATAGCATTCATGCTTCTGAACACTTAAATCATGTGAAACAAGTGCTGCAAATCTTAAGAGAACAAAAACTTTTCATCAACATTAAAAAATGTTCTTTCATGACTTCGAGTTTGACATTTTTGGGTTTTATTGTTTCTGCTAAAGGGATAAAAGTGGATCCAATTAAAATAGAAGCAATTCAAAACTGGCCTATTCCTAAAAATATAAGTAAAGAGAGAGGATTTCATGGTTTGGCTTCTTTTTATCAAAGATTTATAAAGAATTTCAATTCTCTGATTGCTCCTATTACTGATTGTTTGAAAAAGGGAATTTTTAGATGGACACTTGAAATTATTAAAACAAAAATGAGTCAAGCTCCCATTCTTAGATTGCCAAATTTTGAAATCATTTTTGAAGTTAATTGTGATGCCTTTCATATTGGTATTGGTGCAATGCTTAGTCAAAAAGGAAAACCTGCTGCTTACTTTAGTGATAAACTGAATGAGTCTAAGTCTAAGTATTCTACTTATGATTTGGAGTTCTATGCTATTGTGCAAGCTTTAAGCTTCTGGAGATGTTACTTGATTCAAAGAGAATTTTTTTTAAATACTGATCATGAAGCACTTCGTTTTCTGGATACAAATGCATACCTCTTAGATCTACCTAATACTGTTGGAACTTCTCCTATATTTAATGTTTCTGACCTTTCTTTATATGAAGGAAATATAGGTGATTCTGTGGATGTTGAAACGTTACCACTTTGCACTTCTGCTTTGAACAAAGAAGATCAAATTGAAGATACTGCTGATATGAAAAATCTAAATTTGGAGTTTTATGAAAGAACTACTAAAGCTTTCTCATCTGGAGATGAGATTCTCCCACCATGGGGGAATTGATGCATTTAGATTTTTGCATTATTTTTGTTTTGAACAATATTAGTTGTATTTTCTATTTTTTGTTTTATTTTTATGCTATCCAATGATGGTGGTAAATCCAATGATCATGGTAGGAAAAGGTTTGGGTTATGCTTACCTTGGGTTTGCTGGCTTTGGGGTCCACCTTGTCCTTTGGGTTGTTTTTTGGTTTCAAGAGGGCCTTGGCTGTTTTCGGTTTGAGCTTTAGCTGTTAAAATTCTAGTGGTGCCAGCTCATTAATATCTAGTGGAGGTGTAGCTCATTATGAGCTGATGTTTAGCTCTAATTTATTGAGGTGTGCAAACTTTTAGGTGAGTGGAACTTGCCTCTTCCTCTTCTTGTTGCCTCTTGGGCTGCTGCAGTTTTCTACTGGTTTTCCCTCCCACGGCTGCTTTGGTTTCTCTATCCCGTGGTCCCCTTTCTCTCATTAAAAGTGATGGCTGTTTGGTTGCTGAAAACCCGATACTTACCTGTTGGATTCCTGTGCTTGGCTGTTGGAACCGTGGCCTTCTCCTTGAGATTTGTTATGCCATTTGGGATTTCTGCTGGACCCGTGAAATGCCTCCTGGTTTCCTGTGCTGAAGCCGTGGCTTTGGCTCTGTATTTGGCTGGATCCGTGGCCTTTTTGCTTGCCTTTGCTGAGACTTTTGGGAATTCAGTAAAATGACTTTTGGCCTTTCATTTCTATTATTTTTATATGGGGATTTGAAGGGTTTTTAGGCTGTTAAGATTCCCCTCTCTTGCCTATATATATGAGATGTTTTGTGATGAAATTGGTTGGTGAATTATTGTGAGCAAAATTGTTATTGACCTGCGGGTTATTGGAAAAGCTTGCGAGCTTTGTCCGTCTTCTTTCTCATCCCCTCCGGAAATCCTGCGGGCTCTTTCCAACCTTTCTTCTCGGGCTTCTAATCTCTTCGTCTCTCCGCAAGTTCCACTCCACCTGTATCTTTCTTCTGGTTCTGTTGGTAAGATTTGTTGGCTGTTTTGGTGGCATTTGCTGGAAGAGTTTGGTAGAACATTGGATCCCTTTGCAGTGGTGAACCCTTGGTTTGCATATCTAAACCTTATTTTGAAATATATGCCTACAATCGGTGCATGTGAGGAGTCCTCTAGTAGGATGTTCTGAGGATAACGTTTATTTGTTTTTGGTTTGTTTCTTTTGCTAACTTTATTTTGCTTTAGTTTGTTGGATGATCTTTTTTTTTTTTTTTTTTTAGTTGATTATTTAGCCTATTTTGTTCTCTAAGTTGTGTCTTAAATTTCTAAAAAGTGAGTCTTCAATTTTTTTGTTCTCTCTTTGTGTTTTTGCTTTAAGTTGCTTACATCAATCTCTAATACTGAAGCCACTCATCCACCTGAGCATCCTCTCCTCTACAACACTTAATTTAATTTTATGCTTATCTTTTAATTGCTAACATTATGCGTCATAAAACATTGCAGGCTACTTTTCTGTCACATAATAGGCCTGATAAGAATGGATAAAATAATTAAGCCAATAGAATACAACATCTATCATCCTTCAGTCTCCTAGGAAATCAATCCAATTTCAGCTTAGTCAATCCAACATCACTATAGAAAGAGAGGATAAAATATCAAGCCAATAGTGTGTAGCATGTCATCCATCATTCTCTTAAAAAAAATAATCTAATTTTAGCTATATGATGATTCAATGTCCCGCAAGAAGAGGGGTATAATATTAAGCTAATCGAGTACAATCTTTGTTGTCCCTCACTGTCCAGCACAAGTTACTCAGCAAAACTAGCAGAGCACCTCACATAACTTAACTTGTATATTTGATCAAAACTAATTTTGATTAGGAACTCATTAGTTACTCCATAACTATTTCAAAATCAAGTTAATACTCCATCATATACATACATGTTTTTACTTCAATTTTAGGCATATAGCATATCTAAGTTTAATTAAACCAAAAAAAAACCAAGTAGAAGCCAATCACGATGTATATAAAACTTAAATATGTACAAGTATTTAAAGGACAAAGAATATTATATATCCCAGCAATTCAACAAGTTTAATATTGAGTATATGACTATCAAAAGAAAACTAATCTGTTCACATCTGCATAAGGATTAGTAGTCAATTTAGTTAGCAGAGATGAATATCCATGAAATTGACTCCGTGACTTCCAGATCATCATTACTAATAGGCTACCTGCATAAATAGAATTGGGATCTTCAAATTGTCAATTGATTGTCTCGTGCTTGATGCTTTATAGAACTCCTCCAGCGAATCAAATCCATAAGAAATCATTGAAACAGCTCCATCAAAATCACGAATGGATGTAGCTGATAAAGCTTTTGCGACATCAAAACCTTTAGTTTTCCCTTGAAAGAGTTCCTGCAAGTATCATGGCAATCATTTATCACACTAATGCCTATTCCATTCGTACAAGGAAATAAGATGTTATTTTCAGAAGCAGCGGTTATTTTCTATTCTTCATCTTCCTTTTTTTTTTTTTTTTTTTTGCCTAAAAGTTTAACAATAAGGAGGATCTACATATGATATTTATTGATTTAGAAAAAGCATATGATAAAGTTCCAAGAGAAGTGCTATGGAGAGTTCTTGAAAAGAAAGGAGTCAATAATGCTTATATTCAAATCATTAAAGATATGTATGCAGGAGCTATTACTTGTGTTCAAACACAAGGTGGATTGACCAAGTATTTCCCTATTTCGGTTGGGTTACATCAAGGATCAGCCTTAAGCCCATATCTTTTTGCTTTAGTCTTGGATGTTCTCACTAGACATTTGCAAGAGGATGTACCTTGGTGTATGCTTTTTGCTGATGATATTCTTCTTGTTGATAAGACTAGAGAGGGAGTTGAAGGTAAACTTGAATTATGGAGGTCAACCTTAGAGTCTAAAGGTTTTCGCTTGAGTAGATCTAAAACGGAATATATGGAGTGTAATTTTAGTAGTAATAGACCTACTGAAGGGATTGTGACTTTGGGCGATCAAGTCATTAATAAGAGTACACGTTTTAGATATCTTGGATCAATTGTTCAAAGTGATGGTGAAATAGATGGGGATATTATCAGCAGAATTCAAGTTGGATGGTTGAAGTGGAGGAATGCATCGGGCTTGTTATGTGATAGAAATGTACCCCTCAAACTTAAAGGAAAATTCTATAAGATGGTAGTGAGGCCTGCAATGCTTTATGGTGCCGAATGTTGGCCATTAAAAGAGAAGCATAATACTAAGTTAAGTGTGGCAGAGATGAGAATGCTCAGGTGGATGAGTGGCTTTACCCTTAGAGATAGGATACGAAATGAGCATATACGTGAAAAGGTTGGAGTAGCTCCAGTAGAAGATAAAATTAGAGAGAGTCGCCTTAGATGGTTTGGTCACATAAAACGACGGCCTTTCGATGACCCGGTTAGGAGAGTAGAGGTATTAGATTTGACTTATGTTAAGAAAGGTAGGGGTAGACCTAAAAAGACTTGGTTAGAAAATATTAGGAATGACCTTTCTTTATTAGGTTTAAATGAGAATTTGACTTTTAATAGAACACAATGGAGAAAAAGGATTCATGTAGCCGACCCCACGTAGTGGGATAAAGGCTTGATGTTGTTGTTGTTGTTGTTGTTGCCTAAAAGTTTAACAATACTTTTAAATAACAAGCAAAGAAAGAGTTCTTTTGATCGGACCGGGGATAACCTTATTTGTTCGCAGAATTTCTTTTAATCCATTAGTTAGCTTTTCGTTCAAGGCAGCTTGATGAGATGATGACTTTGTAGATTCCTCTAAGTCAAAAGGAGTGTCTATGCAAACAGCTGCAGTAACTGGAGTGGTTTCTCTACTCTCAGAAAGATATCTTGTTAGCATGTTTGCACCATAACCCCAGCCAATACCCATCAAGGTTGCCCATGGCCTTATCCCATTGACAAATTGAACAGCTGTGCAGACATCATCGCTATCAGCAGCAGTAAATAGCCTACATAAAGCAAGTAGTTGCAGAGCCATATAATCAGAAATGTTAAGCCCCATTCCAAAGAACATTGGGTATTCATAACGGATGATTGATTTTAAAGCTCTTAAAACAATCTATGGAAATGAGAAATTCAGTAAGCATTTACTGTGTAGAGAATAAAAGTAGAAAAGAAATAAATATGGCCCAAGATCAATTTTAAGTGCAAATCTGGAGGTCGTCCATCAGAGAGTTTGCTTCATTTAGAAAGCTTAAAGGAATAAGACTGAAATTGGATTACATATAACTGTAGGGTTGCAAATACCATGATAATTGGTATTACGAAAATATAAGGACGGATGGAAAGAATGGATCTACCAAACTTTATGTACTTATGAAGGGATCATATTGTGCGAATTCTAAAACTAAAATGTATCTCATAACTCCAAAGCATCAGCTCAGTAATGAGTCCACCTTTTCAACCGAGCGCATAAGTATGGAAAAACTTTAAGTTTCAATATCAAATAAAGATGGGAACCCATTTTGGGTAAACAGTTATTATAGACAAGAATGAATTCATAAAGTTGGCCGCCAAATGGTTAGGAAAGGGAATAATGATAGTAAACTCACAAATATGCAATGAACAGCTGCCATGTCAAAACAGTGTACTTTCTCTTTAAGAATCGCATATATAACTGGAGTATAATTTGATATTCACATACATTTGATACATAGAGTATAAGATTGGGAAAGAGGATCCAAAAACCTCAAGTAACCTCATATAAAACAAGGACTTTAGTTACACTAGTTTTTCTTTGGAACAAAACGCACTTGATTGTACATCAATTATCTATCATACACCACAACCCCGGGAGTGGTATCATCCTTTTTATTATGCTTTATTAACTATATCACCTATAGATCTTGTCATAACAATTAAAAATTGAAGATAAAACCAAAATCATTAGGCCCACCGGTGTTTCATGTCTAATCCATATGGGCAAGTAGAATTCTGGTAGACCTGTCCATTGTATCAGTCGAGCCGGTCCATATAGGACCGGCTCAGGTGGAACAGAGGCGGAAGAGTCCACCTGTCCTATATGCCACTCGAACCGCAAAAGCCAACATAGCAGTTTATGAAGGTTTTTTGAGGGAGTTAGGAGAGAAATTTGAATGTAGGGATGTATGCATTAAATAGTCTATTTTCCTAGGGTTATAGCATCTTGAATTTGGCTGAATTTGAGATCTCTTAGGTTTTTTGGGCTCTAGCGGCATCTTGAGATTTGGGAGAGATAGATCCTCCTCTCGAATAAAGAATCAATTGTATCTTGGTATTTTCTTTCCATTCTATTTGATTTATTGCAATAACATTACTTCTTTTTTTTTTTGAGATGGGAAAAATTTTCTAGTTGTCTTCCTGAGATTGATAGGATTTACTAGAAATCTTCAAGTATTTCCTATCAAATTGGTATCAAAGCAAGTTCTTGGACTGAAATAGAAGTCTTCCTCACTAAATTTTGCTGTGTTCCATATCTGATCGCATTGTTTTTGTTAATTGGAGGCCAGAATTCGCGTCAAAACTTGTGGTTCTTGTTATTTGAGCCTAAATCCAAGTTCTCATGGTAGGAAGAAAGATAGAAATGTTGGAAGGGGATATCGGACAATTGAAAACTAAAACTTCAGATCTCCACACTAAACTTTCAGATGTCAAAAGTCAAATTTCTGCCATCCACGAGAAGATTGATGTAAATTTTTTCAACCTATGGGAGATGTTGAAGAAGTTGCTCGAGAGTTAATCCAAAACAGCGTCGTCAGAGGTGAGGGAAGCCTCCGGCAACCCAGAAAGCGGGGAAAACTCTAATCTAATAAGGCAAAGGGAAGCTTATGAGATGGAGACTCAAAAGGGAAAAGAGAGAATGCCTCCCCTACAGCCTGTTCCTATGGGGGAGTTAGGTAGAGGATATGGGGAGAAACATGTGGAGATGGAGCATGAATAAAGGGGTGCTGAATTTGAGTAGAGAGGAACGAAATTTGAAAGGGAAAGGGGTAATTATGATCCAAGATGGGTTGAAATTGAAAGGAGAGGGATTTATTAAGATCCAATGGGTGCTCAATTTGAAAGGAGACTGTGGAAATTTGATGAAAGGTTTAAGTATGAGCATAGAATGGATGATTGAGACACTTGGGGGGACCACCCCCTTGGGGAATGGAAAATTATGGAGGGAACAGAGAGAACGGAGATGATCCGAGGGTGAGGAAACTGAAGATGTCAATCTTTGAGGGGGAGGATGTGCACGGGTGGATTTACAAGGTAGAAAGATATTTTGCCATAAATGGGTTGACGGAGGAGGAGAGACTGACGGCAGTGGGCCTATGTTTGTAAGGGAAGGCTTTGTCTTGGTACCAGTGGAGGGACATGCGACGACCCATACTGAGTTGGAAAAAGTTCAAGGATTATTTGGTATAACGTTTTTGAACTGGTAGGGGAGGAAACTTCTACGAGCAGTTCTTCGCCTTGACACAAGATGGTTCAGTGATGGAGTACCGGGAGATATTCGAGTACTTCGCTAGCCGATTGGACTGTCATCCTGAGACAGTGCTAAAAGAAAATTTCATGAAGGGACTAACACTAGAGATCCGGACAGCGGTTAGAGTAATGAAGCCTCGTGACTTGGGAGAGGTTATGGAGCTAGCTCAATTAGTGGAGGATCAGAGGCACCTGGAGAGAGAGAGAGACGGGAGGCAGCAACTCAGGAGGTCCGAACAGGATGAACACTACCTTTCTGGCACCCAAGGAGCTGATACCGGGTACTTTTCAGAAGACTTCGAAGAAGAAGACTGTAGGAGTAATACATGCGGACAACTTCAAGAAGCTCACAAAAATTGAATTACAAGAGAAAAGAGCGAAGGGACTCTGCAGATGTGACGAGAGGTATACGCCTTGGCACAGGTGTAAGGATCGAACTCTTCAGGTTCTAATCGTGTGTGATGAAGAGGGAATAGAGGAGGATGTCATCTTTCCATCTTGCGGACAAGATGGGTCTTTGGGAGGGGAGTATTATTAGACTGGTCAAGCCGGTCCACACGAGAAAGGGTCAGGTGGACCGGAGGCGGAAGATTCCACCTCTCCTATACGACACTCAAACCGCAGGAGCCAACAGAGTAGTTTAGGAAGGTTTTTTGAGGGAGTTAGGAGGAAAATTTGAATATAGGGACTATTTCTAGATTTCCTATTGGATTGTATGCATTAAATAATTGCTTTCCTAGGGTTAGGGCATCTTGAATTTGGTTGAATTTGAGATATCTTAGGTTTTTGGGCTCTAGCGGCATCTAGAGATTTGGGAGAGAGAGATCCTCCTCTTGAATAGAGGATCAATTGTATCTTGGTATTTTCTTTCCGTTCTATTTGATTTCTTGCAATAAAATTACTGTTTTTTCTAGTTTTCATTGGAGATTGGAAAAAATTTCTTGCTATTTTCTCATATTTATAGGATTTACTTGAAATCTTCAAGTATTTCCTATCAAATTCTTAGTTCAAGAAACAAATCTGAGGTTAATAGCAAGGGATGCCAAGTTGTGGGCACGGAAGACAATCCCATACACATATCAAGAAAGTTTCAATATTTTTATACAAGTTGGCCAATCAAAAACTGTCATTTGCAAATGAAAGAAAGAATCTAAAAAAGCATGAATGAAGTAATCAAGTACTTCTAAATTAACTTTATATATCATGCGATCAACCTTATGAAGATTATATCTGCAGAAAGCATATATCTATAAGCTCATTTCATTTATCCAAAGGTAAAATGCATGCAGATTGCTAATCCTATTGACATCACCGAGTGGGAACTTATGTTATAACTTTAATTCATTACATAGCATTGATACAACAAAAAGATTTTTTGAACTCATAAGCCACAATTAGGGAATTAGAATTATACTATAACTACATTCACTTCGCTTTCTGCAAAAAGAGGAAGTTTTAAAATTTTGAATTGCACACATAATCTTCGTGGATTAAAAAAATTAGTTAACGCCATCCACGTATGAATGAATTCGATGTATCAATTGGCTCGGGTACTTCAGCGTTTCTTTTGCAAAAAAGTGGTATTACACAGGAACAAAGAGCATCATCCCCATTGAAAGCAAAAGCCAAATGCCATGTTTTCCTACCTTGCAGTTGTCAAGGCCGAACCTGCAGAGCCCCTAGGATTCATAACAATGGGAAAGCACCCATGTTTGACAACATCATGCACAAACAATTTCACTTTCTTATCCATGCTCCCTTCTGGCGTCCCTGGAATGATCAATACCGTAGTGTCCAACCCCTGCTCCCTCTCCAAATCCAAATAATCGGGCCAATCCATGGAAATCACCCCGCCGTCATCAGTCCTCAAGCAAACCCTCTGGAATTTAAGATCTTTCTCAAACCCCGCATCTGCTTCATCCTTGAACGGAACCCCGCCGCGGCTAAGATTAACATAGTGCCGATCTTCCCTCACGAGCCGGTCATTTACGCCATTCAATAGCTCACCGTCATCCTCAAACAAAACAGAGGGGCACCGGAGAAGAACACATCTGTTGAACGGCGTCGGGCTCGTGAATAAAATCCATTCGCCGACAGGTTGTCGCAGAGAGCGCTGGAGGTAGGCCGCAGCGGCTGCGGATGCGAAGCCAAAGACGGGGGCAAGAAGATCGAAAGGGGGAACCGAGCTAAGTGTACTGGAGAGGCCTTCAAGGCCAAATTGACATCGTAGCTCCAGCGCCTTGCGCCGGGGCCGTCGGCGAAGGTCATGGCGGGTGATTGTAGGGAACCGGCAGGGTATAAGGTAGCAGCTACGATCGAGATGAGGAGAGAAGCATGCGAGGTTCATGGACAAAGATTAGACTTTGGAGTCGCCGGACAGGGAAAATAGGAAAAAGTGAAATCCAAAGCGCGGTGGAGACCGATTGAGATAGCGAGAGAGGCGAAGTCTGACGGGCTCTCCCGCTCTAACTTCGCATTTCTGTTTATGATTATTATGTTATTAAAAAATAAATATTTTTTCTTCAAGATCATCAATTTACGCTTATTTAAAAAAAATAAATAAATAAAAATCATATCTTCAATCTTCATAAGAACACATTGGAGCAAATGCATGATATTATACTGTACCGACATAAGCGATCAGAGTTCGAACGCCCTGTGGCTGTGAAGAGCTCTTACATTAACAAAATATATTTTTCTTTTGACATCATGTGCAGATGTCACCGATTGATGATCGATGTGATGAAGTGTGCAGAATCATCTTTTGAAAATTATTGCTTCTTCCTCAATGCCTTTCAATCTTTTTTCTATCTTATGAGATTTGGTTGTTTTATAAAGGCAAAGAGTTATTTATTATTTTTTAAAATAATCTTTTAATAAAAAAATGTTGAGTTCAATAAATTTTTATATTAAAAAAGTATTTTAAAAAATAGGAAGAAAAATGCTCTAAACAAAATCTAAGATATTCATATTTCAAATTAGTTATGATGATTTAAGATTATTTGATTTATTTTAAATTAATGCAATAAGGATTTAAATTGATTAATTATTTACTACATTATGTCTTGAAATAAAAAATAATGATTATTGTTGCGTCCTGGAGTATTCACGACGATAGAGAAATATAAAGTTTAATGTCTTAGCTTTGTACGAAAATCCAACACGCAATCAGATAAGGGAGAGGGTGTGTCATTCACTAGAGACCAAGTTTTTTTACGTGGAAAACCCCTGAAAAAAGGGAAAAAATCACAGGGTCTGGCCCAGCATAAATGAATCCACTAGTATTGTAGCTGATTACAAATGAGGTCCTTCATCGAGGGAAGGCCTTCACTTGATATAAATATTATAGAGTACATTACATGGTGAGAATACAAAGCATCAATGTTGATGTGTTAGTTTGGTATGAAGGACTGTAGTCGGTGTGCGACGTAAGTCGGAAGGATCGTAGTCGGCGGGTGACGGAGGTCGAAAGGACTGTAGTCGGTGGGCGACATAAGTCATAAGGACTGTAGTTGGCGAGCGACGTAAGTCTGAAGGACCGTAGTCGGCGGACGACGAAGGCCGGAAGGACTGTAGTCGGTGGGCGACGGAGGTCGGAAGGACTGTATTCTGACGATGGAGGTCAGAAAGATGGCATCTTGTAGAAGTCCATCAATGGGAAGAAATCCAATATCATATAGATGTCTGATGACAGTCCGACAATTGGCAGAAGTCCAGCGTCCGGTAGAAATTTGGTGAATAGCGGAGATCCGACGTCGGGTAGACGTCAGTTAGTGGCCAAGGAGAACTCCAACGTTAGATGATATTCGGGGAGACTCCGATGTTACTTGGAGTTCTGATGAAACTCCGACATTACTTGGAAGTCGGGCGGAATCCCGGCATTACTTGAAAGTAGGGTGGAATTCTGGCGTCACTTCGGAAGTCGGACAGAGTTCCGGCGACGGTGGTCGAGGAGGAGTTTCTTCCCTCCTAATCTTCTCTTCTTCTACTCTTGCTCCGATCCCCTCTCAAGAGAAATGAGGGGTCTATTTATAGATTTTCTAGAGTGACATGGCCCGTAAATAGATGAGAGATCAGGGGCAAGTATGGAGTGGTTCGGATCAACAGCCGATATTGAATCCTTTGATCGTAAACTGTTTGTCATATATTTGAAAGAGGTCGAGAGAATCCACCAAGGATATAAGACCTATCTGAGGTTGTAAGTCAGAGCATTTGCTCGATGACGTTAACATGTATGGAAGAGGTCGAGAGAATCCACCAAGGATGTGAGACCTATCCAAGGTTGTATGTCGAAGCATTTGCTTAACGACGTTAACCTGTGTGGAAGAGGTCTAATTGAATCCCCCTATGATTGATTTTACTTTGATTGGGAGGGAGAGAACGTCACATGTATCCCGAATCAATGGTAAAGAATGGTCTATCTTTAGACTGTTACTGACTTTTTTAGGTCAAGATTAAGACCTTGTCCAATGAGTAGAAGTCCAGCAATGGACTGTATAAAGCATATAACTGATTGGAAGTATCCTTTCATTTATTGGGATTTTCCTAAAATATCATCTTGATATTGAAAACAATAGAGGGATCTTCTGGACCGCAGTTAAAGTCAAAGTTGTCCCCCAGTCTGGATTTAATTTTCATTAAATTGATGCACCAATAGTTGATGTCAGGAAGTTGGCATGAACGATCTTCTGAGGTTGGAGCAAAATTTGCCCCCCAGTCGGGAACCACGTTCCCACAGATGGCGCCAAACTGTTGCGTCCTCGAGTATTTGCGGCGGTACAGAAATATAAAGTTTAATGTCTTAGCTTTGTACAAAAATCCAACACGCAATCAGATAAGGGAGAGGGTGTGTCATTCACCAGAGACACCAAGTTTTTTACGTGAAAACCCCCTGAAAAAGGGGAAAAAACCACGAGGCCTGACTCAGTATAAATGAATCCACTAATACTATAGTTGATTACAAATGAGGTCCTTCCTAGGGGGAAGGCCTTAGCTTGATGTACATATTATACAGTACATTACATAGTGAGAATACAAAGCATCAATGTTGATGTGTAAGTTTGGTATGAAGGACTGTAATCGGTGTGCGACGTAAGTGGGAAGGACCGTAGTCGGCGGGCAACGAAGGTCGGAAGGACTATAGTCGGCGGTTGACCTAAGTCAGAATGATTGTAGTTGGCGAGCGACGTAAGTCTGGAGGACCGTAGTCGGTGGACGACGGAGGTCGGAAGGACAGTAGTCGGTGGGCGATGTAAGTCTGAAGGACCGTAGTCGGCGGACGACGGAGGTTGGAAGGACTGCAGTCGGTGGGCGACGTGAGTCTGAAGGACCGTAGTCGGCGGGCGACGTAAGTCTGAAGGACCGTAGTCGGCGGGCGACGAAGGTCGAAAGGACTGTAGTCTAACGACGGAGGTCTGAAAGATGGCGTCTTGTAGAAGTCCATCGATGGGAAGAAATCCAACATCAGATAGATGTCTGGTGAAAGTCCGACAATTGGCAGAAGTCCAGTGTCAGGTAGAAATTTTGTGAAGAGCGGAGGTCCGACGTCGGGTAGACGTCAGTTGGTGGCCGAGGAGAACTCAAACGTTAGATGATATTTGGGGAGAACTTCGATGTTACTTGAAGTTCTGGTGAAACTCCGACATTACTTGGAAGTCGGGTGGAATCCTGACATTACTTGAAAGTTAGGGCGGAATTCCGGCGTCACTTCGAAAGTAGGTCGAGGAGTTTCTTCCCTCCTAATCTTTTTTTCTTCCTTCTCTTCTTCTCCTCTTGCTCCGGTCCCCTCTCAAGAGAAATGAGGGGTCGAGGAGGAGTTTCTTCCCTCCTAATCCCCTCTTGACCGTTTGATAGCTCAAATTGTGGTACGAACTTTCCAACAACACTTCGGGTCCTTGATTTGGACTCATTTGGGCTCGGATTGAGTTAAATTTGGTGTCGTTGGGTTCGTATTTCCGAGATGCTAGGTTCGACTATAAGTTTGCTGAAATCGGAGTTCAGATGATCCCATATTTAATTTTTGAAGTTTCCAACTAAATTTTTGTCTTGAGATTCATGCTCGATCAAGATAATTTATTGATGATACATCAATTATAAAGATTATTCTAAACAAATTTGGATGGGAATATTTTAACACAAACCTTTTGTTATAATACGTCGCCCTATCTTTCAGGAGATTTTCTCATTCTTTCATCGGATAATTCAACCATTTTGTTATAAATTGCACTATCAATTTTATAAAATTTTGTCCTACATGCTGAAATGAGCTTATAATTGGTAGGAAAGCACGGGCTAAATGTATTTGTTTGATGGATGGTGGCATCTACATTCACTACAGTACTGTTGGAGAAATGCTTCCTATTATTATATCCACTTGTTTTCTTACAATCGATTTTTTTTTTTTTTTTTTTTTGGTGACCCAACTCTATCACTTTTCTTATTCTTACGGATCATATTTCTTTCACATGATTGTTTAAGAAAATCATAATTATTGATTTGTAGAGAACAGAGCAAGCATCAATTCTAAAGAACCGAATAGGGGCATAAACAAATTTTCGGTCTGAATTCGAGTCACACTCAAAATTGACTCGCTCTTAACACGTCCGACCCAAACCCAACATCACCTAACCCGCTAGCCCAATGGAGTGCAACAAGCGAGCATGAGCAGATAAGGCGAGCGAGTGCGAGCTAGCGGGCATGCAGCAAGCGCAATGGATGAGATGCGAGCAAGCAACAGGCGAGTGAACCGAGTTACATTCTGGTTCATATGTTAACCTAAATCTGACCCGATATTTCAATCACACTAAGAAATTAAACCTAAACCTAACCTATTTCATAATCAGATCAACCCAAACCTAATTTTTTTTTATCAAATTTCGAGATCATGTCATACACACCTCTAGAACAAAAAAATGTCAGCCATCCACCGAATGTTTGAGCAACAACTCACTTTAAAATTTCACATTAAGGCTTCGTTCCAAGCAGCTTTATAAATTTTTGCTGTCAGATTTTTTATTAAATCTTGTCATCCATAGAGACTTTTTATTGGCAAACAAATCCAGATCCAACTAAGCTCATTTCAATTAAAGCTGAAAAACAAATCGTCAGTAATCAAGTTCATAAATCCAATTTATAATACACTTTTTTCATCAGTCCAGCACCGAAATTCACAGCTGACAGCCTAGACTGAAAGAAAAAAAAAAACATTATAAACTCTACAGTTGCAAATTTCACTGGTTTCAGATTTTATCAACTGTAGGCGACAAGGCTCCTGGAACTGGACAATCAAAAAGCCAGATATAGAACATTTCAAAAAGCAATCAATATCAAAGATGTTACCAGTAGAGATTGTAGAAAATATAAGAGAAACTCAGGCCCTGTTTGGGATGGCTTTCTTATTGCTTTTGAAAGCAATTTTTTTAGTAAAAAATTAAAAATTTTAAACTAAAAAACTGTTTTAAGAAGCAGTAAGAAAATCGTCCCAAACGAAACCTCAAGGTAGGCAGTTAAAGACTGCAGACAATGCACCCTTCACAAAGTCTGTGTGCAGGCATCAAAATCTTTTAAGCAGAAACCCTCCCCTTCAAATCCTAAATAATTCAACAATTATTTTACAAAATATTCCAAAAACCAAAATGAAATGGAATAAACATCAAGAACATGGAGAATATGATTAGTTTAGACTTTGAAAGGAGTCAGACAAGTACTGGGAAAATCCTGGTGACATGCTCCAGAGGGATCCCATCAGCGGTATTCTTCCGGAGCTCAGGGTGATTAAATTCGTTCCTGGGGAGAACAACCAGCTGTGTTCTACTACTCCCCTTCTCCAAAACCCAGCCATTATTAGCAGCCTGGTACTCCAAGAACTTGTCTAGGGAAAGACCTTCAACGTTAATAGCCTGATTACAGATCAAAGCAAGAAAGCATCAGAATATCAGCTCAAGCTGAATAGAAAGTTAGAAACCATATTAAGGCTTCGTTTGGGATGGCAGCAGCTTCTTAATATAAAAATTGTAAGAAGCTGTTTTAAAAAACAGAAAGAAAGCCATCCCAAACGAAGCCTAAATTTTACTTTCTGATTTGTAATCCACTATCTATCGACATAAGATTGCTAATATATTTCTATTATTCAAATAATCACAGAAAACATTAATTAGTGCATGGCATGCTTAACCATATTTTTCACAAAGAAAAGCAAAATTGCCAATGCCCTCCGCGTTTCAACTATATGTTTATATTAGCTTGCTTCCAAAAAAATACCTTCAAAAAATTCATAACTTGTTCATAAACTTAATTATACTTAAATGCATAAAAGACATAATATTCCCAATATCTCCAAACTTCCAAATTATCATCTGCTCATCTGCCAAGCAGTATATTAAATGAAAGAAATGATAAAATGGATTTAAAGCACTCAAAATGGAAGATTTTCATCAATAGTCGAGCGGGTGACGACAAGGTATCTCAGGAGTGGCATTGATACCTCAGCAAGTACAGGCCTGGGCACCTTTTGGTATGTCAGCGTAAGGACATGAATAGCATAGGCCTGGATTGCTTGCTCAAAACCTGCGTATTATAAACGCAATGAGTGGAAACAATAGTCTAGAAAAAATATGTTTTAAAGGAATAATCCACATACTCCAATGATGCTAAGGGGAATTCAAAAGGGAAAACAACTTGCTTTTGGTACCTGGAATAACTTCAAGTATGTGACGATTTTTTGCAGCTTCCTCCCAAAATTGGTGAAATCTTGATGTCTGTAATCATGAAGAACACAAAGAACATAACAATTTATTAAGTGCATCCAAAAGTAAAGAAAACAATATATATGCTCACCTCCAGATAGTGTGAGAGAACAATCAGTGTCTTGAACCGCTCTTCCATTTGCTGATTAAGCATAAAAGACAAATGAAAATGCCAATGCAGGTTAATTTACACTCCGGTAAAATTGTAATAAATTGAAAAGAAGATGAATATAAATTTGAACAAACATCATGAAAAAAAAATGGTGAAAAATATAATTCAACTTTAATGAATCCAACAGATGGGAGAAAATAGAATGTGCCGTGCAAAAACAGCTACAAAGATGAGAATATGCAGAATTTAAAATAACTTGCACCATAATGTTACTTGCCATAATCAATAAGTTGTATGGAAAGAGAAGCAAACGGTGATCACCATCAAAAGAAAACAAAAAGAACTATATATTTAATGAGATATTTCAAATAGATAACTGGTATAAAAAAAAACTCTTAGCATGATTTAAGACCGAAAGTAGACAGCAACCTGCACACAAATTAACTTGCGTATAGATCAAATCTTACAGAAAAACACATACTGTAGTAAGAAACTATTGAACCCATACAAAGCTAATCAAATATAAGTACAATAACATTAATAGTCAACACTCCATGTGTTAACTTTCATTTCAAGTTAAGGACCATCTCATTTAACAAGGTATACCACTTGCTCTGGAATTAGGAAGAGACAGAGGCTGAAGTCCTGAGCTGGCATGGCCATCAGAGCCTGATCAGAAGAAAATAACACATAATTATAAGCTGTTAAATAAATAAAGAATGCTTTCAACTGCTTTTTTGGCCATGTTAAAATCAGTAAACCTTAATTAAGATTCGCTCAACAATCTGGATGCTCATCCTCTGTGGCTCAAACTGCAAAATTTAATGCAGCTATCAGCAAGAAGAAGACAAAGGTATCAACATAAATGAGTTGTTTAAAAGGTAAGAGGAGAGCACTAACCTGATAGAGCCGGAGAAGGCAAAGATTTGCATCTAAATTGTAAGTTTGAGATAAAACCTATATAGCAATATTAATATCAGAGAACTAACACACATAATATTAAGTTGAGAAGGAAAGAGAGCTTCATGCATGTATGTATGTATATGTGTGTGTATATAATTTATTCTCCTAAAGGCGATATTTCAGTCATAATTTCTATATATATGACACACAAATGAAAGATTAAGACTGGGTATATTCAGTATTAATGGAAACGAACCAAATAAGAAATTTGTCACAATTTCAAGTGTTTTTAAGATCACTGGACATTTTTCAACGGATGCCTTTTAAGTGGATATCATTAATCTATTTGAATTGTAGCAGTGGTTACCATCAGTGTAACAATTTTGCACTGACCGTTTGAAGATCATTTAGAAGATCCATCAGTGCATGTCGGACAAATTGTTGAGTGTTCTTAACAACAAGTATGATATGAAGATAAATAGGTAATTCTAGAACAGAATATCGGAAGGATGTTAAGTGGATATTCAGGTACCATAATTAGTTGATGTTGGTTTGACTTATAAAAAGGGATACAAGACTGGAGAACAAATTGCAAGGTTTGTGGATTTAGATTATGTTGGGGTTCTGCACGAATGGAGACCTTTGATTGGTTATGCTTCTCAATCTATGGGAACAATATGAGTTGTAAGGCACATCCTCGGCCAGTTGTTGGCGAATACATGGCATAAAATGAAGGTATGTCGATGAATGAATTGTTAAAGGAGTTCGAAAATAAGGAAATGAAAATTATAATATGTTGTGACAATCAAAGTGCAGTTCTAACAAAGAATCAATTTTTTAATGAAGAACAAAACGCATTGGCATAAGTTTACATTTTATCGATTCAAGGTACAATCAAAGTTCAAAAATTTCATACTGATGAGAGTCATGTAGATATGTTGACTAAAATAATGTCAGTAACAAAGTTTCAACACTCTTCACTATACCTAATGCTGGGAGACCTCCTGGTTAAGGAGGTTCTGGGAGATGGAGGGACTTAGGTAAACTAAGATGTTGATCCAAGGTGATCAACAAGGTGTAGATTGTTAACTAAATATGGATCAAGTCTTATTATCTATTTATGTTTAGCATTTATATCCTTGTAGGCGGTTATATTGTTTTTTGCATTATTGTTTACACTTACTTTCTCTGCGTTGTCATTCCTATGTTTACCTTGGTTTTGTAGTTCTCTTCTGATTTAATAGAGTTAGTGTGGTGATTGTTTAAGGGAATAAAAAATGAAAGACAAGTTGGGAAGAGGAAGATCAAAAAATACTTGGGAATTGGGGAGTGTCGGAGCAAAAGCATAAAGGCAGTTAAAGGGAGATCAAAAGAAGCTATCATTCTTTTCTTCTTCTTTTTTTACTTGGATTGGGTGTTGAAGCTACCGGGACAAGGGCAAAAGGCATATGTCGTTTGCTTTGCATGCCTTTGTTTCTTTCTAGTAAACCAAGAGTGAGCAAAGAAGATTGGAGATGGTTTTTGGTTTCTATTTTTTCCTCAGAATGCCAAGAGTTGTGAGCTGTTTTCAGGTTTGGGTTTCAAAAGAGAAATCGAAGACAGCAGCTAGGCTTTAGTTCATCTTCTTTCTCAAATCAAAGGAATGGATTGTATCAAGAAAACTTGGAGGAAAAGTGTATTCAAGGAAGATTAGTGAACAAGAACAGGTGAAAAGACATGCAAGACTTGTAATTGATTGTGTTGTGGAATCAATAAAAGCTAAGTCCCAATTTCTTCATGTATATTTAAGTTCTTGTTTGCATTATTTTCATTTACTTTTCTTGCGATTTCTTCTCACTTTTATTTATGATTCTTAACTGTTGATAATTGTTTCTATGTTATAGTAGTTAATTATTTATAGTAGATAGTTGGCAAGAATTGTTGCAATTAAAAGCTAGTTGCTAGTCATATTAGTTTCCTGTTGAAGGCTAGAAAATCTTAATTTTCTTTTGAATTAACCCGTGAAATAGATTTGCTGCACCATGTTATCAAAATCTGTGGTTCAATCGTTCACAAGTAACTGTCTGTTAGCAATATTATAACCATTCTATCGGTTAATTTCCACATTTTCATAAGAGGGCTTGTAGTATGATTAAATGGAAAGATACTGACGTTTAATAAAGGCAAATTCACTAGAAAAAAAAATTGAAGAAACCTCCAACGCTAGGAAAGAGTAAGACAACAAGTCACCCAAGCATCATGAACTGATTTTAGTCCTACATTGATCAGTTAAAGAACAGAAAATACTAAATTATAGGGAATAAATATGGCCTTAAAACTAATAATAGCAAACTCATCCTATTAAGTTACCAGCAAACAAATTATTATCAAATTTGAGCCAAATGAAAGAAAAGGAGAAATTTAGCATTAAAAGAACCATATGATCTATTTGAAAATAAATCAATTAACTTACAGAATTAAAACTCAAACATTCCAACTAAAGGTCTGATTAAAACAAAAGTACTACATAAAAATTGGCATATCATCTAAGTCTTCGGGAAAACCAGCCTTTTATAACTACTTATGTTGTATGGAAAGCAACTACAAGCCACCTCCATAAAACTGAAGGCGCTCTACCAGCTAAAGCTCCAAAAGTTTATTTTGGCCCTTCATGAATCAGACAAACATTTGAAATAGGCAGTTTATCTGGGATTATAAAGGCCATCAAGTTGTAGGACACAAAGTCCATGAAAAAAACACAGGTTCAGAATATCAACATATCCATGGAAAAAGCAAGCAGCACCGAGACAAATTCAAAAAAGCAAACAGTCCAAGAACATCATACTATAAGAGATAGTACTAAAATTCATACTCATCCAAGGGGAATTTGAATAATTCCCGAGTTTATGAGAAAGTAAAAAAGGGAGGAGGTAGAGGAGAAGGGATTTTCCAATGAGTTAATTACTTCAATTGGGGCAAGTACAATCTAACTAATGCATTTTTTATTTTAATATCACCAAAGCATTGGCAGGAGAATGAGTACAGTTAGATATGTTTAATACTACTTTTGGAGATCTTCTGCAGTGCATGCCCTAAAATTCGTGAGGTCGAAATTTTCTCTAACCATCCAAAAATAAAACGGAAACAAAGTATTAAAAACTGGACACAACAAACCATTCCAAGCACGTCTGATCCTACTTCAACAAAGACAAAGGTTCAATTCCGTCCAAATTGCATACCAAATGAAAAAGGTAGGATGAACAAGAAAAGGGATTTCCCAACAAGTTCACCCCTTTACCTGCTCGTTGACATAGTTCTCGAGATCTGCGAGTATGTCCGGGTTATAAGGATTCACGGCGACTAGCTGCTCCACTGTAAAGGAAACTTGCTGCTGCAATTCTCTCCCCATGGACGCTGTTAGTTCCTGTATAAAAACCCTAACCCCCACTCTAGAAACGCGAGCGGGAGGAGGAAAGCCCTAATTGTTGATGTAAAGTAATTATATGGAGTAGGGATTTCCATCGCGCTATTTAAAGCCCAGCACTTGACAGCTCTGATTGATTCATCGTGGCCATGGGATCCATGTTGATGTCAAAACGAAAAATTATTGAATGGTGAAGGCTGTTCGGCTATCAATCAGAATTTAATTGGGGTTCAGTGTTAGATATT
Source organism: Dendrobium officinale (assembly GCA_019514585.1). Classification (NCBI taxonomy): domain Eukaryota; kingdom Viridiplantae; phylum Streptophyta; class Magnoliopsida; order Asparagales; family Orchidaceae; genus Dendrobium; species Dendrobium officinale. Next base: position 540,455 of record JACXSL010001578.1, read on the forward strand.
GTGTTGACATGGCTGCATCTGATTCATCTTTGGACATAAAATTGAGTCAGTCCTCTGCACAGAATAATTTTTACACGTCCAAAGGTTAATTCAGATGCGTCACGTCACTTAATGCACGGTGCATTGAATGACATGATATTTGTCATATGACTTAATTTTTTATTTGAAAAACATGAAGAAAAAAAAATCATATGACTTGATTAGTTGAAATCATTTTTACTAATAAAAAAAATACTATAATATGGCGACCTTTCATGTAATTGAGCAAGATATGAATGCAATACAAGGAAGCAAGTTATTATCAATAATGTTCACAATAGCAAAGTAAGATTGTGGTTTTTTTTTTTTTTTCTTAAGTAAGATTGTGGTTGATGCATCCAAAGTAGTTATAGAAGAAATCTCACGAGAGAAGATTGTGTTGCAATGAGAGATATGGGAAAAAAGTAAGAAAACTCTTTAGAAAGTAGTTTTAGAAAACAGTAAGAAATTTGTCACAAATATAACCTTAGCAAAGAAAGCCTAAATCTCATACATTTATTTTATTTTGCATCCATAATATTTGAAATAAATATACATAAAGGAGATAGAAAAAAATGCTAATATGATAAATTAATGGAGTTAATGTGACCTTAATATGATTGCATGTTTGAAGGTTAGTGTAAAAAATACATAAAATTACGTTTGATACGGCATCACAAAAATTATCTTGATCGAGCACGAATCTCGAGGCAAAAGCTAGTTGGAAACTTCAAAAATTAATTTTGGGAGCACCCAATCTCCGATTTCAGCAAGCTTATAGTCAAACTGAGCGTCTCGGAAATACGAATCCAACGACATCAAATTCGACCCAATCCGAGTCCAAATGGGTCCAAATCATGGATCCGAAGCGCTGTTGGAAGGTTCAAACCACTATTTGAGTTATCAAACGGACTCCGATTTTGACGAGCTTATACTCGAATCGAAGGACTCGACGAGACGAATCCAACGAGCCCAAGATCACAGAATTCTGACATCACTAAGGCCTTCAAATGTCCAATGAACGGTGCATGATCGTAGGATTCAATATCGGCCGTCCATTGGACCACTCCCTATTCGCCCCTGATCTCATGCCTATTTACGGGCCATGCCACTCCAGAAAATCTATAAATAGAGCCCTCATTTCTCATAAGAGGGGGATCCAAATAAGAGAGAGAAGAAGAGAAGAGAAGGAAGGAGTTCCTCCTCGACAGCCGCCGGACCACCGCCGGACCACCGCAGAACCTCGCCGGACCACCGCCGGACCACCGCAGGAATCTCGTCGAACCACCGCCGGACCACCGCAGGAACCTCGCCGGACCACCACAAAACCTCGCCGGACCACCACCTTAAGGCCCGACGTTCATCCCCGACGTCCTGCCAAAGACCCGACGTCTTGTTCAAGGCCCGACACTCAGTCCCCTACATCCTGCCAAAGACCCGACGTCTTGTTCAAGGCCTGACACTCAGTCCCCCTACTTCCTGCCAAAGACCCGACGTCTTGTTCAAGGCCCGAAGTTAAGTCCCGACGTCCTGCTGAAGACCCGACGTCCTGCTGAAGACCTGACGTCCTGCTTAAGACCCGACGTCCTACTCAAGGCCAGACCATCAACATCCGATCTTCCAAGTGACACTGGGACTAACACCTGACTCCTTATCTCCTACCGCCTACGGTCTTTCTAACCACTGTCGCCTAATACGGTCCGTCCGACCTCCATCACCAGACAACGGTCTCCGGCCGACTACGGTCTCCTGCCGACTACGGTCTCCTGCCGACTACGGTCTTCGGCCGACTACGGTCTCCGGCCGACTATGGTCTCCTGCCGACTACGGTCTTCGGCCGACTACGGTCTCCGGCCGACTATGGTCTCCTGCCGACTACGGTCTCCGGCCGACTATGGTCTCCGGCCAACTACGGTCTCCTGCCAACTACGGTCTCCGGCCGACTACGGTCTCCTGCCGACTACGGTCTCCTGCCGACTACAGTTCTTCAGGCCAAACAAACCTGTATATTTAACTCTTACCATGTAATGCAATCTATATGATGTACATTTGTTACATCAATCCAAGGCCTTCTCCTAAGGAAGGGCCTCATTTGTAATCGACTACAAATACTAGTGGATTCATTCAAACCGGGCCAGGCCCCGTGGTTTTTCCCCCTTTTTCAGGGGTTTTCCACGTAAAAACTTTGGTGTCTCTTATGAACGCTACACCCTCTCACTTATCTGATTGTGTGCTGGATCTTCGTACAACGCTAAGACGTTAAACTATATATTTCTCTACCGCCGCGAATATTCCAGGACGCAACAACGTTCAAAATTCCTTAAATGCTATTTTATAAAGATTTCTTTATTTTTGTCCACTCTTATTTATAAATATTAAAAAAAAAAATCCTATACATTTTATATAGATGTATATTTAAAATTTTTATTCGATCTTTAAAGTTGTTTTAAATATAATCCTACTATGAAGCTTTATTTTGTGAATTTAATTTACTGATTACTAGATAAGTAATAATTGATATTAAAGAGGCAGAGGGCAGAACCAAAGAAAGGTTTGGGTCAACACGAAAACTCAAAATCAAGCTTAAACTAACCCGCATATGGATCATGCTTCGCTTCGCTGCCTCGGGATCATGCCACTCAGTCACCCTCGTTGTTCTCACCTGCTCGCGCTCGTACCCACTGGCACGGATGTACCTGCTTAGGCTCACACCTTCATACCCGCTCACCCCCGTGCTCGTTCTCGCCTCGCCCAATTAAGTCAACGTGTTAGGTTGTGTTAACTCGGATTTAAGATGGTTGGTCTGGGTTTGAATTTTGGAACTGTTTGTGTAATCATGTCAGGTTCAGGTTGTGATCAATTGAGAGCGGATCAGTTTCAGATTGTACCGAATCTAACCCGAAAATCTATTTTGACACCTCTATGATTCTCGCTTAAAATTGAACATGTTTGATTTACTTCAAAAATAAACTAAAATGATTTACGCTATATTTAGTTTAATTTGCTCAATTTGTATTACAATCAAGCATCAAAATTTTCAACACTATTGTTTTTGAAAAACTTTACATCTTATATTCCAACCAAACATTCTCAAAGTGTAATTGGATGAAATAAATTCATTAAACACATATTTGATAGAACTAACAAATTAGTGAAAATTAGCAAAGAAGTACAATTAGAAATAAAAGAAAGATTATCTACCCCCCACCCCACTCACGGATGAGGAAAGAGAGAGAGGTTTTATTTGTTAAAAGTGTAAAAAATTGACAATACATGAAAACCCGATTCAAATCCCATCTGAATTTTTCGGGTTACTCGAGTTAGGGTTGTCACGACCCGACCCGAGACGAGACGGATCCCGCCCGTGCTGGATCGCGGCGGAGCTGCACTAACCAGGATCTAGCTTTGGAATTTGGTTCGGAACTGAATCTTCCAAATAATTAATTCACACAGACTAACAAACACAGAGCTACTATGTATCATCAAATGCAGCGGAACAAAACATCTATCCGATTTCATTTTCTCAAAACAATCATCTACAGAACAGTACATGGCTTTCGACAGAAAGAAAGACAGAACAGAAAAGCCATGACTGTACAAAAACCAAAAGTACAAAAGTACCTATACTGATCAGACTCTGAACTAATCATGGACTTCCTTGCCTTTCCCAGAACCTGAAAACCACCAGAAAGCAAGGGTGAGCTCAACAGCTCAGTAAAGCAACAAACCTCCAATCAAAATCCTCAGAATCTCAAAACCAACACAGCAGACAAATCCGTACAGAATCGAAACAGATTCGGACAGATATCAAATCAACAAAACTGTACGGAAATGGAAGTTGTATCAAATCAGAAACATAACAGATCAGACACATCAGATCAACAGAATCAGAATCGTACAGATCATATCGGAACAGAACAAATCATATCAGAATCATATAGCAGATATCAGATATTTAATTAATAGCTAAATTCCCTGACACTGACTGGATCTCATAGGATCCAGGCCACTTATGCCTCCCTTTGTGCTCACGGCACCAAAACAGATCAGATCAGATGTGCTTATAGCACCAGAATACATATATAGTGCATATAGCACCTAAACAGATTGTTTCCTCGGATCCGGAACAGAACAGATATCAGATTTCATATTGAGCTCATTTCAGAATTCCCAGACACTAACTGAATCTCATAGGATCCAGGCCCCTTATAACTCCCTTTATATAGCATATACAGATAGCATATCAATTCAGAAGATTTCCGGACAAAACAGAAATTACTCAAAAATCGGGCAGCACAACGGCAGTATACAGAATTTACACAATTTTTCCTGAAAATCAAAATTCACCAAATTCGCACAGAATATAGATATCAACATTTTAGAACATTTATTCTACTGCTGCACAGATAATTTCCAAGTTCACAGAAAAATCCAGTCGACTAAAAACACAGTCGAATCAAAAATACCCGGACAAAAATCTTAAAAAAATAACCAAAATGTGCACACTCGGCACTTCAACAAAATACAGAAAGTTACGCGGTAGAAACTAAACCAGTCGGAAAATTACGGACGAAAATCGCGAACAAAACTTAATTCCGGACAGATAATACCGCCAAACTCGACGGTTCTGAAAATTGAGAAAGTCGGATTGTGCCTTACCTTGCGTACAGCAATTTCCTCAACAGTCTCTTCGGACGAAAACAGCTCGGCGTCGCCCGAAAATCCACTTTTCCACTTTTTCCTTCGTTTTTCTCTCTCCTCAACTTTTTCTCTCTCTTCAAAATATCTCATTTCTATATATATCCAGACTGATCGTCCTGGACGATCGAGCTTCGTACCGGACGATCCATGAAGAGAATTATTTCGTCCAGACGAAAATCAAATATCGTCCCCGGCGAAGGGTTCTCTGACTTATTTTCGTCCAGACGATCCTGATTTCGTCCAGACGAACCATACAGCCAAACATGATTTTCTCTGCACAACCTGTACCGATCGTCCCGGACGATCCGACTTCGTCCGGACGAACCTGGAGCAAAAAACTGATATTACAATCTCCCCAACTTAAAAAAAAATGTCGTCCTCGACATTATCCAGTCCAAACTCAGTCAAAACAAGTATGGGTACAACCGTCTCATGTCAGACTCCTTCTCCCAAGTGGCTTCCCGTGCAGTACGGTGCTTCCACTGGACTTTAACCATTGGAATCTGTTTACTTCTTAGCTTTCGTACGTCGTATGCCAAAATCAACTCTGGCTCTTCCTTGTACGTCAGATTCTCCTGAATCTCAACCTCATCAGCAGATACTTTCTTCCCATAGTCGGATACCCACTTCCTCAGAGTGGATACGTGAAACACATTATGCACATCAGGCATCGAATCAGAAAGCATCAATTTGTAAGCAGCTTTTCCAATCCTTTCCAGGATTTCAAAAGGTCCAACATACCTCGGACTAAGCTTGCTCACCTGACCAAATCTGCTCACACACCCTTCATCGGGCTGACTTTGACATACACAAAGTCACCAACCTGAAACTCTACAAATCTGTGCTTCTGATTGTAATACTTCTGCTGTCGATCTTGAGCAGCTTTCAATCTTTCTCTTATCAAATTGATCTTCTGAGCAGTTTCATCAGCAAAAGTGGCTCCCAAAGCCTGCCTATCTCCGACCTCCGTCAGAGTCAAAGGAGTACGGCACTTCCTGCCATACAAAGCTTCGTACGGTGCCATACCGATACTGGACTGAAAACTGTTGTTATAGGCAAACTCAATCAGCGGAATATGATCTTCCCAGCTTCCGCTAAAGTCCAGAACACAAAGTCTTAACAGATCTTCCAGTACCTGAATAGTCCTCTCAGACTGTCCATCGGTCTGAGGATGAAAGGCTGTACTAAAATGCAGTTTTGTACCCAAGCCTTGCTGAATGCCTTTCCAAAGTCTGGAAGTAAAACGTCCATCTCGATCAGATACGATCACACGAGGCACACCGTGCAATCTGACTATCTCTTTCACATATATCTGTGCCAAGCGATCAACTGAATCCGTCTGTCTGATCGGAAGAAAATGGGCTGACTTCGTCAATCGATCTACAACCACCCAAATAGCGTCGTGCCCTTGTCTAGATCGAGGGAAAACCCATCGCAAAATCCATCGTTACCTCCTCCCATTTCCACTCAGGGATAGGCAACGACTGCAACAATCCACCTGGTCGCTGATGCTCTGCCTTTACCAACTGACAGGCTTCGCATCTCGACACAAACTCTGCTACATCTTTCTTCATCCCAGGCCACCAGAACAAAAGCTTCATATCAGCGTACATCTTACCACTGCCTGGATGTACAGTGTAGCCTGAATGATGAGATTCATACAGAATCTCCTGCCTCAAGTCTCCAAACACAGGTACCCACAACTTGTTCTTACAGAAAATAGCACCAGAATCAGAAATTCGAAGTTCAGGAGTCTTACCAGATCCAATCTGAGCAATCAACTTCGAATAATCAGAATCTGACTTCTGGGCTTCTTGAATCCTTGTTTCCAAAGTAGACCGAATACTCATCTGAGCCAACTCCAAACCACTGGAGGAAATCACTTCCAACTGCAAACGCTCCATATCACGAATCAGAAAGTCATCACAAGTAAGCTGAATACCTGATAATCCAGAAGACTTCCTGCTCAAGGCATCTGCTACCACATTAGCCTTACCAGGCTGATACTGAATAGTCAAATCATAATCTTTGATCAACTCGAGCCACCTTCTTTGTCTCAGATTCAGATCCTTCTGAGTAAAAATATACTTCAGGCTCTTATGATCAGTGAAAATCTCACATCTGACGCCATACAGGTAATGACGCCAAATCTTCAAAGCAAACACAACTGCAGCTAACTCCAGATCATGCGTCGGGTAATTCTTCTCATGTGGTTTTAACTGTCTAGAAGTATAAGAAATTACCTGACCATGCTGCATCAGGACACATCCCAGTCCTTTCAGTGAAGCATCACTGAACACCTAAAAACCTTCCGTACCTGACGGAAGTGCTAACACTGGAGCTGAAGTCAAACAATCCTTCAATCGCTGAAAACTCACCTCACACTCCGGTGTCCAAACAAAAGGTACTGACTTCTGAGTCAGTCTCGTCAGAGGCGTCGAAATCTGTGAAAATCCCTTCACAAATTTCCTGTAATATCCAGCCATGCCCAAGAAACTACGTACCTCAAATACCGTAGTCGGCCTTGGCCAATTAGCAACTGCCTGAATCTTCTGGGGGATCTACAGAAATGCCTTCTCCGCTAATCACATGCCCCAGAAAAGAAATGCTCTTCAGCCAGAATTCACACTTGGAGAACTTGGCATACAGCTGATGCCGCCTCAAAGTCTCTAACACAATCCTCAAATGTCTGGCATGATCATCATCCTCAGATGCAGAATATACCAGAATATCGTCAATGAAGACGATCACAAACTGATCCAGATACTCCCTGAATACTCGGTTCATCAGATCCATGAAAATAGCAGGCGCGTTGGTTACCCCAAAAGGCATAACCAAAAACTCATAGTGCCCGTACCGAGTACTAAAAGCTGTCTTCACCACCACATCAGCTTCCTTCACCTTCACCTGATAATATCCGGATCGCAAATCAATCTTCGAAAATACTGAAGATCCGGAAAGCTGATCAAACAAGTCGTCAATCCGAGGCAAAGGATACTTGTTCTTGATCGTGACCTTGTTCAAATCTCTGTAATCGATACACATACGGAGTGTACCGTCCTTCTTCTTCACAAACAGAACAGGTGCTCCCCAGGGGCGAAACACTAGGGGCGCACAAAACCTCTATCAACCAACTCCTGAAGCTGAACTTTCAACTCAGAAAGTTCTTTCGGTGCCATCCTGTACGGAGCTTTCGATATCGGAGCGGTACCAGGAAAAATATCGATAGAGAACTCCACATCTCTATCCGGAGGTAAACCAACCAGCTCCTCAGGAAAAATATCAGCAAACTCCCGTACCACAGGGATCTCAGAAACAGAACCAACCTCTAGGTTCAAATCCCGCACCGAAGCCAAAAACACTGGGCATCCCTTCTTCCACATCCTGTTCACTTCCAATACCGAAATCAGACTGGAGAGAACACCTCGTAATCCCTGAAATACAACTCTTTCTCCAGCCATAAGCAAACTCACTTGCTTCTTCAGACAGTCTATCTGGGCTTCATACTGACTCAAACCAATCCATGCCCAGAATTACATCATACGATGAAATCGGCAACCGAATCAAACTTGATTTCCACTTCTTGCCAGCAATCTCGATCTCACACAAACAAAATTGCCGAGCAATCAAAGGATTCCCAGCCGGTAAAATCACAGACAAAGAAACCGGAAGTAAAAAGAGAATCCAAACGTAAAGCCTCAAAACAGTGCTCGGACAGAAAAGAATGACTCGCTCCAGAGTCAAACAAAACACGACAGGGCTGATCAGAAATGTAAATCGTACCTGTCACAACATCGGGAGCATCTCGAGCCTCCTGCTGACTCAAGCTGTAAACTCGTGGCTGAACTGGAACAGGAGCTGAAGCAACGGAACTACTCTGCTCCCTCTGAACAGTAGGTGGTCTCCGTGGTGCAGAACTAGAACCACCACCTCTTCCAGCAAATCCCTCAGGGCGAGGAGGAACAGTCCTCGGTCTTCCTGCTGAACCGGCAGGTCTGACAAAGCCCTCAGATCGCTGATCAAATCCCATCTGCGGACACTCTGCAATCCGATGTCCTGACTGACCACATCGGAAGCACAGACCAGCCATCCTATAACATTGGCCGAAGTGTCGCCGTCCACAGTTCTGGCACACAGGTGCCGAACTGACTGATCCCGAACTCGTCGTACTGGTAACAGTACCAGACGATCCTCCGCTCCTTCTGGAATCTCCAGATCCAGAACCGGAAACAAATCTCCTCTTTCCGGAGGAACCACTGCCAGATGCCTCGCCTCCAAACCTCTTCCTACTCGCAGTCCACCGCTGCTGAGTAGCCATCAAGTCGTTCTCTATCAATCGAGCTCGCTCCACAAGCTCGGAGAAATCAGTAATCCGGAATGGTATCAGGGGCTGCCTCAAGGTATCTCGCAATCCCCTCAGAAATCTGTAACATCTCTCAGCAGAAGTGCTAACCAGCTGCGGAGCGTACCTGGCTAATGCAGTAAACTCAGCCTCGTACTGCATCACCGTCTTGCTCCCCTGAACAAGCCTCAGAAAGTTCTCCTGCATCTGCTGTCGTGCAGAAGGGGGAACAAACCAATCTCGGAATACCTCAGTGAACTCTTCCCAAGTAATCAAAGAGTTCAGTCTGCCCTGAAATCTGGCTGCCTGCTGGCCGTCCCACCAGTGCTCAGCCTCTCCGTCTAACAGAAAAACTGCTAACGGTACCTTCCTGTCTGACGGACACTGCATCCCGTCAAAGGTCTTCTCCACTCTCCTCAGCCACTCTTCAGCAGCTCTGGGCTCAACAGCGCCCTCAAACCTCGGAGGTTTCAACCTCAAAAAACAACTGCAAATGTCTATCCAGGTCATCAGATCTGACAGTAGAAGCTCTACTCTGAGTCTCGCTCATCATCTGAGCAACCAGCGAAGCAAACTGAGAAAGCGTATCAGCACCGACCACTGGGGCTGTACTCCCCACTGGTGCTGCCTGATCGGCACTCTGACCATCTGTCATGTCTGGGTCTGGCTGATCCATACAGAAAAATCCAGAAAAATCCGGAAAAACTATCACAAAAAACAACAAAAAAAAAAAAGCCAAACAAATCAAAATTACCCCCCAGACAGACTTACTGATCACTTCCTATAGCTCTGTTTCACAAAATTCTCAAATTCCAAAACCATTGCTCTGATACCAAAAAAAAGCTTGTCACGACCCGACCCGAGACGAGACGGATCCCGCCCGCGCTGGATCGCGACGGAGCTGCACTAACCAGGATCTAGCTTTGGAATTTGGTTCGGAACTGAATCTTCCAAATAATTAATTCACACAGACTAACAAACACAGAGCTACTATGTATCATCAAATGCAGCGGAACAAAACATCTATCCGATTTCATTTCCTCAAAACAATCATCTACAGAACAGTACATGGCTTTCGACAGAAAGAAAGACAGAACAGAAAAGCCATGACTGTACAAAAACCAAAAGTACAAAAGTACCTATACTGATCAGACTCTGAACTAATCCTGGACTTCCTTGCCTTTCCCAGAACCTGAAAACCACCAGAAAGCAAGGGTGAGCTCAACAGCTCAGTAAAGCAACAAACCTCCAATCAAAATCCTCAGAATCTCAAAACCAACACAGCAGACAAATCCGTACATAATCGAAACAGATTCGGACAGATATCAAATCAACAAAACTGTACGGAAATGGAAGTTGTATCAAATCAGAAACATAACAGATCAGACACATCAGATCAACAGAATCAGAATCGTACAGATCATATCGGAACAGAACAAATCATATCAGAATCATATAGCAGATATCAGATATTTAATTAATAGCTAAATTCCCTGACACTGACTGAATCTCATAGGATCCAGGCCACTTATGCCTCCCTTTGTGCTCACGGCACCAAAACAGATCAGATCAGATGTGCTTATAGCACCAGAATACATATATAGTGCATATAGCACCTAAACAGATTGTTTCCTCGGATCCGGAACAGAACAGATATCAGATTTCATATTGAGCTCATTTCAGAATTCCCAGACACTAACTGAATCTCATAGGATCCAGGCCCCTTATAACTCCCTTTATATAGCATATACAGATAGCATATCAATTCAGAAGATTTCCGGACAAAACAGAAGAAATTACTCAAAAAATCGGGCAGCACAACGGCAGTATACAGAATTTACACAATTTTCCTGAAAATCAAAATTCACCAAATTCGCACAGAATATAGATATCAACATTTTAGAACATTTATTCTACTGCACAGATAATTTCCAAGTTCACAGAAAAATCCAGTCGACTAAAAACACAGTCGAATCAAAAATACCCGGACAAAAATCTTAAAAAAATAACCAAAAATGTGCACACTCGGCACTTCAACAAAATACAGAAAGTTACGCGGTAGAAACTAAACCAGTCGGAAATTACGGACGAAAATCGCGAACAAAACTTAATTCCGGACAGATAATACCGCCAAACTCGACGGTTCTGAAAATTGAGAAAGTCGGATTGTGCCTTACCTTGCGTGCGTACAGCAATTTCCTCAACAGTCTCTTCGGACGAAAACAGCTCGGCGTCGCCCGAAAATCCACTTTTCCACTTTTTCCTTCGTTTTTCTCTCTCCTCAACTTTTTCTCTCTCTTCAAAATATCTCATTTCTATATATATCCAGACTGATCATCCTGGACGATCGAGCTTCGTACCGGACGATCCATGAAGAGAATTATTTCGTCCAGACGAAAATCAAATATCGTCCCCGGCGAAGGGTTCTCTGACTTATTTTCGTCCAGACGATCCTGATTTCGTCCAGACGAACCATACAGCCAAACATGATTTTCTCTGCACAACCTGTACCGATCGTCCCGGACGATCCGACTTCGTCCGGACGAACCTGGAGCAAAAACTGATATTACAAGGGTCTACCCAGTTTAAGAATGTGTGGGTTCTGATTGCGATTTTCAACCCATTTCGAATTTCAAGTCTAATTTGGGTCAACCCGAAAACCTAATTTGGACCTAGTTTTGACCCGTTGCGTGTGCATATCTAGCACACGCACTGCATACCCATCTCATGCACGCATCGCGCGGTCCATGCCCATCTCGTTTTGAATGGGCTGAACGATTTCCTTCACACCGCACGTTTAGCCTCACCAGTCAGCTGGCCAGACGGGATTGGGTCGGGTCTTTTAATGAAGCTATAGCTTCCATTTTTCAAGACATTTTGATAAAATTAATATTTGCTTAAAAATCATTTGGTTTCAATATAGCTTCTAACATTATATAAATGCTTTTTAATTCTTATATGAAGTTCAGTTTTAGCTTCTACTTCAATTTTAAATTTTTTGTACAGTACAACACATTATTTTTAGTTTTCTTTTAGTTTTAGTTATTGATTTATGTTTTAGATTATGAAAGTTGATTGAGCTATGTTATTCATTCCTGCTTCTGCTTCCATTTTTCAAGACAGGGAAGGGTAAGGAATTAACCAGCTGAGTAGCTTGGATAGTAGGCTACGATATGTTATGTAGGTATATTTTTATCATTTGATTTTTGCAGGCTTGGCCATTAGTTGTTTTTCTATATTAGATAAACTTCATATTGTATATGTATTTTTGGACAATATGTAGAAAACAATTTTAAAATTTAGTATTTCGCTTTATACTTGTATTCAGTAGTGGCTCTATGGCGTGTATAAATTGAAAGATTTGTTTAGCGCTTCTCTGACCAGATTTTGGGGCCAGTCTTGTCATAATGGGACACGGTGTAACATGGGTGATATCATATCATATTGGGTTGGGTTGTGACAAATTTGAGTCCATTTAGGCTTGTATTGGACCAATTTTAGTGTTGTTGGGTTTGTTTTGTCGAGTATTCAATTTGACTATAAGTTTATCGAAATCAAAGTTCGGATGGTCTCAAATTTTATCTTGTAAGTTTCTAATTCAAATATGTCAGATGATTTGTGTATGATCAAAACGATTTTTTGTGGCGTATCAAATAATACAAAAATTAGGTGTCCACATATGGATAATTCAATAGGTGTTAATAATCAATCAACAATAGTTGAACAAGATAAATGTGGCATGTTGGTGGTGGTCATAAATGATGATAGTAAGAAAATGTAATAGCGTTCTTTTAGCTCGTTCATAATGTAACCGTATTTATTGCCTTCTTGAGAATCACATTTTAATAAATTTTGTCAAAATATAAATCCAGTGTCATAAAGTCCATATCAATCAATACAAGTGTATTTTATTTATCAAACACTTGAATGCCTTTTTAATGACATTCAATTCAAATGATCTTAAGCTCATTAGATTTAAATTGACTTTAAGCACGCCTGAATTGGAAAATGTTAGAAGTCAATATTGATCTTAATTAGGGGTGTCAATTTCGGGTCACGGGTCGGGTTCGGGTCGAACCCGAACTGACCCGGGTGGAAAACGGGTCGACCCTAACCCGACCCGGGTAGAGAAACGGGTCGAAAATCCGAACCCGGACCCGACCCGGCGGGTTGCCGGGTTGACCCGACACGACCCGGAACCGCGCGGCAGCTCGCGGCAGCAGGCGACGACGGCAGCGCGCGGCACGCGGCGGCGCCCGCGGCGGCGGCGCGCGGCACGCGGCGGGGGCAGCGGGGCAGCAGCGGCGGGCAGCAGGGCGGGCAACGGCGTGTGGTGGCAGCGGGGGCAGCGGGGCGGGCAGCAGGGCTGGGCAGCGGGCAGCGGGGCAGCGGGCAGCGGGCAGCGGGGCGGGCAGCGGGGCGGGCAGCGGCGCGTGGCAGCGGGGCAGCGAGGCAGCGGGGCAGGGGCGGGGGCAGCGGGCAGGGCGGAATTTTAAAAAAAATTTAAACTAAACTAGTTGGCGGGTTGACCCGGCAACCCGCTGGGTCAACCCGAACCCGATCCGTTTTGTCAAACGGGTCGAATCTGTGAACCCGATATTGACCCGGATTTTTCGGGTCGGGTCCGGGTCGGGTTTTCGTGTCGTGTCAAATATTGACACCCCTAATCTTAATATTAATCAATATTTGACTCGTATTATTAATATAAAAATAATTATTATCAAGCTTAGTTCTTGTTATTTGTGCCCTAATTTATATAGCATTAAGCCAAAGAAATCTCTCAGAATTATTCTCAGCTCATGCATTTGCCCAATGCGACGACTCATGATGTGCCGCTTCGGCATTACTCCAGCTAGGGGTGTCAATTTCGGGTCACGGGTCGGGTTCGGGTCGAACCCGAACTGACCCGGGTGGAAAACAGGTCGACCCTAACCCGATCCGAGTAGAGAAACGGGTCAAAAATCCGAACCCGGACCCGACCCGGCGGGTTGCCGGGTTGACCCGACACGACCCGGAACCGCGCGGCAGCTCGCGACAGCAGGCGACGGCGGCAGCGCGCGGCACGCGCGGGCAGCGCTCGCAGCAGCGCGCGGCACGCGGGGGGGCAGCAGAGCAACGGGGCAGCAGCGGCGGGCAGCGGCGCGTGGCAGCGGGCGGGGCAGCGGGGCGGGCAGCAGGGCTGGGCAGCGGGGCGGGCAGCGGGGCAGCGGGCAGGGGCGGGGGCAGCGGGCAGGGCGGGATTTCGAAATTTTTTTAAACTAAACGGGTTGGCGGGTTGACCCGGCAACCCGCCGGGTCAACCCGAACCCGACCCGTTTTGTCAAACGGGTCGAATCTGTGAACCCGAACCCGACCCGTTTTTCAAACGGGTCGGGTTCAACCCGGATTTTTCGGGTCGGGTGCGGGTCGGATTTTCGTGTCGTGTCAAATATTGACACCCCTAACTCCAACTAGCTAGCTAACTGAAATAAGCTCAAATCCAGTCCAAATCGTTTCGACCCCCTTACTTCCAGCGTTTGAAATTCGACCGTTGATCTTTTCCACCTTAATGCCGTTAAAATGGCCAACAGCCAAGATTTCTTCATCGGTACAGCTTCGTTCAATCACAACTCTCTCTCTCTCTCTCTCTCTCTCTCTCTCTCTCTCTCTCTCTCTCTGATTTCACAAAAATCAAAATGATGAGATTAACGAAGAAAAGTAAAGCCATCTTTAATTAAGACGCTTCGTTTTCAGTTTATGCTTCCTCAAATCCTCTATATAACGTCTGCACCTTCCACTATCCTTATAGAGTTTTTGCTGTTTGTCCGGTTAGCTAATTAGCTTGTTTCAGTGGTAAGGATTTTGAAATTTATTTTTGATATTTTGAGATCAAATCCTATCTCCAAGTTATGTTTGCACACTCAAATTTTTTTTTTTTTTCAAGTTGTTATTGCTTGTAATTGCATTGTAATTGTTACCTTCCATTCTTTTCTTATGAGATTTCTTCCGTCATCTCATAAGAAAAGTTCTTCGGGTAAGTTTTGAATCAGAATATTTATTTTTAGGTTCTTAGAATATTACTCTTATTTCATTTATCACCAAGTAAATTACCGGAAGAATCTTATTAATTTGCTTTGCCAATCGAAAGAGAAGTAGAGTTTGCTATTCAAAGCATTTCATCAAAAACAAATTTTTCTTTCACATTCGCAGGCAAAGTATCAGAAAATCAGAAACATAAAAGAAGAATCTCACTTTCAGAACCATACTAAAGCCATGAAAACAGAAAAAGACAACTCAGATCTCGTCCCCTATACCTCCAATCCTGCTAAAAGTAAGCTAATCTGCGGCATCTGCAAAGAAAACAAGCCGCTTTCTGATCTACTCTTCCTCAACCGCTGCTCTCACTGTTTCTGCTCGAGATGTGTAGGCTGCTATGTTTCATCAAAGGTGGCAGAGAATATGGCTGTGATTGCTTGTCCTATTCCAGAATGTAAAAACGGCACTTTTGATCCTTTGTTATGCAAACCAATGATTGCACGCGAGGTGTTTGATCATTGGTGTATGAGCTTATGTGTGTTCGTGATAAAGAATAAGTTCTATTGTCCGTTCATGGATTGCTTTGCTCTGCTCACTGATGAGAGAGGCAACCAGGAGGTGATTAGAGAGGCTGAGTGTCCACATTGTCACAGGCTGTTCTGTGCTGAATGCAAGTCGACTTGGCATGCAGGGATGACGTGCGAGAATTTTCATAAGCTTGGGAAGAATTAGAGTGAGAGAGAAGATAAGAAGATGATGAATCTGGATTAGAAGCAAGGCTGCAAATGGTGACCGTTATGCCTTTTTTTTGTGGAAATGTTGTATGGTTATGCTTTTGCTCACTAACTCTCAATCGTTGTACTGTGTTAGGCTTTTATTAATGCAATCGCTTTTAAAAAATTACTAAAGTTATGAAAGTTAAATTTCGTTCTGAATTATTCATCATAAAAAAATCATTTTGTTTGATTTTCTGTTTGAAACTAAGCTTCAAAAAATAAAATAAAATAAAAAAACATTTTGGGTGCATAAGATTATCTCATTTTAAAAACGCATCATTGCTTTTCTAGGAACAATTAAACTATATTTGTTTGCTTTCTTATTGTTTTTTAATTTTTTTTTTAAATTTTTTACTAAAAATCTACTTTAAAAAACAGTTAATAAAGTCAATCTCAAATAAAGTTTAAAGTTTCTTTTGAGACAACTTTCTTATTTCTTATTAAAATAATTTTTTAATTAAAAATTTGAACTAAAAAAATGAATTAAAAAGCACTAAAAAGACCGTCCCATATTTAGTGCTTATTTCTCATATTAAATAAATAAATTCCCTTAATTTGGATATCAAAGTTTTCGTATCAAATAAATTTTTTGAATCAATTTGCATATTTAGTTTGAGTTAGTAGTATCAGATTATTCATATTGCTAAGATAGCCACTAGAATTTTTTTGTTTAAGGTGATGTTGCACCGCAGTAATTACTAAAATAATAAATGTCTCATGTATTTAGAAAATTACTAATAATATATTTATTATCCATTTATGTACAAATTGTTTCTTTTTAGATGCTATGCCTTATATAGTGGTTTTAATTTTAATTTAATATTTCCTTTTTATTTTCTTATGTGGCATGTATATATATATATATATATATATATATATATATATATATATATATATATATATATATATATATATATATATATATATTTACTACATCCTTTAGTTGTAAATTTAAAATAACAATGAGAAAATTCTTTAATGTAATATATATTAGTTTAAATGTATATTATATTATTCATTAAGAGTCACTATAATTATAAGGCTTTTATTAAGAGTGATATTTATATAGCTTGAAAATAAAATAATAACATTTAAAAAGAAGTTTTTTGAATTTTTATTCAATAGATGAATGATTATAATTATTTTTTAATGTAGCCTAATAATTTTTAATGTAATATAAATTAAATAAATTTTATCTACTAACTACTTTTAGAATTAAATTATAAATGATATTTAAGGTTATTTATGATTTTATTAAGAGTTTACATCATAATAACTATTTAATTAAACTCATTTTTAAATAAATATAATTGTTTACACATCAAAATTGATCCTTGCTTTTGATTACAAAATAAATAAATGAAAAATTAAAAGATTGCAAGTAAAATGTGATAGAAATTACGACTAATGGAATGACTATACAAATTGAACAAATAAAAAGGTACTTCAAAATATTTTTATACTCAAATAGCTTACTAATTATACTAAAATTATTATATAGGTTTGTTTGTATGTATGTGTGTGTATATATTCCATGTATAATTGTCTACATAACCCTTATAATTAAAAAAAATAAGAATCTAATAATAGTGAAAGTTAATAAGTGGCTTTAATTATATTTTAAAATTGATAGGCTGTAATCATAAATTAGTAATCATATGCCACTTTTAAATAATAATTCCTTAGCGGTTTATAAATATTTATGCTTTACTTCAGTCAACTTTTTTACTGTTTTTTTTAAATATTTTTTAGTAAAAAAACTTTTTGAACCTAATTTAAATAATAATAAGAAAGATATTCCAAACGGAGCTGTTGCGTCTTGGAATATTTGCGACGGTAGAGAAATATAAAGATTAATGCCTTAGCTTTGTACGAAGATCTAGCACACAAGCAGAAAAAAGTGAGGGTGGAACGTTCATAAGAGACACCAGAGTTTTTACGTGGAAACCCCTGAAAAGGGGGAAAAACCACGGGGTCTGGCCTAGTCTAAATGAATCCATTAGTGTTTGCAGTCCATTACAAATGAGGCCCTTCCATAAGAGGAAGGTCTTGGCTTGATGTGGCAAATATACATCATACATAATATATTACATGATGAGAGTTGGAAGAATCATTGTTGACATGTTTGTTTGGGGTGGCATAACCATAATCGGCAAGCGATGTAGGTCAGAAGAACCATAGTCTGCGAGCGATGTAGGTCAGAAGAATCATAGTAGGCGGGTGATGGCGGTCGGAAGGACCATTGTATGACGACAGAGGTAAAAAAGGAACGTAGTCTGCGAGCGACATATGTTAGAAGTAACATAGTTTATGGGCGACGAAGGTCGGGAGGACCGTAGTCGGAGGGCAACGAAAGTCGGGAGGACCGTAGTCGGCGGGGAGTGTAGTCGGCAGGTAACAGAGGTCCGAAGGCTCGTAGTCGATAAATGACAGAGGTCGGAAGGACCGTAGTCGGTATGCTATAAAGGTCGAGATGATCGTAGTCGGCAGGTGACAGCAATCGGAAGGTAAGAAAGTTTTTATAATATCTAATCCTTAAACTCAATAGGGCAAATTAGAGGGTTTAAAAAATACTATTTATCGTGAGAGATGTTAGTTTGAAATCAAGAAATTGACGTTAGATTTCATCTAATCATACATAGTTCACAATCTTACATTAATTTCTTGATTTTGAACTAAATTCACTCCCTTAATAAGTATTTCTTAAACTCTCTTCAATTTGTTCTAACAAGTTTAAGGGATTAGGCTATATTGTCTTTACATTGTAGTTGATCTTATAGTAGGCTGGGTTTGGTGAGGCAGAGGCAACTTTACCAAGTGGGTTCTCGATACTGCAAGTGCGTTTAGCTAACATGATATGGATGACTTCATGTCTTCCAGCTCCTGGCGAGTTATGAGATCGTTCATGTTCAATCATTTAAGTTAATTATAAAAATTTGTACCGTTAAATCGCTACAAATTTCAAAAAAATAAAATTGCACCACTCTTTTCTCGATCATGCTTCACCCTTAATCAACTCATGAATTTCAAGATTACTTAATCCAGGCATCGGAAATCGTTTTGATCTTCAAATTGAACCGTTGATGTTCTTCACCTTCCATGAGGCCATAAAAAAGATCAACAGTCGAGATGATTTCAACTTATTTACTACTAGATAGTAATTAAGTAAGAAGTTTGGAAATAAACCAGAAAGTAGTACTGCCATGGTTAATCGAGACGTCGCTCCTTTCTCAATTTATTCTTCTTTTAATCCTCTATAAAAAGTTGCTTTTTTTCTGATTCTTGTGGTTTTCTGTATCGCTTACAGCTTTATCGCATCAGGTAGGATTTGTTGCAGATAGCATAAAACTTCTTCCTTTATATTTCATTAATTTGACGAAGTTTGCGATTGAAACAAAATATAAGGGAAATCACAATAGAGCAATAAAAAAACATAAATTCTTTTTCTTGCTCAACATAAAAAACTTTGCTGTGCAGGTGAAGCTGAGTGTGGAAAGCTGCAAAGAACGATGAAAGCGGGGAGAAACTGTAGACGGAAACAGAAATGCGGCATCTGTATGGAGAACAAGTCAGTTTCTGATTTCATTTTCATAAATGACTGCTTACATAGTTACTGTTCGTAGTGCGTCGGCAGGTATGTTTCGGAGAAGATAAGAAACAATGAGGCCGCGATTGCATGCCCTGATGCTGGATGCAAAGTTGGCACTTTGACACCTGAAATGTGCAAGCCAGTTCTTACACGCGAGGTGTTCGACCATTGGTCTAATGTATTGATGAAATATAAGTTTTCTTGCCCGTTTAAGGAGTGCTCTGGTTTTGTTTATACGACAGAGGATAGTGAGGGAAAGTGTTATCAATGCTACCGTCATTTCTGTTGTATGTGCGAGTCGATATGGCATCCGAATCTGGCTTGTAAGGATGTTCAGCAGCTTCGACAGGATGACTGGGAGAAGGAAGATTTGTTGCTTGTGGAACTGGCAAATAAGCAAGGCTGGAAAAGGTGCCCGTTTTGCACCTTTTATGTGGAGAAGGTGTCGGGGTGCCCGAACATACTGTGCAGGTGATGCTAATTTTCATTTCAGATGGTGCTTAAACTTGCCATGTTTATTAGAAAGGACTAAAATTTTCTGTTTTTAACTTATTTTACAAAGAAATCTCAAGCTTTTTTTTTTCTTCTCTTGAAGGTGTGGTCAATCATTCAAATATATATAATTGAGGAACAACAATGGCCGGTGATTACTTAACTATCAGACTGCATATCGGAACTGACTTTGTTTTTTGTCTTTCCTCAGATTTTCTTTATATTTGCTTGTGATAATGGTACTCTTGTTTATTTCATGTTTTGATGCGTCTTGGTTTTACTTTACATGTACAAAAGAATGTTATAATCAAGAAAAAAATTCTTATTTTTCTGTACTCTCCATTGTCCAACTGCTTATGACTTGTGTTTGATTGAATTGCCTTCTCAAATACAAACTTATTGTTCTTCAAGTAATTGCTATGCCAATCCAAAAGAATGGTTTGTGGATTGATTTAGAAACATTGCTTTTCATGGCAAAGGATTTAAGGGCGACTCTGAAACTTGCAAGTCATTTTAGTTATCTATAAATTTTTCTGTTTATGTAGCTAACACACTTTCCGTGTTTATTTATTTTGTAATCTAAACTATCATTTTCATTTGTTTACAGTTTGTAGGTGGCATCCTTGCTTTTTTTGAGGTTCAGCAAACTAGAAGATGATTTTGTTTTCTCAACTCACGAGCCTGATCTTCTTTTGAAGCCATTTTAGGCCCTTCTGGAGCTACTTTCAGTTTCCTGTACTTACCTTTAGCTGCCTTGAGCAACAAGCAAAATACAATGCATTGTTTCCAGTTTGTAGTGCATTGTTTGCAAAGTTGAATGAAAGACTTGGAACATAATATTGGTTCTTTAACATACAATTACAAACATAAATCTTCTCGAGAAAAGACTGTTGCTGAAAGCTATTACTACTGCAATGCTGCTTATTTGCATGGAAAATCATCGGCCATATTTTTGAATTTTGTTGTAGTAATGGATGAGGACACATTACTAGTAGAATTCAAGTTGGATGGTTGTAGTGGAGAAATTCTTAGGGCCTGTTGTGCGATAGACAAGAACCTCAAACTTAAGGGAAAATTTTATAAGATGAGGATGAGACTTGCAATACTTTATTACGTAGAATGTTGACCATTAAAAGAGAATCATAAAATTAAGTTATGTGCTGTATACATGAGGATGCTTAAGTGAATGAGTGTCTTTATAATTAGAGAAAATGTAAAAGACGTATGTACTTGAAAATGTTGGAGTTGCTCCAATGACATATAAGATAAAGAGAGTTGTCTTAGATGTCACATAAAATATCAGCCTTTCGATGACCATATTAGGAGAGTAGTGTTTGATCCTGTCTATATTAATAAAGATAGATATAGACGCAAAAATTTTGATTAGAAAGTATTAGAAATGATCTTTTTTAATTAGATTTAAATGAAAATTAGACTCTTAATAGAACACCATGGAGAAAGAAAACTCGTGTAGCTGACCACACACAGTAGGATAAATACTTTTGAAATTAAATTTGGAACCATCTGAACGTAACTCTGATTTAAGCAAACTTATAGTCAAAATGAATATCTCAAAGAGATGAACCCAATAACACCAAAATCGGCCTGATATGAGATCAAATGGGTATGAATCAAGAGTCAGAAGCATATTTGGAAGATTCAAAGCATTAATCATATAACAAAATGATATCAAAATATGTCATGCTTATAGTCAAATTGAGCGGATCGGCGAGACGAACCCAACGACACCAAAATTGGTCTGATCTGAGCCTGTATGGGTCTGAATCAAGAGTTCAAAGAGTATTCAAAAAATTTAAAGCATTAATTGAATGACAAAATATGATATCCAAATATGACACTCTTATAGGTGAATCGAGCAGCTCAGCGAAACGAATCCAACGAATGTAAGATCGCTAAATTCTGACATTATTAAGGGACATAAAACTAGAAAAATATTTTATAATCAAGGGAATTAATGCGGGTCATCTGATGGAGCACTTCAAACCTGCCCCATATCTTCTCCATGATTATGGTATCTGACACTCAAAAAAGCTATAAATAGATCCGCATTTTCTATCATAAAGGGATCACCTTTAGCTGGAGATTGGTGAGAGCTCTGAGGCTTTAAGAGCTCCAACACCACCATTGGTGAACCTCCATCGACTGTCACTGGACTTTCTGCCTGGCCACCTGACTTCCCCCTGGCCACCGACCACCACCGGAATTCCGCCCAACCATAGTCGGACCACAACCCAGCTGCTAGATTGTCACTCGGCCCCTGGCCACCGCTGGACTTTCCGCCCAACCACAGTCAGATCACTGATTGTCGCCAAACTTATACCCGGCCACCAACCGTCGCCGGACTTTGGCCCGACCATAATTGGACCACCATTCACTACCTTCGACAGCCGCCGGACTTTGGCCTGACTATCGTTGGACAACCACTTGGCTAGTGATCGCCACCAGACTTTCATCGAGCATCCTACCGTCGTCAGATCACTGCCCGTCTGCCGAACTTTTGCCCGGACGTCGTCGGACCTTCGACCGACCATCGTCGGACCTTCTCCCAACTATTGTAATCTCAATGCCTCTAAGTCAAGGGATGGGTCAACCTTTATAATTCACTCAAATTTAATGAAATCTTTTCACCTGGGCGAGGCCCTGTGATTTTTCTCTCTTCAGTTTTTCCACATAAAAAATTTGTTTTAGTGCTCTCTCTCTCTCTCTCACATAAATCACATGTTTATGTGTTGGATATCCATGCATCGCTAAGATGAAAATTTTACTCACTCTAACTCCGCAAATATTCTAGCCCGCAACACTAGTTAATTTAATTTATATGTAGAATAAACTAAAATTTGAGAAACTAAACTACATATGCATTTCGTGTTTCTTTCAATGTTCTTTATCAGAAACAAAGATAGTTTCAGCATAATATTACATTAGTTAAACAGGCATGTCTTAAAATAAACTGTTTTCATTATTATTTAAGGTACAAAAACAATGACTATCTTGAAAATCAAATATGAAACTTAATTTATTGCTTGAAAAGAATAACAATATATCCAATGAAATCCATACCAAGAAGCTTTTAATGATTACAACAATAACAGTAATAAGCCTCTATCCCATTATATGGGGTCAGCCACAAATTCCATACCAAGAAGCTTTCTATGATTACAACAATAACAATAATAAGCCTCTATCCCATTATATGGGGTCAGCCACAAATTCTTTGTCTCTATTGTGTCATATTAAGAATCAAACTTTCATTTAAATCAAATTAAAAAGTCTTTTTTAATATTTTCTAATAAAGTCTTTTTAGGTCTATCTCTATTTTTCTTAAGAGATATTAGATTTAATATATCTACTCTTCTAACTCGGAGAAGTTTTATGTGATCAAATCATCTAAGGCGACTTTGTCTAATCTTATTTGTCATTGAAGCAACTCCAATCATTGCATATATATACTCATTTCACATTTTATCTTTAAGTGTAAAGCCACTCATTATCCACTAGAGCGCCCTCATCTCTACAACATTTAACTTTGATATATCATCAAAAATTACCTTGATTGAACACGAATCTTGAGGCAAAATCAAGTTGGAAACTTCAGAAATTAAATCGAAGATCATATGAATTCCAATTTCAGCAAACTTACAGTCGAACTGAGCGTCTCGGAAACACAGACCCAATGACACCAAAATCGACTCAATCCGAGCCCAAATGAGTCCAAATCAAGGACCCGAAGCGCTGTTGGAAGGTTCAAACCACAATTTGGATTACCAAACGGTTTCCAAACATAACAAGCTCATAGTCAAATCGAGCGGCTCGATGAGACGAATCCAACGAGCCCAAGATCACTGAATTCCGACATCACTAAGACATTCAAATGTCCATCAAATGGTTCATGATCAAAGGATTCAACATCGACCGTCCATCCAACCACTCCTAACTTACCCTTGATCCTTCATATATTTACAAGTCATGCCACTCTCAAAAAACTATAAATAGCCCCCCACTCTTCTCATGAGAAAGGGGAGAAAGAGGAGAAGGAAAGGAGGAATTTGGGAGCTCTCTTGCCGTCGACCATCGCCGGACTTCCACGGGAGTTCCTGTCGACCACCGCCGGAGTTCCCACCGACCACCACCGGGGTTCCTGCCAACCACCGCCAGTATTCCTCTCAACCATCGCCGAATTTTCCGCCGACCACCGCCGGAGTTCTTCCCGACCACCGACGGACTTCAGCTAGTCAATCGACCACCGCCGAACTTCCGCCAGTTCGTCGGCCACCGCCGGACTTCCGCCAGTCTGCCGGCCACCACCGGACTTCCGCCAGTCTGCCAACCATCGTCGGACTTCTGCTCGTCCATCGATCACCGCCTGAGTTCTTCCCAACCATCGACGGACTTCCACCAGTTCGTCGACCGCCGCCGGACTTCTACCCATTCTCCAACCACCGACGGACTTCTACCAGTTCGTCGACCGCCACCGGACATCCACCAGTTCGCCGACCGCAGCTGGACTTCTACCAGTTTGTCGACCGCCGACGGACTTCTGATAGTCTGTCTACCGACGCCGGACTTCCACCAATTCGCCAGCCACTGACGGACTTCTGCCAGTCCGTCGACCGCCGCCAGACTTCCACCAGTTTTCCGATCGCCGCCGGACTTCCATCCGTCCTCCGACCGCCGTCGGACTTCTACCAGTTCATCGACTGCCGCCGGACATCCGCTTGCTCGCCGACCATCGTCAGACTTTCATAGTTTGTCGTCCGCCATCAGAATTCCACCAGTCTGCCGAACATCGAAGGACTTCCGCTAGTCCGCCAACTACAGTCCTCCCAACCACTGTCATCCAACTACCGTCCTTCCGATCTCTGTCGTTTGCAGACTATGGTCCTTCGGACCTCCGTCGTCTGCCGACTACATTCTTCGCCGACTACGGTCCTCCCGACCTTCGTCGCCCGCCGACTACGGTCCTTCTGACCTCTGTCGTCTGCCGACAACAGTCCTTCTGACCTCCGTCACCCGGTGACTACGATCCTCCGGACCTCCGTCGCAATACAACGGTCCTTCTGACCTATGTCACTCACAGACTACGATCCTTCCGACCTCCGTCACCTGCCGAGTATGGTTCTTCCGATCTACATCATTCGTCGACTATGGTTTGCTGCCCCAAACAAACATATCAACATTGATTCTTCCAACTTCCACCATGCAATGCATTTTATATGATGTATATTTGTTACTTCGAGCTAAGGCCTTCCTCCTAAGGATGGGCTTCATTTGTAATCAATTACAAGCACTAGTGGATTCATTCAAACTGGGCCAAGCCCCCGTGGTTTTTCCCCCTTTTTAGGAGTTTCCACGTAAAAACTCTGGTGTCTCTTATGAACGCTACACCCTTATCTCTTTCATTTGCTTGTGTTCTGGATATTTGTACAAAGCTAAGGCATTAATCTTTATATTTCTCTACCGCTGCGAATTTTCCAGGACGCAACAAACTTAAATTATGCTACTCTTTAATGACCAACATTTTGTGTCATAAAAAATTGCATGTCTCATCACGATCTTATAAAAAATTTCCTCAAGTTTGATGGGTATTTCTCTATCACACAATAGACCGGATGCATTTCTCCACTTCAATCGTCCAACTTGAATTCTTCTATATCCCCATCTATTTCATCGTGCTTTGAACAAAATGCATAATATACCTAAAACGTGGACTCTTTTTAATGACTTGATCACCCAATGTCACAATCTCACTATTAGATCTATTACTAATAAAATTATACTTCATATATTTACTTTTAGATTTACTCAAACGAAAACCTTTACTCTAAAGTTGGCCACCATAATTCAAGTTTTTCATCAAGTCCCTCTACAATCATATCATAAAGAAGAATAGTGTCAGAAAAAAGCATACACCAAGGTATATCCTTATGCAATTGTCTAGTAAGAACATCCATAACTAAAGTAAATAAAAAAATAAAAAGTAAAAAGTAAAGAATTTAATCCAATATAAAAATACTTGATCAAATCATCTTATGCTTAAACACTAGCAACAACTTCTGGACATATATCCTTAATGACTTGAGTATGAACATTATTAACTTCTTTCTTTTCTAGAACTCATTTTTCCTGGAACTTTATTATACACAACAAATAAAAAAATAAAAAGTAAAGAATTTTTTTTTTCGATTAATAAATTCTAAACTTTGCATATATAAATAAATAAAATTTTCAGTATCTCATCAAGACACTATTTTCAATTATGAATAATAAATAAAATTTTTATATTTATGTTTTATAATAAAATGAGAACTCTAAAATAATAACTACAAATATTTATAAAAATATATTATTAAAAAGTAAAAATTTCAATAAAAAATTCGCTCCACTCTTTTCTCGATCATGCTTCACTCCAATTAACTGATAAAGCTTAAAATTTACTGAAACCGGGGCTCGAAAATCGTTTTGATCTTCTTCAAATACAGCCATTGATGCTCTTCACCTTACTTAATACCATAAAAAAGATCAACAGCCGAGACGGTTTCAACTTTTTCAACGTATTTCGTACTACAAAATAATATAATTAAGTTAATAGTTTCTATATCATACAAAAAGAAGTGCATGAGAATAATATGAATTAACTGAGACGCTTCGTTTTCAGTTTTTTCTTACTATGATCCTCTATATGAAGCTGTATCTTCTATCTGTTTGTGGATTTCTGCAGCATTGCTTACAGGAAAGCATTTATAGGTTTTTTTTCCTGATTTTTCATTTAATAATTCGGCAAAGTTTGTAATAGAAGCAAAATATCAGTGTGACCAGAATAGAAAACTATTAAGAAAAACGTATAAAGTTCATTTTCTTACTCACCCAAAAACTTTCCTGTATCTTGCAGGTGCTAGCTGAGTATAGAAAGCCTCAAAGATTGAGCGATGAGCAATTTGCGTACAGTGGATCTACACTGTGGCATCTGCGTGCAAGACAAGCCAATATCTGATTTTATCTTCATCAATGGCTGCTCTCATAGGTACTGCTCGAAGTGCATTGGCACGTATGTTTCTATGAAGATAAGAAATAATATGGCAAAGATTGCTTGCCCTCAACCTGGATGCAAAGATGGTAGTTTGGAACCTGAATTGTGCAAGCCTGTTCTTGCGCGCGAGTTGTTCGATCGTTGGTCGAATGCTTTGATCAAAGATAAGCTTTATTGCCCGTATAAAGATTGCTCTGCTCTTCTGATTACTGATATTTGGAAGGATAAGGAAGGATGCCCATACTGCAATCGCTTTTTCTGTTTTAAATGCAAGTCGCCATGGCATCCGGAGCTGACCTGTGAGGATTTTAAGAAGCTTGGGAAGAACGAGATAGACATGGAAGACTTGATGCTTATGGAATTGGCAAAGAGGCAGGGCTGGAAGAGGTGCCCATTTTGCCGCTTTTATGTGGAGAAAGTGTCAGGTTGCTTATCGTTGAAGTGCAGGTGATGGCTTCATGCTGTTGTTCAGTGACTTTTAGAGTTAGTTTGGGACGGTTTTTTTCCTGCATCTTAAGCAGCTTTTTAGCACATAAATTTAAAATTTTTTAACTAGAAAGCTGCTTTAAAAATTAACTAGAAAGCCATCCCAAACGAACCCTTAGTTAAACTTACAATTATATTATGAAAAGAAAAATGACATGTTCATTTCAAATATTTTCTTGATTATGAGAGAACTTTACATATCTACAACACATTTTTTAATACTTACCTTCTTTTTTTTTTTTTTCATGCTGCATATCTTTAATATTTATGATGCCACATCAATTTTGTAGTATGATGATCGTTATTTAAATGTGAGAAGCATTTGTTCTTCCATTGCCTTGATTATGCACATTTTTAGATGTATGTAATGAGTATATTTTTCTTATAACAACTTCAGAATAAAAAGAGTAATATCTGAACTGAAATTAAAGGAAACATCATCTAGTTTGCTTCTATTAGGAACTTGAAGTTTTAGGCATTGTTTGAGATTGATTTCTTATTGTTTTTTAAAATAACTTTCTAGTAGAAAAATTAAAATTTACATACTAAAAAGCTGCTTTAAAAATAGTAAGAAGCTGTCCCAAACGAAGCCTTAGTAGGGCCTAAGATCATTGTTTAAAAGTTATAAGAGAATCACTAGAAGACCTTTATAAATCATGATGCTAGCCCGCCATTTCTTTTTTTTTTTAGCATTTTAAGGTTTTTTATTTAGGCTTTGTTTGGGACTGCTTTTTAAAACAGTGTTTTAGTACAATTTTTTTTAAACTGGAAATTAACTTCAGAAAGCAATAAGGAAGTTGTCCCTAAAGAAGCCTTAATCTAGAAAGGTAATCTATTATATTTCATTCATTTTTACTTAAATTTTTTTGACATTTTTTCCATTATATTTCTGTCAAGCATTACCAAAAAATGCTTGCAAAATTACCTTAAATGTGTTGATGACTTGATGCTAATAAATTTTGAACGGTTTGCCCTTTGACTAAACTGTTGTAGAATGTATTTTTTGGTGTCTAGAAAGCCTGTCCAAACTAGTACTTCTACTAGCGATGTATATTAGGGAGGACTTGTAATTTTCTGTTTGTTGAATATGGGCTTACAGAGAAATCTTAAGGCTTATTTTTCCCTGAAGGTGTGGCCATGTATTCTGCTATAATTGTGGAACAACAATGACGGAGGATCACTACTGTGCAGCATGCGGACACTAAGTTGATCATAAGCCTCCATCGAATAGAAAGATTACGGTAATAATATATGCAATTTTAGATGCTTGATGCAGTTCATTAAAAATCAACACACTTCATTATTTTGACTTGTGTTTTGTGCTGTTGTGGGTGTTAGTACTAGTTTTGATTTTTCATTGATTTCTTCTATATTTTATCTTTTGTTTTGAATAATTATGTTAAGACTAGTTTGCTTGTTTAACTTTGGCTTCGTGTTGGATGACTTTCTTACTGTTTCTTAAAGCAATTTTTAGTACTAAAAAACTGTTTTAAGAAACAGTAAAAAAACCATTACAAATGAAGCCTTAATATCTACACAAGAAAATTGTAAGCAAAAAAGTAGTCCTTATTTTTCCAGTAAATACATTCCAACTAATTTGCACTTTCTTTGAGTTTGATTTGTATTGCTTCTGAAGATTTTGTTGTGCAAACCTATTTCAGTTGTTGTTTCAATCAATCTATTATGCTGAACTAAAATGAGGATTAGTAGATTGTTTTGGAGGTGTGTTTTTCATAAAAAGAATTTCAGGGCCAACACTGAAAAGTAAATTCTGCTTTAGTTTAATATAAATTTTAGCCACATTGAATATTGCCTTGAACTCTTCTCATTCATGGTAGTGACAATATTAAGGCTTCTGCTTTTACTGATTTTGTGATTCGGTGAGATGTAATCTTGTACTCTGACGGAGGATTAATTATTTTGTGCGGATGTCGGACATCATCCGGAGATCAATAAGAATACGCCACATCATCCCTGTGCTCGGTACTACGGCTCGGTACCACTGACGTGACGTATTCTGGTTGGTCTCCGGACGACGTTCTGCATCCGGTCTCCAAACAGAATAATTTCTCCGGAGGATTAATTATTTATATAAGAGCTTATTTATGTTGATGGCTTTACTGTTTGTAGGTATTGGCATATGCTTATTTATGTTGATGTTCAACATTGAAAAGGAAGTTTCCAATCGCCATAGATGATTTTGCAGCATGCTATACTTGTTTTCAGTCTGTAATGACATTACAAATGTTATGTTATGGGCTTTAATGTTGCAGAAGTAGACTGAATTGATTGCATTTCTGTTTGTCTTCGAACTTGGATTGGCTTGTTTGCTACAATTTGGGTTTCAGAGAAATTAAGAACACAAATTGAGGCTTTGAGAGACTCAAATGTAGTGTTCATACACTTAAGGGAGTAAAGTGAAGCTCGAGGAAAAAAAATGTAAGGTTTAAAAGAAATTTTAGTGTTATTTTAATGAATTGTGAAAGTGTCTGCTCTGTTACAGTTGTCTTATAGAATTTAAAATTAGGTTTTTGTTTAATATATATTGCTTTTCCAGCATAAGTTACAGTTAAAAAAAAGGGTATAAGCAGAATCTACATATGATATTTATTGATTTAGAGAAAATACATGATAAAGTTTCAAGAGAAATGCTATTGAGAGTTTTAGAAAAGAAAGGAGTTAATAATACTTGTATTCAAGTCATTAAGGATTTGTATGCATGTGCTTATACTTGTATTCAAGCACAAGGTGGTTTGACCAAATATTTTCCTATTTCAGTTGGATTATATCAAGGATCAGTTTTAAGCTCATATCTTTTTGCTTTAGTCATGGATGTTCTCACTAGACATTTGCAAGAGGTTGTACTTTGGTATATGTTTTTTGTTGATGATATTCTTCTTGTTGATAAAACTAGAGAGAGAGTTGAAGGTAAACTTGAATTATTGAGTTCAACCTTAGAGTCTAAAGTTTTTGTTTGTGTAGATCTAAAATTAAATTTATGGAGTATAGTTTTAGTTGTAATAGATCTAGTGGGGGGATTGCGATTTTGGGCGATCAAGTCATTAATAAGTGTATACATTTTAGATATCTTGGGTCTATTGTTAAGAGTGATGGTGGAATAGATGAGAATATTATTAGTTGAATTCAAGTTTAATGGTTGAAGTGTAGGAATGCATTGGGCTTATTGAGTGATAGAAAAGTCCCCTCAAACTTAAGGGAAAATTCTATAAGATGGTGGCGAGACTTGCAATGTTTATGTTGTAGAATGTTGGCCATTAAAAGACAAGCATAATATTAAGTTAAGTGCTACAGAGATGAGGATGCTCAGGTGAATGAGTGGCTTTACTTTTAAAGACAATATATGAAATGAGTGTATACGTGAAAAGGTTGGAGTAACTCCAGTGGAAGTAAAATTAGAGAGAGTCGCCTTAAATATCAACCTCTTGATGATCCGATTAGGAGAGTATATGTATTATATTTTGCTTATGTTAAGAAAGATAGAGGTAGACCAAAAAAGACTTGGTTAGAAAATATTATAACTAATATTTTTTATTAGATTTAAATGATAATTTGACTTTTAACATAACACAATGAAGAGAAAGGATTCGTGTGACCAACCCCATGTAGTGAGATAAATGATTATTGTTGTTACTTTTAAATGAGTGTAATGATTATTTTAATTATTTATTTATATATTACATGTACTTTGAAATAAATTCAATACCTTTTAGATTTATGACCAAATTTTGATTAGAACATTTTGATTGAAAAATTGTTTCAATCAAAATAAATACTAAAGATTTCTATAAGAAATATTAAGCATAAGTGATTGATATTGCTATGATCTCATCTTTAAACATTATAATTTTAGTATCATAAATATTTTTCTTTTTGAAATAAAATAAGATAATAATATTCTTATAATCATCATACTAACACATTTAATTATAAAAAATGGTTTAATCATTTGGAATTAAAGTGTAGACATAAGTACCCAATTTTGAGAGCTGCAAGTTGGGTATTCCATATATTAATTCAAATGGCAACCAATACAAAGAAAGCTCTGTTTTCTACACATAATAAGTGAGATTTTAAAAGAAATAAGACTGCAAAGAATATAGTACAATAAGGAAAGTCAATTTGTGACAGATTTTGGTTAATAAAGTGGTAAGTGATGCCTGAAATAATTGCATCTTGGTAAGATCTTCTCATTGACATTAAAAGTGATCATCTGAGTTTTGATTTGACCAAATTTATAGTAAAATTAAATATTCTGGTAAGACATGGCTGATGGTCAACATGTGAATTCCCTTAATTAAAAAGCAGCTAAACTCTTAAACATCGAGACATTTTTTGATGTAATGGTTGAAATTTCATTTAAGAAATTTCATAATTAAGCGTGCTCATTTCAGAGCATTTTGGGATGGGTGACTTACTGGGAAGTTACACCAACAGGACAAAACCGTGAGATGTTTAGGTCAAAGCGTACAATATCTCAATAGTTAAGAGTTTGGACTATTACACTACAACACGAAGATTTGAGTCCAACAATACTAAAAGTGATTTGTTGGTAACTTTGAGACATCAATAATGGACTCCATTTTTTATTTGTTTATATTCAAAACGGATATCTCTATAAAAGAAATCCAGCAAGTTCAAGATCACTTGATTGTAATGTTATCAATGCATTTAAATGTTATAAAAATGATTTAAAATTAATGAAAATAGCACAGGCTATATAATGGAGTGTTTTAATTAGGGGTGTCAATTTTTGACATGACACGAAACACGACCCGAACCCGACCCGGAAAAATCCGGCTTCGGGTCAACCCAAACCCAAAACGGGTCGGGTTCGGGTTCATGAAATCAACCCGTTTTAAAAATCGGGTCGGGTTCGGGTTGACCCGCCAACCCGAAATTGACCCGAAAGTGACCCGAAAGTGACACGAAAACTCATTTTGACCCGAAAACCCGAGATTGACCCGATTTTGACCCGAAAACCCGAGATTGACCCGATTTTTGACCCGAAAATTAGCAATTTTGGGTCAATTCCGGGTCATTCGTGTCGGGTCGGGTTGACCCGGACCCGAATCGGGTCGGGTTCGGGTCCAGAACCTGACCCATTTTTAAAAACGGGTCGGGTTCGGGTTGACCCGAATAGTGCCGGGTCAGTTTCGGGTTCGACCCGAACCCGACCCGTTGACCCGAATTGACACCCCTAGTTTTAATATGTCAAGCAAAAATAAGTAAAACACTACATCAAAAATTATAAATGAGCTCAGAATCTTCACATAAGGGAGAGTTTGGACCTTAACTTGAGATTGCATAGAGCTTAGAGATATTAAAAATCATATAGTTCTACCAAATAATTGATGTCAATGATTATCACCAGTTGTTGTCATCATCTCAATACTATTGACCACCGCCACTTAGCTATCATAGGCCATTCACCATCACTTTACTACCATTGCACGATTGTCTTCGCCCATTCGATGTCACTCATCCACCTTCGTTTAATTTTCATCATCCAATTGACGTGGGTTGACCATTGTCAATCTATCCTCATGTTTTTTATTGATATTGTATGATCACTATCATCACTCTTCATTACTTTTAGAGCAAATTTTACTATAATTAAAATATATCAAAATAAATAAATAAATAAATAGGGGGTATCTACCCCTTCCTGTCACCCCCCTTAGGAGGCACTTAGCGGCATAAATAATACATCAGCAAGCCTACTAGCAACCAAATGCACAAGTGCAAGATCCGCAGTTATTTTCTCCCCATTTAAGAGGTAGTGCCGCATGAGAGGGAATTCAAACATGAGTTGGGGGTTCCCAATCATGCTCGCCCATCAACCCAAGTACCCAACTAATCCTGGTGGGGTAATATATCAAACTTGAGTCCAATAATTTATAAGCTCATCTTCTCCATTTGAGCGAAGAGCAAATATTTATAATTTTACTCACAAAAATATTAATTTCATATGGGAAAACCATTATTATTTTCTTCCTCAATTATACATATAAATACTCTAATATCACATATATTTCTTTCTTTCTTTTGATTTATTAATATTTTTTAAAATTTACAAAATCACTTTATTTAATTTTGACCATTGAGATTATATTATGAGTTGAAATTTAATGTCTTTCTATTCCATATCACATACATATCTAACAAATCCGAGATGTGACATAAAATCTAATAAAAATCTGCCTTCTGTGCCTCTCTGTCTCTATCAGATCTTTTCCAATTTCTCCTTCAAGTTTTGAATAATACTCTCAGAAGGCCAAAAGTTTCAAAGCTTTTCTTCATGGAAAGTTCCTATGAAGCAATAAAGCATGCCAATTTGGACTTTGAACACAGGCTACTCACAGGAAGGTTCAAGACGTCAAGCAATCATTCTCAATTTTGGCATAGGAGAAAGGCAAATTTATAAAAAAAGAGCACTTTGCTAATTTAATTAACCGAAAGAAACATTTTTGAGAGATAATATAAAAAAGAGCAAATGTGCAAAATCAATTTTCACATGCTGAATAAGTGAAATAGCTTTTTTATTTTTAAGAATGCGGAAAATTAATACGGAAATTCATTTTCACGTTCAATAGGATGTGGAAAACAATTTTCCCCATGGAATGCGGAAAACTATTTTCCACATTCAACAGAATGTGGAAAATGATTTCCCGCATTTTGTTTGGACGACCGAATTTTTAAGTTAATATTCTTAAATGTACAATTTGTTATTTTACATATTAAATCAAAATCTTATCTAGCTCACTTTATTTAACTAACTTATATTTAATATTTATGCATTTAAAACCAAAGATTTTTATTATGAAATAAATGTAATATATTACATATTATATGTATACTGTAGATTAGATTTATTGATATAAGTAAATAATATAGTATGAATTATAGATATTATAAGATACTTATTGTAATATTTTAACTATTTAGTTAAATTTATATTACATACTAAAATTTATATAATATATAATGTTAACATTTTCATTAAAAAATTCATGTTATCCCACTAATAATTCTAATTCAATTAAAAAAGAATTAGGATTTATAATCATATATAAAATATAATATAATAATAATGTTTATATAAAATTAATTTATATAAAAAAATTAATTTATATAAAAATATTTTTATGAGTGAACTTAAGTTTACTAACAATTTAAATATAACACCAATACAAAGGCTTACATTTAATATTATCACATACAACAAATACAAAAAAAAAATTATTATAAATCTAAAACATTTAAAAAAAATTTTGATTACAAATATTAATTCTATAATGAGTAGATTTTTTTTAGAATTATTATAGGGTTAATATATTTTTTTTTAAAATAAAAATTTAACATTATATATTATATAAATTTTAGTATATAACATAGATTTAAATAAGTATTTAAAATATTAGAATAAATATCTACTCATTTTTTTAATTCATGCTATATTAGTTATTTATTAAAATTTTCATTAAATACCTACAAATTATTACATTACACATTAGTTGAATGGAATTTTTGTAATGTAATTTATAAGTTTAATGAAATTTTTAACATTATATATTATATGAAATTTAGTATATAATATAAAGTTAAATAAGTAGTTATAATATTATCTTAAATATCTACCCATTTCCTTAATTCATGCTATATATATTAAAAACTTTATTTTTGAATACATAAATATTTAATATAAGTTAGTTAAATAAACTGAAAAACAAAAGGATTTAGCCTAAATTTGGAAAATTTTATTTGATTTGATTTTGACGTTTGCAAATAGTTTTAGTAGTTTTTTTTTTTTTTTGGGAAATTTCTTTTTGTTATTTTGACTTTTCTTTTAAAAGGTTTTGATAACTTTGAATATGTCAAAATTATGATCGTACGATGACAGTAATGGGTTTGTGTGTGTGTGTGTGTGTGTGTGTGTGGGGGGGGGGGGGGGGGGGGGGGGGGGGGTGGTTTGGGGAATTAGAGGGCATAGAGGGCATAAAGCCCAAATTTCATTAAAAAAATTAGTTACATGTGTAGTAAATAAAACCTGTAAGAAAAAAGAAATCTTCCAAGAGGAAGATAAAGCAAAATTACAGGGTCAAAAGAGCAGAAATATAAGGTGGGAAGAGCCAAAAACAGGGCTAAGGGTATTGCCACAAGTTTAACGAAACCGCAGAGGAAGAATCAAAAAGAGATCATGAAAGGCACCCGACAGGAAAACCATTGCCATCCAAGGGGGGCAAGAATTGCAATATTGACATCATAGCCCGAAAAAACCACCAAAAACAACCGACAACCATAAGAGATCAATTGAGCATCGCAAATCGGTCTTTAAGATCATCAAAATGTTTTCATCTCCTAACTTTAGGAAGAATAGCTTGATGGGTAATGAAACATATTCTAGATGGGCTGTTTCAAACATTTTCAAACATTCTAGAATTTCTCTTTCCATATAAAATATATATAGCTGCAAATGACAAGATAACATATAGTTTTCTCCCAACTTGAAAATTCATGTGAACCATCAATGAAGTCAAATGTTTGCATCAAATTTGGCATAAGGAGAAAAGAACACAGAGCCGACAAAAGACTAGAAATAACAACAAACCAAAAGTCACAACAAAAAAACAAGTGAAAATGACTTTCATTGCCACCATCACAGAAAGAACAACCATAATAAACTTCAATACCCCTCATAAGAAGTAAGTCCGCCATTTTCAATCTGCCTAAAACCGCCATCCATGCAAAAGAGGAATACCGAAGAGAGCACTTTTTATGTTAGAGAAACTTATATCAATTCACCTCTTCAAAATGAATAAAATAACTGGAATAAAAGGTAGAGAAAGTAGGATTTTGTGAGCCATCCCAAGACATAGTTGGTTGCTCACAAAAAGTAATACCCGTGACCTCA
This sequence comes from Dendrobium officinale, assembly GCA_019514585.1. Lineage (NCBI taxonomy): Eukaryota > Viridiplantae > Streptophyta > Magnoliopsida > Asparagales > Orchidaceae > Dendrobium > Dendrobium officinale. The sequence continues at coordinate 576,854 of JACXSL010001578.1, forward strand.
GATCCGGGACATATGGGGGAAGAGCCCAGCAATTGTTGTTAGTGTAGCAATTAATGAAAAACTGCACAAACCTAAAGAAAGGTAAAATATCATGCAGGGACTTCCCGTTGCACCAGTGATCCCGTTCCATAGAGTAATTGCAGTTGGGAGAGACCTTCAAGGAAATAAACCCCTTAATCAAATGAGCCGTAGCACAAATTTTCTTCCAGAATTTGGAAGCATTAGCAGTAAGAGGCTTCCATGGGGATAAATACTTATGTTTGAACCAATATATAGCCACATTTTCCCTAGTAAAAAATCTTCACAAGAAAGAGCAAAAGCTGGCGTGATACAGTCCATCAGTAGAAGGAATACCGAGACCTCCCAGACGCCTAGGCAAGGCAGTATTAACCCAAGCAATTAAGTGTAGCTTCTTATCAGCAATCCTACTATGAAAAAAGGACGAATCTAGCTAGAGCAAAGCTTGGAGATAGTTTTACAACATTATTTGGGTATGCTATAACCCCTAATCCAGTAAGGAATGATATTAGCAGTAGTAAGCTTTATGAATTAAACCCTACCTACAAAAGAGAGAAATTTTACTTTCCAACCATCAAGTAGAGTAAGAATTTTACATAGCAGTGGTTGAAAGTGAGAAGAATTGAGGCGGGTGGTGGCAATAGGAATGCCCAAATATTTGAGAAAGGAGCTCTTATGAGATATGCCCAAAGAATCACAAATATGATCCTGACAAGAGACATTTTTAGAAATGGTTGAAATTTTGCTTCTTCTTTTTTTTTCGAGAATTTGCAGAATTTGAAATCATTTAATTATTAAATGGTATCATTAAATATGACACCATTCTCTAGAGAAAGGGAGATTGAAAAGCTGAGAGAGACATTTTCCAACTATCACAACCAATGAACACCTCCAACAGTGGCCGCCACCGTCTTCAAACATATGTCAAGATCTATAATTGTTGTTAGGTTTATAATTATCCGCCAGGGGCCATTTGAATTCTATAATCCCACAATAAAAATTTCTCAATTATTTCCTATATAATTCCTCCTTAAATAGTGGGAAAGAGAGAATTTTTGTATATCCTATTCCATAATAAATTATTACAACTAGATCAAGCCTTATTGTTTTTCTTATTTTCGGATTTTCCACTTAAAAATTTCTTGCCTCTACAAAGAATTTTTGTCCAAAGCTAAAATATTAAACATATTTTACCGAAGTAAATTTTCTAGCACTTAACAATGCTGAAAAATAAAATAATGAAATTTAAAGCTATTTATGTAAAATATAGAGATTTATAGCATAGATATAAAAATAAAAAAGATAACCAGTTTTTATTTTTTAAAAAAATATTATCAATAATTCAATATCACATAAAAAATTTTTCTTTGTTGTCATCTTCCTCTTCCTTTGGGAAGTCCTCGAACCCTTCAAGAGTGAACTATACTATAAGGGTGCGACCATACCAACACCAGTGCACCGGATCCCATCATCTTCCTGTGCCTGCCAAAAGGCATTGGTCAACAGCTGAAGAAAAAAAAAAAAAAAAAAAAGATCTGGTTTTGTGGCGCTGCTTTACTTGGACCAAGTAATAAGGAAGACATACTGTAATATTCTTCTTGCGCGTTAGCAGTTCAATATTCAAAGTATTCCTTCCTAATTAATCAAGTGATGAACTTAAATTAAGCTTTATTTAATCCTCATCTTTAGAAGATTTTAAGGTTTATTATCGCTAATAAAATGCATGGGAGATTTTCTTAGATTAAATTTTGAAGAATGCAATACATTGACAATCAATTATAATGCATATTATTTTCATCTGAAAATGAATTTAATTATTAAAAAAAACTAATACAAGCTTTGCTTAGATTATTTTGAGACATCTTTTTTTTTTAAGATTAAGACCTTGCTTAGAATGACTTTTTAGTAAAAAAAAAATCTTTTTTTAACTAAAAATTTACCTTAAGAATCAGTAAAAATGTATGCCTATAGCTTTTAATAAAAATGATTATAAAGTTTTTGAGTGAAAAATATTTTTTTTAAAGTTAATATAAAAAATAGCTTTTCATTATGCAAATTAAAAAAAAAAAAAACCCAATGAGAATTACCATTGGAGTAAAAAAGAAAACAAAACAAGAAAAAAGCTGTCCTAAATAAATATTACAAGCAAAAGAGATTGAAGGAAAAATTAAGATAATCTATATCCCAAAGAGAAACAAAATTCTTAACTGCCAATAAGTTCTAAATTACCCCCAAAAAATATAAACACAGACTAAGGGTTCGTTTGGGACGGCTTTTTTATTGCTTTCTAAAACGGAGTTTTAGTACAAATTTTTTTAAATTTGTATTAAAACTCCGTTTTAGAAAGCAATAAAAAAGCCGTCCCAAACGAAGCCTAAATAGAATCACTTTTTTGCAGCTTTTTAAACATCTTTATATTAAAAAACTATTTTAGAAAGTAATAAGAAAGTTGTCCAAAATGAAGCCTTACATTATATAAATTTCAAACTAATGATAAAATATTTTAATGACCAAATCATCATTAATTGTCTTAAGGCTGTCCAAATTTTATGTCAGTCTGAACTGAAGCTTGAGTTGTGGCCCAATGCAAGCCATGATAGGTTCTTCTCTGGCTTCATTTCTGATGTTGGTTCCATTTGTGGCAAGCCCTTGACTGTATAAGGTGCATTGCTATTTATCCTGTATTTTAAAAATAAAATTAAATAATAAGAGTAATAAGAATTTATACATCATTACATGTGTTAACAATGTTAATTCATAAAGACAAATCAATTAGCACATTAATCGAATATGTTCTTCTCTTCTATAGAACAAAGATGTATATGACACTGCTAATTATTATGCAATCATATATAATGATATTTACTAATCTGTAAGTGTGATATAGCAGTGGTTATTAATTAGCCATCATTGGCTTTCAATGGTACTAAGGCTTTGTTTAGAAGGTGAAATTATTCCGTGTGGAGTGTGGACATGTGACTATGTGAGTTTACACACTGTGTACAGTATATACGAAAATTTGATACATAGTTTACCGTCCGTACTCCACACGGAATAATTTCTCATTCGGAAGAGCTTCAATTGCTTCTATAGCGACAACGTAGTTAATAACAAATAATATATGTTTTGAAGATAGTTTTTTTACTCTATTTTTTAATCTTTGTCTCTAAAAATTCATTTTTGAAGAATCATTTATAAAATTGTGATTGAGAGAGGAGTTTTTAAAAGTAAAATAAAAAAAAAGAAGAAGAAAAAACTTAAGGCTTTCTTAATTTGGGATGACTATCTTACTGTTTGTTAAAGCAGCTTTTAAGTACAAAATATTAATTTTTGTATTAAAAAACAGCTTTAAGAAGCAGTAAGAAAATAAATCCCAAACAAAGCATAAGTTGCCCCAAATAAAACTTAAATTTGTTCACAAATATATAGCTTTGTAAGGATTTCAAAACTTGGAAAATCTTTGGAAAATATATATATTAAGAACATAAATATTGTTATTTATCTCATTTCCACCCACAAAATGCTAATGTAGATTTTTTTTCTTAAATATATATAACCCACAAACTTAGAAGACCGATTGAAATGCTGATGGTAAAAAATTTAAGAAAATAGAGATTAAATTTTAATAATCTTAATATTAATTTAGTATGTCAGAAAAAATAATTTATGGGTAGAACATTATAGAATTAATCGTTAATACATACTAATTGATTATAAGCTTGTGAATCTTATTACTTACCGATCCTTTCTCTTCTCCAGGAATCTATGAAGAGAAGCCCTCCTTGCAATAGGCATGGACAGATCTGCCACAAAAGATTTGAGAAATGATTAGAATTCAATTGAAAATAAATAATCAATTAGGAAATATAATTGAAATTTGACATTAATTTAACTTAATATTTCTAATTTATCTTATACTAAAGTTCAGTGTACTTCAATAAAAATAATAATTTGCATAAAGGCTAATTAAGGTTTCATTTGGGGTAGCTTTTTTACTGCTTTTTAAAATAATTTTTTAATATAAAAATTAAAATTTTTGTACTAGAAAGCTGCTTTAAGTAGTAGTAAGAAAGCCATCTCAAACGAAGCCTAAGACAAACTCACACACAAATGATATACGCAAGACTCAAACTCAAGACCTTTTGGTTGGTAACCAAAGGTCCCAACCAATAGACCAAGGTGAGTTGCATATAAGCAATCTTTTATAAATTGAAATTGGCTTGTATACACCCACATGTGTTGAGTTAGGTGAATCAAGTCATTTTGAGGATTTGAATCCAATTTAAAAAATCATTAGTAAAGAATCTATTTGATATGCTTATAACTTAAAATTCACATTATAAAATAACTAAAAATCCATAGTCTTTATTTTTTAGGACTTTTGAGCTAATTAAGACAAATTCACACACATATCACATACTCAAGCTTTGAATCTAATATTTATTGGTTGGTAGTTAAAGCTAAGATGAGCTGTGTAACCCAGAGTCTTTCAAAACTACACTTGATCTAAAAAGTTGCATAAAAATAAGCTATAACTCTATATCCTCGAGGCATCTCCAACCAAAAATCTTATTTTTACTCCAAAATGCAGTGAAGCTAAAAAATGCCGTGATTAATCTTCAATCGAACTCCATTTTGTGCTTTTTTGCGAAGGTAACCGTCTTTCTCCTCTTTAATGCATTTCTTCGACAAATCTGGTTGAGACAGAAAAATCGCGTAGGTGAACAGTGCAACGCCACTATTCACCCTCCACCGATTAGTGATTTTTTTACCGTTCGAATGGAGCAAACCAGCTACGCCTTACAGTATTTTAGAGTTCGGCTGGAGACGCCCTCCGTACTAAGTTGCACATTGATTAAGTTTATTCATTCAATGCAACTCTATTTAGACTGTTGGTTGGGAGCTTTGACAACCAACTAAGAAGTCTTGGATTCGAGTCTTACGTATGTGACGTGTATATGAATTTGCCTTAATTGACCTCAATGTAAAAAAAAAAAAAAAAATTCATTCAAAGAACTTAGCAACTTCCCTCAAGTGCTTGTCAACAAAGTAGGTGTCCACGCCAAGAGAACTTACTAAGGTTACTCATTCTAAGCGCTTGGCATTGCTTCCCAACCAAAGGGCACGATTTCCCTAACCGCTCACCTTCCAAAAGAAATACTCATCCTCAGATCGGAGCTACTCCGCCATTCTCCCGACCAAAAAGCTGACTTTAGTCCTCACTCACTTATTACACAACAAACTCAGCCAATGCATTTTCCATCTAATTTTACTTTGAATCCAATTATGAAATTTTGATTTTGATCCTCATCTATAAATAGAAAGCTTTTTAGTTGAATAATTTTATTAGAATTCTCTATGAAATTAATCTCTTCTCTAGTCTAAGATCTTAGATCTTAGATCATAGATCCGCCTTCAATTAGAACAAGGAAGTGAATAGGAAAGGAGATTTACCAGAAGCTCTAGCCTCCGGCGGCAACGGTGGAGCCGCCGTAGCTCCGGTGTTGGCGGAGTTAACGTTGACAGATTGAGGATGGAAGACCATCCCTTTGCTTGCCATTTCCATCAAGTCCTTAGCTTTCATGGCCGGAAAATTGTCGAAGATCATCACTTTCCCATCGTAAAATATGGTTAACTGACCATTCTTCTCTTTCTCCCTTCTAAATTATATATAAAAAAGAGGTTTTTAGAAACTCCTGATAAAATTAAATCCTTATGAAAAAATAATTTAAAAAGCTTTAATTCAAAGTAAAAGAATGTACTTTTGTTCGCCTTGCTTTGAAGCTTTGCCTGTGTCTTCAGTAGAGGGATCCATAAATATCGTAGCGTTTTGTTCCGAAAACTCCTCTGAGTTGAAGTTATTTCGGGTTTCGGCTGATACATCTGAGCCCGGAAACAGATTCATCGTTGTTGGCGGTTGATAAAAATCTAAAATTTAAGAAAAAAATTAGAAGTAATATTCCTGAAATTAAGAAATGTTTACAACGTTAAAAAAGGGAATTAAGAAATTCTTCTGTTTTTTTTTTTTTTTTTTTTTTGAAGGCTATAAGAAATGATTCTGTTTCTAACTCTGAACTAGCAAAAAAAATCAGTTTTTCTTTTTTTTTTTTAATGGGAAAAAATTATAAGTACAATGAAACAGATGAACTCTCAACGATTAAAAATACACGTCTATCATTCCAATCCTCACCGAGAGCAGCATAAATTCAGTCAAATAACAAAAATAAAAGAAAAAAAACTCAAAATTTCTCCACTTTTTTAAGTAAAAATCTTACCTTTTGCCTTCTCCTGTTGCTGATAAAGCCTATCGATCCCCTGCAGGTCGCCATGACTGCGCGTCTCCTTAAGAAACTGGCTAAGTAAACTGCAAGTCACTGCAAAGCTTGATTTCTCCTTTGCTCTTCTCTGGTTCTCCTCCATCGATCTCCAGCCCTCTCTCTCTCTCTCTCTCAGGCTCTACTGAAGGAGAAAAAGTGGTTCTATATATTCTTCCCTCTCTATTATTTTTATATTCTTTTTTCAAACTTTTTTCTACGAGTACTGCGATATTGCGTTGGTTCCTCTCTTCTTCCTCCTCCTATTTGTCTTTGAAGACTGTTCTTATTATAAAGCACGTGAACTATTTGGATGAATTTGAAATTGATTGGAAGAAAGAAGCACGTGGTTGATTTTCTAGAATGGCCAGTGGTCCAGCCGGTGCAACAGCTTTGAAGAGCTGGAGATGCAATAAAGGAGAATTTAAGAAGCAACACATTTTAATTTCTTAATTGAAAGCTTGGACTATTAACAAAGAGTTTTTTTATTATGGCTTCATTTGGGATAGCTTTCTTGCTTCTTCTTAAAGCATCAAGAAAGTTGTCTCAAACGAAGCCTAAGTCTTACGTATGTTATATATGTATGAATTTATCTTAATTAACCTAAATGTCTGAAAGAAAAAGAGAGCATAAGTTGTCATAAATATGCCTAAATAATTGAAGTTGATAATTACAACTATGAATATATTTGGCTTACTGCTATTAAAATAATATTACCATTTAGATTGTAGTTGTAGTTAAATGATAATATTCTTTTTATTTGCAAGTGGGTTTGATGTAATATCATTTTATTTTATAATGAAATTCTATCTAGAACATTAAAAAACATTTATGACGATTATTTCTATATCGAATTTGATCAATAGCCGGATCATTGAGGTCGATTTGGGTGTCCAAAAACTAATCATTAAACTAAGTATAACAAAAAATTGTAACTATCAAAATCGGTCGTAGAATATGCTTACGACAAGATGTTTCTGTAAAATTATTGTCATAGAGTGATTGATATTTCACGTTTCAAGTCGTATCACATAATCAACTGCAACTTGCAATAGGCAAAATATCAACCAATTTTTTAAGATGCAATTTTCTATTTTATTCACCTATAAGTTCATATGACAATTAACAATTTCATAAAAAAATAAGCAATTTAATATAACAAGTATACATTTCATTTAATTCAAATGCTACAATAATTTTACATAAATTAGTAGAATTGTAATTCAATTGAAGATTTAAGTCAAAATAATGCTCAACCACAGACATTTGATTTTTCATTTCACGAACAAATTGATATAAAGATATGTTATCATCATCGTCATCATCATCTTAAACTCTTGTTACAAAATCTTGTTTATTTAACTCTTTCTAATCGACCCATAATGTTCTCAACTTCCTTTCATGTGATTGATAACCCTTGCTATGAACTCTCTTTTGCTCTTTTATGATGCGATGGATACCATCTTCTATTCCAAAATTGCTGCCAAAGTCATACATGCTCCCCTTAGCAACCCCCCTTAGCTTCCATGCATGTGTAAAAGTCAAACTTATGCAAGCTAGCACCCACTCTATATTTTGAGATTACAAACACCTCATATTTTTTTTTTTTTTGACATAAAATTCAATAAGTATGACATACACTCGATCCATGCTTCGAAATTCATAAATCAACAACATATAATGAAAAAGCAAATATCAGGATAATCAATACTATGTCGAATACAATGCTATCTGCTATTTTCATGTTGATGGCTCTATTATATGCTTTCAATTAATATATGCTTTCTGTCAAATGTTATGTCATATACTTATCTATTAGTATGACATATCAATATACTATATCAACATGTTTATCAATATGTCTTTCAGCATCTATTAATATATCTATCATATATTATATAATATTATATCAGTATAAATGCTACTTCTATCAGTTTTATTTATCAATCAACTCAATCAATTAATATGTTATTATGTAAATACAAACGTTGTATAATTATGACTATCAAGGTAGGACATACAGCTTTTGAAATGATGTTTTCCATCCTTTTATATGTTAGTCGTCGATCATATCAATCCTTTATTATTTGTCAATTGCATCGTTCAATTATTTTTATTAATAATTTATTTTAACAAGTGAGTTTTTAATAAATAAATGAAGAGTTGACACTCTCTATTCGTCGGCATAATCAGTCAATCGGTTATAGAGAAAACATACTTGATTACACTACAAACATTTTATCTAAAGGAAAGCCCATCGGCTCACCCTCTTGTACATGGTATTATGTTTTAATAGTCAACTCATCTTAATTATAATATTCATAGTCAATCTTTCTTGCTTATAAGCAAATGCCACATTTATAATATATCTGTCATATTATTTTTTTATATGCAATTCAATAGTATATATGAAAATATAATAATCAATGAAATACAAATATATATATATATATTTATATATATATATAGATATATATACATACATATATATATATATATACATATATATATATATATATATATATATATATATATATATATATATATATATATATATATATATATATATATATATATATATATATATATATATATATATATATACATATATATATATATATATATATACATATATATATATATATATATATACATATATATATATATATATATATATATATACATATATATATATTATCCATTAACTTTAGAAAATCATAACTATCAATTTACCTAGTGAAAATCAATAATATTACAATCAGAATGCTAATAAGAGTTATATCTATCATATAAAAAAAAGTTATATGATAGAAGTTAGTTTGATAAATTGAGAAAAAAAAAATATTTTTATAAAATTTGAGAATATTAGAATCACATAATATAAAATCACTAAAAATTAAGATATGATTCAGATACCATGAAAAAAAAAAATCTCTAAAGAGAATTAACGAATGAAAATGCTCATCTCTCTCTCTCTCTCTTCATTTCCTATCCTTTTCTCTCCTTTCTCCCCCAGCAAGGTATGCAAATGGAGGGGGGAATGGCTGGGGGTGATGACTAAAGTGAAATTGATTTAAATATTTTATTTTTTTAAAAACCACTAATCTGACCTAGCGTCAGGACACTCAACTGTCTAGCACCGTTGTGCTACCTCCCTGAGGCCCAGCTAGCGCCATAGCGCATACCCCAAATCCTTTTTTTTTTGTCCAAAACCTGAGAGCTCAACGCCGGGTAGCCGCTGTGTTCTCATCGTCGTTGCGCCATCAGGTACAATGCCGCAGTTCTGCCCCTTAGAATTTTTCAAAATTTTCAAATCAAATCATTTTATAAAATTTTAGGTTATTACACATGGCCCCAAAGTAAGATAAGGGTGGGTAAAAGTATCCTTCAAGTGAGGAACGAATGACCTATATTACCTGAGTGACATGTAGTAGTTGAACAACTTTAAGTTAATGGGAAGTCTAGATTGAATGAAGGTATGAAGAAATTATGACAATTATTCTCTTAAGGGACATTACATAATTGGAAATTGACAAATGATTAAGTGTTTACTGTTCATTTGAGTTGGCGAGTGTCTGATGTTAGTGAGTGATATAGAGTTGGTAGATAATTAGAGAAGACTTGGAGTCCGTAGGAAATCAGTGGTGATTTATGTAATTTTCTCTTGAATAAAATGGATATTGGTTGGCGTAAATTTGACAAGCATGAAGTATAGTGGAATGTTTCAAGTCATAATACGGTGTTAGTTGGTGACAAGCATTATAAGATGATAGGTGTTAGTAGATGGAAAACATTGGTGACAATAAGGTGAAATGATATGAAAATGATGATTAGTAGGTGAAGGGGGATATTGACATGTGTGAGAAAGTTGGAAATTCACTCTTGTTAGAGATAAGAATAATTTAGACATTCAAAGTCATTCGAAGTTTGAGAAATAATTATATATATCATATCTTATAAGAAAGCAAAATAATCATTCAATAAAAATAAATGATAAGACAATAAATTAATATATGGTTTTATCTTATAACCAATCCTTTGTGTAGCGAGCCTAATCTTTTTTTTTTTCATTATTTGAAAAGAAACAAATACACAAATGTCACTTCAACTGCACCAACACAGCTCTTCCAAATCTTCAACTATTCATCACGAACAATGCATTAGGGACTTCAACTTACACTTATCGTCAGGTTTTTGAGGTTGAGGACTCCTTCAAGCATAGCCTCACCTTTCTCAAAGCTGCCGGTTCGTTTAGGAGCTACCAAAGGGATTTCCAGTGTCTGTGAGCCCCTTCCACCTGATAGACCACTGTGGTTTCGAGGGAGCTCGCCACCAAAGTGGCTTGATGGGAGGTCATATCTCATCTTTAACACTTGATTCATATTTTTCAGTTGTAATTACTGTATTTAAAAATTTCAGCCTTCCTGGAGATTTTGGCTTCGATCCTCTTGGATTAGGTGTGCACTCTACATTCTTGATCAAATGCCTCAGTAAAGTTTTCATTTTTATCTGATTTGTTTACTTTGATGATTTTCTAGGATCCGATCCTGAGCTGCTCCAGTGGTTTGCGCAGGCTGAGCTAATGCGTGGTAGATGGGCAATGCTCGCGGTTGCTGGCATTTTAATCCCGGAATGCCTTGTGAAGCTTGGATTCATGGAGAGCTTCTCATGGTTTGATGCTGGGGTGCAGGAGTACTTTGCTGATCCATTGACCCACCCTGTTTTTTGTGCAAATGGCATTGATGGGTTGGGTTGAAGGGAGGAGATGGGCAGATTTGGTTCGTCCTGGAAGCGTTGAAATAGAACCAAAGTTCCCAAACAGGGAGAGCCCGAAGCCAGATGTTGGTTACCCGGGTGGATTGTGGTTTGATCCCATGCAGTGGGGAAGATGATCACCTCAGCCTGTGATGGTATTGAGGACCAAAGAGATTAAGAATGGGAGATTGGCCATGCTTGCTTTCATGGGAATTTGGTTTCAGGCTATTTATACTGGAGAGGGGCCTCTTGATAACTTGATGGCTCATATAGCTGATCCAGGGCATTGCAATATATTCTCGGTTAGGCACTTTCCCTTTGAATTTTTACTTTTGTAATATAAAGTGGATTAAATTCTTTTCCAATATCAGATATATTAGATTCATCATGAAGTAAATGATAGATTAGGTTTTGAATATAAATAATTTGAATAAAATTAAGGCACTAGACAAAGTTGATAGTTGTCTTCAAATAGATGTGTTTTATTTCTTAGAAAACTGTGTTGTATGATTTTGACGTAGATCAGCTCTTCGCTTTATCAAAGAAAACATAATCAATTATTCATCTTTATAATTGATGTTGCTCCATTATTGCGGTATCAGAGTCTAATGGCAGCGAGCGACAACTAGAATTTGGCAAGTAACAATGTTAATGACTGAGAATTGGTGTGAGATACTCAATATTCTTTCAAACAAAAGCTTGAAACTATTGTGGGAAACTTCTAGTAGTTTGTCCTCGAGATGCGGTGTGAACTCCAAGCTTTTAGGATCATTAGTGGCCCCCCTCCCGGCAACAACACTAACAAATTTGGCTCGTTACCAGCATAAAGCAAAGTTGTTGCGGCTGAAAATGGCCATTTGTGAACTCGATGATTTGATTATTCTACGTATTTTGAGCATCTTGGCTCCACAGTGTAACTATTACCCGGTTGACATAGCATTTAGTTTTATTTTGATTTAGAGGAGGATCCCTCATTGTTGGGCATTCCCTACCAAAAATGGAACCAATCAACCCATGCAAAAGAAGACTTTAAACTTAAAATTGATATTCCTCTATTTTATGCTCATTTTCGCATCGAAGATTATTTTGATTGGGAATGATCCATGAAATCTTTCTTTGAATATGTGGATATCAACCCAAATCGACAAGTATAATACATCTTTGTAAATTGATAGGTGGCACTACGGCCTGATGGGTGCAACATAACAAATCGGATTGGCAAGAAGGGAAGAGCATTGTTAAAAGTTGGATTCCAATTAAGTAGTTGTTGAGTGGATTCTTTCTTTTGATTAAGAACAACTACTATGTATGTAATATCATAAATACTTCAAGGTAATCAGTCCCTCCGTTAGCTCCTATAGGAATAATTTTCCTGACTTAGTGCCCGTAATAACCTTTTGTAAAATCTCTCAACAACTAGCAATTAGGTATATCAGAAGGAAAAAAGAATCTATATAAGAGTGTACTATGCATACAAAGCTGAACTTTAGTTCATTCAAAGCCACTAGAAATCCAATATAAGATGCAGTATTCCTAAGCAAAATAAGACAGGGCTTCTTAACAAAAAAGGGAGTAATCTTCAATCCCAAAACAATGCAATTGTTGTTGTTATATCAGACTCCAAAGTACTACCGAAGTAAGGAACTTCTCGAGATAATATTTAAACTATATGTAGCCCTTCTAAATGTTTATGGTGTTTATAATCATGGAACTGTTCCTATGAATGCGCAAATAGAAAACAGGTGCAACTTCTTGATGAACAAAAGGAAGAGGAAGAGAACAATTTTGAGACACCTATATCCTTGACATTGAAGAGGCCAAAGAAGCTATTGGTGATGTGGAAATTTCTTTTTTGTTTACTTGAGGTTATACTGATTGTACCAAAGAAACATCTAGCTAGCCAACAGAATGCAATGTTTTGCACTCGTTGCACAATTAATGGAAGATGGTCAAGGCCTTCGAATTGACTTCTAAACATCCTCACTCATATAAGATCAATTTTGTCATGAAGGGAATTAAGGTGCCTATCATGGATGTACGCAAGGTAACATCATTAATCTACAACCATTTTATTTGTGACATTTTTTGTTATGGATGGAAGTCATTTGATCTTGGAAAGGCCTTAAAAATATGGCATTGGTGCTTATATGTTTGTCGAGCTAACATCTATGTATTTGATTGACAAGAAAAGAGGATGCGATCGTTGCCAACTCCAAGTGGTACTAAAGGAATGCTAGCTAACAGTTCAAAAATCCTCTGTGTGATTGGTGTGGGCTAGGTCTTTGTTAACGATTGTTTTGGGCTTCTTGAGCAATAGAGAAGATGTGGGGACGTGAAATATTGGGATTTCTATGTGTGAAGAAGGTGAACACTTCTTATTCTCTCTTTTAGCTTATTCTTCATCTCTGTGAAAGACAATATGTTTTTATTGTCGGTTGAAAGTCGGTTGGTACAACGAGATTTTTTCTTAGCTTAATGCTGGAAGTGCAGGTGTTTTGCTCCTTGTATATTAGGAGGTTTTGTTTTTTGATACATGTTGTGCTGCTTTCAGTTGTTTTTGGGCTACGTCACCTGGTTCACCTGATTTATCGTTTCCTGTTGCTCCTGTTTTAAAGATCTTGTTAGATCTTGAGAGGTGCACTTGTGGTTCTTTAATTATAAATCTGAACCAAGATGGATATTGTCAGGTGTTGGTCTAGTTTTAGTTAGGTTATTCCTGCATGTTATCACAATCCTGTAAATTTCTATAAATAAAGGCTTTGTATGATGTATTAGTTGGGGAAAATTTAATAAAACTTTTGGTAGTTTTCCTCCTCAAATCCTGTCTCTCTTTCTCCTCACTCTCCCTCTCCCTCTCTTGCAAGAAGAGCTCAAGATGAGCTCTCAAAGATCCTCCTGATTTCTTAACATATAATTCTAGTGGAATTTTGATGATCGTTTGATAGCTTCAGGGAAGTTCCATTCAAAACCTCTGCGTTATACCTAAAACTCTTGAATTTTAGCTTAGAATCCCGGAACCAATCTTACATTCTTTAAATCAAAATTGATTCTAAACCAACTAAATCGAATTGAAATCATCTATACTGAAAGCCATGCTTTACATGATGTTTAATCATTTGTCTTTGTGTTTACTTTCTCTGAGAAATGACCTAGGCTCTTCAGGCATTCTCATCCCATTGATTGGCTGGAAGAGAAATTACTGATTCAATAAAACATTGAAGCAGCAGAAAAGAATCCACGGAGAAAAAACGAATCCATTGTGAAGGACTTTGTAGCTACGATGTAAATTACTGTAACAATATCGTTTTTTTTTTTGGTAAGCTTGCAGGTCTGCTAAACTCTATCTTTCAGATCTTCCAGAATTGTATTATGAACTCTTCTTAATACATACAATGAACAACCTTAGTTTAACATTTCCAGATTTTTTATTCATTTAATGCACAATTTTGAGCAGAGGCAGCTCTTCTTAATCTATTGATCGAAAACTTTGACTATCATTTAAGAGTTTTGAATTCGAGTTTTGAGTATGTGATGTGTGTAAGAGTTTGTCTTGATTGGCCTAAGACTTGGTTTGGGACGGCTTTCTTTATGCTTCTTAAAGCAGCTTTTTAATATAAAATTAAAATTTTTATACTCGAAAGCTGCGTTAAGAAGTAGAAAGAAAGCCATCCCAAATGAAGTTATATATATTATGTTAATGATATTTTTTGAGATTAGTGTGTTAGATAAATAAATATAAAAATGTAATGTAAGATGTATAAATATATAAAAATTATATGTTGTATATGTAAAGCCCTCTTGTTTATCTTGTTTCACAAGAATTTCTCTCAATCATATTACTGGACTGCTCTTTCTGCCTTTCTCCTTTGCCTCATTTTCCCCATAATTGCAATATATGCTGATCAGCTATGCTTAAATTATGATATCTTTATTATTATTATTATTTGTTTAAATTTTGTTGGGCTCTTTCAGATAAGCAAAACACTTCAGCATTCAAAATTATGAGTCTGCACCTCTTTCTGTCACACAGAAATACAATTTTCAAGAAAATCAGACCAAGTGAAGGGTATTTCCTTTCAGCAAAGAGGGACAGAATGGGGATTTCTATTTAACTCTAATCAATCTTTTTATATGGAAATCTTCAAAAAAAGTAAAAAAAAATTAGAGTTGATTCAGTTGAAATGATCTAACTAATGTTTGTTATTTATTATAAATGATATATTTCTTCATATTTGGGGAAGGTGTTGATATCATATAGTAAACGCGAGAAATGTAAAGCAGATTCCGTGGTGGAAGTTGGAAGAGCCATGTGGTATTAGAGTGGAAGGGTTTTCTTCAAGATAACTTTTGGTGTATGTTTAATCATTATCCTTTTGAGGATGGGTGATAAATTTATAAGTTCAATATAAATTTTGATTTTAATGTCGGAAGTTAGAGTTGTTATCAACGAAATGCATCAATGTTATATGTGATGACGTACATCAATGTTATTGGCAATAACGAACAACAAAGTTAATAGAATGCATTAGCGTTATATGTGATGGCATATATCAATATAGTTAGCTATGATAGGAAACAAAGTCAAGGGGCATTAGTATAGTTGGGTAATAGTGGTTGGGATATCGTAGTTAGGTGATAGTTGTCGGAATATCATAGTTGGGGGACGGTGATATGAGAATTATAATTAGATGACAATGATTAGGAGCTATAGTTTGACGATGTTGGTTGGAAGTTTGCAGTCAAGCGACAATTATTGTAATGGATGGAGAGTGGTGGCTTGTTAGGGTGATTGTAATTGGGCGACAATGGCAGGAGAACCATAATTTGGTAATTACATTTAAAAGATTGTATTTAGACAATACTGGTTGAAGGGTAGCAGGCAGGCAACGATGGTCGGATAATCATAGTTAGCTGATGTCGATCGAAGGACTATAGTTGGGCAACAATAATGGGAGGATTGCGATCGGGCGACAATAGTTAGAGGGTCATGGTCAAAGGATCATGATCTGGTGATTGTGGTCAAAGAACTGTAGAATGATGGCGATGATTGGATGATTGTAGTTGAGCTACAGTGATCAATAGGATCATAATTGAGCTAAGCGATTAGATGACCATAGTTAGGTGATAGTGATCAGATGATTATAATCATACAACAATGATCAGAGGATCATAGTTGGTTGTTGGAGGGAAGAGATCAAATGAAGGTGGTCCAATAGTGATGTTCCATTGGTGGTGGTCCAATGAAACTTTAAGATTCATTAAGCATTTGAGCATTCTTGAATCTCAAGCCAATGTTTCTCTTTAATGCAAATAGTGGAGGTATATTTGTAGTTTTTTAGAGTGACATACTCTATACATATATCCAAAATCTAAAACATTTCATCGAATAACTCATATTGATTCCTTGATCATATGCTGCTCTTTTAGCATTTAAATGCCTTAATGATATCATAATCAATCAATCATGGGCATTCATCTCGTCGAGATGTGTGATTTGACTATAAATATGCAAAATTTTGAATTTTTTAATTATGCTTCATGTGTTTGATTTAAACTTATTTGGAGTTTGATCGACTAAGCTTTTGGTAACGATGGATTCATCTCACTGAGATGTTCAATTTGACAATAAACAAAAGTACTCATTGTATCGGCGAACTGCGTTTTGAAGTTCATTTTGAACATGGTTCGATTTCAAACATTAATTCAAACTAGAATTAAACCTTTGTTTGGTGTTGAAAGAAAATTTGATAGAGTAATTTTTCATGAGTATTTTACATGAATTAATATAATATTTGTTCTAATAATGATAACAATCTATCACTTAAAACATGATTTGAATGTGTAGCGGGCATTGAGGGAGTACAGGATAAATGATAGTTTTATTAAAGGAATATTCAAATAAATATACACAAAAATAAATAGTAATAACCTGATAAAATTTAAGAGAAATTAGAATATTCAAATAAATATACATAAAAATAAGAATAATAAATTAATAAATGATAGTTTTATTAAAGGAATAGTTGTTATGAATATATACAACAAATGATAAAAAACATCTTTATATGAAAAAAATAATAAAATTATTTTGAAGGATTTCTAAAGATAACATTAATAAAAATTATTAAAAATAACTTACTATTAGTAAATTTGACAAATCATAATACATTAAACAAAAATAAATGGATTTAATTATTCATACTTAGACACAAATAATAATTAAGATAATACTCATGATGATGACCACATAAAATTAATAATTTTATTTTTAAAATTAATTTAATGTCATAAATAAAAAATTCATCTTAATTATTAGCATGAAAATTCTTATGTAAATCTAATATTATTTCCAAGTGAACCACTAATTTTGAAAAAATATTTTAAAAATTATGACTGAAAAATAAACTTTAAGAAACAAAAGCCCCCTCAATTAAAAGAGATGATTACGTGCGGTCACCGGACGGTCCGAAAGTGAATTAGAATGTGCCACACCACCCGATAAACAACGGTACCTAATACCTGTACACAATAAAAAAGTGACGCGGCGCTTTCTGATTCGTCTCTGACGGGCTTCCGGTGACCGCACATAATAATTTCACCTCAAATAAAGCCTAACCTATAAAGATTAAAAATAACAATTTACTAATTTTGAAAGTAAATTTAAAAAAGAAAGTCTATTTAAAGAAAAAAAAAATTGTGATACTATAAATAGATTGAAAATACCAAACATTCTCCCCAAAAAAATAAATACCACATATTCCAAGCTTTCATACCGTTAAAACCCCACCCACCTCAATTTTGAAGCAGAATCAAGAGATGACATACTACAGATAATCCTCAATGCTCTTCGACCTTTTCGGGGTGTTCGCCGTTCGGCGCACTCCGACGCCATCTCCACTTAATCCGGCGGGGGTCTGCCCCTCCCTCATCAACGATTCATTTAAGCCAGCCGAAGCGCTGCCGTCCTCCTTTCTCCGTCCCTCGGCCTTCTCCGCCACCTCCTCAATCCTCCTCGCAGCTTCCTTCATATCCGGCCGCCGGTCCATGTCGGCATCTATCAACTCCGCCCCAACTCGCACCATCTGCTCCATCTCAAACACCTCAGACTTAAACCCCTGCGTGATGAAGGGATCAATAATACTCCACGGAATGTTCTCCGCGACGACCGAATTAGTCCAGCGCTCGAGATCAGTCCCGCCTTTGGTGTCGTTGAGATACAGTGATGGAATCTTGCCAGAGAGGAGCTCGAGGACGATGATGCCGAGGCAATAGACATCGGCTTTTGGACTCAAGTGGCGGTTGACGAGAATCTCCGGCGACTTGAAGGCAAACATTGTCTGCGAGGCATGCGAAAGGTTGACGAGAGGAAGGAATCCGTAGTCAACGAGCAGAGGATCAAAGTCAGGGCCGAGAAGAACGTTGGCGGATTTAAGATTGCCATGGGGGATAACGATGAAATTCAGCTCCGAGTGCAGAAACGCCATTCCTTGAGCTATTCCTCGTATTATCTTCAACCTCGTCGGCCAATTCAACGCCGCGTGGTCTTTTCCTCGGTCCCCTGTAAGAAGAAAAAGAAAAGAAATCCTTGCTTTGAAAAACTAAAAGGGTACTTAAGGCTAAAGGTATGATTTTTACTTCAAGTAACAATCTGATTTACCATGGAGGATATAGAGGAGGCTGCTGCCTTTGGGAATGTACTCGGAAATTAGAAGCTTCTTGTCCTTCCGGTAAAGGTAGGCCAACAGCGGGAGTACATTTGGGTGGCTGAGTCTGCCGAGCCGTCGCATCTCAACCTCGAACGTCTCCTTCCCTACCCGATTCATTTCGTTCATCCTCTTCACCACCAAAGTCAAACCATTCGCCATCACGGCTTTGTAAGCTGATCCCATTCCTCCGTTCCCCATCGCCTCCGCCGCAGCCTTCATCAAATTTGACAATACGAATGTCCCCTTTGCTTCGTTCACCATCACCAACTCATTTTCCCCGCTCCCTCTTCCTCCTTTTACCGATGAGCTGCTCCTCTTCCCCTTTCCCGTCGACTCCGCGACGGCAGCGGAGGTGGTAACCTCAGGCTGCTGTGCTTCCCTCTCCCTCCTTTCCGCCATATGAATGCCCGGCGTCGCGTGCTCGAGGCTGAGCGTCCTGAAACCAGAATTATTTCGACGTTTTGCGGCGACAGCCATTACTCCCCCCAACGCCAGAATTATGACCAACACTAATCCCACTGCCGCCGCTGAACTCCCGGAAGACGCTCCCGCTGCCGCTGCAGCATCTACACAGATGTTCTCAAGCGGCGGCCCGCATAACCCCACGTTCCCGGCAAACGCGCTGGCGTTGAACTTCCTCAGGCTCGACGGTATGGGACCCGAAAGCTGGTTCTTTGAAACGTTGAAGGAAGCTAGCGTCGGCATTGGTAAATTAGGGATTCCGCCGGTGAAATGGTTTCCCTCGAGGTGGAGCTCCATCAAGCTAACGGCTTTGGAGAGAGAAGACGGGATGGAGCCTTCAAAGGCGTTGTTTGAGAGCCAGAGCTTCTTGAGATGTGACGCAGCGACAAAAAAATCGTCCGGGATTTGGCCGGAGAAGGAGTTGCCGGAGATGTAAATGGATTTGAGGGCGTGGAGGCGGGAGAAGGGTGGGATGGGGCCGGAGAATGAGTTGTCGTCTAATGAGATGGAGCGGAGGCCAGGAAGGCGAGCGAGGGCGTTGACGTCAATGCTGCCTGAGAGTCCAAGGCCGGCGAGTCGGAGGCTAGAGACGGCGCCGGCGTCGCATGTGACGCCGTCCCACGAGGAGGTGTGGGAGCAGGGGACGCCATTTCCCGGAGACCAGGAGGAGAGGGCGTTGGCGTTGGTGAGGGAGGCCTTGAGGAGGAGGAGGACTTCGGCCTCATCTGCAACTGCGACGGGGGCGACTAAGAGAACCAAGAAGGAGAAGAGGGCTATGGCCACTGCCATGGCCATGAGTCCTCTGGCGAGTTCTGTTTCTCTTTCTCTGTCTACCTCAGAGTTTCAGGAATGGGTGCCATTGAGGAGCGGGGGAGGAGGGAATGTAACGGGTGGAGCTAATCATGGCCATGCATTCTCGTTTTCCAGGTTCCTAATTTGACTGATTCGACGGCGATGTGGAGATTTTTATTTAATCTTTGGCTTATTGGCCTGTGAAAATAGATTTGTAAGACTCTACATATAAATGAAGAAAATTTGGACTCTAATTATTTTAATATAATTATTGTATGAATTTATAAGAGCTCAAGACATGAATTAATTATTTATTTAATTACATGTTATTGTAGATATAAAATGATAGAAATATTGAACAAATACTTAGATGGAAAGATTAAAAGATTAATAATTTTTTTGTTGAGCTTTTTTTTTTGTTGCTTTCTAAAATAACTTTTTGGTATAAAAAAAATTTTTGAATTAAAACATTTTGTATCATTTTAGAAAATAATAAAAAAGTTGTCCCAAACGAAACCTAAAATTTTTATCTTAGAGTTACAACAAATCCAATGGTATTAAAGAAAATGAAGAAACAAAAATGATCCAAGATATGAGGAAGAAATTCATGGGAAGCCCTTCCTAGTCCCTATTTGACCCATATCCTTCATTTCTTCCTTTACAACATGTTGATCATGGTAATACTTGAAAATGTAGTTGTTAACCATAATTAGTCTTTGAAGGCTAAATATATTCCACTGGCTTGAGGTCCTCAAGAATATTAGACCCCTAAGAGAGAAATAAAAGAAAAAATTAATTTATTAAGAGATCTAAGGATTGGTTACCTATACACAAGAGATCAAAGATTGGGTTGACATAAAGTTTAAAATAAGGGACTAAATTCTATGATCGATTGCAAATAGCTTTTAATCAAGGTTATAAAATATCAAGGCTACCTACACATGGTATCTTCTCTCCCAAGCCAACAACGAAGCCATGTAACTCAAGCTCATCATAGTGGCGAGAAGAGGTTATCTTATGTAATAACCTAAAATTTCATAAAATAAATTAATTTGAAAACATGAAAATCTAAGCTCCAGTGCTACTACAGTCAATTAGTGAGCGCATCGGCACTCTGCTCTCTATTCTACAATAACTCAGAAACTCCATGCAGCGCAACAGTGCTATGGTCTATAGTGCAGTGGTGCCAAACATTAAATAATATTTTTATATACATTGAATATTAAATATACCTCACCATAATCCACAAACCCCCAATTGTTGCCTTGTTGAAGAAGAAAGGAAGAGAGGGAGAGAGGGAGAGAGAGAGAGAGAGAGAGAGAGAGAGAGAGAGAGAGAGAGAAGAGATAAAGTCTTTTGGGGCTTTTTTCGTCCATTGCTTATGTTACAAAAGTTATTGTGATCGTAGTAAGTGACCTTTACTGTACTTCTATTTTCAAAAGTTTTGAGTTTAGTTCATTTTCTCCTACCTGAAATTGGTAAAAATATAATTTCTCTCATTAAAACAAACTTTCATTGTATAACTATTGGTATGTGATAGACACCATTATTCTAAATATTTTTACCGATTTATATTAAAATTTAGTCTTGCATATATGACATTTTGTTTGAAATGGATAGAGAAAGACTGTATGTAAAATGATTAGAAGTTAATGTGCTAAATTTGAATAAGAGATATATGATAGTCATATGGTTATTGCTCATTATGCATAACATATATTTTGACATAATATATGCATATTGATGAGCACACTAAAGAGATGTATATGTTATGATAATTGCATATGGTGGTGTACATGATATTTGTTATTACGATATGCATGATTTAAAATACGTCTAAGAATAAGTAATATGAATGAATTGATACACTAGATGAGACAGATGAGATTGATACTGATATGATTGAAAAGACTGATGACTGATATATGATTGATATGGGACTGAAGATAGATGATATATAAGATCGATAATAGATAAGACAAATGACAGATAAGACAAATGATGAATAAGACAAATGATACAACAACAACAACATCAAGCCTTTATCCCACTACGTGGGGTCGGCTACATGAATCCTTTTTCTCCATTGTGTCCTATTAAAAGTCAAATTCTCGTTTAAATCTAACAAAGAAAGGTCTTTCCTAATATTTTCTAACCAGGTCTTTTTAGGTCTACCCCTACCTTTCTTAACAAAAGTCAAATCTAATACCTCTACTCTCCTAACCGGGTCATCGCAAGGCCGCCGTTTATGTGACCAAACCATCTAAGGCGACTTTCTCTAATCTTATCTTCTACTGGAGCTACTCCAACCTTTTCACGTATATGCTCATTTCGTATCCTATCTCTAAGGGTAAAGCCACTCATCCACCTGAGCATCCTCATCTCTGCCACACTTAACTTAGTATTATGCTTCTCTTTTAAAGGTCAACATTCAGCACCATAAAGCATTGCAGGTCTCACTACCATCTTATAGAATTTTCCCTTAAGTTTGAGGGGTACATTTCTATCACATAACAAGCCCGATGCATTCCTCCACTTCAACCATCCAACTTGAATTCTGCTGATAATATCCCCATCTATTTCACCATCACTCTGAACAATAGATCTAAGATATCTAAAACGTGTACTCTTATTAATGACTTGATCGCCCAAAGTCACAAACCCCTCACTAGGTCTATTACTACTAAAATTATACTCCATATATTCCGTTTTAGATCTACTCAAGCGAAAACCTTTAGACTCTAAGGTTGACCTCCATAATTCAAGTTTACCTTCAACTCCCTCTCTAGTCTTATCAACAAGAAGAATATCATCAGCAAAAAACATACACCAAGGTACATCCTCTTGCAAATGTCTAGTGAGAACATCCATGACTAAAGCAAAAAGATATGGGCTTAAGGCTGATCCTTGATGTAACCCAACCGAAATAGGGAAATACTTGGTCAATCCACCTTGTGTTTGAACACAAGTAATAGCTCCTGCATACATATCTTTAATGATTTGAATATAAGCATTATTGACTCCTTTCTTTTCAAGAACTCTCCATAGCACTTCTCTTGGAACTTTATCATATGCTTTTTCTAAATCAATAAATATCATATGTAGATCCTCCTTATTTTCTCTATATTTCTCCATCAAACCTCTTAATAAATGTATGGCTTCCATAGTCGACCTACCCGGCATGAATCCAAATTGATTTTGAGAAACATTAGTATCACGCCGCAACCTATGCTCCAAAACTCGCTCCCATAGTTTTAAAGTATGACACATTAACTTAATACCTCTATAATTCGCACAATCTTGTACATCACCTTTATTCTTAAAAATAGGAATTAACACACTCATTCTCCACTCATCTGGCATCTTCTTAGTCTTCAAAATAGTATTAAAAAGTTTAGTAAGCCATGAAATTCCTTCATCTCCTAAGCATTTCCACACCTCTATTGGAATATCATCAGGTCCAACAGCTTTTCCACCCTTCATTTTCTTTAAAGCCTCTCTAACTTCAGTTTTTACTAATACGCCGATAAAAACATAAATCTTTATTTTCATCTAGGGTGCTAAGGTCACTATAGTCAATCTTATTTTCACAATCTTCATTAAAAAGTTTAGCAAAATATCTCATCCATCTTTGTTGAATATCATCTTCTAAGAAAAGTATTTTTTGATCTTCCTCTTTAATACACTTCACTTGAACTAAATCCTTACTACTCCTATCTCTTTGTTTGGCTAACTTATACATATATCTTTCTCCCTCTTTAGTATCTAATATATTATATAAATCACTAAAAGCTAATGCCTTTGCATCGCATATTGCTTTCTTAGCATCCTTACGAGCCACTTTATATAATTCCCAATTATCAGAATTTTTAAAAATAAACCAATTTTTATAACAAAGCTTCTTATTTTTAATTTTTTCTTGCACATTAGGATTCCACCACCAACTATTTTTACTATTGGGAGCTTTTCCCTATGATACTCCAAGGACATCTTTTGCAATATTCTTAATATCACTAGCCATTTTTTCCCACATAATATTAGCATCCTCATGCACAGACAAAATCTTAAGATCTAAAATCTTATTTCCAAAAATATTTTTGTTAATATTCTTTAAATGCCCCCATTTAATCCTAGAAAATTGTTTTACTTTATTTTTTATTTTATGCCCCTTTATCTTAAAGTCCAAAACTAATAATCGATGTTGGGTACATAAATTTTCACTCGGAATAACTTTACAATCTTTGCAATCTAAACGATTTAATTTTCTAATAAGAAAATAGTCAATCTGGGTTGTATTATATCTATTTTTATAAGTGATGAGATGCTCATTTCTTTTCTTAAATAAGGTATTAGCAATTAAAAAATAATAAGCTAAACAAAAATCCAATATGGTCTTGCCACTTTCATTCGTCGTTCCAAATCCATGGCCACCATGAATGCTTTTAAAATCATCTACCTCTCTACTAACATGTCCATTTAAATCTCCTCCAATAAAAACTCTTTCTTCAAGAGGTATATTTTGTATTAATTCTTCTAAGTCATTCCAAAAATTTAATTTAGAACTCATATCCAAACCTACTTGAGGAGCATAAGCACTTATAATATTAACAATCTTATCATCAACAACAATCTTTAAAGCTATAATTCTATCTCCAATCCTATTAATTTTTATAACATTATCCTTTAAACTCTTATCTATAATAACACCTACACCATTTCTAGTACGACTCCTACCCGAATACCAAAGTTTAAATCCTAAACTATCAATTTCCTTAGTCTTATCTCCAACCCATTTAGTTTCCTGAATGCATAAAATATTTAACTTCCTATGAATCATAATATCTATTAATTCCATTAATTTTCCTGTAAGGGAACCTATATTCCAAGTTCCTATCCTAATTTTAGTTTCATGGACTAGCTTCTTTGCCCACATCCGTCCTTGATGTGGGAACCCTTGCCTATTTAACACTGCACCCGGGCGCCGGTGCAGCGGCCCTTGCACACTTGTCACTGTATTCAGGCCATACAGCGCGTCGCTTCCAGGGGACGCCCTAGCATTAACACAATTTCTTAAAGGATTAATGTCATTATTGTTCGATAAGTTTTACGCTGGCTGTCGACTACCTAACGCAACCCTCCACTTTTCTCATCCAGGACTTGGGACCTGGCAACGGCAGTGTTAAATAAGACAAATGATAAATAAAATAAATAATAGATAAGATATATGATGGATAAGACATGTGATAATGAGATATATGATAGATAAGATCGATGATAAACGAGACTGATGACTTATGAGTGATGAAATTGATGATATATAATGTTGATGAAATATAAGATTAACGATTAATGAGATTGATGATTGACGATCAATGAGATCAATTCCTATTGGGTTAGCCCCATGATTGATAGATACATGATACAATATACATGATATATAAGATACAAGATACATGATATGAGACAAATGATACAAAAATATAATATACAATATGCACGATATATAAGACACAAAATACATAATATACAAGATATGCAAGGTACAAGATATAATATAATGAGATTGATTGATTGATGTGATTGATCAATGAGCTTGAATGATCGATAGAATTATAATAGAAATAAGATTGATCTTGTATTGATATGATACACAGTGTAATACTGATGACATGATATATGATTGATTTATTTGATATACATAATCAGTATTTTTTATGAATATGATTTATTGTGTATTTTTTTATTTTGTTCATTAATTTAAGTTGTGACTATTATTGACTTGTTGGATTTTTATACTCATTATATAATTTTTATATATTTTCAGGTAAGAATAATTAGTGATTTGTGGAGTGAGATTGATCTGGGCAACATAATTAAGTTTCCTATCTGTTTTTGTTAGTTTTGCATTGTTGTAGTCATGATATATTTATTTTAGTAATGAGTTATTTGAATATCATGACCATTGTATATGCTATTTTGGATTTTGGATCATTGCATAAATATTCCAAGAATAGTAATGTTTATATTTTCTACTGTTTATATTATTTGAAATGAGATTAGTAAGCTATAATTGTTGATTAAGAAGAAAAATATATAATTCTTTTTAATTTAGATCCTGAGGCATTACATCTTGACAAAAAAGATAGTTGAAAGACACTACAATGATAATGTTGTTCTCTCGTCTTCAAGATGTTCAACTTGAACTAATAAAGTTAGTTGTTGATCCAAATGCCAATGATGGTTTTGTTTCTAATAACTTCACTTATGTTTGTGGTGCTAAAGCATAATTACTCATTTTCTTGGCCATAGAGGTGATTATATTTGTAATAACCCTAAATTTTATTTATCTAAAATTCCAAAAAATGTTTTGTGGGAGCATTGCGGCTCTGGGATGGGTGGTTCCCTGGCTTTGAGCTCTCAGATTTTTAGGAAAATAATTGAGCACAGTAGCACCATGGTTCTAGGCACTGCATTGCTAGGTCTATAAGTTTATTTTTTTAAGAAAATATCTAAACCCATCACTCAAACCACCCCCTCCAAATTTCTTTCATGCTTGACCAGGAGAGAGAGGAGAGAAGAGAAGATAGAGGAGGCAAGAGGGGAGAGAAAGCAAGGTTCGGGCCTATATTTTCTATCTTTTCAATTGAGGAAAATATTCTGATCGTAGTAGGTAACCTTAACCTTACCTCTGTTTTCAATTATTTTGCATTTTGTCTATTTTTCTTCTCTTAAAGTTGATTAAAATATAATATCATTCATTTTAGTAATTTTTCACCATATAATTTTTATATGTAATAGATATCATCATAATGAGCATTTTGACTAGTATATATTAACGTTTCACCATGTGATTTCCTTTATGTGTTATAATAATTAAAATGAGTTGGAAAATATTGAATATAAAATGATCACGAGTCAATACATTGCTTTTGGATATGAAATACATGATCTGCATACATTTATTATTTATTTAGTTAAACATACATTTTTGACATACTACAAACATGTCGATGAGTATAATAATAGTTGCATTGAGCATATATGATATGCATTGTTATATTTTATATGATATGAAATGTGTATAAAACAAGAAAGGCTAACTTGAAATGATTCGCTGATTTAGGTTGGCTAGAGACATGTTACCCTGTATGGAAGGAGAAATTATTACATGTGGAGTCCGGACAAGAGAACCATTCGGATTTGCTGAATATTTGCTGTGTATTTTTAAATACTCGATAAATATTCAATAAATACTCAATAAATGATAAAATACTTAGAATATACTCACATAATCCATGAGTATACTCAGCAAATACTCGATAAATACTCACAACTGAATATTTGATGAGAATTTGCTGAATATTTGCAAATACTCAGTAAATCCAGATGATTCTCTTGTATGAACTTTGCACATAATAATTTCTTGTATATGAGGATGGTTAGATGAGCTTTCCTTTAAATAAGACTTGTGATATAATTCTAAATGATATGAAAAGGGAGACAAAAATAAATTGATTGATATGATATGATATACTAATGAGCAAAAAATGATTACTTTTTATATGAAAGCCACCCGACTTGTAATATATTATTTGAGACTAATTCCTGATAACATGACTAATATGATGAAGATTGATTCATATAGGGTAGGCTTACATAAATGGATATAGGAAAAATATAATAAGTAGTTATATCTGATCTTACTTGCATGTGTATATGATGTCATGAGCATACATGATAAATTGCATAAGTGATATGACATAATATGATATGCACATAATACAAGACATGATTGATTTAAACCCATGATATGAATGATAAGATTGATAGGACTGATAAAAAGGCATACGATACATACAAACTATATGATATACATGATATATTTCATTTACAAAAATATAATAAATGATATACTTGCCTTGACACTGTATAACATGCATATAACAAATATAAAACACTTATTTGATATGACATGTATACTAATGTATTGAAATTTTGTATATAAAACACTTATTTGTTTTGAGCATATCCTGAAATGCATTTCAGGAAGAAATTGTTATATGGTGTTGAAAACCTTCTTACAAAATTATAGAACAGGCTTTCTCATTTGAAATTATATGAAATTTAGAGCTCCATTTATTTCGTCTTTTCTTAACTCATTTATTGAAAATTTTCATGGATGAATGTGCTTCAGATAATGAATAAGCAACTCATATTTCTGGATCTCCTATTCATTCAATCATGTGAAGCATTCACACATTTCTGTGATTCTTCAGGTATCAGTTTCGGATCTAGTGGGAAAGAACATCGTCTTTTACTTCTCTGCGCATTGGTGCCCCCCTTGTCGTGCCTTTCTTCTCCATCTCATTGAAGTGTACAACAAAATCAAAGAAAAAGATGATGCTTTGGAGATCATCTTCATCTCAAGCGATGAGGATGAGGAGTCTTTCGAGGATTATATGGGAACATGAATGGAAACAAGATAAAAGATGATGATGACGATATTGTGAATGTTGAGGATGGACATGAATCTCTTCCTAGAGATTTTAAACAAGAATTACAATTAGGAGATGTTACTGATGGTGTTGAGGAGAAGGAAGAGAAGGAAAGTAAGATAGAAAATGGTGATGGGAATAAAAATGTTGTTGAGGACAAGGAGAACGAAGGAGAAGAACATCATAATGAGACAGATGCGGAGGAGGATGATGAAGATGGTCCTAGCATGGAGAGATTATTCTATGCGGACACCGGGCACAGCTTACCATCCAGAGGTCAATAAGGTGCAATCACGTCAGTCAGTACTGAGCAATACCAAGCTCATCACCGAGCCGCGGAACAAAGTAGGGGTGACGTGGCGCATTTTCATTGGGCTCTTGATGGCGTTCGACATCCGCACATAATAATTCATCCCTTGGGCATGAGAGGGTATGTTTGTAAAATTGTAATACAAGAGATAGAAAGGGCTCCGACTCATTTCAAGAATCTCTCTTTACTTGTAAGTTATAAAAATAGTTGGTTTCTGCGGTCGATGTAAAATTATAAATGGTATGATGTTTTCTGTGTTATGTTTTCGACTAGCAGTAGCTATAAGTCTTCCTATTTGTGATGTATGTATTCCTAGCTGTTGATTGATTTTAACTTATTTCTGCAGTATTGGGTCTTCAAAAAGTAGGTGAGAATATCATTTAATCATGTGACATGCCATTGCCTTTGATTAGATAAGCACAGCACTTATGGTCTACTTTTTCTCATATTCAATGGTTCCATTTATGATTTTGATGATGATATTTTTCTCCTATGTTGTACAGGCCATTGTCTTTTTTTAATCATATTATCTGTAATTCTATGCTTTGCAGTTGAGATTTGAGATTTCTATGATTGCTTCAATTTTTAAAATGAAGTTGGTACAATTGGGGTAGTACCATGCTAACTGAATGATTTGAGGACAATAATGAAGAATTAAGTTTGTTGATCAGTCGAAGTAAGTGATAATTATCAAGCTTGATTTGTGAAACCCCTCAAGTAAAAGAAATTAAACTCTTATACATCGAGACGTCTTTTGGTGTAATGGTTGGAGTTTTATTACGAAACTCTGCAGTTAAGCGTACTCATCCTGGAGCAATTCTGGGATGGGTGAACTACTGGAAAGTTACAGCAATATGGCAAAACCGTAAGGCTCTTAGGCCAAAGCTGACAATATCTCGAAAGTTAATAGTTTGTACTGTTACATGATTCTTGATTGTTCAACTGCAATTTTACTTGAGCATGATTACCATGTTTGATTCTTGATATATATATAATTCTTGATGAGAAGAGGCGAGATGATACTGACATGAAAGCATATTTATTCTAGGGGTGTAATTGAGTCAAAGTGAGTTAGTTTAGAGTTAATTCGACAAAGACTTGTGAGTTGAGTTCGATGAACTAAAAAGTCTAAGTTTTAGTTTATGCTGACTTGACTAGTCAACTCGTGCGATAGCTCATTTAAAAAATCTAGTATAAAATACACTCAAGCTATTCAAATATTTAATAGGTTTGTTATAAATTTAATTAAAAATATTTAAAAATTATATTTCTTTTCTTTATTTTAAGTGAATTCTTATCATTTTTCATTATATTTTTATTCTTTTTATTATGTTTTTATAATAATTGCTTGAATTAGAATTATTTTCTTTATTTTATAGTAAATGTGCTGATTCGTGAGCTGACTTAAATTGTAGAATTAAGTTTAAACATGAACTTAAACTCAATCACTTAATCAAGCTCAAGTCGAAGGTGACTCAAATTCGGCTTGACTCAGAGTAGTTCACACCCCTAATTTATTCAATTGAGATTACGAAAATAAAAAAAAAAATTTTTTTTGACACTTATTTAGGCAGATCTTTGATGTAAACATTAAGATACATTTGAGATTTCCCGTTCAACTGTCTATAAATATAATTATATAATTATAATGATAAAAAATTAATTATTATAAAGAATTACTTTTGTTAAAAATTAAATATCAATTTTCATATGACTATCACACTCAAATAAATCTGATTATTAAAAACTCAGTTACATCACAAATAAAAGAAAAAAATTGTTGCTGAACAAAATATGATAATTCTCTGAAATAAAAAAAAAAATAAAAAAAACTTCCCCAGACGAACTTTAAATCTCTAATACAATAACTGCAAGAAAGATGAACAGAAAATAATAATTAGTCACTATACTGATATTGAATTAAAATTCCTAATGTGAAAAAAAAATCCAAAACTTACAGTCTGAGTCAGTTTTATCCCATTTAAATCTTCTTCCTTCCTTCTCTTCACTCTTCTCCTTGCCATCTACCTCCTCACTCAGTTTATTTTCCAAGTATTTCTTCACTGCCACTGCTGCAGAACTCTGTGGAAATATTTTCTTGTAGACTATAATTCTCAGTAGCTGCAAAGAAATGCAAAAAAACCAGAGAAAAAACATCAATTATTCAAATAGAAAATAATCTATCATCTTTTCCAATCAATCCAGCTACCTTCTCCATGCTGGAAACAATGATGGGATCTCTTAAGCTTGTCGCAGGAGCAAATCCACTCTTACAAACAAATATTTTCTTCAGAAGAAAACAGATAGATTTCTGCTTGATTGTGCTGCGGTTTTGTGCCAACAAGTCTCGAGCTTTCCTTAGAATGATCATGCTATTAGGCGAGAGATCGCCATTATCTCCTCCTTCCTCTATTTCTTCAAGCTGGTGAAGATTTGATGGGCAGTTTAAGAGCTTAATTAGAGGAAGATTGGCCTTCTCCTTGCTTGTTTCTGAGCCATTATTGCAGGATTTCGATTTGCTTTTAAGAAGTTTGGTAAGTTCTTTCTGTAGTTTCATCACTTCATCAATTGTGAAGTCTGATATGTCATTTGTTGAATGCGAGCTTTGTGTGGGATGAGAATGGATTTGTTCTTCCTCTCTCAGAAAAGAGCTTCTTAACGTACCTATCGCAAGCAATCCGTGTGACCAGTCAATGTATTCATCATTGTGAGCCTCTGGTTCTGGAGGATCTGTAAATAAATTAAAATAGGAAAATTTTCCTTTAGCTCACTAAAAAGGATAGACTACGTAAAATAAGGGAAAAGTGAATCTTATGTCTTGTTTGGGATGGCTTTCTTACTGTTTCTTAAAATAACTTTTTAATATAAACATTAAAATTTTTGTACTAAAAAGTTATTTAAGAAGCAGTCAGAAAATCGTCCCAAACAAAACCTTAGAGGCAAAGTTTGGACCTAATTACATTGGTGACCCACCATTTTACAAAAATAGTAATGGATGATAGACTCTATTAGAAAATAGTGAAAGTATATAAATAAACTCAGTGTAAATAGTTGTGGTAAGTGAGTTAGTTGACAACTAAGCGGTTGAATTTTAGATTGAGAGCGAATATCTTTGATAACATTGTTATTGATAGGTCCCAAGTTCTTGATGAGAAAAGTGGAGGGTTGTGTTAGCTAGTTAATAGCCGGCGTAAAACTTGTCGAATAATCATGACATGAATTCTTTAAATAGAAAAAAGATTCATATAGCCGACCCCACGTATTGAGGCAAAGGCTTGATGTTGTTGTTATTAAAAAAGTGAATATCTTTGATGAATTCTATTCGCAAGCACATTTAATCATCAAGTAATTATGTTCTACAAGTGAATACTTTTATGAGTTGCCGACTTCGTAAGCCCCTTAGATGAGTTTTATACATTGGAACTAAGGGCCGAGTTGAATTCATGTACCTCGTGGTCAACTTGGTGAGATATAACTCTAGGCAAATATTTGTTTTGGGCAACTTAGTCTTTGTTTGGGATAGTTTTTTGCCCCTAAAAAGCTGCTTTATAAAGCAGTAAGAAAGTCGTCTCCAATGAGACCTTGAAGGTTTGGCAAGTTACAATTTGTTGGTAACTTAGGCTTTGTTTGGGATGGCTTTCTTTCTGCTTCTTAAAGCAACTTTCTAATATAAAAATTTAATTTATGTACTAGAAAGCTGCTTTGTGAAGCAGTAAGAAAGTGGTCCCAAACGAAACCTTATGCCTTGTTTGGGATGGCTTTCTTCCTGCTTCTTAAAACAACTTTTTAGTATAAAAATTAAATTTTTTGGGCTAAAATGTTGTTTTAAAAAGCAACAAGAAAGCCGCCCTAAATGAAGGCTTAAACTGATTCAAAATCAATGACTTGTTGAACTCGATTCAGTATCTTACGAAGATTTGTTCAATCTCATTTTAATACATCTAAGTATAAAAAACCACATTATTAAAAAAAATTAACAAGGAAAATTGATCTACAATAAAGATAATTACTGTTCAAGAATCTAGGCCCACCCTCTATTATTATTGCCTTAATTGATTATCACAAATAATTGCGTTATAAAACTCCCAACTTGTATGCTTCAAAGCATAGCTATTCAAAACACGTTTGTGACTGTACTTTAGAAGCTTTCAGAAGCTTAAAGAGCTCCTTTATTATATCTCCTTGCTTTTCCCGATATTGTAATCTTCAAGAACTTAGTGCAGTTTTTTAATCACTTTTTGAATTTGTGTAAAATGTTTTCAGAATATTTTTATTTTCATGCAACTTTCATATAGTTCTAACATAAAACTCTAATAATTATGTCATAAATTATCTAACAGTTATATAAATAATAAAAACTTTGTTCTGAAATTCCAGTAGAAATTATTTGACCACTCTTATTTTAAGTCTTAGGCTTCGTTACGAAGCTTTTTAGTATCAAAAATTTCAGTTACAAAAATTTTTGTACTAAAAAAATGATTTAAGAAACAGTAAGAAAGCTATCCCAAGTGAAGTCTTAGGCCTCGTTTGGGGGTGGCTTTCTTAATGTTTCTTAAAACAACTTTCTAGCTTTAAGAAGCAGTAAGAAAATCGTCCCAAACGAGTCTAGAAAGTTGTTTTAAGAAGCAGTAAGAAAGCTACCCCAAACGAAACCTTAATTTTGCATTAATATTTAATACTCAAAATTCTTTAAACTAATTTGACAAGACAAATACAGATAATTTGTTTCAACAAAATAAGAAAAATCTGTCAGATTTTTCTTTTTTTTATCCAAAAAAGGAAAGCATCAATGTTCAAATCAAAATCATCAGCCACCAAACACAAAAAAAAAAGAAAAAAAATGCAGAATTGATGTTCTTAATCAAATCCTGCAGATTCCCTTCGCACTAATTATCTCTCCCCACAAACACAAAATGGTGTTAAGAAAGGAAAATGAAGAAAAAAAAAATGCTGCAACTGAATTGTCATGAAAAATATGAAAGAAAACATTAGACTAAATGAAATCTCTCATGAATCTTTCCATGAAATTCAGTTAGGAAAAACACTTACAGAGAGAAGAGAAGTCGCCCTCTTCGAATCTCTTCTTCTCAAGCTTTCCATTAAGCCTTTTTTGAACCCAATTCAAGATCTGCAAACCCAACACAGAGAAACAGAGCTAAGTAGAAGATCAATTTCTAGTTGTTCTACTTCTCAAAGCATATAGTAACATAGAAATTCAGCTATAATCCAAAATTTATCACACGTGAACTGCACTATCCAAACTCTTACTCTCATTTTCCAATTGTCAGAGAGAGGAAGAGAGAGAGACAAAGAGAGGAAGAGAGAGAGAGAGAGAGAGAGAGAGAGAGAGATAAGGAGGTGTTGTGTTGTGAAGCCTAATTATTTTATTCTAAGAAGAAACCACATTACTTAGATTTAATCACGGATTATTTTAGGAATTTGATTAAGGGTCTTTTACAAAGTTTATATTATTTTTTATTGTACTATTGATGTTTAACTCATGAGCATCGATGTTGATATCATAATTCTGATATGATATGTGATATTGTGGAAGTTGGCTTAAATTTTTTCTTATTTTTATATTGGTAGTTAGAATAAAAAAGAGCTGACAATGATAGATGGCTGAGGTGAATGATCATTAAGTATTTGATTTAGGCTTCGTTTGGGGTGACTTTTTATTGCTTTTTAAAACAAATTTTTAATACAAAAATTTTAATTTTTTAACTAAAACTATGTTTTAAAAAACAATAAAAAAGTCGTCCGAAATGGAGCCTTAATCAAAGCACATTGGAGCTTTCTTTCAAGAATTTCCGGGCCCTCTCTCAATTTGTGAATATATAAGGATCATTTATGGCTTGGAAGTTTAGTTTTATATTTTGATTGATTAAGGCCTTTGGCTAGGATATCGGCGGTCCGAAGTTTTGTTGGATTGTGCTATACTTAAATAGTCTCTTAAACTAAATTTTGTTCTACAAAATGTCTATCAATTTCAATATGTTTTGTTATATCATTGTATCCATCTTTTGACAAAAAATCTATTGAAAATTCACCATAAACATATACCAAAGGAAAAAAAATCATCTCCTGTCAATTATTCTGCAATATTACTTAAAACTAGTAGAAAATACTTAAAAAATTTCAATTAGCCTAATATTTCAACATTGTCATAGAAATATTAATCAAACATTAATTACATTATCCTCAAACTGTTCTCAAACACTACAATAGTTCTAAAAGTACCAAATAGTTCTATAATAATCTTACAATTCTTAAACATTAAAAAAAATAAAATATTTACAACCACATACACTCTACTCTGAATATGTATCCTCACTCTTATCTAGTGATGCATGCTATTTTTTACTGAATTGCTCCCTGATTCCCTAAAACTCCTCTAGTATCTAACTTTACTACATTTCCATGCCAGCTTATGATTTTTGAACTTACTCTAGCTCAGCTGTCAAGGCTGCCACCTATTGGCTAACCGACCCCTCTTAACTGCCAGTTAAGAAGCTTGAAGAACCAGAGGATTGTCCTATGAATGCTTTGGCCTATGAGCCTAATTCATAAACTCTCCCATTCTACATTCCTTTTACTATCTATGACCATATGCGGTAGTCAAAATAATATGTTGATCCCACAAATGATCCCTCACCAATTGCAGTCAAACTCTCTCAAAGCTGCATATACTCTTAGAAAAGATACATCAGAAGAATCATTATATATGTGTCACTAAAAATATTTCTATTAATATTCAAAACATAGAGACTCACAAAGGCCCTCCTCACCTTCTTGCTCGCTTGTCTACCCACTGTTGATTCTCCTGATGTTGGTGGGTGCAAATGAGCAACTTAACAGTAGTGGATTCTCTATCAAATTCATGAAAACAAATGAGAAAAGGGAATGTTAATAAGATTGGTTAATGGAATTAGATTTTATAATAATATAATTATTTAATTTAATCAAATTTTGCATTATAAAAATTCATTAAAAAAAAATTAGCGTTAAAAATTATAGAAAAATAATTATAAAGTAAAACATTTTATTTAAATTTTTTTTTGTAAAATCGGTTTGCAAAACGTACACCTTATGGTTCTAAAATCTCCACTTATACTCATATGTGTCAATTTCTTAAGGATTTTTTCTAATACCAAAAATTACGGAAAAATTTAGTGCAATTAAAACATAATAATCTCTATCTTATGGCAACGACAGTTTTCAAAATTAACTAATGACTCTTTAAAAAATTATTTTCTTGGGTCAAAATATGGACTACTATACTCGCAATGCGAGCAAATGGGGGAATGGCGAACGACAATAATCTCGATCGAGGTGGAGGAATCACAATGTGAATGGAGTGTTAATGAAAATGTTGGAGATGGAGGAGCATGTTGTGGGCGTTTGTTTCCCATGAGAATATAGTGAAATAGTTGTTTTGCATGAAATAGCTGAAGAAGAGATGAAACAGTAGAAACAGGGCCTTTATCAGTGGATTTTCCGACAAAGATTTCTGGCGGAAATTCCACTACCATACTTAAAACCGGTGAAAGTTCTGTTGGAAATGACTTTAAGGAAGTCGTCATAAAATCTACTGGTATTTCCATCAGTGTTTGCGACCATTTATTTTCCTCCAAAAAATCCATCGAAAATAGCAATATTTTTCTATAATGTAAGCAACTAAAATGATCTAAATTCAACTCAAATGTAGGGTTGTCAATGTTTAACATGACACAAAAATCCGACACGAATCGTTCCCAAAAATTCCGGGCTAGGGTTGTAAAATCCCTCCGAAGCTGATTTTTTTTAGTGTTGTTAGTCCGGACGAACTGAATTTAGTACGGGACGAACTGAAGAAAATTGTGAAGAATCTGTCAATTTCGTCTGGACGATCCTATAAGGGTCGGGACGAACCGTCGGGACGAACCGAACAGAGAGCATCGTCCAGGGACGAAACAAATTGGAATTAATTTTCATGTGTACGATCCGTGTCCAGAGGAGTTCGTGCCGGGACGATCTGGGCATCGTCCTGGACGATCTTGCTTGATAAATTGAGGATTTGAGATATTTTGAGATATTTTTGGAAGAGAGAGAAAGGCAGGAGAGAGAAAAGGAAGGAAAGAGAAAGAAGAAGCTGGGTTTTGGAGCCCGCGGAGCGCTTTTTGTCCGACGACGCAGTTGGAAGATTTGTTTGTCTCGCAGTAAGGACTCCGAATCCTATTTCTGATTTCCAAAATTTTGAGTTTTGATATTTATGTGCTCAGATTTGTGTTTCCGTTGCCGAAAAACGCGCATAATTTTGTATTGACGAAAGTTTTACCGCATAACTTTTGATATTATGATATAATTTTCTTACACGATTTGAGTATTTTATGTAAAGTTTCTACCGGTTATTTTGAGTTTTGTGCTATATTTATCGAATATAAAATTAACAGGATGTTGGAAATTATTGCTTCAGTATAAGTAAAGCTTTGAAACGTTGTTTTATTCGATTTATGGTAATTTGGTAATTTTCGGGAACAGTGCATGTTGAAACGACGTCTGTCTACTATACGATATTTTAAGAGGTTTTTCTGCATGATTGCAATACATTATTGATTGCAATAAGGTAAATTGTATTTATTGATTGCAATACCTTATTGATATGCATACGAATGTGAATGTATGATTGAATTATTGTTATTGTTACTGAAAAATAAGTGAAGACTGGTTGAACCGTTGGTTGGAGATTGACTTTACCTGTACAGGATGGTGGGCCGACGGGCTTTCCTTTAAAAAGGGTTTGGCGATATCCTCTATTGATCATTGATATAACGATTGGGATGTCACAAGGGTAAACCCAGACCCGAAACTGGTCGAGTTCGGGTTCAATAAAATGATAAATCGACCCGTTTCAAAAATTCGGTCAAATTTGGGTTGACCTAGAAATCCAAAACTGACCCGTTTTCACTCGGAAACCTGAGATTGACCCGTTTTAAACCAAAAATTAGAGAGTGGCCTATTTTTTTTACTCGAAAACTAGCAATTTTTGGTCGCCCCTAGTCATTAGGGTCGTGTCGAGTTGACTCGGACCCAAAGGTCCAAAAAAACTGACACGTTCGCAAAAATGGGTCGGTTCGAGTTGAACCTATAATATCAAAATCTGCTCCAGGATCGTCCAGGACGATCTGGGATAGTCCTGGGATGATCAGTTGAGAATTTGCTCCAGAATTTGCCCAGATTTGCTCCAGGTGTTTTTCTGTAGGCATCGTCCAGGCCGATTGAGGCATCGGCCAGGCAGATGTGCACTGTTTAAAATATCGGCCGGAGAATAGTCCTGGGAACCGTCCAGGAAGATCAAATTTGGTATGATCGTCCTGGGAAGATCTGGCGATCGGCCGGGCCGATCTGAGTATTATAAAGCTGAAATCAGTCATTTTGAAGAGAGAAAAAAATCAGAAATTAAAATAAAAATATCTTGAGGAGAGAGAAAGTCGAGAGAAATCATGGAAAAGTGGATTTTCGGGCGACGCGGAGCTGTTTTCGTCCGAAGAGACTGTTCAGGAAATTGCTGTACGCAAGGTAAGGCACATTCCGCCTTTCTCAATTTTCAGAACCGTCGTGTTTGGCGGTATTTTCTGTCCGGATTTTGTTTCCGTTAGCGATTTTCGTTCGTATCTTTTGATTGGTTCAGTTTTTACTGCGTAACTTTTTATATATTGTTACCGTGCCGGGTGTGCACGTTTTGACTATATTTTGAATATTTTTGTCCGGGTATTTTTGATTCGACGGAGTTTTTAGTCGACTGGATTTTTCTGTGTAATTGAAAATCGTCTGTGCAGTAGAATAAATGTTCTGAAATGTTATTATCTACATTCTGTACGAATTTGGTAAATTGTAATTTTCAAGAAAAAATTTGTGTAAATTCCGTATACTACCGTTGTGCTGCCCGATTTTTGTCTGATTTCTGATTTTGTCTGGATTTCTCTGAATTGATATGCTATTTGTATATGCTATACAAAGGGAGTTATAAGGGGCCTGGATCCTATGAGATTCAGTTAGTGTCTGGGAAATCTGAAATGAGCTCAATCTGAATTTTGTTCTGTTCTGGATCAGAGGAAATCTGTTTAATTGCTATAAGCACTATATATGTATTCTGGTGCGATAAGCACATCTGTTCTGGTGCCGTGAGCACAAAGGGAGACATAAGGGGCCTGGATCCTATGAGATTCAGTCAGTGTCAGGGAATTTAGCTATAATTATATATCTGATATCTGATATCTGTTTGTTCTGATCTGTTCCGTTCTGATCTGTTTCTTATTTGATATAGTTCCGATCTGATTTTGATTTGA
The DNA here is from genome assembly GCA_019514585.1 of Dendrobium officinale. Classification (NCBI taxonomy): domain Eukaryota; kingdom Viridiplantae; phylum Streptophyta; class Magnoliopsida; order Asparagales; family Orchidaceae; genus Dendrobium; species Dendrobium officinale. The sequence goes on from JACXSL010001578.1 coordinate 616,034, forward strand.
TATGTCCGTATCTGTTCTGATTTGATCTGTTTTGTTATGAACTGTCCGATTATGATTTCTGTACGAAGATTCCGATATCTGTCTGATTCTGTTTTGGTTTCTGATTTGGATTTGGGTCTGATGTGTTTGGTTTTGAATTCTGGAAGTTTTGATTGGAGGTTTGTTGCTTTGCTGAGCTGTTGAGCTCACTCTCGTTTTCTGGTGGTTTTCAGGTTCTGGGAAAGGGAAGGAAGTCCAGGACTAGAGTTCAGAGTCCGATCTGTGATAGATACTTTTGTACTTTTGATTTTTGTACGGTCATGGTTTTTCTTCTGTATTTCTTCGGTTAGCCATGTACCGTATTTGTAGATGATTGTTTTGAGGAAAAGAAAGAAAAATATAGATGATTTGTTCCGCTGCATTTGATGATTCATAGTAGCTCTGGTCTGTTCTGTGCGTTGGTTTTTGAGTTGAAATAATTTGAAAGATTTAGCTCAGTAAGCAAATTCCAAAGCCAGATCCTGGTCAGTCAGTTTGTTCGTTTCCGTGCCGCGACCTGGTGCGAGCGGGATCCGTCCCGGATCGGGTCGGGTCGTGACAGAACCGAATAGTGCCGGGTCAGTTTCAGATTTGACCCGAACCCGACCTGTAACCCAAAATTGACACCCTACTCAAATGAGTGCCATCCTAATACAAATCCTCATTCAAATAGAAGTAAGAATCCATTGCATCGTACCTTCCCCTCATATCATAATTAATTAATAAAACAGTCCAAACATTAAATAAGATCACATCAATCATTCTTTAATAATATACTGTGCGGGAATACGGGATTTAATAAATATAAAATATTTTCATTCAAATAAAATATTTTCTCATTCATAAAATATATCCGGACAAATTAGTTGGAGTAGAAGAAGGATTATCTCCTAAAAAGTTCAAAGCAATCAAGTTTCCAATAACAAAGCTGTCACCGATGAAGGTCGTAGAAGGCTGTGGAAACAGATGGGACAGCCACATAAAATGTTTAGTTTTTTTTTTTATTAATTTAAACAAAAAAAGTTCTATTTTAGTGCTTTTATAATAATACCAATTAAGGATTTTACAAAAAAAATATTTAAGAAATAATAAAAAAGTCATCTCGAACGAAAAAGTTTTTAGAATTCACAGTCCAGTACGTACAATTTTATTGTATTTAGAAATCGTTATATTTGACCAATTTTTAAATACAATATCAATTGTCACTGTCATCGCCCACTTGACATCTCTGTAGGCTGTTGTGACCATTGTCATTACCAACACTTATCGTTGGGTTGTACACTGTATTTATTTTACTTCAAATCAAATAAAAATAATAATAATTGCCTATATTTATTTTATTTTATTCACACTTGATATTGTGAAAAGAATAAGTTGATGTGCCCAAATTGATTTGAATGTTTCTATCTCTATCTAATAACAACTTGATAACTATAGCATACTATCTTAGCAACTTAAAAAAAATAGCACAATTTTAGCAAAATATATTATAAAAAATTAATTATAAGCATATATTTAAGTCATTTTTAGTTAAAAAAAAATCATAACATAATCTATATAAATGACAATTGATACTTGATGTTATTTTTGAAATTGATGTGTTCTAATTGACTTTAATGTTTTAGGTTTTATTTGGGGCGGCTTTCTTAATGTTTCTTAAAATATATTTCTAGTAAAAAATTAAATTTTTTGTATTAAAAAACTGTTTTGAGAAGTGATAATAAAGCCGTCCCAAACAAAACCTTAATAATGAAAAAAACTATTGATCAGTTTATTAATATAAATATGGCACTAATTTGTTTTTTTTTTTAAATCACTTAAATAAGCATTGAAAAAAAAGGATCCCAAATGAAACCTCAATAACCTGCTTTATATTTCAAATCACTATCTTTATGAAAATATATCTAAAATATAGAGAAATATAGCTAATTATATATATATATATATATATATATATATATTGCACGTGAATAAAATTTTAAAAATAAATATGAATAGTATAAAATATTAAATTATATTTATTTAATTATATAAATTAAGAAATTTATTAATAAATATAATTGTAATATTGATCATCTTAATAAAAAGATTAAAATTTTATACATATTAATTATTTTTTATAATTTGGTTGTAAAAAAAGTTATTTGTTATAGAATTAATAGTGTGATAACATCAATCAAATGACATTTAAAATAATACTTCAAATTTCATTACAAATATTATTTTAGTCTCATGTGAATATACTAAGTTCAAAACACAATATATAAACCAAAAGAATATTTCTAATTACTTAAAAAAACAATATCTCACATCAATAAACTTAAGAAAAAATTTACTCTTTGCAAAATTATCAAAAGAAGCCTTAAATGTGAAATATAACTATACTCCTAAGATACATATTATAAATCAACATTGATTAATTCAACATATGTGCTCAATTACATTGCTCATTGATAATTTACATGAGTGATTAGAATAGTAACACAAAGCAAACTTATAAGCTTCAAGCATTGAAGATTTCTTCCAAGAGCAAGATGGGTACAAAAAACTTAACATTATTCTAGCTGCTGAAGAAGCTCCTATTCTTCGTAAATTTTAAAAAGATTCTTAACAGATACTTCGGCTTCGTTTGATATGGCTTTTTTAATGATTCTTAAAACAATTTTTTTAATAAAAAAAAATTAATTTTTGTACTACAAAGATGTTTTAAGAAGCAGGAAGAAAACCGTCCCAAACGAAGCCTTAGTTGACCTATGTAGTCCTGATATAGAATAATCTTACACGTTTGGCTTCACATTGAGCATGTTGCAGGCTTCACATTAAGGTTCTTGCCAACCTTCTTTCCCATAGTAGCATCACACTAAAACAAAATATTATTATTTAGCATAATAATTGTAATCAAGCCTAAACATATACTGCACTAAAAAACAAAGCTTTTAGGAATTTCATATATGGCTTAAGAAAAAAAAAAAATATATATATATATATATATATATATATATATATATATATATATATATATATATATATATATATATATGGCTTAAGAAAGTCACTATTGTTAGAAGTATGAATATATTGCTGGCTTATTCTGAATCTATGGCTTCTAAAGTTATTGTAGAATGACATCAAATCATATGTTGCACAAAAATATAAAGCTTAATTTCTATTATTTAAGAATTAGATAAAAAATAACAAAGCTGTAGTTTGATGGCTTTACTAAATTGTCATTAAAAATGATACAACCATAATACAAGCAATAAGAGATTCATGCATGCATCCAATCATATCTAATCTCACTTTTTTGGCGCCTTTTTCACTCCTCCGCTCCTGGCTTAGGGTTTTCGGCCCTCTGTTCTGTTGGGTTCTCTCGGCGGCAGTTGCCGCCTTTTCGTGGCTGGCCTCAGGGAAGTCCTGCTCCCTTTGCCTTTACTTGTTTCTTTTTTGTTTTTTGTGTTTTGTTTCGTTTGGTTTTTGGCCCTCGCCGAGTTTTTTGCCGGACGGCTGGGAAACGCTTGGCCGATCCTGGCTTTTTGGATGGATCGTTCAAAACTCGTTCCTTTCTAGATGCTCTTTCCGGCAGTTCTTCAAATGCAAGTTTTCCTGACCTTAAAACTTCCTCTTTTCGTGGTCTACCTTCTTCGTGGATATCAGAGGAGGAGATTACTGCTCTGGCTGCTCCCTTTCAATTTTCGTTAGTTGATTTTTTCCCTTCTAGGCGGCCTTCTCTCGATGATATTCGAAGGTTCTTCTTCAACCTTATGCTTATTGGTGATGTTTCGGTCACTCTGCTGGATATGTCGCATGTTTTGATTAAGTTGATTAACGATCTTGATTACAGTAGAATTTTCTGCCATAGATCATATCTTATTAACAATTGCTATATGAAATTGACTAAATGGTCTCCTTTGTTTGACGTTGGTGTTGAGTCTCCGATAATCCCCATTTGGATCTCTTTCTCAAATCTTCACCCTCAGCTCTTTTCCCCCTATATCCTTCACATCCTGGGATCGGTTTTTGGTAAGCCGTTGAAGGTTGACAATGCTACGTCTGTTGGTTGTCTCCCTTCTATGGCTCGGGTGTTGGTTGAGCTGGACATTACAAAAACTTATCCTGATAAAGTGTGGTTAATTAGGTCCCGAGAAATTTGGTTACATACAACAAGTGGGATCGGTTTTTGGCTGGCTTGGATTTAGTTTTGGGGATGCTTGGATTGTTTGGACTACGATGAGGCGCATTTCTGCACTAACCCAGTGTCATCTTGGTTGCTGCCTTGCTGGCAACCTTTGCGCTTCAATTCTAATTAGTAGTTATCTTATGATTGTGGGATGATGCAGTTTAGTGTGGTGCTACTTTGGGAGATTTGCTGATTCCAATGGATGGCCCCTTCCTTGGTGGCTGGGTATAGAGCTGTCAACATTTGACCCGACCTGAAAACCCGACCCGAACCCGAACCTAAAATTTCGGGTTTGGGTCAACCCGAACCGGGTCGGGTTCGGGTTGACCAGGCGGGTTGCCGGGTTGACCCGCCAACCCGTTTTAACCTAACCACGCGGACATGCCCCGAACCCGCTGCTGCCTCGTCCGCTCCGACCCCGCGCGCGACACCGCGCCCGACCCCTCGTGACCTTGCGCTCAACCCCGCGCGACCTCGCTGGCTCACCGCTCGCTGCTGCCTCGTCCGCTCCTACCCCGCGCCCGACCCCGTGCGACACCGCGCCGGACCCCGCGCGACCTCGCTGGGTCACTGCTGCCTCGTTCGCTCCGACCCTGCGCGCGACACCTTTCCTGGGTCTGGTCAACCCGGCAACCCGCCGGGTCGGGTCCGGGTTCGCATTTCCGACCCGTTTACCTAACCGGGTCGGGTTAGGGTCGACCCGTTTGAACCCGGGTCAGTTCCAGGTTCGACCCGAACCCGACCCGTGACCCGAAATTGACACCCCTAGTTGGGTGGGTGCAGGATTTGCTTTCCTTAGTCTGAATGGCTTCATTGTTCTTTCTTTTTTTGTGGCCTTCAATTTTTGCTCCTATTTTTTTGGAGTTCTCTTTCCAAGCATTGTACTTATTGCTTGTCTTATCTTGGGCCGTTGTAGTTTCCTTGGTTTGAATGAAATTTGGTTTTTTGTTAAAAAAAAAAATCCAATCATATCTGCAAAGCTTCCATGCTTCACTTATGCAAATCTGTAGATACAAAGCATGCCATTTACATAATATTTATTTCGAAACAATCAATAACATTATAAAATATGGCCTGAGACTAACTCATCTCCTCTCATGGTTGACCTGCTGTATCCAATATTGAAGCTCCTCAGCCACCTATAATGGAAACATGTAGCCTTTACAAGCTCCCTCCAAACTGCAGCTATTTTGTCTACTCTTGCTTCTAAATTTCTACTTACCTAATATGGGTTCCTGCTTACTGAAGAATGGCCTTATTGAATTAATATAACATAACATGGCAATTAACTAAAAAGTGCAAAAGCTGATGAATAGCTACTAATTTAATAAAATAAATGTCAAACAAGTAAATTATAGAGCTTAAATTTTTTCCCAGCTAAAAAAAAACACTACTTAGATCTAGTAGCAGGCTATTTCATTAAGAGCTTTAAATTTTTTTTTATCATATTTCTAATTGTATTAGGTTTTTCTTTATAATAAGGAGACATCGTCGCCCTATGTTTGAATCAGAGGACTCATGAATGTAATTCTCTACAGTTGAATCATAATGAAATTTGTAACCACAATAATAAGATGTAGTTATCAATTGGATTCAGATTTATGAAATTCTCATGCATTTGTGTGTTGATCTTATTTTGCGTCTTTTGTTATTCTTCACTCTTTGTGCTTTAAACAAAGCCGGTCCAGTGTAATTTAAACAAGAGAATTATAACAAAGCTTCATGAATATGATCAAATACAAATATTCACAAAATTGAATCGACAAGTTGTCAATCTGATGTAGCTTCAAGCATTAAGAGTGGTATAGGATGTCAATAATCCAATCAATTGAAGGTTGTGATGTCTGTATTTGAAAAGGTTAATTCAAAAGACACATATCCACCTACAGTATCATGCTTCTCTTAACGAAACTTTTTTTTTTTTGGTGCACCAAAGAATGTTCCTCTACACATTCTCAAGAAGACGAGCCAAAGAAAAGACGACCTAGTCTTGTTAAAAGTTTCATAAAAAATTCTCAAACAAGTGCAGAAAAGTATTTGTGATGGAGAGAAAAAAGGTTAAATTATTGGGTTCGGACACCGGACACAGCTTACCGTTTGGTACTTCACAGTAACGAGTAAAATTGAACTCGGTACTGCTCGGTACTGTGAAGTACTGAACTCATACAGAGCTCAATACCGAATACGGGGTGATGTGGCGCATTTCATTGAGCTCCGGACGTCATTCGGTGTCCGAACCCAATAATTTCCCGAACAAAAAGACACCTCAACCAGACAAAATTTTTTAACTGCTCAAAATTTTTCTTCTCAAGCATAGTAGCTACCTACTAAAGTGATAAGAATAACTAACTTAGATGTAAGCAATCAAACATAGGAGTGCAATGTTTGGTTTAAAGGAAAGTAGGGGAAAAGCAAAAGATTAATCATTTTTAAATGTGAATAATCACACATAAAAGGAAAATTTCTTATAAATTACTAATTAAAATACATTATATTTTATTTAATTTATTCATTTGCTAAAATTAGCACCTTTAAGCAATAAGTAATCACTAAGTTTGTTATAAAACGATATGCCTTATGAATCAATCTCTCCAAACTTGCATCTAATTTGCCAAAAAATCAAACAGCTAGAAAAATATGAAACTATATATGTCAATAGATATAGATATATCGAGAGAGGGAGAGAGAGAGAGAGCTACAACTTACTGGGTAAAACTCTTGACCATGGTATAGAGAACTTGTAGGAGTTCACTCAAAGAGAATGTACTAAAACGAGGTCATTCTATTGCAATCACTAAAAATTTAAGGGTTTATAATTAAATATAGTTTATAAGATAAGGTATAAGAATTTCTTTGAGTAATATATATTAAAATTTTTCAAACCTTGTATCGATGATAATAGTCGCCAGATTAAACATTTTGTTTTAAATAAAGAAAACAATGCTTTTTTAAAACAAAATCATAAAAACATATTTGTCTTAACATTTGCTAACATTTTGAATGTCTAATCATATGAATATTGTCTATTAAGGATTTACACCTTAGTTTAATTATTAGCTGGTTTGCTTGAGCCTTTGTTATCATCCAAATATACACCTTCAATATGGGAATATAATTAAAAAATAATGCTTCACAGTGAAGAAAATCAAACCATTCATGTACTGAAAAAATAAAAAATCATTAGAATAATGGGAGAACTAAGGCATCCACTTCATGCCAATGTCTAGCTTAACAAATAAATAAAATTTAAAATTTTCATTTATTAAATTTATTTCGTAAAATATGATAATTTAATCAACTATTATATTGAAGACATGTATCGGGTAATAGAAGAGAAAAGCAGGTGTATAAAAGTATGTATTCATTTTTCATAATCGATATACAGAGGTGCTAGTACAGTATATATAATAGTAGAGGGTATTTAGATATGGTTTAGCGGTCCAGATGTGAAGGCTGAATGGTTCATATTGATTTGTGACAGATTGGTAGCTTTATGCTGCTCCACGTTTTTATTAGCTGCTCCACTTAGGTTGTACACTGTTCTTTGTAGTAACATGCCCCCTCAAGCTGTAGCATCGGATGATGAAATCAGTTTGTTGGCAAGATATAAAATCTGGGAATGGATACTTGTTTAGTGAATAAGTCTGTAAGTTGATCTTTAGTTGAAATGTAGTGGACCATAATAGTTTTGGCTTTGATGCAGTCACTTATGAAGTGGCAGTCAACTTCAATGTGTCTGGTGCGTGCATAAAAGACTGGGTTGTTGGTAAGGGCAATGACAGATGTTTTATCGTAGAATAATAGAGTTGGAGAGGGAGGTATACAATCGAAATCATGGAGTAGATGCCTCAGCCATATGAATTCTTAGGCAGCTAAGGCGAGCTCTAAATATTCAACTTCGGTAGAGGATTGCACTACGGTGTTTTGCTTCTTCACACTCCAGGAGATTATTGAGTTTCCTAGGAAGTTGCGGTAGCCGGTGGTTGATTTTTGATTATGGGTGTCACCTGCCCAGTTAAAATTATCATAGGAACGAAGGGAGAGAGAGGTCTTGAACAAGGGAAGATCGATGTGGACTGTTGTCTTCACTACAAGAAAATCACACATTTCCGACGGTTTTCGAATTTACCGGCGGAAAAAATTCCGCCGGTAAAACCTACGTAGGAAAATAAATTCCGACGGCTTTTTCCGGCAGAAAATAATCATGGCGGCTTTCCGATGGAATTAAACTGCCGGTAAAATTTTAAAAAATAATAATAATAAAAACTTCCGCGCCTGCGATAGCCCGCCCACGCGCCCCCGCTCCCGCCACCCCGCGCCCCGCTCCCACCACCCTGTGCTCCCGCTCCTGCCACCCCGCGCAAGGGAGCCTACTAGCCAGCCCGCCCGCCCGGAACCCGTGCGCGACAGCTAGCTAGCGCCCGCTCCCGCGCCTATGTGTGCGCGAACCCACCAGCCATGTGCGCCCAGAACCCGCCAGGCCATGTGTGCCCGAAACCCGCTCTCCCGCGCCCGTGTGCGCCCGCTCCCGCGCCTGCCAGGTGATTCGAACCCGAGTCGATTGGGAAAAATCTCAAATAACCAACCGAATTGCTAGACATGCAAATATGTTTTTAATGTCAAATTTTTATATTTAAACTATATATTTACTCAAAATTAAGTAGTATTTAATTATACTAATAAAAAATGATACTAATTAATTTAATTATAAAAATAAAAAATGATAATTAATATAAAATAAAAAATTAATATTTACTAATTAATTTTAAAATGAAAATTAAATAAATAGTTAATATAATTTTTAATCATTTTTGTTAAATCATTTAAATAGTTAAAATTTTAATCATTTTAATTAAATTTTTAAAATTCCACTAGAAAATTGAAAAAGCCGCCAGAATTTTCATCGAAAATTTTGACTCATAGTTTTAGGTCGGAAAATCGCCAGAAAATTTATCGCCGGAAATGAGTAATTTTCCTGTAGTTTCTGATGTAGTGGAGGAGCCGTTTGAGAGATTAGAAATTGATGTTGAGTGAATTTTGCATATATTGGCACAATTTGCTCACTGCATATGAGATGTCGGGGCGGGTTAGCATCAGATATTGGAAAGAGCCTACCAGAGAAGGCAGGGGAGTCCAAGTGGTGCTGGAGCTGCTTGACAAGTGTGGGGGTGGAGATAGATTTTGAATTATGCATTCCTGCCTTTGAGAGAATAGATTGTGCGTACCAGCTTTGATTTAGATGGAGACTGTCTGTGGTGGGACTACCTGAATGCCAAGAAATTGAGAGATAGGACCCATGTTAAGCATGCTAAGCTTACGGTGTAGACTTTCTCAAAGATGCGTAATGGCTGTGGGATTGTTGTCGGTGAGTAGGATAACGTCCACATAGATTAGGAAGTACATGGAGATGCCATCTTTGTTGTAAAGGAGAAGGGAAGGATCTGATGCACTGAACGCAAAGCCCAATGTTTGGAGGTAATCGGAGAGAGTGGCAAACCACTGTCGTGGTGCCAGTTTGAGGCCGTAGAGGGCCTTCTTTAGCTTGTAGACATGGAGTGAGTCGTATCTTGGAAGCCTGGTGGCTGCAACATGTAGACGGTATCATATAGTTCACCGTGTAAGAATACATTAGAGACATCCAATTGATGAAGAGCAACTACAAGGACTCTAACAATAGGAATCTTGGTGACGGGATTGAATGTTTCAGTGTAGTCGAGATCAAATTCTTAGTTGAAAGTTCAAAGAGGTTGTGTGACCTCAAAGAATCAGCTCGATGCTAACAAAAAAGGAGATGAATTGGTAATTTAGAAATTTCTTTAACATAAAGAAAATCTTTTTATAACTTAATGTGAAAGAGAATTAATTTCACAATAAAAAAAAAATTTAGAGTTTGTCAACCACATAGTAAATCACAAAAAAATAAAATTCGGAAAATAATAAGAACAAACACACTAGAATTTATAGTGGTTCAGTCCAACCTGACCTACGTCCACTTCCTGGAAACCTCCGTTCCCGTTATTGCACTAAAGCTTTAGTGACTCTCCATTAGCCCCTACTGCAAGGCGGAGAAGCTTTTACAAAATCTTTTCCACCAACTCGGTGCGGCAGAGGACCTTACTCTTTTTCACTCTCCTGGTGAAGGCAAAGAACCTGAAATCTTTTTTCTCCCTCCTGGAGATGGTAGAGAACCATGAATCTTTTTTATCCCTCTTGGAGATGGCAGATAATCACGAATCATTTCACAGGCAGAGAACTTTGAATCATTTTTACCTTCCCCACTGCGGTAGAGTAGCCGGATCCTTTGACACCAAAGAGATCTTCTTCTTCCCAAAACCTATTGTAGAGGATATACATATATGGTTCAGCAATCTAGATGCTAATGTTGAATGGTTCAAATAGATTTGCAACAAATTGGCAGCTTTATACTGCTCCACCTTTCTGTTAGTTGCTCCACTTAGGTTGTACACTATTCTTTGTATTAACATATATCACACCCATCTCAAATAAAATTTTAAGGATGAACAACACATCCTAACAAAATGCCTATCCTACATCATACTGGTGCCTTCTTAGATATTCATCACGTCTATGAGAACAATGACTCCTATGGCGACTTCTGGTATGCCTTCGATGAGATTTCCCAAACAACGATCGTCTCAATTCCATGTCATAAGCAAGACCATGCATTTAAGACAAAAATGAGACAAGGCAAACTTACACAAAAGATAATTTCATCCATATACACGTTATTAATGTTCTTTAAATGCATGAAATTGCAGTAGCAACCCTATTACAAGTGTTGTGTTCATATTGCATACAAGTAGCCTCATGGAAATTAGTAACAGGAAAGAAAAGATGTAGACCAAGTTGCATAATTATGTGAAATTGGATAAGCATAGATACAGATTATAGGCAATATGTCTCTTGAGAAAAGAAAACCTGAAAAGGAAAATAAGTGAACTGCATTCCATCTTTTAGGAGCATGCTCTTCCTCTCTAAACTGACTATACTCTCTAAACTGGCTGTACACATTACCCATTTGTCATTGCTTCAACTGTCAGATATTCAACCATATAAACAACACATACCTAAGAAAAGAACCATCCGATATCATGATTTAATTAGGATTCATTGCAGGAACTTACCAAGCCAGTTGCATCTGAAGTCATATTCACCAGCATAAACCAACAGCTTGATACCTTGGTCAGAGAAAATATTACCTCTTCTTATTTCTTCATCAAAACAGAGCAGGAATTAATGCTGCTTGGTAGCAGTATTTAAGCAAGAATTAACTTAAATCCTACCGAATAGTTAAAATTGCAAAATCTTCTTCACGAACCGACCGTCGAGCTCCCGTCGTGACTCCTAATCTGAGCCAAGGCTTCAAGGCAACCGGCGACCTCCCGTCGTGACTCCTGATTTGGACGGGACAACGCCGTAGAAGAAGGCGAAGAAGTTTCTATAGCGACTCTTTCAAAACTTTTCTTCACGAAGAAGCCACCGGCGACCGCCCGAAACACAATAAATTCGAGAGCTTCCTCGCGAGTGCTGTAGAAACTAGAGAAGAGAAGGATTAGGGGAGTTTCATAAGGAAGCGGGGGAATGCGAACTGTTTCCGCCGGATTATTTTTTTATTTTTATTTTTACTTTTATTTTTCTGCCACTTCTCTGAGGACGCTTGGCTGTCCGGAAATTGGGGCTGATTTATCGGGCCACCCACATCATTGTACTCATAGCCCGTGCTTTGGAGCTTCTACTGAAGGGGGACGGCCCCCTAATCTCGTGAGCCATATTTCTATGATGCCTATCTGGAATACTGAGTTGAGTTGCATGTGGTACAATTCTGAGAAAGCCTCTAACAAAATGTTTCAGAAAGAATTTTTTAAAAGTTACCCAGTTGTGAGTTGGCACCGTTTTGTCTGGCATAAGCATTCTACTATTCGTTTCTCTGCTTTTGGTTGGTTGGCTGTAAAAAATGGGTTAAAAACTGCTAATCATTTACTAAAACGTGGCGTCAATGTTAACCCGAATTGTTCCTTCTACTTGGATTTTAGAGATTCTCACACTCACCTCTTCTTTGAGTGTGAATTCTCTTTTGGGATTTTGAATTCTCTGATCTCTCAATCCCAAACTCTGCTACTTCGACCTAACCTTTTTCAGGTTTATGATTTCATTGAAGATATTGCTGATAATACTGAGAATCTGAACTTCTATTCCCTTCTTATCAACATTGCCATCTATTACATATGGCGAGCTCGTAATGACATAATTTTTGGCAATATCATTGAATTCCAAACCACTGTGGTCAGAAAAATAAAAAAGGCGGTGTTAGCAAAAGCTGGAGAAATGGAAGAACATACACAATCTTTTACACCTTTTAGATTAAATAGGACTTTTTGGTGGTTTGTTTTTCAGGATGGTGGCTCATTGAGACTGATATGGTTGCTTTATTTGGCTTGTTTTGGTTGGCAGGAGCTGGATCTGTTCGACGATTATGCATCCTATTTTGCTCTATGGCTGATCGCCTGGATGGCCTTTTTGGCAACCAGGTTGACTGGGTTTTGCTATTTCAGACAATTTTGCAGGACAATGATGATTGCTGTAGCACTGCCCCTTGGAGGGTCTTACTGGCAACTAGAGGCTTCTTTCAGACCATGCCGATGTTCCTGTCCCTATCGATTAATGCTATAACTTATACCTGAGTCCTGAGCAATTTTGTATACCACAATTTTTTTTTTGTTTTCTCGTGTGGTATAGTTTTTCTTTTTTCAATTGCAATTGTTTTCTTTTCTCACCAATCCTGTTTTCTTTTGGGCTGGTCTTAGTTTATTACCTGTAATTTGCTTATTTTAATAGATGGGCTTAGGCCCCAAAATTTTCCAAAAAAAAGGGGCGACGGCTGCTCGAGAAAATCGAACTCGGAATGAGAGTTCCCAACCAAACACACCCACCAACCGAGCAAAATATCAATGGGTTTTTTGCCAAATTAGGATTTATATTTTTTTTTAAGGACACGTTTATGACTTAAATTTATTGTGAGAAAAATTATTATTTTTTGGACAGTTAGGGGATTCAAGCTCAAGTGAGATGGGAGGAATTTATTCTATCTACCACTCAGTTGACCTAGTGGCATGATTAATCCTCGGCTTACCTAGAAGAGACACCCACCATAGAAACCTCATAAATTGCACTTGATTAGACCCCACTAGGGGTGTAAGTGAGCCATGCCGGCTCGCGAGCTGGCTCGAGCTTGACTCGTTTATGAGCTCGTAAATTGAGCTTATTGAGCTCACGAGTCGAGCTCGAGCTCATTTCGTAAACGAGCTCGAGTTCGAGCTTGATGAGGCTCGGCTCGTGAGCTCGCGAACCGACTCGAATAAATTTTAAAATTTTTAAAATTAAGTAATTATTATTTTTATTATATTTAAATCTTACAAAATAACCGCGTTCAGTTTTTTTTTTTTTAATATGCATAGACTAGTTCCCAAAATAAAGGCATTAAATATTTTAATCTATTCCCAAGAACAGTTCCCAACACTAGGCGGGCTCAAGTTGTACCCCTGCCATTCGACTTTCTTCTAAACAGTTCGCATAGAACAGTTTCCCAACACTGGACCGGCTTTATCTATAGGAAGAAGCAAGAGATCTCTAGTTTATCTATTGGAAAAAGCAAGCAACTAACGGCTAAGATATGTGCGGATGAGCGCCCCGAGGTTTTGCTGGCTGGCTTGTCAGAAATCGGGCGAGAAATGAAGAAACCGGGTGGGCCGGATATCAAATTTGAGCAGCTCGACGAGCTCGTATATGTAACCCGAGTCGAGTTCGAGCTCGACTCGAGCTTGGTGTTTGACTCGTGAGTCAAGCTCGAACACCTTCTCACTTGAGCTCGACTCAACTCGTTTGCACCCCCTAGTCCCCACCTAAGAAGGGGCAAATTATTGCATCCGGTCACCGGATGCGGAGATAGGTCCGGATATTAATAAAATATTATATTTTAAATTAAGCGAGTTAAAATGTGCAGGTAAAGCGCAGGTCAAAGAGCAGTCAAAAGCGCATGTAAATCACAGTCAAAGCACAACTAAAACGCAAGTGAAAAGAGCAGTCAAAAGCGCAAGTTAAGTGGCAAATTTTTATTGGATGTCCAAACCTATTTTCCGCGTCTGGTGACCGGATGAAATAATTTGCCCCTAAGAAGATTGTCGCTTGAGAGGGATCGAACACAGATTGGGAGGTTTCAAACTGTACTCGCCAACCCAAACTAAACAAGAGTGTGTCATTTATATATTGTAAGTATAGATATAGTCTAAAATACGTTTTTTTTTTTAATTTTACTTATTTGGCGCATAATATTATTATATAACGGCACGTGGCACATTCGGCTCGGTGGTAGATGACTAGAAGGGCAAATTATTGGGTCAGGTGACCGGAGCCAAAAGATAAGTTCGGACAGCCAATAAAAATTTGCCGCGTCACCTTGCGCTTTAGTTGCGCTTTTTGACTTGCGCTTTAGTTGCGCTTTGGTTGCGCTTTAGTTGCGCTTTTTTGACTTGCGCTTTAGTTGCGCTTTGGTTGCGCTTTGGTTGCGCTTTAGTTGCGCTTTGGTTGCGCTTTAGTTGCGCTTTAGTTACGCTTTAGTTGCGCTAATTTTAAAATAATATTTTATTATTATCCGAACCTATCTCTACGTTCGGTCACCTGACCCAATAATTTGCCGACTAGAAGAGGCAATACGGTCGGAAAAAAAATATGTGCCACTGTGAAATTCGGCTGTGTAGAAATTTCCCGGAAATGTACACGGCTGGAATGCTTAAACGGTGCCTTCTACTTCTCGGCGAAGCCAACTGGTGTGGCGTCCAATCTTCCCTCTACACAAAGGGCCAAAACCTCACCGACCGGCGCTGCCAATTCTCGAAGAAGATTGAGGTAAATATTGCAAGAAGCTGAACCCTTCGAAGGAATCGGCACTTGTTTACGTTCTTCTATGCAAAGGACTAGTTTGATCTGCGGATGCTAGGCAAGCTGTGCGGCGGGATTCTTTCTCAGGTATGTTAAGATCATCCAGCGTTTTTTATTGACTTCGATTTGATTCTTTTAGCTTTTCGATCCCTTAGGGTTTGTGCTGTAGGATTTAGCTTATTTGTGTTCCTTATGACTTTTGTTTTTATTGAATTTATTTCATGGATCTTCTTAGCTTTTTGTCTATTGTTGTTTTGCGGAACATATTCTGGCAGGGAAATTAATGCATCCTGATCTGAAAATTTGTGATTTGTTATTGATTTTTCTGATCTCTGAGGGAAATTCAGTTCTTTTTGCTGAGTGCAGGAAATTTAGGTGCTTCATTAGTTGGATTCATCATCTGAAGCTGGAAAACAATGGCTACGGCAACAATGGCCACTGCTGCAGGTGCGGCCGCTTTTACTTTACTACACGCTGAGTAAAAAATTACAGACAGAAAAGTCTCGGGATCATAAAGAGGGCGAAGACAGTGATGATGGATCTAGGAATGCTCCTGATGTGAATAGGATTTCTCGGAGGCCGGTGCAAGCACCAGCTACATGGATGGAAACAATATCGACCTTGTCAGAGACTTTGAGATTTACATACTCGGAGACTCTGGGGAAATGGCCGATTGGGGATTTAGCTTTTGGTATCAATTTTCTTCTCAAGAGGCAGGTACGCTCTTGCATTATGTTAGAACTTTAATCAGCTTATGTTTAAGCTGTCATAGAACGTTTAAGATGAAAAAGTGCCTATTCCAAGCTTCAAGCTGACAGATGTTGTGGCTTTCTATTTTGATTAGGAAAATTTTAAAGAGTCTGGC
The DNA here is from genome assembly GCA_019514585.1 of Dendrobium officinale. Lineage (NCBI taxonomy): Eukaryota > Viridiplantae > Streptophyta > Magnoliopsida > Asparagales > Orchidaceae > Dendrobium > Dendrobium officinale. Next base: position 632,050 of record JACXSL010001578.1, read on the forward strand.
ACAGACATACCTTAGTTCAAGCGGTTGTCTTGATAAAAAGTATTTTCGCATGTCATATTTTGATACTTTTAGGTGCGTGAAATGAGAATCCCGCAGAGATTTGTAGGCCAACTGTTCTGATACCTTAGATCAACTGTTTTGAAGTTTCTTAATGGCTTCATATTCTGATTTGCTAAAATAAAAGGAGATGGTACTATAAAGAAGATAAGTTAATATATTCTGGAAGAGCAGTGTAAGCTTGCCAATGAAATAAGAGTAGAGTAACCCATTAGGATATTTTGTGTTTATTATGGGAGTATTAAAACGTTTTATGATGTTAGTTGTAGTAATATCCTTATTCCTTTTAATACGGTAATGATCTGGAATTTTTTATTCAAAATTTTTAACTCTTTATGTGCATGTTGTGTTTGCATTCTAACTTAGTTGTGAACGCTAAGGATTATTAATTTCTCCAAAGGAAAAGCTCTTTATCTTACCGTTTTCATGACACAATAGTTGTAGGAGTTTCATGTTTTTGAGATTAATTATCCTTCATCATAGTTTATGAGATGTTGGTGCAATACGTTGTTACTACTTTTTGTCTTTTCCAGCAACTGATTTTTTGGTTTTACATTCTGAGTAAATGTACTTGAGGAATCCTATCCAGTGGAGTATCTTGCCTGTTCTTGGTCACCCTCCCAAACTAATTTGCCCACAACCTAGTATTCCTTAAATCTACTTTCTTTTTGTTTAAAACTTATATTAAAATATGTGAATTGTAAAATCAAAGAAAATGTTTAGAAAATAAGGAGCTCAGGATTACTAAAATAAAAATTGAGTATATGCTACACATTTAGTTTTTGTGAAATTGACAATTATGAGTCAATATTTTTAGAAAGTTAAATGGTGCTTGGATGTGATAGTTTTTATTTATTTTAGATTTCTTGTGTTGAAGAAAAAGAAAGGAGTTATTGAGTTAAAACTTGGTGGTTAAATGGAGTACCTTTGAGTACTACTTGTCATAAGCAGACATCATGTTGATTTCAGGGTAAAAATATATAAGAGATATCATGTTAGATATATCACTTCTCTTTGTTGTAAAGATGTCATAGATAGCTAGGTTGTATGTTTAAAACTAGAATGTTAAGATGGATGTGTGGCAATTTTAGGAAGGACATATGAGAGGCTTTGTAAGGGTAGGTACCTCTTGAAGGTAAAGTAGTGAAAAAAACTTGGGTGATTTGAGCATTTTACAAAGGTGGGTAGAAGATGCATCAACAACAACAACAATAACAACAACATTAAGCCTTTGTTCCACTACGTGGGGTCGGCTACATGAATCCTTTTTCACCATTGTGTCCGGTTAAAAGTCAAATTCTCATTTAAATCTAATAAAGAAAGATCATTTCTAATATTTTCTAACCAAGTCTTTTTAGGTCTACATTTATCTTTCTTAACATAAGTCAAATCTAATACCTCAAATTTGCTAACCGGGTCATCGGAAGGCCTTCGTTTAATGAGACCAAACCATCTAAGGCGACTCTCTCTAATCTTATCTTCCACTGGAGCAACTCCAACCTTTTCATGTATATGCTCATTTCATATCCTATCTCTAAGGGTCAAGGCATCAAGCCACTCATCCACCTAAGCATTCTCATCTCTGCAACACTTAACTTAGTATTATGTTTCTCTTTTAATGGCCAACATTCGGCACCATAAAGCATTGCAGGTCTCACCACCATCTTATAGAATTTTCCCTTAAGTTTGAAGGGGACTTTTCTATCGCATAATAAGCCCGATGCATTCCTCCACTTCAACCATCCAACTTGAATTCTACTGATAAGATCCCCATCAATTTCACTATATCTCTGAACAATAGATCCAAGATATCTAAAACGTGTACTCTTATGGGCTCCGAAAATTCCAATTTTATTGTGTGATTCCGGCCTCTCTGCGCCATCCGTCTATTTTTATTTTGAGTGTTTGTTTGATGAAGACAACAAAGAGTTTTAACTAGATTAGGTTCCGGGGGAATTTTCAGAAGGCAGATTGGGTTTTAGATAAGACACTACCCAGAGATTTCGCCCTCATTTGGTGGGGGGAATGAAGACGAGCCCGATCAAGATCCCATGGTTCCGTCGTCCCGGGCTGTCATTATCCCTGGTCTACTTAGTCAGAGGAGGTAGTCGACCCAACCTGACAGAAGGTACCTTGTCGGCAGCCATGGGTTACTTCGTCAAAGAATATCTTGTAGACCTGGGTTGATGTTTTTCTAAGGGGATATATATGAACCCACCTTAGCTGACAGAGGGTTTTATGCCTATCGAATATACCCTATGATTCATAACTCAAGGGTTTGACGCCGTTAGGGAACATACGGGCTTTGGCCGTGATCGTAATATAATGATGCCATTTTGCGGCAAAACCACCCGATCAGAGGGCATGTGCCACGTCCCTATTGGCAAGAGACTATTTGAGGATGAATCGTAGTGATACACCCGACACACATTTGCTCTTTGTGAGCTGAGGTTAATTTCAAATTTATCACCCCCGATAAACGATTGCGGGAGGCGGATGATTTTTTATTTTTGAGTTTTTAGATGATTGATTTTATTTCAAAAATTTGAGCTTTTATTTGATTTGAGATTTGACCCCTCCGGTTGAGATTTCCAGTCAACATGGCCATCATCGGGGTGATTTTAAAATCACTTGTATTTTCGTAGGATTTTGGGAGACATTTTGTTATTCAAGTCGTGTCGACTCCGGTCCTTTCAAGGAGGAGGATGAAACTTGAATATTAGACCCGCGCAGCATTCTCGAATCGTTGGATTTGGAACTTATATGTGACGATTGGAGCGCATGCGGGTTGTAGTATTTGACCCTGCACAGCATTCTCGACTATTTATGTTTGTAACTTTAATAGTTCTGTCGGAGCACATGTAGGATTATTTAGTTTAAGGGATCATATTTAATACATAAGGGACATTTTAAAATATATTTAAATATGATCCATTTGCGAGAGTGATTTTATTTAGGAAATGCCCAAAATTTCATTTAAGGGTCTACGAACGCCTTCTGTCCGCTAGCACACATGTTGTGGATCCGGTGGCGTTATTCTAATTTAGGCTTCATTTGTAACACATAGAAAAAATATCTCTTTTTCGTTATTATCCCACTTAACATACCTTACAGGGAATGCTTGTTCAATAGGCATTAGAAGATCGTGCTAGTATTTATAGGAGAATTATATTGTTTGCTACAAATTCTCCTATTCTTTCCCGTAGGAGATCTTGTCTTTGCTTGTAGGCAAGTTGTTTTGGGCACTACGAATTCCCTATTCTTACTCATAGGTGAATTGTAGTATGCTTGAGTATCATGTTCATAACACATTTATTTTATAATCATTAGGAGACTATCGAACAGATGTTAAGGGTGTCTTGTGGTCCATAGATGATTATTTATGTGATTTTGGGTGATATTGCTATCTATCACTAGAGTTATAAAATCCTTTTCTTTCTATTATTGCAACATAAGTTATTTGTATTGGATGATTATATAGCTATAGTTTGACAATTTGATTCAATAGCAATCTTCACATTTCTTTCATCTTGTATGGACCTACTTATCAAGTTCGAATATAACCTCACTTTGACATCGAACTTTCTAAGATAGCATTGGAAAGATTTAGGAAAATATGAAATGGAATAAATGTACTAGCGCTTAAATATTTACTACTTTAAAATGCTAGTTATGCGCACCCATTAACCTTGAAATCAACATAAGTATCTTAATGTTGATTAACATATATAGTTCTTGAAATAAAATGTCCATTATCACTCATTAATATGAAGTTAAAATGTTCATAAGCTTTGTCAAGTTGCTTGTGCAATTTATATCAGTTATGATTTAATAATGGCTTAAATAATTTTGTCATTTCTTTGAGTGCAAGACCTTAACGAAAAGTTCAATTTGAATGTATCAAACATCAAATCAATTTCAAATCAAATTAAAATTAAATTATTTTGAGTTTAGGTCTAATACTATTTGATCAAAATTTATTTAAAATTGATTTTAAATTTGAATTTCGTTCAAATCAATTTCCAATTTTCTGTCCAAGTCCTTTGTTGTTCACTGAAAATTTCGGCAGCCTCCCGGCGTCTCCTCCCCACCGAGGGAGAAATCGGGACGGCACTGCCGTAGTTCTTCCCACCCGGATCAAAGATCGACGGCGCGAGGTTTTCAATTTTAAACCATCCCACCATGATCAAAGATCGACTGCGCAGGGTCTTCAATTTTAAACCATCCCGGTCAGACCTAAGATACGACGGCCGAGGTCTTCGACACCTGTTGAAAATTATCTCATTTCTCTCCATCTCACTTTCTTTCTTTCTTCTCTTTTTTTTTTTAATTATATTATAAATATAATATTATATTATTATATATAACAATAATAATAATAAAATTATTATTATCATACATACATAATATTATATAATATTATATAATGCATCATTATATACATTATATATTATAATATATATAATATACATTATAAGATATATAATATATATTTATATATATTAATATATAGAGAGAGGGGGAGAAGGATCGGGTGAGAGCAAAGTCCCGATCAAGCTAGGGCAGAGATCTGAGTCACGCACGGCGGCGGGTTCGGTGGCTGGTCGGCGACGGAGGCGGCAGGCGGCGGCGGCCTAGGGTCGACTCAGACGGAAGGATGGGATTAGAAGTTTTGGAGGCCGGCGGGCTCGGCGGCTGGTCGCAAGCTTGGATCGTTGGATGGAGTTGGCCGGAACAGAAGAAGGAAGCACAAATGGGAGAGAGGTAAGTCGCTCAATTCCTTGCTTGCGATTCCTTTTGGTTTCCAGAGTTTCTATATGCGTGTGAGTGCGTGAGTCTTAACCGAATGAGGGAGTGTTTTATGTCGTGAGTATGTCGGTGGTTGAATCGTCGTGTCCGATCATAGGTAAGTCGGTGAATGAGCGGTTGAGTCGTGGGTTTTGTCGGTGGAATAAACGGTTACAGTCAACAACTCTTATTAATGATTTGATTGCCCAAAGTCACAATCCCATCACTAGGTCTATTGATACTAAAAAATTACACTCCATATATTCAGTTTTTTAGATCTACTCAAGAGAAAACCTTTAGACTCTAAAGTTGACCTCCATAATTCGAGTTTAACTTCAACTCCCTCTCTAGTCTTATCAACAAGAAGAATATCATCAGCAAAAAGCATACAACAAGGTACATCCTCTTGCAAATGTTTAGTGAAAACATCCATGACTAATGCAAAAAGATATGGATGGACTTAAGGCTGATCCTTGATGTAATCCAACCGAAATAGGAAAATACTTGGTCAAACCACCTTTTGTTTGAACACAAGTAATAGCTTCTGCATACATATCTTTAATGATTTGAATATAAGCATTATTAACTCCTTTCTAGTAGAAGATGCATCAATTAGATAAAATTATTTTGGAATGAATAGAAACGAAAGAGGTATTTGAATGGTAAGGAGGGGTAGGAAATGTATAAAACAAGTGTATGGATAAAGATGACCCTATATAATTGGGATAAGGCTAATAATGAAGAAGATTTTTAGCAATATGTTTTTTATTTTATCATAACCCTCCCATTATATTTCAACTTCTGAATTGCTCTGTTTCTTATATAATAAGCTAGGAACTGATGGCAAAAGTATGTAGTCTTTATGTTTGTTTGATTCTGGGATGCAAAGTATGAAGCCTTATCTTATGCCTTTTGTGCTTGCATCTAGCTTATACACAGTGAGGGAGAGGATCTTTTTACTACAAATGGTTCACTCATGTTAGTGGAATACCCATGATAAGGCATGAGTTATTGGCATCATTTCATATGTTTGCTAAAGCTTCTCTTGCCACCTCTTCTTCCTTTCTTTGCAGGGAAATTTAGATGTTTCTAGTATATATGCTGGAGATAATTGTGTACAACTTAAAGGACCGAAAATCACTGCTGAGCTAACGTATCTCTTAAATTTGTTGACTCTTTGTTGGCATTTTTCAAAAAAGCCATTCCCATTGTTTCTGGAGATGACGGGTTACTCTTACAAAGATGTTCTACTCCAGGAACCAAAAGCAGGGGTGAGTTCTATACAGTAGTTATTTGAACTGCGGAGTTTGTCTTTAATCCTGCTAACTTTTAGATTTTCTGTCACGATAGACAATTTCTTTAGCTTCTTGAAGAGTGTAATATTAAACCTTATTCAAATGCTTGTTTTGTTTAATATGCTTGCAGATTTTGAAGCCAGCTTTTACAATTTTGATTGACAGACATACTGAGAGCATCCTTCTACTCATTCGTGGGACTCATAGTATAAGGGATACTTTGACAGCGGCAACTGGGGCTATTGTGCCTTTTCATCATACACTTGTACATAAAGGTGGTGTTAGTGATGTAGTTCTTGGCTATGCACACTGTGGAATGGTTGCGGCTGCACGGGTGGATTGCGAAGATAGCAAAGCCATGTCTGACAAAAGCATTACTCGATTTTCCTGATTACCAGCTAAAGGTAATGAATGATTTCCATATTTGCTACTCAAGATCCTTTCACTACAAACTTATAACTTTCTTGAGACCAGATATCACGAGATGATAAAAAAGAAGACTTCTTGCTTTCCTTCTGGTTTCTTCTGTATATGGCTTTAGATTTTCCTTGTACTTTTTCTTCTTTAATCTTCTATATCATGTCTCAAACAATGCCTCCACCAAGCTAACTTGTTTTTACAGTTCACTCGTGCTGTGTGGTGTTTATCCTTGTTTTTGCTGATTGAAACTGTTTAATTAAGTCGAGTCATATTTATTTTCTCATTTTAATTAAGATTGAACTTTTTTTAATTTAGTCTCTTTGTGTTTCCTTACCTCTGAAGTAGTAATTTTGATTAGGTTGTCGGGCACTCTCTTGGTGGAGGTACTGCAGCACTCTTGACATATATTTTACGTGAGCAGCAGGAGTTTGCAGCTGCTTCCTGCGTTTCATTTGCTCCAGGTTTGCATTCATCCGGCATTATCTATGAAAAGGCACATGCAGGGACTTGCACTCATTTCATGCACATTTGTTCATATGCCTCCTTATATGTGTGCAAGTGTGAATGCATATATTTATGTATATATACATAGATTTATTGCTATAGGCCTGAAGTAATAGTTAGGTCACCTCTTCATTATGACGGTGGAGGGCATCTCTTGTGTGTTACAAAAAATAGCCTATTTGGAAAACAATAATACAGATATGTACCTTAATTAGTGGAAGCCTCATGCACTGGATACATTTTTTTTATGTGTAGCCGACCCCACGTAGTGGGATAAAGGCTTGATGTTGTTGTTGTTGTTGTTGTTGTTGTTGTTGTTGTTGTTGTTGGAGGCGTGCTACAATCCTGCAGATGTGAAAGCAGACTTTCCTAATCTATCATATGTCATTCTTCTCAATCTTTTGAGGGAGTGCATCTTGATTGCTTCTTGTTTATTTTGTAATGCTATCATCATTTGCTCTCACCGTGTTTAATTCACCTAGCCTCCCATTTCTTTTCATCATCATCATCTTTAGGATATACCAATTGCTTTGGTCAATTTATGAATTCTTATTTTCATTGGCTCCATTTCCTATGAGCATTACCTTCTGGAAAACCTGCGATCTATTAGAGCAAGATGTAGAATCTCCTTTATTGCTGCTGTCTTATTCTTTTGCATCAAGAACTAGTAACTTTCCTCTGCCCTTGCCTCCTTGCATAGTGTCTATTTACCTTATCTAACTTTTTTCTTTCTCTTTATACCAATTGAGAAAGACATCACATCTTCTCCTTCTCTGGCAACAGTCAGCCTACTCTCTCTCTCTCTCTCCCACCTTATAAAATGACAGTTCCTCAAGCAATGGCTCCAATAACCATTATATACCTATCTAAGGTAGGCATCTTATCATTTACCTTTGTTTGATTGCAGGGCAAATTTTAATTGATTAGGGAAAGAAATGAGCCTTATATAGAACTTGGATTTTAATTAGTTCTTAGCAACTAATCTCTAACCTCATGTAAAATCTTTTATGCATGTATTCATTTTTTTGTCTCAGGCGAACTAGCCTTGACAGGACATTATGGCTTTGCATTGATGATTCTACCTATTTGCACTAATATTACCATGTATACCATTAGTACCAGTAGTAAATTTTCAATGGAAAGCTCTGTCCTTCATTTATGAGTTTACACTTTTAAGTTTGTTGATGTAATATTGCATGCTTATATTGTGGGTATGAGCAGTTGAAGATGACTTGACAGATGACAATTGGAACTATCTTGCATACCATATCATTCATGTAATCCTTGGTGATTGCAAACTCAAGTGACACATAAGATCAAGTTCTTTTTATGGCCTGTTATGAATACAATCTAAAGGGTAGGGATTAAGATGGGGTATGTTGTCTAAACCTAATTTATGCGCTAGATTTGTAGAAATAAGGTTCTTTTGGCTATTGGCGTCGATGGCGGTTTTGATCATCTCAGGTTTGACCTGTATCCTCAGGGAGAATAACTCCTCTAATGTATCCTTTAATGGAGGGTAATATTGTGACTACATCTTCCAACATTGTTGTGGGCTCCGAAAAATTCCATTTTGGGGTGTGTGATCCCAAGGGAATTTTCAGAAGGCAGATTGGGTTTTAGATAAGACACTACCCAGAGATTTCACCCTCATTTGGTGAGGACTTTTTGATCTGAGTTCTGGTTTCCTATAGGCGCAAGCCCCTATAGTTAATTACCCCTCCTGATAACAAGGGAGAACTTTCGATTAAGGCTAGTCGTTCAAGCGTTCACATAGGTTATGGATCTATTGTATAATAGCAATAATTTAGGGTTTAAGTTTTAGATTTGAATTTTAAAGTTTGGAATTTGAAGTTTATCACCATAAACTTAAAAACTGGTGGTTGGGGGGCAATGAAGACGAGCCCGATCAAGATCCCATGGTTCCGTCGTCCCGGGCTGTCATGATCCCTGGTCTACTTAGTCAGAGGAGGTAGTCGACCCAACCTGACAGAAGGCACCTTGTCGGCAGCCATGGGTTGCTTCGTCCAAGAATACCTTGTAGACCTGGGTTGATGTTTGTCTAAGGGGATAGATCTGAATCTACCTTAACTGACAGAGGGCTTTATGCCTATCAAATATACCCTATGATCCATCGCTCAAGGGTTTGACGCCTTTAGGGAACATACGGGCTTTGGCCGTGATCGTAATATAATGGTGCCATTTTGCGGCAAACCACCCGATCAGAGGGCACGTGCCACGTCCCTGTTGGCAAGAGACTATTTGAGGATGAATCAAATTGATACACCCGACATGCATTCGCTCTTTGTGAGCTGAGATTAATTTCAAATTTATCACCCCCGACAAACGATTGCGGGTGGTGGATGATTTTTTTAGTTTCAAGTTTTTAGTAGATAGATTTTATTTCAAGAATTTGTGCTTTTGTTAGATTTCAAATTTGACCCCTCCGGTTGAGATTTCCGATCAACACGGCCATCATCAGGGTGAAGTTGAGGTCGCTTGTATTTTTGTAGAATTATGGGAGATATTTTATAATTCAAGTCGTGTCGACTCCAGTCCTTTAGAGGAGGAGGATGAAACTTGAATATTTAACCCGCGCAGCATTCTCGAATCGTTGGATTTGACATTTATATTTGACGACCGGAGCACATGCAAGTTATAGCATTTGACCCTGCGCAACATTCTCGACTATTTGTGTTTGTAACTTTAATAGTTCTGTCGGAGCACATGTGGGTTAATATAATTTAAGGGATCATATTTAATGCATGAGGGGCATTTCAAAATATTTAAACATAATCCATTTGTGAGAATGATTTTATTTAAGAAATGCTCAAAATTTCATTTAAGGGCCTACGAACGCCTTCTGTCCGCTTGCACACATGTTGCGGATCCGGTGGCATTGGAGCTTTCTAGATTTCAATTATTGCATTTAGTTTGTTTAAACTCCTCTAAATGTCACTTAGCACAACTCGTAGAGGATGTAGCATTTGACCCTGCTCAATCCCCACAACTCGTAGAGAATTATCTTACTCGCTAGAAGCTCTCACATTCTCTCTCATAGATAGTCTAATTTGTTTGATACAAGCTTCTTATCTTTGTTTGTAGGCTAGTTATTGTAGGCAATACGAATTCTCTATTCCTACTTACAAGTGAGTTGTAGTATGAGATTTTCAAATAACTTTTATAAGGGAATTTAGAGAAGTCTTTTATTGCAAGATATCAAATGACAGTTAAATGTCAAATGCTTCTTTTATTATATGTATTTCCTGAAATTAGAACATGTAGGATTTATCAAAGTTTCATCACTCATCACTCGAGAGTATATCTCCCTTCAATAATTTAGTTTCAAACATATTGCAATGTGATATCATTTTCTCAATTAATTATTCAAGAACTTTTAAACCAATGTTAATTTAAAATTTTGAATATTTGATAAGATAATCAAATATCAATATAGTCTATTTGAACCTCAATAGAAATCAGTATCATTTATGATTGGATAGTGGCTCAAATATATTAGTTGTTTTCATTGAGTGCAAGACCTTAACGAAAGGTTCAATTTGAATGTATCACATATCAAGTCAATTTCAAATCGAATTAGATCTGAGTTCATTCTGAATTTAGGTCTAAAATTATTTGATCAAATTTTATTTAAAATTGATTTTAAATTTTAATTATATTCAAATCAATTTTAGATTTTTGTAGTCCAAGTCCTTTAATGTTCACTGAAATTTTCGGCAGCCTCCCGGCGTCTCCTCCCCACCGAGGGAGAAATCGGGGCGGCATTTGCCGAAATTCTTCCCGCCCGGATCAAAGATCGACGGCACGAGGTCTTCAATTTTAAACCATCCCACCAGGATCAAAGATCGACTGCGTAGGGTCTTCAATTTTAAACCATCCCACCAGGATCAAAGATCGACTGCGTGAGGTCTTCAATTTTGGAACCATCCCGATCGGACCTAAGGTACGACGGCCGGGGTCTTCGACACCTGTTTGAAAATTATTTCTCCACTCCTCTCTTTTTTAATAATATATTATAGTAAAATATATATTTATTATAATATAAATATTATATAATATAATATATATTATTATTATTATATACAAATAATAATAATACATATCATAATATAATATATATATATTATAATCTAATATACTTAGTATTATATAATATATTATATATATATAATAGAATAAAGAGAGGGAGAGAAGCCCATTATCGGGCTAGGGCAGAGAACCCGATCGGGCAAGGAGGCGGAGCGGGAGTCACGCACGCACGGGTCTTGGCGAAGGCGGGTTCGGCGTCGGCAGGCGGAGGCGAGTTCGTCGTCGGCAGGCGGCGGCGTGAGGACGGGATCGACGGGAGTTAGGCTCGGGTGAGTCGGCCAGCGGTGGAGACAGACGAGAGCACAGGTATGAACTTCGGTTTCTCCTTCTCTTTCTCTCTGTGCGTGTGAGTGTGCGTAACCGTCCGGATGGGAGAGGGATTGTTGTTTTATTTCGTGAGTGAGGCGGTGGGTAAGTCGGTGGGCGAATCGTCGTGTCCGATCGGGTATGTCGGTGGATTTTGGTCGGTGATTTTGCCGTTACAGTCAACAAATGCCCCCCAACAAATATGATATGCGCTCTATAGCAGATCATGTTTGTTGTAAACTGGTTGACCCTACAGATCTCTAAAATTTGATTTTAGATGTCACATAGAGGGTCTTTTAGATATCCCTGATTTATCTTTTTTGATTTGTCAGGGGGATTAACATTTCTTCTACTCTAGCTTTGTGCTTTTATGAGCTTGATGAAGAATCTATATTGACGACCTAAATTCTTTAGAATCATATTAGGTCAGTGGCAAATAGTCATCTGTCCAAAGCTTTTTGCATGACGGACATTGATGATGACAATATTCCTTTAGTTCAGCCTATAGCTTTATAAGAACTGCGGGATAACTTCTTCGGTTCTAAGCTTTGTGCTTTGACGGACATGTTGAAGAAAAAAAAGCTCCTTCGATCTTAGCTTTGTGCTTGACAGATTTATCGAAGGATAATGCTTCTAAATTTGAAAGGAGTTTTTATTGTGGCTTGGTGCCTTTGACTTGACTGAGACTTTTTTGAATTTTGCCTCAATCCATTTGTTAGTTGAGAAAATCTTCTGAATCTGAACTGCTTTAATTTGTTAAATTTGACAAATATTAAACTTGATAGTATTTGTCATCGGGCTAACAAAACAGGCGCTTTCCTACTACGGCCTCTTATAACGGCTTGTTGAGTAGGTAAAGCTATCAGTGGCTCAGCCACATATAGGCTTGTTGAGACTGATACTATATCTGTTTGAGCACTGGACTTGTACTATGACAATTCATACTTGTCGAATTTGATTTGTTGAAGTTGCAGATCAAAATTTCTTCTCAATCTGAACTTCGAGATTTTGGCAAAATTTCTGCGATGATTGTATATTTGCTTGCTTGAAGGTACCAATTTCTGCCCCATATTTATGCTATGATAGCTTCATGAATAATTTTAAATATTTATTTGGAGTTCGATGATAACCCAAATAAATATTTAAAATGCCCCCTGCCTTGAAGAGAAATTTCATCCGTCATCAGATTTTCTTGGCATTTTTAAATTTAAAAATGCCTCATGTCTTGTGGGAGAATTTCTAAGACATCTTAGAAACATTTTTTTTTAGGAGAGAATAATCTTCAGCTTGTTTTTCTTAAGAATGATACTTCTTTAAGTATCTCCCATTAATCGGGGGCATAGGTCGTCGACCTTCTAAATCGATGAGTTGATAGGCTCCTCCATGGTACACCTTTTCGATAACAAAAGGGCCTTCCCAATTTGGTTCGAATTTACCACCAATCCTTCGGTGTGGGATAATGGGTCTTCTCAGCACTAGGACCAATTCTCCTTCTTGAAATGCTCGAGGGCGTACCATACGGTCAAAAGATTTCACCATCCTTGCTCGATAAATCTCTAAATTTTGTTGAGCCTGGAGTCGGACTTCATCCAACGCATCAAGCTCTTCCATTCGTAGGCGAGCATTTTGTTCTTCTGTGAGATCATACTGAATAGCTACCCGAAGTGATGGCAACTCAACTTCGAGTGGCAACACAGCTTCAGCTCCAAACACCAGTGCATAAGGAGTTGCTTTTGTTGGTGTTTTGTAAGTAGTACGATATGCCCATAATGCTTCTGCCAACTTAGTATGCCATTCTCTTTTATTTTTAGAAAGAATTTTCTTGAGCAGCTTTACGAGCGTTTTGTTGAAGGCTTCTGCTAATCCATTTGCCCTTGGATTATAGATTGATGAATATCGCCAATCAATTTTATATCGTTCAGTGAACTTATAAATTTTGGTACTTTTGAAAGCTGGACCATTGTCTGAGATGATGCGACGGGGTACACCAAATCTATAGACAACGTTATGAGTAAAGAAGTTTATCACATGGTGAGCAGTGACTTCTTTGAATGGAACTGCTTCAGCCCATTTAGAAAAATAGTCTGTTGCCGCTAATATAAAGCGATGCCCAGCAGATGATGGTGGATCAATGGGCCCAATTACATCTGTCCCCCAACATTCGAATGGCCAGGATGCTATAGTGGGATGCAAAGGATTTGGAGGTTGATGTATAATATTGCCATGAATTTGACATTCGTGGCATATATCTGCATGATTTGTGCAGTCCTTTACCATTGATGGCCAGTAATAACCCATCCTTTTAACTTTAATGGCCATTTTAGGACCTGATTGATGTGCACCGCATAGTCCTTCATGAACTTCAGAAATAACTTTATCAGCTTCATCCCTCCCTAAACATCGCAGCCATATTTGTTCAAATGACCTTCGATATAACGTATTGTTGACAAACGCATATCGTAATGCTCTCTTCTTAATCTGTGTAGCTAAAGATTTATCTGCGGGAAGTTTATTTTCTCTGAAGTAGTCGATGAAAGGCTGCCTCCAGTCATTTTGTTCTTCAACTTCTAGGCATTCAAGCCAAGATTCAGAGGCTCTACCAAATTTTCTTCCTGTAAACATCTGAGGTTTATCTTGTTGATTTTCAGGAATAATTTGTTGGGGAGATTGAGGAACAACCGAAGTTGTGTCCTGCTGACTTGGATTTGTTGACCCCTTTTCCTGCGGGGAGCATAGAATTGCTGGCTCTAGTACTCGACGTGTGTTGACACTGATTAATACCGGCTCGTCATTCATGCTCGCCATTTCTTTAGCAAGTTTTGCTAAAGAATCTGCTTTACTGTTATAAGCTCGAGATACTTGGATTAATGTAACATTTGTAATTTGCTTCATAAGCTCGAGGACTCGCCTATGATAATGAATCAATCCGATTCTGCCAATTTTATAAATACCCATTACTTGATTTATAATGAGTTGAGAATCACCAAAAACTTTGAGATTTTGAATTTCCATTGAAATAGCGATCTCAAGACCCGCTATTAAAGCTTCGTATTCTGCTTCATTATTGGTTCTAGGTTCAGTTAAATCAAATGAAAATCGCATTATTCCTCCATTCGGTGCTATGAAAATAAGACCGATACCAGCTTGAGCTTTGGGGAGGTTTGGAGGTTGGGCAGGTTTAATTGATGATGCACCATCAAAATACATTTCCCATATTTGTGATTTCTCTTCTTCTAGAACAACCAGAATTTGTTCATCGGGCAGATCATCATTGAGTGGAGAGTCTGCAGGAACGGCATGTGTGGCCAGAAAATCTGCTAATACTTGCCCTTTCACTGCTTTTTGGGGGACATACGTGATATCAAACTGTAAGAGTATTACTGCCCACCTAGCTAGGCGACCTGTCAACGCTGGTCTTGTCATCAAGAATTTCAGCGGATCGATCTTTGATATCAGTGTAATTTTATGGGACAACATATAATGACGGAGCTTTTGGACTGCAAAAATCAACGCCAGACAGTGTTTCTCAATTGAAGAGTAGCGTATTTCTGCTCCTATCAATCTTCGACTGATATAGTAGAGTGTATTTTCTTTGCCTTCTTCATTGTGCTGGGCTAGCAATGCTCCAAGGGACTCTTCCAATGCTGCGGTGTAGAGGATAAGAGGCTTCCCTGGAATTGGTGCTGCAAGTATGGGTGGGCTCAGAAGATATCTTTTGATACTGTCAAAAGCTTCTTGGCATTCATCATCCCATTTAAAACGAACGTCTTTCTTCATCAGCTTTGCAAATGGTTGACATCTGCCTGATAGATTTGAAATAAACCGTCGTATAAATGCAAGTTGTCCTTGTAAAGAACGAAGTTGACGGAGACTTTTCGGAGGCGGCATTTCTATGATTGCCTTGACTTTGTTAGGATCCACTTCAATTCCTCGGTGCCGTACAACGTACCCAAGAAATTTTCCTGAAGAAACTTCGAAAGCACATTTGAGTGGATTCATTTTGAGATTGAATTTTCTGATTCTTTCAAATACAATTCTCAAATCTTGGAGGTGATCTTTTCGATCTATACTTTTCACAACAAGATCATCCACATAACATTCAACTTTCTGGTGGATAAGCTCATCAAATATATGCGTCATAGCTCTTTGGTATGTAGCTCCAGCATTCTTCAAACCAAAGGGCATGACTGTGTAGCAGAATATGCCAATAGGAGTCCTGAAAGATGTATGCTTTTCATCTTCAGGTGCCATTTTGATTTGGTTATATCCCGACGACCCATCCATAAATGAGAATATATCATAATTGGATGTATTGTCAACTAACAGTTCTGATATTGGAAGTGGGAAATTGTCTTTTGGACATGCCTTGTTAAGATCTCGAAAATCGATGCATATGCGAATTTGTCCATTTTTCTTTTTCACTGGGACGATGTTGGCTATCCAATCAGCATATTTTTCTTCTCGAATAAAACCTGCTTCGATGAGCTTCTTGGTTTCTGCAATCACTTGTTCTTCGATCTCCAATCTCATTCGCCTTGGAGCTTGCTTAACAGGTACTGCACCTGGTTTGATTGCTAAACTATATCAGGGGATAAGCCTGACATTTCATCGTATGTCCAAGCAAAGCAATCCCTAAATTCACTGAGTAATGCTTTCATCTTTTCAACTTTATTCTTGGAGAGAAGAGCACTAATAAAGGTTGGGCGAGGATCCTCATCAGTTCCCAAATTTATTTCTGTCAGTTCATCCATGGTAGCGGCCTGTCCTCCATCTTTAAGTTCTTCTGGTGCAGGTTTAGCTTCCACATATTTCTCTTCATTTATATCCATGTTTTCAGTAACAGGATATTTATTATTTATCGCATAACATACATTTTGCTCAGCATGTTCTGCTGCCACAAATCCCAAGCCTTTTGTATCACGATTACCCATTTTAGATAATTCGTGACACCACATTCTTTGAAAGAAAAGTGCTCGTCGTCGAGTGACCATATTATGAACTCCAGCTTTTCGTATCATTTGCTGAATTCTTTTGGGACAATATCTAGGCATCTCTGTAGGAATTATCTCTTCATCTTCATCGAAATTTCCAAGCTCATTGATATTATCTTCTTGATACTCTCCAAATTTATAGAATAAGCTTCCCGGTCCACTACTTCCACGTAGGGGAGGTACATAAAATGTTTTAAGCTCTTCAAAACTATGAATCTCACGGGATACGATTTCTCTAAAATGTTGTGGAGGGATCAGTGTAACCACAAAAGTATTCTCCCTTAGCTTTTCTTTAATCAAAGGCTTGTGGATTTCAGAGATATCATCATCTTCCTCCGTGTCGCTTCCCAGGTGGAGTACAATTTTATTTGATCTAGGTAATGTGTTAGCTCTTTTCGGAAAATTTGGTGACTTTCTTCTCATCTCCTTTTCTTCAACTACTTTGGGTTGTTTTGTACTTCTTGAGCTTGATGCTTTACTTGCAGAAGATTTCATCGGCTTTACTTTATTTGGAATGAAGTATTTTGCATCATCATAAATTTTCACTTCGTGGACTGCGAAGGGTTGTATGTCTCCAGAAATTCGGAACTCTTCCCCATCCTTCAGATATTTCATACATTGATGCATAGTTGATGGAACTAGACCATTCTCATGGAGCTAAGGTCTACCCAAGAGTGCTTTGAATGAAGTGTCTGCATCAATAATATGAAATTTGGCTTCTGTGTACAGTTCTCCAAATTTCAAGGGAAGAACAAATGACCCTACAGTTTTTTGTCCTTTCTCGTTAAAGCTATGCACCATAAGTTTATCTGAACCTAGATGTTGAATATCTAGGGATAAGGACCTTAGCGTGCGCAAGCTCATGAGGTTTATTGAAGACCCAGGATCAATCAGGATTCGCCTTATTATGATGCCATCACTTTCTGCTGTGACATATAAAGGGCGATTATGTTCTGTAGTCCCCAACATGAGATCTTCCTCAGAGAATGTAATAACAGGTTCATTTCTGGCATGAAGAACTTCGCTCAAACATCTTTCTGCGAAATATGCTTCATATTTCTCTGGATTTTTGAGAGCCTGTATCAATGTTTCTCGAAGATCTTTTGACATCAGAAGAGCTTCATAGATGCTGAGCTGTGCTGGGATTTTTCTCAAATAGGAAATGATATTATATTCTATCCCTTTATTTGTATCATATTTTTTCTTATGATCTTTAGGGATTATTTCTTCGTTGACGACTATATCTTTTCCCTTGTCTTTGCTTGATAACCCCTTTTTTAGCGGCGGCAGTGGTAGTACTTTACCACTTCTTAACTGTACTTGAGCCACTTTATTCGATTCAACATCATCTGATAAAGTTTTTGTTGAATGTTCAGAATCTTCATTTAACTTCACACGCTCCATTCGTGAAGCTATTTGCTGATCTGACTCATCTTCACTTGGAAAACATAGCTCTTCTTCTGAGTTATAATCTGTTTGTAGTACCATCAGACATGACTCAGACGTCATTTTATCAGTCATTTTTATGGGAGATATTACTATCTGATCCCTATTATGATCTTTTACAGAATCTCTTTGGGCTGCATTCGGTGCCACTGAGATGACTCGACATGTTTCTACATGGAGTTGATCTTCATCTTCTTGTTCATCATCTTCCACTTCTGATCGGTCTATTTGAAGTTTAGACATAAAGTCTGCAAGTGTTATAGGCCGCCTTGATGGTTGGTGATAATCCTCCAAATTATTGATGATCTTTTGAAGTGCAGACCTCTTCTTCTTCTGTTTGTTATGCTTGTTAGAGTTACGGGACTTCTTGGAGGATTCTTTATAGAATCTTTTCGTATTAGGACGTCTCCGAGTTAATGACCTGGAAGTGGATGCACCTGAATTTGGATTTCCTTTTAATTTAAGCACTGGTTCTGTAGAGGATTTCCATTTGATGCTAGGAACTCCTTCCAGCTGTTTGATCATCTTTATTGTCTTCTTGGAGATTACGGTCTGCCATTCATCTTTTTCTGGCATCATTTTCTCCTTCTCCTGGGGTATAGGAGAAGATACAATCACCTTCACAGACTCCTTCTTTGGGTGAACTAAAACGCTATTCGATAGCGTGAATTCACCATTTTTGTACTTTCTTTCAAGCCAGTCTTTGAAGACATAGCAATCTTCAATAGGGTGACTGATAACTCGGTGATACGGGCAATAACTTGGATCATCTTTTTGATCAGCTTCTTCGGGTCTTTTACACTCCGGTAATTCAAGACCAGCATTAAGCGCTTGTTTGAATAGCTTTGCCACACTTTCCCGTTTAAAAGAATATTCTCTATTCATTTTCTCTTTAAGGGATGTGATTCGATCACCAGTTCTTGGCTTCGAACGTTCTCCTCCATTACGAAAAGTTTGAAACTTATCGTTTCCTCCCAATATTAGTTTTGGCTGGGGTTTGGTGTACTGCTTCCCATTATCATCTTTAGGAGTAGATTGCTTTTCTTTCTCAATTCTTAAAGATGATGTGGAATAAATTTCATCTCTTCTATTATCCACAGCTTTATTCTTTCGGGGTCTATCTGAATGATATTCAGACTTAGACAAATTCAACTTTTCAAACTTAGCTACTCTGTCCAGTAGCTCTTGATAAGTGCAGATGGAGGCCATGCATAAAAATGGTAACATCTTATCATCGATGTTTCCCATTAGCAGTTGAACGGCGTGCTCCTCTTCCAATTGTTGTTCGCATTTCATACTCATGTTGCGCCAGCGGGTGATGTACTTTGTCACCGATTCGCCCTTTTTTCGTTTCTCTAAAGCAAGGTCAGCGATAGTAGTCTTCTCGGTAGCACTAGCGAACCTTTTCACGAACATATTTTCTAATTCTGCAAATGTCTTGACAGAATCATTAGGTAGCTCGGTATACCATTCAAAAGCAGTCGCAGTCAAACTACTAATGAATTGGCGGAAGAGTAGAGCATCAACACCCCCAGTATTTCCACAGGTTGCTTTGAATTGGGCCAGGTGTTTTTTTGCATTGCCGGTGCCATTTAAAGTGTTGAACTTAGGCACCGAATAGCCCTTAGGGTAGGGCACTTGATCGTACTCGGCTGGATACGGGCGACCCTTGCTCACAAACTTCTCAACATGTTCTGATGCAATGACAGCTTTAATCTTTTCATTGATGATTGATTCTAGCTGTGGAGTCATCATCGCCTCAGATGCACTTGTAATATTTTGATGAGTTTGTGGACGAACAGGTTGATCAGCCTCTTTTTCTTCTTCATTTCTGGCTCGTATTCTGGACACCTGGGGTATTGGGTCCATTGGCAGATTAGTAGGAATACTACTTGATATCTGCTGATGGACTGGCTGGTTTGTTATCTGATGATTAATTGGTTGAGCAAGTGCAGGAGTAGTAGTGATGTTCTTTTGCATTAACTGCATCATCGCAGTCATCTGTGCCATCATTTCTGTCATCTTGCTATTCAGCTCTGATATCTCCTTATCTTTTTCCTTCATTTGATGTTTCAAACGCCTTTGTGCTTGTGCCAATGTTTCAGCAAGTACTTCTTCCTGATCATCATTTTGTCCATCATCTGAAGGGACTTCTTCTTCTTCTAACTGCTCGTACTGAACTTGATCTTCTTGAGAGGTTGTTTTAGAAGAAGTGGGCACTGCTTCGTTGCGTCGTCTATAGCCACGTGTTTGATGTGGCTCATCACCATATCCCACCATGTAGACCACCTCAACCTCCATGGTGTCTTTATCATCATCTTTTTCTTGTACAGAAATCTCAGAGCGACGTTTCCAATAGATTTCTGGCTCTTCATGTGGTACATGAACTTCTTCGATTGGAGGGGTGCGGTCAAAATTAACTTTTCTTTGAGAGGTTGACGTTGGTTGGCAATAGGATTCCTTAGAAGATTTTCTAAAGTGTCGACTATTGTCAATGTCAATAATAGGCACCTTTTCCTTAGGTACCCATTGTTGACGATTTTTATGAGAGGCGGATCTCTGGGAGGTTGTACCAGATGTCACGTCGAGGTCAGCTCTTCTTTCTCTCCTATCTTCTCTGCGAGGCTTTGGCCTCCAGATTTCTTTTCCTTTTCGCTGAGACCTTTCGGCGACGGATCCCTGAACCCA
The DNA here is from genome assembly GCA_019514585.1 of Dendrobium officinale. Lineage (NCBI taxonomy): Eukaryota > Viridiplantae > Streptophyta > Magnoliopsida > Asparagales > Orchidaceae > Dendrobium > Dendrobium officinale. The sequence goes on from JACXSL010001578.1 coordinate 652,655, forward strand.
AAGTTCAGGTGTCACGCCCCGATGCTCACCACGAGAGGAATAGTTTCTTTCTTTTCTCTCCGTCGCAAGGGATAGGCGTTCCCTTGGCGGAGTTCTTTTGGCTTCAATTATCAAGGGCTGTTGATATCTCCTCTTCTTCAGACCTTTCTCTTTCACAGTCTTTAGAACTCGATATACTCGAGCTGAGAGAGTCTCGGGTTCTTTCTTCCTTGGAGGGATTAGAGCTTCAGGCCGTTGATCCCAGAAAGATTTCTTTAGCTCCCAAGTAGAGCTATTTCTCTTAACCCATTTCAAATTTGCAAACCCATTCCGGGTTGGAATGGTAGCTTCAGGTTCTTGGGCTGGTAGGTTGGAGGGATGAGTTGGCACTAGTTGCTGCTGAGCTCGGAGTTCAGCATTCTTCTTCCTTATCTGCCTCCTTGTGAGCCTTCCTCCAGATGAGGAGGCTTCAGCATCGTCTTTCCCAGGTGCAAATAACCCGGTCGGCAGAGTGGTACCCCTGGTAGGTATCATAGATATTCTTCCTCCAACTACGACTCTCTCAGTGGCTGAGGCCTTAGGCTGTGATAGCCTTTCGAATACTGAGGTTCTATTTTGTTGAACTGCCTTTGCAGTAGCAGTTTTGTCAGCTCGTGGTTGTTGCACGGAATAAGCACGTCGTGCATTAGTATCAGCAGGATTAGGCTTCGCATGATGGCCTTGAACAGTCAAGCCGTGAATAGGTACGGCAGCAGCCTTTGCAATAGCTGCAGAAAACTCTAAGCTACCAAATCGGATGGTGGCTTCAGAGTCTCCAGTGTTGATGACGGCGTTAGCTAGCTGAATGCTAGCTCCTCGTCCCAGTTGGACGGTGAAGGGTGTATTCTGTAGTTCCATTCTGCACAATTGAAAGGAAAGGGTTAGTATGCAGAGTTGGTACATTACCCTACACTTTCAAAGTGCAGAGACTAGACAGAATAAAAATATTTACAGAAAATTTTATTTGATTGCATATTTTTAAACCTCAAATTTAATAAATTTATTAGAATTTTAATAACTTTATTGCTATTATGTTTTATATATAACTAGCCAAAGATGGAAAGAGAAACCATCCCCAGCGGAGTCGCCAGAAATCTGTGGGCTCCGAAAAATTCCATTTTGGGGTGTGTGATCCCAAGGGAATTTTCAGAAGGCAGATTGGGTTTTAGATAAGACACTACCCAGAGATTTCGCCCTCATTTGGTGAGGACTTTTTGATCTGAGTTCTGGTTTCCTATAGGCGCAAGCCCCTATAGTTAATTACCCCTCCTGATAACAAGGGAGAACTTTCGATTAAGGCTAGTCGTTCAAGCGTTCACATAGGTTATGGACCTATTGTATAATAGCAATAATTTAGGGTTTAAGTTTTAGATTTGAATTTTAAAGTTTGGAATTTGAAGTTTATCACCATAAACTTAAAACTGGTGGTGGGGGCAATGAAGACGAGCCCGATCAAGATCCCATGGTTCCGTCGTCCCGGGCTGTCATGATCCCTGGTCTACTTAGTCAGAGGAGGTAGTCGACCCAACCTGACAGAAGGCACCTTGTCGGCAGCCATGGGTTGCTTCGTCCAAGAATACCTTGTAGACCTAGGTTGATGTTTGTCTAAGGGGATAGATCTGAATCTACCTTAACTGACAGAGGGCTTTATGCCTATCGAATATACCCTATGATCCATCGCTCAAGGGTTTGACGCCTTTAGGGAACATACGGGCTTTGACCGTGATCGTAATATAATGGTGCCATTTTGCGGCAAAACCACCCGATTAGAGGGCACGTGCCACGTCCCTGTTGGCAAGAGACTATTTGAGGATGAATCAAATTGATACACCCGACATGCATTCGCTCTTTGTGAGCTGAGATTAATTTCAAATTTATCACCCCCGACAAACGATTGCGGGTGGTGGATGATTTTTTTTAGTTTCAGTTTTTTAGTAGATAGATTTTATTTCAAGAATTTGTGCTTTTGTTAGATTTCAAATTTGACCCCTCCGGTTGAGATTTCCGATCAACACGGCCATCATCGGGGTGAAGTTGAGGTCGCTTGTATTTTTGTAGAATTATGGGAGATATTTTATAATTCAAGTCGTGTCGACTCCAGTCCTTTAGAGGAGGAGGATGAAACTTGAATATTTAACCCGCGCAGCATTCTCGAATCGTTGGATTTGACATTTATATTTGACGACCGGAGCACATGCAAGTTATAGCATTTGACCCTGCGCAACATTCTCGACTATTTGTGTTTGTAACTTTAATAGTTCTGTCGGAGCACATGTGGGTTAATATAATTTAAGGGATTATATTTAATGCATGAGGGGCATTTCAAAATATTTAAACATAATCCATTTGTGAGAATGATTTTATTTAAGAAATGCCCAAAATTTCATTTAAGGGCCTACGAACGCCTTCTGTCCGCTTGCACACATGTTGCGGATCCGGTGGCATTGGAGCTTTCTAGATTTCAATTATTGCATTTAGTTTGTTTAAACTCCTCTAAATGTCACTTAGCACAACTCGTAGAGGATGTAGCATTTGACCCTGCTCAATCCCCACAACTCGTAGAGAATTATCTTACTCGCTAGAAGCTCTCACATTCTCTCTCATAGATAGTCTAATTTGTTTGATACAAGCTTCTTATCTTTGTTTGTAGGCTAGTTATTGTAGGCAATACGAATTCTCTATTCCTACTTACAAGTGAGTTGTAGTATGAGATTTTCAAATAACTTTTATAAGGGAATTTAGAGAAGTCTTTTATTGCAAGATATCAAATGACAGTTAAATGTCAAATGCTTCTTTTATTATATGTATTTCCTGAAATTAGAACATGTAGGATTTATCAAAGTTTCATCACTCATCACTCGAGAGTATATCTCCCTTCAATAATTTAGTTTCAAACATATTGCAATGTGATATCATTTTCTCAATTAATTATTCAAGAACTTTTAAACCAATGTTAATTTAAAATTTTGAATATTTGATAAGATAATCAAATATCAATATAGTCTATTTGAACCTCAATAGAAATCAGTATCATTTATGATTGGATAGTGGCTCAAATATATTAGTTGTTTCATTGAGTGCAAGACCTTAACGAAAGGTTCAATTTGAATGTATCACATATCAAGTCAATTTCAAATCGAATTAGATCTGAGTTCATTCTGAATTTAGGTCTAAAATTATTTGATCAAATTTTATTTAAAATTGATTTTAAATTTTAATTATATTCAAATCAATTTTAGATTTTTGTAGTCCAAGTCCTTTAATGTTCACTGAAATTTTCGGCAGCCTCCCGGCGTCTCCTCCCCACCGAGGGAGAAATCGGGGCGGCATTTGCCGAAATTCTTCCCGCCCGGATCAAAGATCGACGGCACGAGGTCTTCAATTTTAAACCATCCCACCAGGATCAAAGATCGACTGCGTAGAGTCTTCAATTTTAAACCATCCCACCAGGATCAAAGATCGACTGCGTGAGGTCTTCAATTTTGGAACCATCCCGATCGGACCTAAGGTACGACGGCCGGGGTCTTCGACACCTGTTTGAAAATTATTTCTCCACTCCTCTCTTTTTTAATAATATATTATAGTAAAATATATATTTATTATAATATAAATATTATATAATATAATATATATTATTATTATTATATACAAATAATAATAATACATATCATAATATAATATATATATATTATAATCTAATATACTTAGTATTATTATAATATATATATATATATAATATAATAGAATAAAGAGAGGGAGAGAAGCCCATTATCGGGCTAGGGCAGAGAACCCGATCGGGCAAGGAGGCGGAGCGGGAGTCACGCACGCACGGGTCTTGGCGAAGGCGGGTTCGGCGTCGGCAGGCGGAGGCGAGTTCGTCGTCGGCAGGCGGCGGCGTGAGGACGGGATCGACGGGAGTTAGGCTCGGGTGAGTCGGCCAGCGGTGGAGACAGACGAGAGCACAGGTATGAACTTCGGTTTCTCCTTCTCTTTCTCTCTGTGCGTGTGAGTGTGCGTAACCGTCCGGATGGGAGAGGGATTGTTGTTTTATTTCGTGAGTGAGGCGGTGGGTAAGTCGGTGGGCGAATCGTCGTGTCCGATCGGGTATGTCGGTGGATTTTGGTCGGTGATTTTGCCGTTACAGTCAACAATTGTCATCAGAGATAGAGATGAGATCCATCTTATTTGTTAGACTCAACCTGTTGCATATCACAAAAATAAATATTTTTTTCTTTTCATTCTTTCTATTTTTAATGGAAGTATTCAAGGTGAAAATTATCATAATTTTTTTATTGCTAGATATGTGATAATGATTAGAAAACTTAACAATATATAAATTTATGAGAGGAAGTTATCTCCAGTCCTCCTTTCCTTTGTTCCCTTGGAGAAAATCTCTTTAGTTAGTTCTTCGTGTCTTCTCCATTCTACTTTGGTTCTTGTGCTCTGTTGTCATCATTATCATACTCTCCTAATTGAGATCAATGATCATGAACAAATGGAGTTTTTTTGGCAATTTGAAAATAAATCTTGAGGCATACTTCATCAATGTTTGTACATCCAAAGATTTATTTCCGAAGTTAATGGCTTCATGTCGGAACTCCATGTACTCTTAAACATATAATCATTTGTGTTGTCTCAAAGTATCTTACTTCTTCAATTGATCTTTGATGTACCCCATTTGGTTGAAATCTCAACATATCATTGTCACCTATTGATTATTATTCTTCTTTAGATGAGCATTCCACCACTCTATGGAATAATAGCTTAACTTTAGTTTTGCAAAGATGACAGTCATGGGTGTTATGCCCATATAAGGTGCAGTAAGTCTCTAACTTATCGATCCATGTATTGAGCTTGTCGTCATGAACTATTCCATCATATTTAGGGATCTTCACTTTCTTCTCTTTTACTTTGAATGGTTGCATACTTTTTTCATCAGTGATAATCACACCCTCATCTTTATCCCTCCCAATTATGTTTGCATGTGTCATCAAAGGAGGATTATGACTTGACGACAATAGTCGGTTTCATTCTCATCCACTCTGTCATGGTATCCATTTGCTCCGTCAATCGAGCCACTTGATCAACTAGATTAGCCATTGATTGAATTTTTTCCGCTTCTTTTTCTATATCTATCAACTAGATTTGCCTTCGTAGATGACTTTTCCTCTCTAACAAACAATCGTCAGGCTTTGGCAATGCAATTGCAAGGCAACAATAATTGGCAAAACAACTGCGGCAAGAGATTATTTAGTAGTGCTACCACCCTTGGGTATTGGAACCACAATTTTTGCTATTGTATTAGGAGGGGAGGCTTTTGGAGAAATGGCTTGGAGTAGAGAAAAAAGGAGAGAAAAAAGAAACTTCAATAGAATTCTGATTTTTTTATTACCCTTTTTTGCTGGAAATGAAACTTCTAAATATGTAAAATATAGCCAGGATAAGATTTAATCCTTTCGAAAACAAACTGCACAAGGAAAGAAACCTTATCCATAATAAAAAATTTGATAAATTCAAGCTAAATGATAATTTTTGCAAGAGCCATCTAAACTAATTTTAAGTTTAAATATAAACTTCTCTCAACATGTTTAAAAATTTAAATTCATCTTATTTGATGTAATCTAAAATTGGATCAAATAGTCGAGCTCTAGAGGCACCAATCTCTCTTTTTTTATGTCTGATTGATGATCTTCTAGTGCCTATAAATTCTTTTGGATAACCTCTTCAATCACATAGTGTAATATTAGAATCTGTGTCTTAATTTTTTTTTAGAAAAATCAAACTGTTAAAACTTCCACAAATATGACCTTGTTGATCATTTTGCAATATGATTCCCAAATCATGATCGTTCATGATCTATTTGATCCCTATTTTATTTGAATTTATGTTAGAATGACATGTAGCAACAATGAAAAATAGGTTCAAGTCTGGAGAAACAAAGCAAATCAACTATGGTGCATATATGATAAACAATATATTAGGAAATAAAGCAACAGAAATGCCTTGAGAGAGAGGAATAGACGGAATTCTAAAACTTTCATGAGATAGGGTGGGGAAGGGAGAATGGAGTCAATTTCCATGTGATTTAAGATAGTATGTTATACTCCTTGAGTCCTTGGTTTTGGATTTCTAGGAAATTAGAATAAAGTAAAATTCAGAAGAAACTGATCTTATCTTTATTGACTCAGATCCTATTAGATATCTCTAATGCAATATGATTCAAGATAATTAAGAAGTCAATTTCGATATGATTCATGATAATTTTTGTACTCCTTGATTTTGTATTTTTAGATAATTGGAATACACATTTAAATTTAAAAGAAACTAATATTATCTAGATTGATTCAAATCCTTCTGGTAACTCAAATTCAAATATATAATTGCCCACATGATAATTCAACTAATTAACTTGAATGAATCTTGAAATTTTAAGATAAACCTAAATAATAAATTACAATTAAGTATAATGGGCCGATTTAGTTTAATCTTAATTTTGAGTAATCTCTAATCTATTTCACCCCTTGCTTGAAAGCGCTCTGCTATGAAGCGTTCCTTTGAAGTCTCCTCAAAATTGTTCCTCGACCATTTGCTTGGAGTGTTTGTCGTGCATTTTTTAGGACTGTCCTTTCTAGCTATCCAAATACTTCAAGTTGAGTGGATCTTTTAACTCTGTTTTACCTTATTGGGTCATATTATTTTGTTAATTTGACCCATTCCAGACTTGACTTATTCGCCTGCGTCGCACGAAAGAACCCTTTAAGTGTATGGCCACGCCATGTGTAACACTTTGATCCATTCCTCAAGAGTGGGCAAGATAAAAATAAAGAGCAATCTATGAAATTTTCAGGATAATATAATTTAATAATTTTCCTTTTTTTAACTAGATAAAACAACTAAAGGTAATGAGTTTAGCTTTTAGTTTACTGTTTGAGTAGACATTTATAAAATTTGTTGCTATTATAGTTAGTTTAATATCAATTGTAATTGAACATACATTATCAAAAAGTAGGGGTGTCAATATTTGACACGAACTGAAAGCTCAACTTGAAAATTTCGGGTTTGAGTCAACCTGTTTCGAAAACGGGTCGGGTTTGGGTCAACCTGAAAACCCAAAAGCAACCTAGAAGTGACCCGCTCCTGCGCACGGGTCACCTTGCACTCGCTCGCTACTTCGAGCGCTCACCTAACCGCCCATGCAAGTGCTTGCCCGCCCCTGTGTGTGAACGTCCACTTGCCCGCTTGTGACGCGTACTCCAATCAGGTTAGCGGAATGGGTCGGGTCAGTTCGAATTGGGTTGAAGGTGGTTTGGGTCTGGGTTTGTGACCCATTTAGCTAATTGGGTTGGATTCAGTTAGAGCTAGTTTCGGGTTGTAACCTACTAGAAAGATGAGGAGAAAACTTCCTTGAGTCAACTACTCCTTTCTGGCTATGGCTCGTTTGCATCTAACCATTCTTTGCATTAGATACAATCACCAGTTGGGTTTCTTTCCTTGCATTTGAAGGTCCATTTGCAACCATCAACTCTTTTGCTTTTAGGGAGTTGCACAAGTCCCAAGTTTCATTATGTCGTAAATGGTGTAACTTATGAAGCACAAACACTTAAAGAAGTTTTTATGTCTGTTTTAGGTGCTTATTAGATATGTGTACTCTTTCAGCATGCCTCTACATGTATCCAACATACTGAAAATCATGTTTGTTGTACAATTTTCCAAAATTAGAGTCAAACATGGCTGGACACTCCCTTACATTGCCGGGATATGTGTCAACATGGTTTATTTACCCCCTTTTTTTGGGGATAAAAAACGTTTATGATTCTTCTAGGCTCGCATACTTAATGTACTTGTTTCAATGTTATTTTATGTTTGATTTGTGCCTTTTTTTCTCGTTTATTGCATTGCTTTTGATAGGTACGTTTTAAACATTTACCATTAGGTTAACCAAGAACAGTTTAAAAACAACTGTTGATGCTGACATCTTATTCATAATAATATACATGATATTTATATGAAGTATCAGAAAGCTGTCAAACATGGTAATATTTATGTAAAATGCAAGTCGACTGGCTTAATAAATGTGCTTGGAAATGCAACATGAATTAGTTTGCTTAATTGGTTCTCTTGCATCTTTAAGATAGTTTTTTCAGGAGTTTAGAGATCTGTACTAAAATTATGTCTAATCTAATGAATAACATGTATTAAAGGCGTTTTGGTAACAATCGAAAATTATATGAACTTTATTCTCTTAGAAAAATAATTATAGATCTTCATGAAGGCATATGTTTTTTATCTTTATTAACCAACAGTTAGTTTACTGCTAACCTTCCAATGAATGACAACTCTTCCTGTGCTTTGCATATGCATTATAATATACTAACATTCTTAGCCTAACTTAAAATTTATTGCACATGCAGCTGCATGTATGACCTGGGACTTAGCAGAATCAGGCACACACTTTGTTACCTCAGTTATCAACGGAGCTGACTTGGTTCCTACATTCTCTGCGGCATCAGTAGATGACTTGCGTTCCGAGGTTATATCTGAAGCCTCGCTTCCTGCAATTTCATTATGTTATATATATATATATATATATATATATATATATATATATATATATATATATATATATATATATATATATATATATATATATATATATATAATCCAAGGTCACTTTTGGAGCTTTATTTACATATTCAATTAATGTTAGATTAGCTAGAGTCAAATGTTTCAACAGTTTTACAATGTAGAAATTGTTCACTTCAGCCAAGCCTTATTTTTCCTGAAACTAGTAAATATGTATGGAGAAATGAGTTTGGATTTTTCAGTTATTACTTTGAATTTCCAGTTTCTGCTTTTGTTGTCAGTTAATAGTACTATCTCTGCTTTCCAGTTCTGCATCTACAAACAATGCATGTTGTCTTTCAAAATATTTTAATATAATTTGCACTGAATAGGTCACTGCATCAGCATGGTTAAATGATCTAAGAAGTCAAATAGAGCAAACAAGAATCTTGAGTACTGTATATCGCTCTGCTTCCGCTCTGGGCTCTAGATTATCATCAATTGCTAGTGCTAGAGCAAGAGTTGCTGGTGCTGGTTCAATTCTTCGTCCAGTCTCAAATGGAACACAGGTTTGTTTCAAAATTATTGGCATGGTATTTCATAAAATCGAAATCTAAATATTTGTGATAAGGCAAACGAATGTAAAATATTGCCGCAACAATTAGTAACTTCAGTTCTCTGAAACCATGGGAAATTGGTTGCTTCTTGAAATGTTATTTATTATCCAAATCTTTAGATCATAGCTTCTAAACCTTTTTTGTGAAATAATTTCTCATAGGTTGTGATGAAGAGAGCTCGCAATGTGGCCCAGGCTGCTTGGACAAGTCAATCCTTACGGATTACATCATGGTCATGTATTGGTCCTCGTCGCCGTCAGAATACAACTATGCCTTCTTCCACATTAAGATCAGAAGAAACTGGTACCAGGCCTTCTACCTCAACTGCTGAGACAGTGGAGCCTTTTCTGGCATCAAACAAAACTGTCATGGAAACACGAACAGAGATAATGACAGCCCAAATCGAGGATGTTGCCGAGGACGATATTGACGAGGACCTCATAAGCCTCGCACGGAATGAGGAAGATAGCATGACTGAAGCTGAGCTTTGGCAACAGCTAGAGAGTGAGATCTACAGAGGAAGTGAGGATGAGGAGACAGAAGTTACAATGGAGATTAGGGAGGAAGAAGTTGCTGCTGCTGCAGAGGTCGGCGAGGCAAGTGAATCAGATAGCTTACTTCCAGTAGTTACAAATGAGGTCCACCGATTTTTTCCTCCAGGGAGAATAATTCACGTTATAACTTTTAATCCAAATGAAAGATCACTTGAGGAGGTAAGTGAAAACGTTGATACTGAATTTCAAGAAGAGAAGTCCAATATTGGGGTCTTCCAGACCCCAAGATCACTCTATGGAAAATTGAGGCTCTCACAGGCAATGATAAATGATCACTACATGCCAATTTACAGAAGGAATATGGAGAAGCTGATTAATGAGCTTGTGAAGGAAGAAGCTTCTTCACAAGAGGAATGCCATTACAAAGACAGATCGTTATAGGCAAGCAAATTGCTCCATCAGCTAAAATAGGGCTTTGTTTTAGATTTGTGCAGGTATCAATATGATGCTTTACATGATTTTCTGTGTCTGATGGTTTCTTTGTTACCTTCTTCATTTTTTTTTTTTGTCACCTTTGCTTGTGATCCTGTATATCCATGGAAGTGATGATCTGACAAAAATTAGCACTGCCTGAGAATGAAATATCTGACAAATTTAATTAGCACCTAAACTCTTATTTTAGACTGGCAGATCTGACCTTCAAATGTAACATTTGAACCATCCATTCTCTATGCCATTATTTTATACAATGTTATACTTTGATTCCATGAACTTGTAAGATTTTGGCTGTTCAAATACTGAATATGGTTACTTTCTGGATTAATCTAAGCTAAAATGTTCATCTGTTGCACAATGTTTAAAATTGCGTATTCGAGTATTGAGGCGTTTTTCATTCGTGAGGCGAGGCGTAAGCCTCAAGGCGTTTTGAGGCGTAAGCCTCAAGGCGTTTTGAGGCGTAAGCCTCAAAATCAAAAACATAAAATGATAAATTTTTTATATACTAATAAGTGAATAATATAAAACATAAAAAAGCATAAAATATGAAGTGAAATCAAAATATCCCAATAATAAGATAACATAAAATATAGTTCAACTCAAAATTCTATCTTTTCCAAATCCCAGTGTTCTTTTCATTAACATATAATTTTAATTTTCAAAAATAAATAGCAATGACATATCACATAAGAACTCATAAGTCATCAGCACTGTCATCACTAGGGGGTTCTTCATTTGAATTATCATTATGATGAACTGCTCTCTCTCGTTCCTCCTCTCCTATAGAGTCCAATGTCAGGCATTTACTTCAAGATTTATGTACGTTTTAATATATATAGCGTGAGGCGTAAGCCTTATGCCAGTGAGGCGAGGCGGGCCTCAATCAAGTTGAGGCGCAAGCCTCATAAAAAAAAACTCGAGACGTAAGCATCAAGGCGTTTTTTACTAGAATTGCGCAAAGACGGGCCTCAAGGCGAGCCTCATATTGCGCAATTTTAAACCATGCTGTTGCATGTTCTAGGGATTGTGGTTATTCAATACTAACTATGGTTAGTGGTTGAATTGATCCGGTTATTTTTGTATGTCATATGTTTATTGCATGAGAGGATCTAATGTTCAATTTGTTATGTAATGTCATGGTTGTTTGTCTATCTAATGTTCAATAATCTCATCACACACAGGAAGCTTTCCAACTAGCTCATCTAAATGGGTGTAAATTAGTTAAATTTGAGCGACCCTTTTGTTTCTGTTTGTATTTGTACATCAAATGTAAAAATTTATCACCTTAATGTATATGTATCTATATAAATGTGCATGAATATGATTGTAGATAAATAAACATACACACATAAAAAAAATTATTAATTATATTTATATATCTCAAGCTGAATACAATCAAATAAGATTATGTTCATATTTGGTTTGTAAAACATAATTTTTTTTAATAGAATTTAAATTGATTATTGAGCACAACACAATTGAACATGAAGAACTAGCTTATCTGACACACTAATTGTACAAGAACCTGATAACTTGCACAAAACCAATCAGACCTGAATTGGATGTGCCCTTTTACACACCAAAAAATAGGACATAATTTATGGAATGAATTTTTTTGTTAAAAGATCTTGAATTTGGAGATAGAAAAGTCCACTTTTAGAATGCATCGGGCTTGTTGTGTGATAGAAAAGTACCCCTCAAACTTAAGGGATATTCTATAAGATGGTGGTGAGACCTGTAATATTTTATGGTGCTGAATGTTGATCATTAAAAGAGAAGCATAATACTAAGTTAAGTGTTGTAGAGATGAGGATGCTCAGGAATGAGTGGCTTTACCCTTATAAATAGGATACTAAATGAGCATATATGTGAAAAGGTTGGAGTAGCTCCAATGGAAGATAAGATTAGAGAGAGTCGTCTTAGATGGTTTGGTCACATAAAAGGGCGGCCTTCCAATGACCCAGTTAGGAAAGTAGAGGTATTAGATTTGACTTATGTTAAGAATGGTAGAAGTAGACCTAAAAAGACTTGGTTAGTAAATATTATAATTGATCTTTCTTTGTTAGATTTAAATGAGAATTTGACTTTCAACATAGCAAAAATGATTCATATAGCCGACTCCATGTAAATCTAGAGAAACATAATATTAAAATCAGCAGAAAAACAGCTAATCAAACCAAACACTAAATCATGTCTAGAATCTCAGCTTTATTACCAATCGAATCAGATCAAAGCAGCAAAGTGCATCTTTATTCTACAATTCACTTCAACTGCAAATAAGCAGTTCATGTTCCGTATCTCCCAGCACCAACATATGAGTACCCAGTACAAAAATAAGCTTTCCTTTCTCATTTGCAGAGCTCATATGCTTGCAAGGATCTACCAACATTTCAATCACAGAGACTCCATTAGCAGCTGTGAACACCCGGTCGAATCCGACCAGCTGCCGCTTCGGTGAGCCTCTAATGCTTTTATCAGATCTGGAAAACAACAATATAGCATGGCTTCCCTCCATTTCTCCATTGTTTGCTACAGAAATCTTCACAGTAAACTGCAAGTCCTCGCATGGTGTGGTCTCATCAATGCGCAGATAATCAACCTCGCCATGCCCTTCAGATGCAGGTTCTCTATCAATGAGAGCTTCAGAAAAGGAGGAATTCGCCAAGCTTATTTTACTAGGAGCTGATAAGAATTTGTAGGCATAGCTGGAGTAGCTTAAGCCATAACCATACTCATAAACAATCTTTCCTGTGTAGAATCGATAGGTTCTTCCTGGGTAACCTCTTGAAGGATTAGCTCTCATGTTCATGTCGTTCATTGGCACAGTAGTGAAGGATTCTGGGTACCAAGTCACTGGCAGCCGCCCACCTGTGTCCTCATTGCTTAAGCAAATCAGAAGTTGTGCAGAGACCGGATGCAGAATGTCATCCGGAGACCAACCAGAATGCGCCACGTCAGCAATACCGAGCGGTACCGAGCCGCCATACTGAGCGCACGGGTGATGTGGTGCATTTCAGTTGGTCTCCGGACGGCGTTCGGCGTCCGCACAGAATAATTAATGCTTTAGAAGAGAATGGATTTTTAGGATTTAGATTCATAAATTAACTGTCTAATATAGTTTAAAATTGAAATTGAATGTACTCTGTTTATTCTACTATGGCTTGATTCAACGCAAATCGCTTGATGAACACATCCTGATGCGAATTTGCATCAGAACATCTTGAATCTTGATAGAAAAATTTTCACGCGTTATAGAGAGATATTGATATGAAAGAGTACGTATGTGCAGAAAGGCAGTATTTGTAGTTAATTAATCATTAAAATCTGTTGAGTGTTCTTGCTAATAAAAAGAAAAAAAAAACTTGAAAACTACTGCAGTAAGACTAAAAAAATATTATTATTTTTCAAGAAAATGATAAATTAAAGGTCTTATTTTATAAGGAGTATATTAATCATGAATTAGCAAGAGGAGCATATTATTAAAAAAAATTTAAAAGAATAAATTCGTCAAAATATTTGGCTCATTCAAAATGAGCCAAATACTTTGACGTGTTCAGCTTAAGAGAGAGAAAGAGAGAAAGGTGGCAGATTAAGGGAAAGAGAGAGGTTCACAGAGAAAGGAGAGAGGCGGGGAGAGCAGAGAAAGAGAGACGGGGAAAAAGGATTGAACTTTTTATACAAAAACTTATAAAACAGTTTAAATATTTTATATATTTTAAATATCAGTTTAAAAATTATTTTAGCTATTATTTAAATATAAAATTATAAATTTTTCTGTTAGATTTGAATATTATATTTAAACAAGAAAATTTATATAATATTATTAAAAAATAGTTAAAAAATAAGTTAAATATTGAAAATAAACTAATATTTACTTTATTTAAATATATTTTAACAAATATTTAAATATTATTTTAAAATTTTAAAATAATATTTAGCTATGATTTAACTCAATTTTTCTTTCTAAAATTTTATTTTTTAGACATTTAATAATATTACATAAATTTAGACATTTAATAATATTACATAATTTTTTTTGTTTAAATATAATATTAAAAATTTTATCCTTTTTATATTTAAACTGATATATAAAATATATAATATATTTAAACAATTTTATAAATTTTTGTATGAAAAAAATTAATATTTTTCTCTCCCCACCCCTTCTCTCTGTACCTATACTCTACTACCTCCCTCCCTCTCTCTCTCTCTCTCTCAAGCTGAATATGCAAAAACTATTCTTTTAATTTTTTTAATAAACATGCTACTCTTATTAATTCTAATGATTAATATGCTCCTCTATAAAGTAAAGCCTAAACTAAAGGCAATTATTTATAAAAATTTCCCTCCTTTCATTTAATTTGAAGAATTAGTTCTTCTAGATTAGTTAATCCAAGCAACTTCTAATCCCATTCAAACATATCAGGATTACTTTCATTGTAAAGATCCCGGATTAAGTTCACCTGCTGTCATATTAAACATCATTAGATTAGAATTAACCTAATCCCAATGTTACTTTTAAGATTATCTGATAAGTTGTAAGATAACTGATTATCATTAAGTTAATCTCTAATTTCAAACTAATAAGCATCACTAAAGCTTGCAGAAATCAATTAAGAAAGTATTCGACACTAACCAGGGTTGAAATCACCAAAGAGAGCCTCTGCAAGCACCTGCCCACCAACTTCACCGGGGTAGCCGATCCATATAATGGCGGAAATCCTGGAATCCTCTTTTGCAAAGGAAACATCAAGAGGACCTCCACCCATAAGAACCAGTATCAGAGGCTTCTTGCTTGCAGAGGCAATGGCATGAACAAGTTCCTTCTGCTTCCCTGGAAGCAGCAAGCTCACCCTATCATGGTCCTCAGTTTCTTCGGTAAGGTTCAGCCCTGCAACCACAACAACAACTTCCGCCGCTCCGGCTACTCGAACCGCCTCTTTCAAGCCATTAGCGGTCACGCAGGAGGTGTTGGCGCAGCCGGCAGCAAAAGCGGTGCTCGGCACATAATCTCTCAGCCCATCAAGAAGCGTCTTGGGATCACAGGAAACTCCGCTGTAGCCGCCGCCCAGAACCTCAGTTCTGTTTCCGGCAGGACCAATCAAAGCCATGGAAGCCACATTGCTCCTTCTTAGTGGCAGACGCCCTCCCTCATTCTTCAGAAGCACCACTCCTTGTCTCGCAGCTTCGAGAGCAAGCTGCCTGTGTTCTTTGGTACACACATTGCCGGCTCCTAACTCCCCGTACTGCTGCTTCGCCGGATTTCCGTCGAAAAGCTTGAGCCTGAACAGAACAGAGAACAGATTGAAGAGTGCACGGTCGATGTCCTCCTCCTTCACCTTTCCAAGCTTCACAGCTGACTCCGTATGATTAAGCAAATATTTGCCGCAGTTGATGTCCATCCCTTTGTAGATAGTACAAGACGCAAAGCATTTCAGTAGTTGCAGGTCCTAATTACCACTAACTTAAAACGAAATCTCGCCTACCAGCTTTCAGCACATCAGCAACTGCATCTTCTGGCGATGAAGCGTACTTCTGATCCTCGAAAATTATAGCCACGGCGTCGCAGTCTGAAGTGACATATCTACAAACAGAAATGAGACATTCAGGGTTGTAATCATACTCACAATCCTTCCAGGTAAGAAGAAGAAGAATTACCCCTCAAATCCCCACTGTTCTCTTATTTCCGTCAATAGATCTCCGCGGGCGCAGGACGGAACGCCGTTCACTTGGTTATAGGAACACATCAAGCAGCTAGCACCGCCTTCTTTGATGCAGCTCCGAAACGGTGGCTGGAATGTGTCCTCCATGTCTTGATCGGAAACCTAAACATAGAAGCTACATCGCTCAGTCCAACCACCATTATAAACAGATTGAAGTAGTGAAATCCTATCAAACCTGAGCGTCGAATGTGTATCTAGTGAAGTTTCCCCACTTCTCCAGATCATAAGCCGTATAATGCTTGCAACAAGCGGACATCATCAACAATCCACGGTCGCCGCCCTCCCCCAAAATCCTCCTACTACTGCCTCTGATAAAAAGGGACTCATTCGGATTCCAGCCCGACTGCGACTGGAAGGCGGAAACATAATCAACAGCGTAAACAGAAGCGGCCATAGGATCCTCTCCAGGTGTCTCCTGGCCGCGCCCCCATCTAGGATCGCGGAAGATATTGATGTTCGGAGCCCAAAACGTGAGCCCGGCTTGGTCGGCGTTGTACATGGCGCGAGCCTCGATGGCAATAGCGCGGGCGAGGGCGCGCCATAGGGTGCGGTTGAAAGAAGCGGCGGAGAGGATGACTTGAGGAAAGACAGTAGCGGTAGAGATTGAGCCGTTGAAGCGGACACCGGGGCCATTTCCGGCGACGCCGTGGAGGGATTCCGACCACCACTCGTAGAGAGGAAGGCCGAGACGGGGGACGGCAGCAGCAGTGTTGGAGAGCTGCTTGATCTTTTCTTGGAGGGTGAGGAGTGAGATGAGAGAGAGAGCGAACGCGGTCGGCGATTGGGAGGGAGGTATTGCAGAAGGGGAAAGAGTTGAAGTGCGGAGGCTTGCAGGGGAAGTCACGGTTAGCTACGGCGGCTGGGAGGACGGCGAAGAGGAGGAGGAGCAGAAGGGGCAGCTGTATCTTTCTCCGGCGGCGTGGCGGCTGCATTCTTTGGATAGGTGGGAGAGCTCTGGTTTTATTTTATATTTTTTTATTTTGAAAGGCATCAAATTACCAGTTGATCAGATGATTTATTGCGTGCCAATAAATGGTCCCATTTTTTAATTGAAATAGAAAAAAAAATATATTTGGATATAAATATTGTGATATTTTTTTTAAATTAATAGAATATTAATATTTAATTCATCTTAAATTAGATTAAATTTTTTTAGGCTCATTCTTTAAAATTTTAATCATGATATTCTATTCTGATTCAATTGTTTTTTTATTGAAATTGTCCCAATTATTTTAGTAATTTATATTTTTGTAAGAATATTTTGAATTTATGATGCATAGTTTCAACTTATTGATGAATTAAATTTTGCTTATGATTAAATTTAAATTTTTTATTTTAAATTAAATTACATGATAATATATGTAAAAAATATTGAAGTTTGAGCTTTTCTTATTGATTATTATGGAAAAATTATATTGATATAGTTTATATTGTGATAAGATTATTTTTATGTCATATCATTAATTTTATATGAAATTGATTACAACTATATACAATTAATTTATTAAATAATATAATTATATTATTAAGTAAAATAATTAAATTATTAAATATTCATCACTATAATCATATTAAAAAATATTTAAAATATCTAATAGTTTAATTATATTAAAAAATAATATGTGATGATATACCCCAAAAAACGTCAGTATTTGGATCGTACGGGCTCAAATTTTGGAGCCCGGATGCGTTTAGGTGATCGAATCGGACTCAATTTTGAAACTTTCAAAGCTCAACTAAACCTCTCTGATCAAGTTTGATAAAGTTTTTAATTTTTGGAACTCAATTTTTTGCGATTCGATCAATGTAAAATGTCGACACATATTTTTGGACTTCTGGAGCTTCGACATCCATAAATAGGGGGGCAAACTGATATATCATCGAAAAATTATCTTGATCAGGCATGAATCTCGAGGCAAAAATCAAGTTGGAAACTTCAAAAATTAAATCTGGGATCATCTGAACTCTAATTTCAGCAAACTTATAGTCAAACTGATCGTCTCAGAAATACGAACCCAACCACCAGTGGCGGAGCCAGAAAATTTATTGAGAGGGGCCTAAATTATTTTATTAAAATCTTCTCTCAACTTTTTTCATCCGGTCTTGAGATCAGTATAGGCAATTTTAAAAATTTTGATTTAAAAAACAAACTACTAAATATAAAATGAAATACACTTATAATTTATACTTCATATTTTGAAATAACTGAATGATAACATCATTGTCAATACAATTTAAAATTTCTTTTATTTTATTCATGTTAACAGCTATACACGTGTAATGTTATTAGTGGGTCTAAAATTTGTACCGTTGCCTACAATGTACTTTCTTTATGTCTTTTTCCCTGTTTATACTCTATACATCTTCACATAATATAATTAATATACTACAAAGAGTTTTCCCTGTATTCTTCCCTGTTCTCTTCGGCTTCTTGCTCCGCTGGCCTAAAGGGCAAACGCTCAGGCCTCCTCTTTCTACAATTCATCATCCTTATTTTATGTATTCTCTATTAGTAGAGTTGATACGGAAGATTTTGAGTACTTTTTAAAATATTTTTCCATAATCTTTATGTAAGTTTAGATTCATAAACTATATTAAACATAAAAATTATAAATTAATTAGAAAAATAAAGCACAAAGCAAATTATCTTTGGTTATTCTAATAAGGTAAACAAACAATTCATATTCCTGATTTTTTTTTTGCTATCCCAAACTAGTAAACTAGAAACTACATTATGTATTGAAATAAGAAAACATTAAACAGTAGACTAAATAAAATTTTTACACAATATTTTGATTAGAACAAACAAATTCAAATTCTTTTTTTTTTTATCCTAAACAGTACACGGACAGTCATTTTCAGTAAATAAAGTTATTAATTTAGGTATAAAAATAACTTATAATCAAAATCAAAAGGATAGAAAATAAAATAACAAAAAATATATATTTAAGTTCATTACCTGTGTAGCCGGCCTGATCCAAGATGGCAGCTGCCGCTCAGCCGCTGTGAGCAAAATGGGAAAGCGCGGACGGCGGACGCACCGGCCGACGGCGATCGCACCGGCGGAAGGCTGGTTCCGTGAGCAGAGGAAATCTGCAACGCCAGCGACGGGAAGAAATTTACGCGAAAGCTTTGCGTTTTTTTTTTTATTTGGAATCATTGAAGGTAACCTAATACTAATATGTCATGTCATAATCTCTGTTATAATTTCCAAAATTTGCACCGCCAATCCCTCCAATCCTTAAACAGCAATTTTTTTTTTCGGAGGGGGCACGTGCCCCCGCAGGCCCCCTCCTCTCTCCGCCGTTGCCAACCACACCAAATTCAGCTCAATCCGAGCCCAAATGGGTTTGAATCAAAGGCCCAAAGCACATTTGGAAGGTACAATCCATAATTTAGATTACCAAACAGTTTCCAAATATGACATGCTTATAATCGAATCGAGCGGATCGACGAGATGAATCCAATAAGCCCTAGATCGCCAAATTCTGAATCATTAAGACCTTCAAATGTCTGACGAACGGTCCACGATCAAGGGATTCAATATCGGTCATCCATCCAATCCGTTTTGTCATACATTCTTGGTGGATTCTCTCGACCTCTTCCACATAGAGTAACGTCATCGAGCAAATGCTCTGGCATACAACCTCAGATAGGTCATATATCATTGATGGATTCTTTCGACCTCTTCCACACATGTTAACATCATCGAGCAAAGGCTCTGACATATAACCTCGGATAGGTCTTACATCCTTGGTGGATTCTCTCAAAATCTTCCATATAGGTTAACGTCATTGAGCAAAGGCTCTGACATACAATCTCAGATATGTCATACATCTTTGATGGATTCTCTCGACCTCTTTCACATAGGTTAACGTCATCGAGTAAAGGCTTTGACATACAACCTCAAATAAATCTTATATCTTTGGTAGATTCTCTCAACCTCTTCCATACAGGTTAACGTAATCGAGCAAAGGCTCGGACATACAACCTCGGATAGGTCATACATCATTCGTGGATTCTTTTAACCTCTTTTATATAGGTTAACGTCGTCAGAATATCGTCGGACTTTCATCGGATTTCTGCCCAACGCTGTACTTCTACCATATGTTGAATTTCAACCCGTCGTCAAACTACTACCTGTCGACGAACTTTCAACGGACTTCTACCGGACACCGAACTCCTGCTTGTTGCCAGACTTTCGTTGGGTTTCTACCCGACATTGAATTACTACCCGTCGTCGGACATCTACCCGTCGACGAACTTCTATCCGACGTCGGACTCCTGCTCGTCGCCGGACTTTCGTTGGGTTTCTACCCGAAGTCGAATTTCAACCCGTCGTCAGAATCTCGTCGGATTTTTACCTGACGCCGTACCAGACGTTGAATTTCGACCCATAATTGGACTTTCGTTGGACTTCCATTAGATGCCAAATTTCTACTCGATGTTGAATTTCTACCCGTCGCCGGACTTCTGTCCGTCATTGGACTATCGTCAATCTTCTACCCGACGTCGTATTTCTACCTAACGATGAAATTCCACCCGTAGTCGGACTTCTGCCCTTCAACGGACTTTCACCGAACTTCTGCTTATTAACGGTCTTTCATTAGACTTCTATCTGACGCCGGACTTCTGCCAGTCGCTGGACTTCTGTCGGTCGTCAGACTTTCGTCGGGCTTCTACTTGATGTTGGATTTCTACCCATTGCCAACCAACTACAGATGTGAATCCCTCTTGATCATGGAATATCTCGAAGAAGAGTGATCACCCGACATGCCCTCTGTATAGGAAGGGGCCCTACAATTGGATAGGGGATGCCACCTATCCAAAAGTAGGGGAAAGCCTCCCGTATAGGAAGAGGGCAGAATGGGAGAAGGGCGGAAGGGGGAGAAATCTCCTTCTTGCAGAGAGGGGCCCCGGGCCTGGACAGGGGTGTCGCATGTGTAGGGCCTGGGGGAAGGTCTCAGATGAAAGAAGAAAAAGAGAGAGAGACATCCTTCTTGCAGAGAGGGGCCTCGGGCCTGGACAGAGGATGCCGCTTGTGCAGAGCCTGGGGGAAGGCTCAGATGAAAGAAGAATAAGAGAAAGAGACATCCTTTCAGAGAGGGGCCCCGAGCCTGGACAGTGGATGCCACTTGTGTAGGGTCTAGGGGAAGGCCTCAACTGAAAGAGAGGGAGAGGCGCAAGAATTTTCATATCCCCAAGAGGGGTATTTATAGTAGGAAGGATGGGAAGTTGGAGAAGGGGGAAAAAAAAAACCTCAACCTCCAGCGGTTAGCTAGCGGTTTAGCCAACCGCTAACCGCGGCTCAAAGGCACAACGGGCCTGACGTGGGCCACATCAGCGGCGTGGGTGAGCGCTGGCAGAGCAGATCAACGGCAGAGCGGAGCCGGGCAGACCGGGCAAGCGTGTGGTCGCGCGAGGAAGCGTTTGGTCACGCGAGGTAGCGCGCGACTGCGCCGGCGACAGCACCGGCAACGGCGAGGGTGGCTTCCGATGTCGGTCCGCGGCGACCGGTGGCAGTCGGTAGTGGCCGGCGACCGCACCGTCCCAACACTTTCCCTGACCCAATTTTGTTCCCGAAAAGGTCAAATAGTACGTTTTTTGGGTCCTCTCAACCATTTTTCAACGTTACGGACTCAATTTTGACACTTAAAATACTTCGGGACTTCTACGCCCAAGATCAGAGTACGTTCGAATTTCAAATCACCCAAAACATTTCTCATAGGTTTCGACGTATATTTTTAGACTTATGGAGCATCGACGTCCGAAAACAGGGGGGCAACTAATACTTTATCAAAAAATCATATTGATCGAGCATGAATCTCAATGCAAAATCAAGTTGGAAACTTCCAAAATTAAAATTGGAACCATCCTAACTCCGATTTCAGTAAACTTATAGTCAAACTAAGCGTCTCAGAAATATCACCCCAACGACACCAAATTCGACTCAATCCGAGCCCAAATGAGTCAAAATCAAGGAACTGAAGCGCTGTTGGAAGGTTCGAACCACAATTTGGATTACCATAAGGATTGGATGGACGGCCGATATTGAATCCCTTGATTGTGGACCGTTCGTCAGACATTTGAAGGTCTTAATGATGTCGGAATTCGGCGATCTTAGGCTCGTTGGATTCGTCTCATCGAGCCGCTTGATTCGACTATAAGCATGTAATGTTTGGAAACTGTTTGGTAATCCAAATTGTGGTTCGAACCTTCCTATAGTGCTTCGGGTCCTTGATTTGGACTCATTTGGGCTCAAATTGAATCGAATTTGGTGTCGTTGAGTTCGTATTTCCGAGACGCTCAGTTGACTGTAAGTTTATTGAAATCGGAGTTAGGATGGTCCCAACTTTAATTTTGGAAGTTTCCACCTTAATTTTGCATCGATATTCGTGCCCAATCAATATAATTTTTTGATGTATCAATTACTATTCTTACTCTTATTTTTATTTTCATTTTTACTTCTCCTAGTATTAAATAACAATAAATTTGGCAATAACCATACAAGAAATTTGGAAATCTTTAGTGGGTGAGAGTATGTCATCAACACCCAGCTTTCAATAGAAACTTGGTGCTTTATAATAGAGAAATTATTACGAGCGGAATCCAAATGCAGCTTACGTCTGAACTCCAATCAGAATAGGTCGTGTCAGCCTATACACACTGTGTATAATTTGTATACAAATTGTGACCAATTCTGATTATAATTCGAACGTTATCCAAACTCTGCACGTAATAATTTCTCCTACCATAAGCCCTTACTATAGCAGTTTCAATTGGAGAACTTGATCTTCCCTCAAGATGATGATGCCATAAAAGAGTTGGGTGCATAATATTATGTTCTTCTTCATGCATTTCAAGGAAAAAAAAAAGAAAATAATGCCATTTTTTAAGATAAATACTTGAAAAGGATTAGCAAAGCTACAGAAGGCACCATCTCTCCCATCTGATAATTCAAAGATGACTGAAAATACATATACAGACTGTACATATTACAGGGTTCAGGATATCCATACAGAACCCCTCAAACACCTTGGCTGGTATACATATTGTTTAAGGGGCTCATCTTTTTTATAGCCTATAGCTCAAAAACCTTCCCCATTTTCCATTATGCATTAACATACTCATTACCTGAAATGCAGAATAACAAGTTCAATGTTATAATTGATTCAGATGGCATGGTGAAGGTTTTGTTTGGAAAAGTTTTCTTATTATTTTCTAAAGCAATTAGAACGCAGTAAAAAAATTGTCCCAAACGAAGCTGAAATCTCCCACTTAAAGGAGTACTCATTGCTATGTTGATTTTGCAGTAGTAATAATATAACACAAAGCTGTATTCAAAGTGGAATCTTAGAAAACTGAAAAACATAGTTACAACAACAAAAAACTTTTATGCCGTTACGTGAGGTCGACTACTGAATCATTTTTCTCCATTGTGTATTATTAAGAGTCAAATTCTCATTTAAAACTAATAACAAAATTTGGGTACTTCTGGAACGAAATATCATGAGAAGGGAAAACATAGATGTTCAACTATCTATACATATAGAAATTGATCATTAATCTCTTAATCAATATGCAACATAAACGACACATATTTATATGCATGGAGAGAGAACAAAAGAAGATTATAAAAAATATAAAATATTCATCAAAATGACAGAAAATCATAGTAATGAATATAGAAACCTTCATGATTAATGCTTATACATCAAGTTGAAATCTTCATGTCCCAGCAACAAAGTTGAGATGGTTGCGAGGCTTGAAAGAAGTGTAGGCAACTCTCAAGTCCCATCCCCACAACAAGACCTAAGAATCTATTCCATCTGTGAATCCTTCACACAACAATCATAATGAGAAAATATAACTTTGCACTTTGCATCTAAGTTCACATAATTGTCCAAAAAAACTAAGATTGGGTATTAGGGTAGCAGCTATGTGTAATGATAAAAGTGAGAGAAGAGGATAACAAGTACAAGTGGCAAACAATGTGGAGCCATTTGCAGCGTGACTTAAAGGAGCAAGAGGGGTAGGTACTACTGTGATGAAAAGTTTAGGATCAGTATACATATGATCATTGCATGAAGGATAAAAAAAACCAAGTACAAGTACTAGAGAAAATACACATTACAAAAGAGAAAAATTCCTCATATATAAGTTCAGTCATGGTAGTGTCTAAGATGGCTTGGGGATTGTGATTGAGCAAAGATGCTCGAACTAGCTCATAGAGAGAACCTTCAAAGAGTTGAATGAAACAATCCTATTCATAGTGCTGAAGGTTAGGCTGAATATCATCTCTAGGAGAAAAACATAAAAATAAAAACTAGAACAATACAATGTTTAAAATTGCGTATTCGGGTATTGAGGCGTTTTTCATTCGTGAGGCGAAGCGTAAGCCTCCAGGCGTTTTGAGGCGTAAGCCTCAAAATCAAAATATTGCGTAAACATAAAATGATAAATTTTTTATATACTAATGAGTGAATAATATAAAACATAAAAAGGTATAAGATATGAAGTGAAATCAAAATATCTCAATAATAAGACAATATGAAATATAGTTCAACTCAAAATTCTATCTTTCCCAAATCCCAGTATTCTTTTCATTAACATATAATTCCAATTTCCAAAAATAAATAGCAATGACATATCACATAAGAACTCATAAGTCATCAACACTGTCATCACTAAGGGGTTCTTTATTTGAATAATCATTATAGTGAACTGCTCTGTCCCCTTCCTCCTCTCCTATAGAGGCCAATGTCGGGCATTTACTTCAAGATTATGTAAGCTTTAATATATATAGCGTGAGGCGTAAGTGAGGCGAGGCATGGCCTCAAGGCGGGCCTCAACCAAGTTAAGGCGCAAGCCTCATAAAAAAAAAAAATCGAGGCGTAAACATCGACGTGTTTTTTACTGGAATTGCGCAAAGGCGAGCCTCATATTGCGCAATTTTAAACCATGGAACAATATGTGTCTGAATAGGTTGAATTAGTCTAAATAGTGATGATGGTTTGTCAAAAGGTCAGTCGAAGTTTGTAAAGAATACAACGAAATTGATACCGATGTGACGGACTAGCAATTGAGAATTGAATGATAAGAAAACCCTAAATGGACTTGGCCATATCATAGCTACCAATTTAAGTGCAAATGGTAAGAGTATGTGCCATAAATCAATGTAATAATTTTGTAATTATTTGCAACCCAATCCATCCTATGTTTGAGAAAGGTCCCATCATATTCATCCAAAGGTTGGTGAACACACGTTCTTAACAAGTGATATTCCCAATCACAACATCCTTTGAGAAAACATAACATTTTCTGACACCAAAGAATATAATTGGCTTCTTTTAGAGTGGTAAAGATAAGATTGAGTGGGCTAGATTTCTCCATAGATGAAGATGGTAAAGATAAGATTGAGTGGGCTAGATTTCTCCATAGATGAAGATGATAGACAGACGGTTGATTGATGAAGGAAAAAGTGCAGAAGGAAATTCATAGAATCGGAGAGTGCAACAAGTTTTGAAGATTTTCGAACGATAATTGAATAAAGATTATGATAAAGGAGGACCAACCACAATAGGAGGGTAGTAGAGGCATGATTGTTGCAGGATGTGCTTGAGTATAAGGATGAGACAGTGGTCGACACTAGGCATACCTCCTGCACGATTCACTACACCAAGGAATTCATAGAATTGAGTGCATTGATTGCCTCATTAAGGAACATAGAGCAATGTTCAAATAAATACTAATTTGTGAATAGAGAAAAGCCAACGATATAGCATTGCCAAAAAGAGAGGAGGTTAAGCACGCCAAGCGGTCGAGCTATAAAATCTCTCGGCAAAGCATAAATGGTCAGCTACCAGAGAAGGAGAATAAGTTTGATTGGACAGCAAAGAGTGTTATAATGAATAGGGACCACAGGTCCACAACAAGGCAAGAAACTACAAAGGTACCTTAGAGATAACAATATAGCCAATGGCTCCAATTGAAGGACAAGAACTAAACAGGAGAGAAATTGATCTTTTTTTCTCTTGATCGCTATACAAGTCCTATTTAGAGGAATGAATATATATATATATATATAACAAATTATTCACCATAAGACACATTTCAGAATAATGAGTAGTTGCTATTCAATAATTTGCACATGTGGAGAAATATGATAATAATCACAATGAATCCATATTATTCATGGATTTGCACATATAGTAATATACTAATAATAAATGGAAAATTGGATCAGTTAATCAATCTAGACATAGGATGTTCTCATGTGCAGCTCACCTTGATCTATTGGTTGGGAGCTTTGGCTACCAACCAAAAGGCTTAGGTTCGAAGCTTGCGTATGTAATGTGTTTGTGGATTTGACTTAATTGACCTAAATGTCCCCGAAAAAAAATTCTCATGATGAAGTAAAATCATTAGGAGGTGTGAGAAAAATAGCATTGAATTCAATGCAATATAATTAAGATCTTTGATAGAAAAGAATATCACAACCAACCAATAGCCATTCAAGTAAAACAACAGATCACAAACTACCCTATATGGAGATGTTGAATAATTATGTGTACTCATATTTACCTAAAAAGGTCCTACAAGCACAACTCAGAATAAGAAGTTCAGAAAAAACCATAACGGTCACAAAATAACTAAAGTATATGAAAAAGCTAATTAATTCAGTAAGCAGACATTTAATAGCCTACAAATCATCTATATGATGCACCGACACTTCTCCTCAAAGAGGCATGCAGTGTCCGACACCGTATCCGACACGACACTCGCCCGACACTCCTCCGACACGTGTCGGACATGCCGAAAACGTATCCGATTAAAAAAATATTAAATACAAATTGGGCACGCGTGTCCGACACGCGTATCTTAAATATTTATTTAATTTTTTTGAATATAATTTCTTGTACTTGGGGCGAGATTTAAACTAAATTTATTATTTCATATCCAAAACACTAAATCAACGTCAGCACTTAATACCCAATCATTGAATATTCTCATTTTCATTTCTTTTTGGCAGTGAAGATATTTTCATCTCCTCTCTCGGTGACTGATAAACGGCATCGACGCCTGACTCTCGACATCCTAATACTAATCATTTTAAACACAAATTCTAGTTAAATGACTTATTATTTTTAAATTATTTTTAAAATTATAGTTATTTAATTTTATACACTATTTTTTAAATATAAATATTATAATACCGTCTCCAACCCGTGTCCGTGTTCTATATTTTCAATAACTAACGTGTCCCATGTCCGCATCGTGTCATATCCGTTTCGCCGTGTCCGTGTCTGTGCATCATAGAATTCATCAATGAATGACCAACCACCAAAAGACATATGAATAGATTCAAACATTGAAAAGTTGGATGATGGGGATATCAGATCATGGAAAGTATATCAGAGACATGACCGACGATCTACATCCTCAGTCCCACCGATCTATTTTTGAGTCTTCTTATATATTTGTTTTATTTATTTGCTTTACGTATTTGTTTTAGTTGCATTTCCCTTTTTACCCTTAAGAGATTGTCATGTGTAAGCCCTAAGGGCTATGTCGTATTTTATTTCTCTGTTATTATATGAGGCTATATATAGCCCCCTTATGTTTATTTTGAGATTAATGAATGAATTATAATCAAATTTATGTATATTGAGTTCTTGTAAGAGCTTGAGAGTCTTTGGAGAGAAATACTTAGGACAGAGAATCGAATCACCCAGCAATCTTGGGAGCGTCTGCGTGGTTCTTTTCTTCCTTATCTTTTTATTCTCTTCTTCCCCTCTTATTCTAGCCATCGGTCACACTAAGCCCTCCACCACCAAGCCATCACACCCCTCACCCCACCACCCCCACACCGCCGGCCAATACCAACCCTCCCATTCCCCCCTATAGCCACCAGCCTAGCACCACCACCCAACCAACCAACCTCCTCCCAACCTTAGAAGCCGGCCCCTTTACTCTAAACGCTAACCTAGCAGCGGCCCTAGCCCTTCCCCTTGCCTCCAAATTTCAAAATCTCCCATTAATACTTTTCATATTTCACCCAACCTCAATTAGAAAGCTTAGATCCCAATTATTCAAATCAATTTTGAATTTTAAAACTTTCCAAGCATAGGAATCTATTTTAAGAAAGTTTTCAAATTCAGCCCTTTTGAATTTAAAACTAGATTGGAGTTAATTAGGTCCTTCCTAATTTAATATTCCAAATAAAGAAGGCTTGATTTATTTCCCCATGCTCCTCCCACTCTCTCTCTATGCCGCCGGCCCCCTTATGTCCCCACCCATTGAATACTTTCCAAACTTCAAGCCCCTCTATTGGAAATAATTCAAAGCCTCTCCCTCTCACTTACCCGCCCCTCCCTCTCACCTATTTCTCTTTTATTTCTTTCCAAACTTAAGGATTACATAGGGAAACAAGTTCCCAAATTTCCCTCCATCCCTTCTCCCCAAAATCTAAACCAATTTCTTCCCCAAACCCCTCCCTTTGGTCGGCCACCTCTCACCCTTTCTTCCACTTGGATTCTTGAGAGAAACTTCTTTCTCTCAAAAGGAATCCTTAAGGAGATCCAAGGATGTCGTCTACAACACTTTAACACTACGAAATCGATGCATGGCTGATCCGGATCTTGACTCCAGTTTCGTCTACAACAAACAAGGCTTTATCGACATCCTCTGGTCGCCTTTCTTTGACGTCAATCCGGAAGTAGACAATTCCGCCAAGGAGTACTTGGAACGAATCATCTTCACCTTGTCCGAAGTCATCAAAGAGCAGCTTTCTACCATTCAGTGGCAAATCACTTCCATGCCATGACGAGGGTGAACTTTTCCTCTCATTCAATTTTCTCTCAAATCTTCTTCTCTTGTAGGTGGTGAATCAAGCACAAGGAATCGCAAAGCTATCTACTAATGCTTAGTAAACGTAGGGCCTGAATTTTAACTTTATATGCATTCTAATCTTATTGTTAACCTAGGGATGCTATTGAAAGTCCTCTAAATTTGCATAGGTTGAATTCTAATTGCTTTGGTGATCTTAACTTTTAGCGTGTGATTTAACCTAAGTGGAAGCACCTCTCTTTTATTTTCTATTATCGTTAAGTAGCTAACGTTTTATTTTTTATTGCTCTTACTTAAAAGCGTGCAAACTCTTATTTCATTTAAATCATATGCTTAGTCCTGCATCACTGGATCTCCGCATGAGAACATCAACCAACTCAAGATGCTTATTTTCATGCCAACTATTGTTATAACTTGGACCTTTCGGTCCAAGCACTTCATGCAAACGGGCTCCCCTGTCTCGCTCCCCTTCACACGCGAATAGCCAGTCGTACGCTCGTGAGAACCAAACTGAAGCTGAGCGAACTTGCTCCCTTTCGCAAGCAAATTGGTCGAACGGCTCACAGCCACGATTCTCCTTTTTCCAATCCTGTAAAGTTCGCGATTTTTTTCCTATATGAATGATTATCCATCCTGCGAGTCTCTCTCTTTCCTTTTAAGGTAAATTAGAACCTAGGGCATCATATTCTCCTCCCCTCCCTCTCATAGCAACAGCCAACATGCATCTTCTTCTCCCTTTCTCCCTCGTAGCAGCCACCAAAATCCTCCCTTCTCCTTCCTCTTCGTTTCTTTATCTCCACAACCACCACCAAAGTCACCTCTCCCCTTTTTTCTCTCTTCCTCATGGTGTTTTCCCTAAATTGAAGCCATTGTTAGAGAAGGGTTCCCTTCTTACTACCTTCCTTCTCTCGAATCGAGGTTAAGCCTTCTTCCTCTGTTATGCCTTGGAAGCGAAAATAGCGAAAGAACGATAGAAAATCTACAGGAATACTTAGAATAGTGGCTGATTTTGGATTATAATTCAATACAAAAGCAAGATATAGTTGATCTACGATTCGCGAGGTAGATCTGCTCTCCTAAACAACCAAGACGTCGCTAGGAAGCCCTCAAAGAAAAAATATAGCAAAACCAAACCAAAACATAATGAAAATAATCAAACTAGCCCTAAATAACATTTCCCTAATTCCTCCCAAAACGGCCCTCTTTCCTTAATTATTTCCCTCTCCTATTTAAATTCAATTAGGAAATCTTTCCCAAAATAATTCCCTCCTTTTTGGGTGTAGAAACTACTAGCATCGAGCATCAATACAAAGACAGCGTCAGACATTAATATGGAGATCATTTTGAAATGTTGATGTTGTAATGATGTCAGATGTTGATGTTGAGACGACATCGGTCATTGTTGTGAAATCAAAGTTATAACCCGACAAAGAGAAATGGACATGAGAATATTTGATGAGTGCGGATGATTGATTTGATGTTATGGATAGGAAATACGAATTTTAGATTTTATATTTTAAATAAGTAAAAATTTTAAATACAAGGAATTATATTTAAAAAAATAAAATATTTAAGATATGCATGTCGGACACTGTTGTCCAATTTGTATTTAATATTTTTTCAATCGGACACGTTTTCGGCGTGTTCGACACGTGTCGAAGGAGTGTCAGATGCGTGTTGTGTCGGACACTGCACGCCTCTTTGAGAAGAAGTGTTGGTGCATCATGGAGCCCTGCCCTACTCCCTGTATTGCCATGACCATGGTTTTAAGTGAAAACATAGTTCTGTATAAGCTGGCATCCCCTCGCAGCACCACCTTCTTCCCCTCCATCTGAATCTCCATAGTCAACGACTTCCAGTCCACCTTGGTCTCCCCAATCATTTGTAACCACTTCATCCCTAGGATCACATCAGTGCTCCCTAATTCCAAAGAAAAAAAATCTTCCACTATCTGTATGCCTTGGAGTTCCAGCACCAAACCTTTGCAAATGCCCCTACTCCTCTCTACCTTTCCCGTTCCAATCAAAATCCCAAAGCTCCTTGTATCCATCAGCTTCAATCCTAATTGGTCCACAACCTAATTGGAAATGAAGTTATGAGTAGTCCCGCTATCCACTAAGACTACCACTGATTGCTCCCCAATTTGCCCCCCCACCTTCATGGTGTGATTTGGGGTAAATCCCAACACGGAGTTAAGGGACATCTCCGTCAAGTCTAGGTGTAGCTGCTCTATTTCCCCTACATTCTCCTCTAGATCGCCCCCGCTCTCCTCTTCCCCTTCACAGACCATCAAGAATTGAAAGGCTTGATTCTTGCGCTTATGTTCTGATGTAAATCTCTCACACATCTAAAGCATAACTCTTTTGTCCGTCTATCCTGCACCTCTGCTTCTATGAGGTGCTTGAAATTATCTCATGGATGAACTCTATTGCTCTTCTCCTTTTGTGCTTCCCTCTAAAATGACACCGTTTGGGTCCTCGGTGCTAGGGTCATGGAGGTATTCCTATAAGCCCCTCCCATGGTGATTCTCCTGTTAGCATTATTCATCTACTATTTTTCTTCCATCCTTTGTGCTAGCTTCTTCATCCTCTTAGCCCTATAGGCCTCATCACCTTGAGCTTTGCTAGTATGTCTTCCTTAAGATCCATCATGAAATTATCTTCCAACCCTTCCTCAAAAATTTCCCTCAGCCTACCTGACAATATCTCAAATCTCTCCTAATACTCCATAATGGTCCCCTCTTGAATTAATGCATAAAACTGCTCATGGAGGTCTCCTTCCCGAATGCCTTAAAAATATTCCAATAAACAATCCTTAAATTCTCTCCAGGAATAGATCGGATATCTGACCTCCCTCCACTAAAACAAAGCTAAGGCTTGTACTTCCAAACATAGCTTCTCCATGATCTTTTCTCCACCTAATACACCCAACCCTGAGCATCTTCCCCTTAAAAATCCGACATTTTTAACTTCCTTGATCATCCATGCCCCAATGATTTCTCCCTCCGTTAGTTCCTCCAGCGTAGTGATGGTGCGATTCCCTCACTTCCTCCCTTGGTGAATTTGGACCCCATAGTTCAACCCAACTATTGCTTCCTCCGATCCACCTTCCCTCCTGTCTATGATCTCCAAAAGGGTTCCCGCTTCTCCTTTTCTTGTTGCCCTTTGGAATACCTCATCGAAACCTCCCAAGGTGATTCTTGAGGGAAAACACTCTCCCCTTGATCATCATCCTCCAGAACTTTCTTCCCATTCATATCAGCCCTAGGAATAGCCAACGAATCTTTAATTGCATAAAGATCAACTTTTCATCATGTCTTTCATGTTCTCAAAGCAGTTCTCCATGGATGAAAGCCTTCCTTCCATAGTTGTGAACTTCCTTTCAATTTTGGAATATTTATCCTCCATTCCAAAATATTTCTCCTCCATCCCAACCCTGATTTGTTCCAACTAGCCTTCCAATGCTTATATCTTCTTGGCTTCCATTTACCTTGCTTTGATACCAACTTGTTATGCTTTGGAAGAGAACACAGTGATAGAACGATAGAAAATCTGCAAGAATATTTATAATAGTGGCTGCTTTTGGATTATAACTCAATACAAAAGCAAGTTACAGTTGATTTATGATTCGAGAGATAGATCGGCTCTCCCAAACAACCTAGACACTGCTATGAAGCCCTAAAAAAAAACTACAGCAAAACCAAACCAAAACACAATGAAAAAAATCAACATAACTAGCCCTAAAAAACATTTCCTTAATTCCCCAAAACAACCCTCTTTCCTTAATTATTTCCCTCTCCTATTTGAATTCAATTAGGAAACATTTCCCTAAATAATTCCCTCCTTATTCCTCTTCCTAACATAATAGATTATTTCAATGGTGGGCCCCACAAGGAGGGCCGAAATCCTCTGTCCAAGATTCTGGATTGGCCCTTGCTGGGCCGATTGGTTGGTTCTGATTTCTACTAGACCTGCCGTATCATCCTCCATTTTCTGTTGTTTGAGATTGTTCAACAAGGGTAAATTAATAATATTATTATTGTTATTTGAATAGGACTCAATGGAGAAAAAGGATTCATGTAGCCGACCCCACGTAGTGGGATAAAGGCTTGATGTTGTTGTTGTTGTTGTATTATTGTTATTTGAATTCCTAGATTTGATTGGCGGCGTCAGGTCTTAATTTTATAATTTTCTTCGTATTGTAAGTTTTCTTTTTATGTTATGATTTAGTTCATAAATTACGGAATACAATGTTATTTACATACCTTCAACATTATTATTTCATGATAAATGTTGCAAGTTTGACTAATAAAGTTTATGGTGAGTTGGGTAAGCTTTCTATTTTATGTATTGGAGTCTTATAGTATTATATAAAATTAGGATTTATTATTTGTAGGACTTTCAAGTTTTGTTCTTTAGGCATGATTGGTTGAGCATCTTTTGGCTTTAGTCTTTGTTTCACTCGTCTAGGGATAAGTAACTATTATTTATTTTGGGATAAACATACCCTTCTTTGTTAGGGGCGCTATCCTAATTGCTTATGATAGGTTTCTAGATATTAGGTAGTTAGTTCAAATTCTAATGTTTATTTATTAGTATTGTGCATGCCAGGTAATTTTATTTATCGCTCATATTGAAATCATCATGTAGTGAAAATAATATTACTTTGGTTTTTTTATGCAAAAACTTCTATCACTGAAAATGATTCATGCTGTAAAAAATTTAATTTATACATATCAATTCTATTTTAGGCAGTACATTATACTTCTGCTGTAAATCATGTTGATTATAAAAATTGTGATTGTTATTCTGATTCATATAATATCTGCTAGTTATTTGTAACAATACTTGCACTATTTGATTGTGTGTATAGCAATAGAATCCTATTGAATTTTGGTCAGCCGGGGTCAACGGGCCCATAGAGTGAAGACTTTATAGAAAATTACTGAATTTCCTTGAGTTGGTGATTACCTTGTTGGTGAGGGTATTTGATAGATCGACTATATACATATGAATGCTTGGATATATATAATTGGATATAAATTGAAATAATAAAATAATTGATAAGTCATTTTGAGATATAAGGATACTTAGTGTGGTGCATTTGTAAACATTAAAATGATTTGACATTAATAGTTATTTGGCATATATATCGGCATACTAGAATCTATTATAAGAAATATATCATATCTCATGACTATTTTGATATAGTGATTATAGGTTACTATTCTCAACTTTGGATTATTCATATTGTATGTCGCATTCTTTTATCGTTTATACTTTGATATATAGGAGTTACTTAGTTTGATTTATCAAACTCACTCATTATCAATTTTTACAGCAGATCCTACAAGCATGATTAGTGGACTGTCACTTCAGAAGTAGAGTTATCCGTAGCAGACTATTTTTTATATTTTACATTATATAGTAGTTTATCATGCTTTTAATTATGTGGATTGGGCAGTTTCTTTATTGTTATTTTTTCGACATTTGCTTTTATCAATATTATTGCTACTTGGATGTAATATTTGTTTGCATTTTATTAATGAATTGACTTTTTAATTTCACTTCCCCTACTTTGTCTGATGTATATCCTATTATGTTACTTGTATATACATGTTTCTCTTTGTGAACACAAAACACATTTTTATATCCCTTCATCACATCCAGCATTATCGGGGTGTACCGTCCTACGGACCCAGGGTGTGACAAATATGACACTAGCTTCACTAGCAAAAAGAATTAGAGAACAATTTTCATTCCAAAAAAGGACCAAAAGATTTTCTTGTGAAGTTTTTTTAAAATGGATAAATAAAAAATTATGACTAGTTCAAAATGAGAACCTAACATTGCATAAGTCTATCCACTGTTGACACAATCAATGTTCTCATGGATTTGCATGTGATTGTGTTTACTGAAGATAAAGAGTTTTTAAAAGAAGACAAATGAGATTACAAATTATCTAAGGTAAATAATAATCGAAATCTTAGAAAAAATATCTACATGATTACCTGCTGAGGATGTGCAACCGAACGAGCTTATCCACACAAAATAGCTCTATGATATGCACAGAAGTGGCAATTCAAAGGGCTAAACTGTCAACTTCGATGACCATTCATCTATGACACCATAATCAATGCTCAGCTCTCTCAAAGGGGGTATATTTTCCAATGCAAATACCATAAGATGAGGATATGACAGATTATAGTGATCATATAAAACAAACTGCATAAAAACATTTGGACTACAACTATGGCTTAAATAACAAGCAACATTCCTTGCCCTTGAAACATCAAGTGAGAAGTTCAACTCTGGCAAATAAGGATATGTAGATGGCATGTAATCTGAAAAAAACGTCAGATATGTCTCCCCATTCAACCCATCTTCTAGGAAAGCGATTAGGTTGCACCAGACTTCTACTAGCAACAGATAATAGTTCTGCTTGCTGTTTTGTGAGGACCATCCCACTGAACTCACAGATGAAAGTCCCTGCTTGAATAAAATCCCATGACCGAACACCCCATTCGGTCTCATTGGACCTAAATACCTCCAATCGTCGCCTGATCCCCTTCTGGCTCACTCGGTTTGGACAATTCAGCTGACATCGGCATGCAGTGCCACACTCATATATCAATGGTTTCCCTCTCAAAAGAACTCCACTTGCATCATAAGCAAATTCACCCCCATTTAGAGTCGCACAATAGCATTCAGCCGAGCATTTGGTCTCACACTCACAACCATGTATGCCATCACCATGAACCTTCTCCAGGATGGCTGGAGGATAAATTGGATGGTGAGAGTATTGAAATTGCAAAGGATCCTTATCATCATCGAGGTCATTGTACAGCGAAACGGGGAAACTCTCCCTCCCCATTGATATGTCATTGCAGAAATAGAAACTCTTTCTCACACTCAATGAACCCAATTTTAAGCTTGCCCGCAAGTTTAAACATTGCACTTCCCATCTCTTCTTGCCCCTCAATTCTCAAAAGCTTGTATTTGTACACTTCAAAGCCAGACTTCCCAATATCAGTCCAACAATTGACAGCCCTGTAAAGTCCATCATACACGTAAACCATACCATTAGGGCCATTATTGATCTTCATTCCTCTAATCACTCGAATCTCAATCCCATACTTCATACTTCTCTCAAGAGCCAAGTTTCCTCCCTCGAGCTTCTGGCTAGCGTACATCTTATGTTGATTTCGGTTCAAACCACCATGGCCGGTATATATTAGCACATCTCCACGATCTTCATCATCTTCATAACCACCTGATACTATTATGCTGGTGGCTATTGGCTCGCCGCTGCTGCTCCGACCAGCCGATACATAGTCAATTCCTGCTTGGAGATGGCCATGCAAGCCAATGACACAGAGCTCCGCCCTGAAGAAATAGACATCTCCAATGCATATCCCCGGGATGGAGCCAATAATACGCTTGTCGCGGTTGAGCCAAAGACCACGTTTTGACATGAAAGCCGCCGCCTTGAGATCAGCGCGGCTTCGCTTCTCTAACACCCCGAGACTTTCCCTCCTCACCTCATCTTGAATGATGAGCAACCTAAGTGACTCGAACGTGGTCCGAGCCCGGCGGATGATGTCGCGGAAGTTAATTTGGTCCTGCTCACTGGGTGAGGAAATCCTTACCATCTCAGCCGACCGATCCTTCTTCTGCTTCTTCTTCTTCTTCTTGTTCTTGGCGACCATGCACGAGGCGAACTGTAGGGAAGCTAAGTGCGCGTCTGGAGCTGCGACGACAGAGGTGGAAGAGGAGGATCCAATAGGGATGAAGGGGGGAAACCTCTCAGTACAGCCAGTTGCGAAGACGCGGGCAAGGCGGCGGTATTCGGCTAAGAAGATTTCATCGTCGGAGGCCGGGGAAAGGGAAATGCGTTCTGAGTCAGGATCAGGGTTAGTTTTATGCGGAATGGGGGAGATAAGCAAGCTCGTTTCAAGGGGCTCAGCAATGGAACCGAGGCTCAGGAGAGAGGAGGAAGAGGGAGAAGCCATGGCGGCCAGCGTGGAATAAGAAGGGACAAAGATTGTTCTTTTACAGGGAAAGACGAAGAACGCGAGAAATTGCATTCAAGAGAATTTGTAATGGTGGAGGAAGGGATGTGGGATGGCCCTGCGAGTACAAAATGAGACGCAACACTAGCGCAGTTCCCGCGGCGTCTGCTCAGCCATTTCTGCATGGCATAAATATTATATTTTTACTTTAAATAATAATTTTAAATTATGATTTATGATGATAAATAACATAAATATGAACAGTCAAATATATATATATATATATATATATATATATATATATATATATATATATATATATATATATATATATATATATATATATATAAAGCTAAACTTCAGAGTTCAAAACAACAAAATAAATAAATAGTAACAAGAAAAAAAAATTTACATACATACCATTATATTTTATGTTATTTATATATCTAAATATCTAAAATTTAATATTATATACATACCACTCATAGAATAAATATAAGTACATTAAATGAAATATTAAAGTTTATAAGGTGGTATGAGTAACAAGAATGAAATATACAAGTGATATATTTGATATTAAAATTGTATACGAGTGATAAGAATATAATATTAAAATTTTAGGTGTTAGATATGTAAATAGCATGAAATAAAGTGGTATTTTTGTAAGTCCCAAAAAAAAAAAACTCATAATATTGCTTAATATGTAAAAAAGGAATAAAAGAAAATTTAAAAAAATTATGAAGAAAGCATAAAAACACACCGAAATTTTATAGTAGTTCAATCAATTGTGGGTTGTATTTGTATCGAAGAAATTGATATTGTAATTCTCAATAATCAGATCATAGTGAATGTAATCTAAGCAACAATAATTTCTCAAATACAAAAAAAAAAGATAATATTTCACCCTCTTTCTAACCCCTATGATGATTTTACTACAAAAGGCCAATTCGTTAGTAGATTTGTCACAATGTGTTTTTGTCTGCAAATAAAAATCTATTATGGAATCTAACAATGTATAATTCTACGATGTCATAAAATATGATATAACCATCAATTAGGTGAACTTTTATATAATTCTTTGTGAGTTTAGTCAATTTAATTGAACGTATTGTTGCGTCCTGGAATATTTATGATGATAGAGAAATTTAAAGTTTAATGTCTTGACTCTTTACGACGATCCAGGACACAATCAGATAAAAGAGGGTGTATCGTTCATAAGAGACTAGAGTTTTTACGTAGAAACCTCTAAAAAGGGGAAAAATCACGGGGTCAGGCCTAATTTGACTGAATCTATTAGTGTTTGTAATTGATTATAAATGAGGCCATGCCTTGGGGCAAAACATTGGCTTGATGTAGCAAATATACATCATATAGAGTGCATTACATGGTGCAAATTGGGAGAATCAATATTTACATGTTCGTTTGGTCAGTATGATCATAATCAGTGGGCGAAAGATGTCAGAAAGTTTGTATTTGGGTGACGGTGGTTAGAAGGACCGTAGTCGACAGGAGACGAAGGTCGGAAAGGCCGTAAGTCTAGTGACAGAAATTGAAATGACCATAGTTAGCGGGCGACAGTGGTCAGAAAGACTGTTTTCTAGTGACGGAGGTCGGAAGGACCGTAGTCTGACGACGGAAGTCGGAAGGACTATAGTCTGGAAACAAAGGTCAAAAGGACCATATTCGGTGGGCAATAGTGATTAAAAAGATTGTAGTCGGGCGATTGTGGACAGAAGGACCGGCAAAAGTCGGTGGACGGGTGTAAATCTAGCTTCAGTTGGTGGTCGGGTGGAAGTCCGACGACAATCGGTCGCCGAGCGGAAGTCCAATGACAATCGATGGCCTGGAGTAAGTCCTACGATAGTCGATGGTCGGGCGATAGTCGAGGAGGAGCTTGATGGAAAGAAAGAACTCAGATTTCTCTTCGTCTCCTCTCTTCTTTTTCTTCCTTCCTTCATCCCTTGCTTCCTCCTCTGGTCCTCCCCCTTTCAAGAAAGAATGAGGGGTCTATGACAGTTCTTCTTTTCGAGAGGTTCAGTTCGCTATAAATTTGCTCAAACCAAAATTCAGATGGTTCCATATATAATTTTGGAAGTTTCCAACATGATTTGCCTTAAGATTTGTGCCCAATGAATATAATTTTTTTATGATATATCACCTATAAATAATCCCAAAGAGTTGTTTATTTATTTATTTTATGTAGGAGTCTTTTCTCTGTTTAGAAGAATTCATTATTCTTACTGTACAAGAACTCAATTAGAAGTACTGTCAAATAGATCATTTTGGTGCAATTATATATTAATCTTAATTTATTCAATAACATTCCCTTTACCATAGTCATTAGGGCATACTTAGGCATTGGAACACGTACAACTATTAAAATAAAGCAATCCGCATAAAACGCCTCATCAAAAGTGGAGAAGTAGAGACTTAGGCTTCGTTTGAGACAGCTTTCTTACTGCTTCTTAAAACAATTTTTTAGTATAAACATTTTAATTTTTATACTAAAAAACTGTTTTAAGAAGCAATAAAGAAGTCGTCCCAAACGAAAAAGCTCCGTGTGAGACAATTTTCTTACTGCTTTCTAAAGAAGTTTTCTAAGTATTAAAACTTTTTTGAACAAGAATTTTTTGTATTAGAAAGCTACTTTAGAAAACAGCAAAAAAAAACTGCCTCAAAAGAAACCTAATTATGATATTTAAGCAACATATAATAACACTCAAAATTTAGACTATTTATTAAAACATTCCTCTATCAATCCATTCTATTATTAGAGACTTTAGTTCTTATATGTTTGGTTGAAGATATTCTATGTTTTTGCATATGATTAGGATTCATGACATTTGCGTGTATGTTATTATTTCAAGAGTTTGATATTAAATTCATGACTGTTGAACAAAAAATTTCCAACATTCTTGAATACTTTTGAAATTTCTAATAGAATTATGTCAATGATTTTCTATTAAATTTTGTTTTATAATTTTATTCAATATAAATAAAAGAAATAGAAAATAAAGAAGATCAACCCACACAAAATACAACTATTTTAATAATAACTTTCATATTTTTTGTTAATTAAAATAGCTAGCAGCTTCAACCCTTCATATTTGGACCACTTTACCAAATAAATATTTTTGTCCCACTAAGATGATGATAGCATGGTCCAATGCCTATGATGAATTGAAGATGATACAAGTGTTCTAATAATTCACTTCATTTTTATCACTAACTTTCAATCCAACACTATCTTCTTCTTCTTCTTTAGCTCATTAAAAAACAAAAACCTTCAGAGCATGCTTTGATAGATTAGATAACGTACTTGATTCTCCTTCACATTTCCTGGCTGTATTATGCATTCCTACTCTTCTGCTACTCTGGATTTCGAATCTGCTTAAAATTCTCATAATTGAACTTCTCAATGTTGGAAGATTAGTTCTAACTTAAAAAGCTCTCATATTTTTTACCAAACAGACTATGAAATCAGTTCCATGAACTGAATTTTAAATAAGCTGCATTACCAACATCAAAACAAGCAAGCTCTTAATGCATCCAAGTAATGCTCAACTGAAACTAAGGCTTTGTTTGAGGCAACTTCTTATTGCTTCCTAAAACAATTTTTTCGTATAAAAATTCTAATTTTTATAATAAAAAACTGTTTTAAGAAGCAACAATAAAGTCGTCCCAAACGAGGCCTAAGATATGATAAGATTACCTCTCAACAACAGGAGAAATTATTCTGTGCGGCGACCGTATGCAGAACGCCGTCCAGAGACAACTAAAATGTGCCACATTAGTGATACAAAGTCGTGGTACCGAGCAATATTGAGCCACGATACCGAGTGAAGGGGTGACATGGCGCATTCTGGTTGATCTCCAAATGACATTTAGCATCCGCACAGAATAATTAATCCAACAACAGACGGATCATATCTTTGATTAGACATAATGGAGAACTGGACATGAAGCAGTAGTTTATTTCCTCAACAAGATGAATAAATAGTAAAAAAAAAAACGAGCATTTACCAACAGTAGCATGAGCATAGATCACAAGGCACATAAGAAGCATACTTACATAAACTCTATTCTAAAACACCTAACAATATGTAATCAGCACAGTCATAGGGACAAAAGAAAAGGAAAAACAATTAAGTAAAAATAATGCCTCCTTGCAATCATTTAGCTAACATTCATCCCTAACAAAGCCTCACCAATAAGCTCATCAAAGACTTGTTCACCAATTTCTTTGCTTATTGTAGCAATCTCAGACAGCAGCAATTCATTCCATCCAGTGCCTTTTACCTCCCTTCCAAGCAGCTTCTCTACCACCAAGCTGCCATTAACAGCCTCACCAACGGTCCAACTCTCACCACCAGAAAGCCTATTCTTCACAACGGGCCATACTTGTTCAGCCAGTAGAGTTTCATCTTCTGCAACACAGCACACTTTGGTGCTTTGATAAGCACCTTGTTCTGCAGAATGGCCAATTTCTTGCAGAACATGATTGACGCAGTCAAAGATAAGCTTCTGATTTGAACTCCTCTCTCCAGTCTTTACTACTTCCTCTTTTGTATCCGAGAGCTTATCCAGTAACTTGGGATCTAAAGGGATTTCTGGGGAATGCCATCCGTTAAAGATAGTACTTAGTCTATTCCTATATAAACCAGAAGTTGTCAGCAAATTCTGAACGAGTATCAGCTCGTTTGGATCATCTTCATCTTCCTTGCAGAAAGCTTTGGAAAGTTCAATAGCTCCTGAACAGGAATCATCCCATGACAAGGTGCGGGCCATGGATTCAATTGGAGTAGACCTTGATAGAGCTTCTGCAAGTGGAGCAGGCAGGTCTCAGAGAATTAGAGAATTCGAAGAATGAGTAAAGAATGCAGTAAGCTTACGTGGGTTATCAGAACGAGCAATTTTGGAAGAATTAAGAGCATTTTCATTTGTTTCGTCTTTAAAAGGTGTGTCTAGTATGGAAGTAGGGCTGGGATGATCCTGGTTCTCACTGCGTTTTTCAGGAATTCTTAGTATTTCTTGATTTGCACTTGAAGGACCGGGCTCTTCATGAGAGAGACTGGCCTGCAAGCAAGTGAGAGATGACTATTAAAGACATAAGGGCTTAAAGTGTCTACAAGAAAAGCCATGACAAGTATAGAGCACATGAGAAACTTATAGCTTAGAAGCAAGACTGACAAGATAACAAAGGTTCATTTTCTTTAAGAAATCTTAACATTTGAGATTCACATACATCAAACTAACGTCTAATTATTCTGTCCATACACCGGATGGAGAAAACCGTCCGGATTTGTTGCGCTTTTACGGTCATTTTGCTGTGTTTTTGCAAAAGGGCAGTAAAAGTGCAACAAATATTTAATATTTACTAAATAATTAAATATTTGATGTGCTTTTGCAAAAGAGTGGAAAAAGTGCAATAAAAATGCATTCATTAAAAGAGCAGCAAATCCGGACGGTTCTCTCCGTCTGGTGTCCGCACAAAATAATTTCTCCAAACTAACACACCTGCGTTTGTCAAAGAAGAAATCAATGTCAATAATTTACGAAAACATACCTTGTGTGAGATCTTGCTCTCATCCGAGTCATCATTCAGTGCAATTGGAGAAGCTATTTGGCCCAACTCTGCCTCAAAATTCCCGGACAGACTTGCTTCAGGGACATGAGTCTGAATTGCTTGTGATGAACTATCATGCATATTACCGACAGTGTCAGCACTGACAATTTGCAACCCATTTTCAGTAGCCTCCAAGGAAGAAGAAACAGATTCATCTCTGCCACTTTTCTTGTTTTTCAAGAAGAACAAACTTGATACTCTTCCCTTGAAGGATGTTTTCCCACTCCTAGATTTTGGTGTTTCCTTGGTAACCACAGATTTATCAGTTCTGGAGTCAGAATCTTGTACGTTCAAGCCAATACTAGCATAAGTTGGTGAAGAGTTTGGAACTGATTTTGATCTTGAAAGATTACCACTGGATCCCCCATCTCCATTTTCTTCTTTTGATCTGATCCCTGAAGCACCAGGTCCCATGTCATTCCTATTTTCCATTTTTAGCTCATTAATGGAAAGCATCTCGCCCAAGGTGCTGGAACTTCTCCTTCCTTGAAGCTTTTCCTGATACAGTCCATTTGATGTGACCAAAGCCCACCTCTCAGAGAGCCGTTTCTTGGCCTCCTTTATCACCAATGAAGATTCCGGGGAATGGGAAGCTCGGCTTAAAGATGAATGTGAGTAAGGACTTCCATATCTATTGCTCATGTAATCCCAAGAACTTGCAATTTCTGAATCACTGTTGTTACAATCCTCTCCTACAAAATTTTCAGACCTATTAAATGAGCTATCATCACCAACATATCCATTTGAAAAGACAGAAGACAAAAAGAGATTCATCCCTTCGATGTCTGCTAAGGTTTTCAGGCGTTTGAAGTTTAATGTCCTTGTCTGCCTCTCTTGGACCTATGGGATCACGAGTTTTTATAACTCCATTACCGTCTCCTTTTCTCGGCGGTTCTGGTGATGACATAAAAGAAGTTGCTGGGGACTTCAAGTCTAAATGCTTTTTGGGGCTAGGCTTCAAGACCACAATCCTAGTCGGCTGAGGTAATTTTTCAGGATGATAAGCAAAACCAGAATTCCAGAGGGTATTCTGC
The DNA here is from genome assembly GCA_019514585.1 of Dendrobium officinale. NCBI lineage: Eukaryota > Viridiplantae > Streptophyta > Magnoliopsida > Asparagales > Orchidaceae > Dendrobium > Dendrobium officinale. The sequence goes on from JACXSL010001578.1 coordinate 696,084, forward strand.
AATTCAGAACCACTTTCATATTGATGCTTCACCTTAGATTTTGTCTCAATCGCTTTAGATGGCTTCAACACAGTAATTCGCTTTGTTGTCTGAGGTGGTGAGGGGATTGAATGATGTTCCTCTGATTGACTTGAGAAAAGAGAATTTGGTTCTTCCAGGAACTTGAGGAACAAAATCTCGATTAGAACTCAATACCTCAAGAGCATCATGGAACTCTTTAGACTCCAAAAGTTTTTCATCCGTCGCTAGGCGTTTTGCTTCAATGAACTTCTCTCGAACAAGGGCCATTCTTTTATCATTTCGATTCTCATAATGTAGACCCTTTTGTCGTGCTTGATTGTTGAGCGAATTGGATCTTGATGATTGTTGCCGGATTTCATATACATCTCTATAATCCTTGTTCTCATTGCAATACGATTGAAGCTCCTGAGGCTTCAATCTGTTTAAGTATCCAACTTGTCGTTGCTGACTGTCCTGAAATCCTCTCACTTCTAAATTACTCTGCACACAGCCACCATCTAGCAAATTTCTTTTAGTAGAAACAACTGATGGATCAACTGGCAGGGTATCATCAAGGCCCATTAACCTGGCAATCACATTTGGCGTCTTCCGCTTCAAGTCCATCTCTTTAGACATCTCCTGCGCTATAAGCGTTTTCATTGGTGTTGTATTTGTTTTCTTTCCAGAAGAACTTTTCCTTGACTCACAAGTGACCTGCATCATAACAAAATGTATGAAATATTGTGCTCAAAAGTCAATTAATTCCTTGGTAAAAATGAGCTCTAGAAATTTGTGCTGACTAGTAAATCCTTACTGGTTTATCCTCTGAGTGAATTTCAACAGGATCTATTGCCTTGTTACCCACAACTGGCCGATTTCTACCTCCAATAGAACCTGCAAATAGTTCCATACATGTTAGGAATTGTTGGAAGATTCTACAATAAATGCAAGCAAGAGAGTTCAAACTAACCATATATCAAGTAAATACAACAACAACAACAAATGAAAACACCAATAAATCTTAATGACCTAACTTTGATCACGATGAGATTTATAGTTATTGAATTTTTTTAAGATCTGTGCAATATAAGTTTGAACTTAATTAGTCATATATTGCACAGAGGAAATCCAATCAATATAAAGTAAAAAAAAATTACTATTTTGGCCAAGATATCCTTGCTCAAAATTTCTCTTATAAAACTGTCCAAATTGTACTACACAATCTCTAATTCATCTAATTAATGGCAGCTACTTTTTAAGTTGTATCCAAAACACTTGAAATTACCTTAATGAGTGTTTCCACAATAAAAAAAAAAATCATTTTGTTTTCGAACATGTTTGCTGCTTTTGATAACACAAAACAAGAAGTAAAAGAGAATCAAATGTAACCCAAAGGGGCGGTTTGGTAGCAAGATTTAGGCCGGATTTGAACGAAATCCAACCAAACGGCCTAAAATGCAAAACCAAATCTCACGGCAAATGAAAGCCGCCGTAGACGGAAAATTCCGCCTTTTCGTGCAAAATCCCGGATTTCTGAAATCCTGCTTTTTGTTGAATTTATGAAATCTATTGGCTTGAGAGGAAGAGTCAGCTCATTAAATATGCTCTATAGCCAAACAATCACACGGGATTTAATAGGATTTATCAAGAATGTTACCAAACAGTTTTCAGGATTTAGGCCTCTCAGGATTTCCGAAATCCAGATTTAAGAAATCCTACTTAAATCAAATCCTGGGTGGAACTTAGAAAACAAAACAAAAAAAGAGGTTTGAAGAGAGTGCTAATTGAATAAATGACTTGAATGTGAAGAATTTTGACGAAATGAACTCTTTAAAACAAAGCTAGATTGAAAGACCATAAATTATATAGTACTGCTAGGATGACACAGTTGAAATAAGAAATTATATTGTTACAATGTTGATAGTTTCAGAATGCATATGAAAGTGAACAGAGTTTACAAACTAAAATTTGAGGATTTATGTAGTAAATAAAAAAAAATCAGAAAAAATGGATGGTAGAGTACCATCTCGAAAAGCTTTCTTGGTTCCAGCCATGCCAGTGCTCAAATCAAATAAGTTGATCATCCTTCCCTTATATTGTGGAAAAGGCTCCTACAAATCCTGAGCTATCTTGTTCAGTAGCCCATTCATCATGAAATCTAAGGAACAAAAACCAGAGAAAAGGGAGCAGATAAATCAAAAGAAAGGGACAAGAAGTTATGAAGCTAAGAAAAAAAAAAGAGCTTGCCACTCTTAACCAAATCGTCAATCATAAAACCATTGAAAGAGCTTCTTAGATTCACCTACCAGTCTTCATCTGTACAGATTAGGGGGGCTACTCAGAAATCAATCTGCAAGAAAAAAGGGAAAGAGAATATTAAGAAAAACAAGGATATATGATAAATCACTCTACAGCTGTTAAAAGGTTCAGAATTTTGCATAATCAAGGATAAGGAGGCAAAGTAAACCACATTTATTGACTAAAATATTACACTTTCAACATAAGATGTGACATTCTTACAAAAAATTAAAAAGAAACCATACAAGATCTGAAAAAAGCTTTTCTACTATTAATGAACGGTACTTTTTTTATCCATTCAGTCCTCAAATGAATGTAGAATTAGTAATAGAAGACCAGAGAAGGCTATACTAGTATTAGCACGAAAACTGAAGAGACCGGGGAAGACCTAGCTTCAATACCCACTTTCCAAATAAAAGCAACAGTCTTTAAAAGGAAGCAAAAGATAGAAGGAAGAAAGGAAACTAGAAAGGCACGGAGGAAAAAAAATAGTAACTTGGCTAATTAGGGAAAATCTTGCGGAAGTGAAAAACCAAAAACAAGCCTAGATCTGATAAGGCTCATACCAGAAGGCAGCGATAGTACAGTGAAGAAACCAATTCCTTATAAAAGAGGGTAAAGGTAGAACCAATTAATAGTCAAACTTATAAAAAATCCATTGCTTCTCAATCAACCAGAAAAAATCAAGCTGCAGATCGAATAAGGAAATAAAAGAAGGAATTCCACTAATCCATAAAAAACAATGGACCAGAAGTAGGCCCGTGAGTCCGATTCCCAAAAAAAAGATTAATTTTTGATGCTAAACATACAGAAATATAACTCCATAGCCCACTGATCAAAGCTGCATTGCGCCAGAAGGAACGATCGACCGAACACCGTGTATCGGGAGCGGAGCAGAAAACACAGACGAACACAGAGGGAAAAAGAAAAGTTACTGACCGGCGAGTGGCGACACCAGGAATCTAAGCGGGCCACAGAGAAAGAACCACCAGCGGACAGAGATAGGGACAGATTCCCTCTCCGGCAGGCCCCGAGGCAAATCGCCGGTAACTCAGTAAGCCAGGAGACCGGAGCTGAGTCGGGCTTAGCTGTAACAGCTCGCGGAGAAAGAGGAAGGTGGAGGCTTCGTTCCTCGTGCGATGGGCGGACGTGATGAGAATATATCTGTTTTGATCTGCATAAAAATTTCTTCGATTACGAAAGATTAGACCATATAATCGTCCTCATAACAAAGTTTGGAACTTTAAACGGTAAAATTATTTATTTTGAAAGGGAACTTATAATGTAACCTAATCTAATAAACAGTGTTCCAGCAATTTAATTTAAAACCGACCATAAATAAGCACCTCATTTCAACAACTTTTGCTTCTATTTTAGATTTTATAATAAAATGTGTAAATAAGTCTTATTTCGAATTTAATGAATAATGAATCAAATTTTAGCTACTTTATGCTTCTTTTGGGACGATTTTCTTCTTCTTCTTAAAGCGGTTTTCTAGTACAAAAATTAAAAAATTTGTACTATAAAATCATTTTAAGAAGCAGAAAGAAAGCCGTCCCAAACGAAACCTTAGACACCATTTAGACAATTTCAGTGTAGATTCTTCTTTTTATCTATCCTAATTTATCATTCTTTTTTTCCCTATATTTTCTATGACATAACTCCTGAATTAATTCAAACTCAGTTCATTTCTGTAGGGCTCATTTAATTAATCAAGCTCAAGCTAAGTTAAAAACAACTTGAACTAGAATTCACTTTGCATACTTATTTAAGAGCAAAAACAATGGGTAGAAATCATTTGCATACTTAAATCGATTTTATCTGATTTATATGCATATTAATCTAAATAACTTAAGAACATAGATAATGAAAATATTCAAAATGACTCAATATATGTGAATTATTTCTTTTATCTTATAATAATGACAATAGCTAAAGCTACCTAATTTTTTTTATCAATAATATAAGTATCAGCATAAACAAATCTATTAATCAAAACATCAATATACATATGTATTTATACTCCAAAAATTATATAGTATACCAAATAGTAATACAAATATAACACACCTCTTTCCACTCCTGAGTACAATATAATATCTACAGAAAAAACAGAAACAAACTATAGCAAAACCTGAGAAATCTTGTAACTTATCAGTCTCACACTCCTTATCCTCTTCTCTGATATAAAATCAATTAAAATGCATATTGTCACACTACATGATCTATATTGGAAGAATTACATTTGTCTTTCATTTTAACCATTTAACTAGAGCTTACCAATGAAAAGTGAAAAGAAACATCATTACATTTTTATCTTGTTCGAAACCTCATATCATAGGATCCTTACACTTTCCTGAAAATATATAAAACTACGTAATTAGCACATAGCCCAGAAAGCAATTAAAATCTTACAACTAAAATTAATACAAGATAAATGAGAACAATATGTTATAAATCAAATAAAAATATATATGCATCAACGTCCATAATAATTATATATATCAATTTATTCTTATTTAGTTCATCACATTTCAATTTATTACATCATCAGTCATATTATCAGTAATAGTCAACAATACGAGTACTTATAATTATTAATGACAGTAAACAATATTAGTGTTAGTCAAAATATTAATATATTGCTTGTAACAGTATCGATATCAGTATTCAGTTATTCAATGAGTGTATATCAGTATTTAGATATTCAATGAGTATATTTATAATAACCCAACCCTAATCACGATAAGTTTTATCATGTTGTGATGTGATAGACAAATCCCAAGATCTAATTTTGGAATGTTCAAATTATCTTTCAATGTTTATCTTAAATAACTACAGACTATAGAGTTACTAACACATCTGAATATTGAAAATAAACTAATCTACAAGATTTCTTTCATTTCATCAAAATGTATATATACTATAGTACATGGATATGTGTAGAAGTTACATAATTGAATAATAAACTAATCATGATTGTACAAAAATCAAAACAGAGAAATACCTATAACTTTAGATCAAATCATAAACTACTAATTGACAATCTCCTTTAATTTCCTAGATCTTGAAAATCAGAAGAAAAATCACAGTGAGCTATAACAGCTCAGCAGGCCACACAGTATGATCTAAACTTTCAAATTTTTTTATTAAATATTTTGTTAAATATTTAAAAGCGAGTAAATATTGTCTAATCAATTATTATACTGAGAAATATATTATGAGCATAACATTTATTCAATTATTTAAATAATTATACTTAGGAGATAAATAAATTAAAATTCATATCATAAAGAAGTTCATATCACATTTTTCAGATGTAGACAGAATTCCAAAGGATTCTAGGCCTTATGACTCTCTTTTTATGTTTATAGCACCAGAACATACCTGTAGGCACTAAAATTTGACTTATAGATACTAAAACATGTCTTACATGCACCAAAATATTTCCTAACACAAACATAATCTTAGAAGATTATGACCCCTTTTAGCTCCCCGCATATATTTTTCAATCACATAAACATACATTTCATCACATTATAAATGAAATTTAGCACATATCAAAAATTTATTGTGTTTTATAACGGTAGACAATGGAACCTTCCAAGGATACAATTAGTTAGTGAAGCAATGTGACTCTTCACCAAGTAATTGATCCACATCAATAAACCTCACAATGAAACCAAAAAAGTAGCGCAACGATGCAGTATTTATTGGGTACAATGGCACTGATCTTTCTAGTGCTGCAACGTCAGAAGCATATTTTTTATTTTTTTATAAATAGTCAATGTGTTATGTTTGTAAGAGAGTTCAGTCACTTAAATAATTTCAATTTAATTCAGAGTGCTTCTTTGAAACTCTCTTAGGATGACAACTAAGAGAGTCTAGATAAGTAATTGATATCATTATTAGAGTGTTTGGTTTGAGTTTATGGAAGCAAATATGTAAGTAAAGATAAGGAGTTTAGAGGAGATCCATTAAACCCTTCTGGAGATATATATCTCTTATATTTTCGTTATGTCATGATATCAATGAAAATGAGCTTGCTTCAATTCCACTCTATGTCTAACTATATTCTTTTATTTTGGATTGATGATGTAAGTATTGTATGTAGTACTAATGAATTCTGGTAATTCTTAAATGATTTAAATGATATTTTCAGTATTACCAGATCTTCACTTAATGCACATAGTGGTCATATGTGTAGTTAAAATTATGTGTAATATGGGGCCTCAATGGAGGGAAGTAAGCATAATTAGGAATAATAAATTTGTACGTGTCATGGCTATGCATAGAATATGAAACATATTAAATTTTTAAGGAGATGATATAATCGTAGGTAGTCAAAATCCTTTGCTCCTACAAGCTCGTTAAAGATCTAGGGATACATATGCTTTGAATAACATCACAATTAAAAGATATTTATTAGGAAAAAATAAGTTATTTACATTCATCAATCCAAAACATTATATTCATATATTGTATTTAATATATTTATCTAATTTTATTGAAGTGTTTGAATTTTCACATCCTTTATTTTTATTGAGAAGAAAAATTATTGTAATTTTAGTATATTGTACTAGTGTTAGCAGTGAGCATACCTTTATCGTGGGATCGATGCTCTACTTTATCACTATATTATTTGATTTGGCATATATACTTGCATATATTAAGAGGAGATTTTATAATTTATATATATCAAAGAAAACTAAATATTGTTAGGGATTGATATAGCCATAATTCATTTCACAATTTTATAAGTTACTCCACCACCTTCATCAATTACATATATGAATAGGAATGGTAGAAATAAGCTTAATCTAAATTGATACTAACTTAATCAACTGCCCTAACCAAGTTTAACTAACAAGATTTATGCATGCATCTAAGGTATATACCCATAATCTCCCATGCTAATAGTGGTTTAATTGTCAATCACATGATTCATGGTTCCCTGCTAGGGATAATTGTGAATGAAAAAAAACCTTATTATAATGTCAAGGGTAATTTATGGATGAGGTCTCATTTAGAGAGAGAGGGGGGGGGGGGGGGGGGGGGGGGGGCAAAGTCATTAGGTGGTACGAGAGTGCAATGAGAGAAAGAAGCAGGAAATCATGATCAAACAAAATAATAAGAATTTAAATGGTTTGATTTTATAGCTAATACCTAAATTATAAGGGAGAGATTATTTCATTCAATTTTTATACCTTCTCCTTGTAAGGGAGGAGAGGAAATTAAGGGAGTGGTAAATGTGTTAAAAAACATAGCCTAGTCTCTACTAGATGTGTAACTCATAAGTTGCATCAAGTGAAGAAATATATAGACAAATAATATATTGAGTTAAATCTTTATGGTGGGCAAGAATTGGAGGACTCGTGTTGGCCAAAGCTAAGTGTTATATAGCTATGTTGGATACATTACACATCTACATTAGCTAAGAGAGAATTTTGAGAAAATCATAGTGGTTGGTGTTGATAGAGAGTCAAGCTTTGTAATGGGTTGCACTAGGCCCGCAAGGAGTGCATATTTCTTATGATGATTTATCCACCAATTTGTCGAGCAAAAATGGGAGTGAAACAAAATCATAAACATAATTTAGGGTTGGATGTAAGGAGGATCAATAACGAACCAAGAATTAATTGTGTCCTTATACTTATTGTCTTATGTTATTTATGATGGAGTGCTTTTAATTATGAGTGAGTATTTTATAGTTTAAAACACTAACTCTCTATCTACATTTAAATCACTTATTATTTTATTACGTGTTAAAAAATTTAAGTCGATGATTGTATGTTCTATGTCTCGGTATTGTAAAAATATTCAGTACATACAGATGAAAGTAGTAAGATTAAAAAAAATTTTATGTGAAAACTTCATAGAGTGAAAAAACTATAGGGTGTGGCATAGTTGTAAAATTCACTAGAAAGTAGTTGATACAAATATCCTTCTTTCTTCACTATTGAAGAAGAGGGAGAGTACATAATCAATATGTCAGCTAATACTTAACAACAGGGTTTGATTTTTCTAATAGGGATTATAAAATGTAGAAGTCAATAAATGGACTTTATACCCAAGAATCTTGTCAATACTATAGAGATGGTACAGATTTCTGATGCTAATCCTCAATGACGATGGTGGTTGTCAGTTACAATAGATAGTGGTGGTCGTCAGCCACGATAGCTGAAAAATACAAGAGGATTTTTTATAGTTCTTTCTCTCCTTCCTTCCCCCTCACGTGAAAAATGTGAGCCTATTTATAGGTTTTATGAGTGGTATGATTTATAAATATTGAGAAGATCAAGAGTGGATTCAGAGTGCTCCATCAGATGATTAATATTACTTCCCTCGATCATATAGTATTAGTTAAGCATTTAAGTGTCTTAATGATATCATAATTGATTGATCTTAGGCTCGTTAGATTCATCTCTTCGAGATGCTTGATTAAACTGTTAAGCATGCTTAGTTTGGAGATCATTTGGTCATCCAATTAATGCCATGAAACTTTCAAATATACTTTAAGCCCTTAATTTGAACCCATTCGAACTTAGATTGGACTGATTTTGGTGTCATTGGGCTTGTTTTATAGAGAGGTTAAGTTTAATTATAAGGTTGTTGAGATCAAAGTTTGGATGGTCCCAATTTTAATTTTGAAAATTTTCAATTCAAATATGCCTCAAGATCAGGGTCTGATCAAGGTGATTTTTTGGCATGTATAAGATTTATTTATTAATAGCAAATTTAAATAAGTTTCTAATAATAATATGTAAAATAACTTAAATCATACATAAATTTAAATTAATTATTAAATCCATCAAATTCAAGATACAATTGGCACGTATACTAATTATGTTGAACTACACACCCTAGAGAATTAGTTTACATTTTACATTGTACATGGACCAAGTAGAACCTTAGCTAGTCTAGGCCGCATAAACTCTTTCACTAAACCAAGCACATGTTAAAAGGTGAGATTATTTTTGTATTGCTTAAAAATATTAAATTTTTAAAAAAATTATGATAGTTCACTAGCTCGAAATATAAATAAATAAATAAAATAAAAATACAATATTTCATTCAATTTGAATTCAATTTTGACTTCAAAAAAACTAACTTCGCAATATAGATTAAGTTTTCAGCCGAATTATAATTGAAAAATTCAAGTTGTGTTGACCCAGGGGCGGATCCAGCTCCTTTTTTTAGGGTGGGCAAAAAAAAATTTTTTTTTTGGGGGATGGGCAAAGATGCTTAGAATTGATAAAATTAGGACAAAAAAATTGTTTTAGGGGGGGCAAAATGTGCAAAATATCCAAAATATTCTAAAAAATTCCCTCTAAATATTAAAAAAAAAAAAAATTTTGAGGGTGGGCATTAGGCCAATGTGGATCCGCCTATGTGCTGACCCGATTTCTTTTTCCGCTATAAAAATACATTACGAGGATAGAAAATGAACATCGAGATTGTAAAAATAATCAAAATTTTATCAAATAAATAGCATTTTTGTCACATTAATGTGCAATCAATAAATAGTTATCAAATTTAATACATAAAGAATGATCTTACTCTAAGTGATTAATATCTTAAACATTAAGTCTTACCAAACATTTGCTACATTAAAAAAATCAGTTAGATATATCATAACTAATTTAATAATACTATACTAGATGTTTGGTTGCTTAATTAGTTCTTTGTTTAGTAGCTTAGATGTGATTTTAAATAAATCTAATGGTTGTGACAAACACTTATTTCGTTATCATTCATTATTTAAAATAGGGGTGTCAATATTTGACACGACACGAAAACTCGATCCGGACCCGACCCGGAAAATCCGGGTTGAACCCGACCCGATTTCAAAACGGGTCGGGTTCGTGTTCAAGAAATTGACCCGTTTAAAAAACGGGTCGGGTTCGGGTTGACCCGACGGGCTGCCCGCCCGCGCTGCCCGCTGCCCGCCTGCTCGCGTCCGCCCCCGCGCGCACGTGTTAGCGCCCGCGCACGCGCTGCTGCCCCCTCTCGCCTCTGCCCCCCCGCCGTCCGCCCCCGCCGTCCGCCTGCCGCCGTTCCGGCGCCGGCAGAACCTTCGGGTCGGTCGAGTCAACCCGGCAACCCGCCGGGTCGGGTCCGGGTTCGGATTTTCGATCCATTTGTCCACCCATATCGGGTTAGGGTCGACCCGTTTGAACCCGGGTCAGTTCTGAGTTCGACCCGAACCCGACCCGTGACTCGAAATTGACACCTTTAATTTAAAATATATCTTAATTTTGTATTATAGTAAATTTCAAACTATTTAGCTTCAATGGCTTTGTTGTAAAATCTAGTTCTAAAAATCTAAAATGACCTGGCCAATATTGGATCCATTAAGACTAGGGGTGTCAATTTCGGGTCACGGGTCGGGTTCGGGTCGAACCCGAACTGACCCGAGTTCAAACGGGTCAACCCTAACCCGACCCGGGTAGACAAACGGGTCGAAAAACCGAACCCGGACCCGACCCGGCGGGTTGCCGGGTTGACACGACCCGACCCGGTTTGGGTGGCCAGCGCCGGAACCGCGGCGGCCGACGGCGGCGGACGCGAGCGCGACGGGCGGACGCGAGCGCGAGCGCGACAGCGGCGCGGGCGCGGGCACGCGGGCGCGAGGCGGGCGCGGTCGGGGCGCGGGCGCAGTCCGGCGCGGGCGCGGTTGGGCGCGGTCGGGCGCGGTCAGGGCGCGGGCAGTCGCGGGCACGCGCGGGCGCGAGGCGGGGGCACACGCGGGCGCGCTGGGGGGCAGCGCAGCGGGCAGCGCGGGCAGTCTCGCGCGGCGGGCAGCGCGGGCAGGCGTGCGGCGGGCAGCGCGGGCAGCGTGGGCAGGCGTGCGGCGGCGGGCAGCGCGGGCAGGCGTGCGGCGGGCAACGCGGCGGGCAGCGCGGGCGGGCAGCGGGCAGAGGCGGGATTTGAATTTTTTCGAATTAAACGGGTTGGCGGGTTGACCCGGCAACCCGCCGGGTCAACCCGAACCCGACCCGTTTTTTGAAACGGGTCGATTTCTGGAACCCGAATCCGACCCTTTTTGAAATCGGGTCGGGTTCAACCCGGATTTTCCGGGTCGGGTCCGGGTCGGGTTTTCGTGTCGTGTCAAATATTGACACCCCTAATTAAGACTATTACATCACAGTGTTTAAAACACTTAAGTGAGGTTAGTTGCTTATAAAGAAAGTTAAAATTGTAAGTCTCATTATGATCACATATTATACTAGAATTAGGTTGAGGCAATTATCCTAATGATAATTAAAGTACTATCATTGATCTATTTTAAAGGCATATGCCTTAACTATGAGGATATAAGTGTTGGGGAGAGATAAAGCATGCAGTGAAACAAACAAAAAATAGAAAATTGCAGTTGAAAGAAAAGAACACAAGGATTTAACATGTAAAAATTCAAAATTGGAAAAAAATGGAGCCACACAACATCAAGAAATTCACTATAAAAATTAGGAGAAATAATATGGATCTCTCTTCTCTCAAGCATCGTTCTTACACAAGAACAAATCAAGAGATACACATCAACCACTAAAGGACACAACCATTAATGAAAAATGAGAAGAAAAACTGCTTTGTCCACCTCGCAGTACTGCGACACTCAATTCTATGTTTGTTGTTTGAATGAAAGTGTCGCACCGTCGAGGCCTGGAGAACCACAACACCCCCTGAGCGCCAGCGCGCTAAGGTTTGGAGCGTTGTAGCACTTCGCTCCCTATCTTTTTTTTTTTCACCAAACAATACAGCATCAAAATGCTTTGCACCCGAACGCATGTAGGGGGAGAACCCCTTACCCCCCCACCCCCCCCCCCCCCCCCCCCCCCCCCCCCCCCCCCAATCCAACAAGTTTGACAGACTTAATTGAAATCCGAGACAACAATATAACTCGATTGATCAACACAATCAAATAAATATCCAATTGATAATAGCCCAATATAGAATGGCATCCTATTATGATATTTTTATATTCAAATGTCGCTTATGTAGGGGTGTCAATTCGGGTCGACGGGTCGGGTTCGGGTCGAACCCGAGTTGACCCGGCTCTAAACGGGTCAATCCGAACCCGACCCGTTTTTGCAAACGGGTCGACTATCTAAACCCGAACCCGACCCGCGTGGGTTGCGGGGTTAACACGACCCGACCCGTCGACCCGAGGCAGAGGCAGCAGCGACGTCGTGGCAAGCTGGCAGCGGCGCAGCGACGACGGTAGTGGGCTCGCGAGCACGAAGGCCGAAGAGAACTGCGCCAGGCAGAGCGGCGGACCGCGGGACCAAGTAGTGGGCTGTGGGCACGCGTCGGCGTCGCCGGCGTCGAACCGCGGCAGTGGGCTGCGAGCCTGCGAGCACACGTCGCGACTCGCGAAGTCGCGATTGCCGAAGTAGTGGGCAGCAGGCAAGGGCGGGCCTAGGCGGGAATTCAAAATTTTTTTAAAATAAACGGGTTTTCGAGTTGACCCGCTGTGAACCCGAACCCCAAAAACGGGTCAGGTCCAACCCGAATTTTCTGGGTCGGGTTTTTGGGTCGGGTCAAATATTGACACCCCTACGCTTATGTATCTTCTTTTAGCATCCATTCACAATTTTTTCTTAAGTTGAGAAATCCTTTTAAAGTCACATTTGAAATGTTATAAATATAAGTTGTAGCTATAATCATGAGATTTCTTAAGAACTCGATACTTGAAGTATGATTAATCATAAGAGCTTATTCTTATGGGTAACTTAAATCTTAGAATAAAATAAATTATATATATATTATGTTAATTATGGGAAATTGTTGTAAAATATTCAAATTTCAATCGTACAGTTTCATGGTGCTGTCTGCTCAACACTGCGGCGCTTTAGACCCTACATCGTGGTGCACTAGTGCTGCAAGTCAAGCTGATCAGTTTTTGATCCATCTTCTTATTATTTCGCTTGAAGGATTGCATCCTTCCGTATATTGCATAAGATTTCTTTATATATTATGAGTGTAGAACGGTTTAAGAAAGATAATAAGATAATGTGAGAAAAATGATCTGTATAATATCTCCAAATATTGAATTTAACTACTAATATTTTTATATTTTATGCTTAATTTCTTATGCAAATTTATTTTTTAAGCCAATTAAGCTAACTATTACATGAAAAAAATTTATTTTAAAAAATTACTATAAAAATGATAAAAAATTTATCTCAAATAAAACCTAAGCTATTGTATATTATAAAAGCCAAAGCAACAATTATTTATTTGCACTATTGCGTGTGTACCATCGATTATATTTGACAATTCAACAAATTTGTCTTCATTAGAGGACATGCAATAGCTAGAGTAATAAGCATTGAGATTGCTGTTTGCTATTCGGTATAGAGAGCGGGATGGAAGCTGACTTATCTCCCGAAACCCGATATATTTTCACGCGAGAGCGAATGATTCTTTTGAAGTCGCAAAATTATCTCATCGATGCCGACCACGTTATATTTATTTAATTGTTATTTAGTTACGTGAAATTATTTTTTATTTTTAAAATAAATTTTTTATTTATGTCAGAGAATATCTGTTAAAAACTTAATCAACATAAATCTTTAAATGATTATATTAAATATGATATTTGACTTATAAAAAATATTAATTTACTCTAAGGTAGGGGTGTCAATTCGGGTCAACGGGTCGAGTTCGGGTGGAACCCGAAACTGACCCGGTATTATTCGGGTCAATCCGAACCCGACACGTTTTTAAAAACAGGTCAGGTTTTCGGACACGAACCCGACCCAATTCGGGTCCAGGTCAATCCAACCCGACATGAATGACCCCGAGTTGACCTAAAATTGCTAGTTTTCGGGTCAAAAATTGGGTCAATCTTCGATTTTCAGGTCAAAATCGGGTAAAAAATGGATCAATCTCGGGTTCCCGAGTCAAATAGGAGTTTTTGTGTCAATTTCGGATTGCTGGGTCAACTCAAACCAGACCCATTTTTAAAACGGGTTGATTTGTTGAACCCGAACCCGACCCGTTTCGGGTCCAAGTTGACCCAAACCCAGATTTTTCCGGATCGGATTTGGGTCGTGTAAAAAATTGACACTCCTACTCTAAGGGTGTCAATTATTAACACTACCTGCCAACCCAACCAAGAAAATCCGAATTAGGGTCAACACATTTAACAAGCGGGTCGGATTTGGGTGGTTTCAATTTTCGACCCATTTAAAAGTTGGTCGGGTCCCGATCAACCCGATAACCACAGACCTCCACCGTCAGCCACCACCAATTGTTGCTAGCCGTTGTCATCACTGACCACCACCGCACCCTCTTGACGTTTAACAACGGCCGGCACCTTAGCTTTTTTTAAGAAGTTAAAAATAGTAATTCAATATATTAAAAGAATAAATTGTTTGATTACTGATAGCAAAAAGATAATCTAAACTATACATATAATTGCTTGCAGAAACGAAAAGATGCTCAATAAAATTATTAAAATGGTACCCTCAGTAAAATTAAATAACAATTATTGTTATTACAGAACGGCCCTCGCCAGTCGGGCGGGGGTACAAATGTACAAGAATTTGTTGGCAAATTCGCAGTACGGTCATGGAGGAACAAATCTGACTGGTCGTGAGGACAGCCACGTGTGCTAAGTATATTTTTAAAGGCATAATAAATAAAGAAAGAAAAAAATTGGTTTTAGAATGAAAGAAAAAAAATTACAATTTCCCAAAAAAAAGAATGAAAGAAAATTGGTCTAAACTTTTTTTTTTCATTAATGGTGCCGATAAATAGGACAAATGTGCTGTAGAAAGTTTTTTACCTGCACCTGCAGAAGGGAATGATGAAGCACCATCCATCAAATCACTCGCACAAATCTTAATGTTTAATGAATGGGATCCGTTGTTCTTCTATATGATAGTCGTAGATTTTTTTTTTTTTTGGGCTGTCAGGTGATTCGATCATAACCCATGTTAGAGTAAAAGTTTCGCTCAACCAGCAAGATGCACGCACGATCTAGATTCGAGGATTCGAACATGATAGGCGTAGATAAAAATTTACCGTACTTAGAATTGATACGTCCTCAAAAAATTATCTTGATTGGGCATGAATCTCGATGCAAAATCAAGTTGAAAACTTCCGAAATTAAGATTGGGACCATCTGAACTCTGATTTCAGCAAACTTATAGTCAAACTGAACGTCTTGGAAATACGAACCCAACGACACCATATTCGACTCAATACGAGCCCAAATGAGTCCAAATCAAGGACCCAAAGCATTGTTGGAAGGTTCAAACCATAATTTGGGTTACCAAACAGTTTTCAAACATGACATGTTTATAGTCGAATCGAGCGGCTCGATGAGACAAATCCAACGAGCCCAAAATCGCCGAATTCCGACATCATTAAGACCTTCAAATGTCTGACAAACGGTGCATGATCAAGGGATTCAATATCGGCCGTCCATCCAACCACTCCCCATTTATCCTCGATCTCTTACATATTTACGACCATGCCACTCCAGAAATCTATTTAATAGACCCCTCATTTCTCTTGAAAAGAGGATCCAAGCAAGAAGAGAAGAGAAGGAAGAAGCTCCTCCTCGACCACCGCCGGAGTTTCGCCGGACCACCGTCGGAGCTTCGCCGGACCACCACCAGAGGCCCTCTCCTGAGTTCGCCGGACCACCACTTGAGGCCCTCACCTTCGCCAGACCACCTGAGGCCTTCGCCTTCGCCGGACCACCACCTGAGGCCCTCGCCTTCGCCAGACCACCGCCTACAGGCCTGAACTCAACTAGACCGCCACTTGAGGCCCTCACCTCCGCCGGACCACCGCCTGACGTCGTTGCTCCACCGGACCGTCACTTGAGGCCCTCACCTCCGTCGGACCACCGCCTGACGACGTTGCTCCGCCGAACCACCACTTGAGGCCCTCACCTCCAACGGACCACCACCTGACGTCGTTTCTATGCAGGACCACCACTTGAGGCTCGGACTTCTGCCGAACCACCACTTGACGCCAAGAGTTATCCCGAAGTACCGTCCTTCTATTACGGTCTTTCTGACCCCGGTCTCCTACCGACTACGGTCCTTCCGACATCTGTCGCCTATTATGGACCTTCCGACCTACATCGCCAGACAACGATCTTTCTGACTCCTGGTCTCCTGCCGACTACGGTCTTTCGGACCCCCTATCTCTTGCCGACTACGGTCCTTCCAACCTACATCACCTACTATGGTCCTTCCAACCTCCATCACCAGACAACGATCTTTTCGACCTCCATCCTATCGACTATGGTCGTGCCTGGTGGGAAAAAAATTGTGTCACCACGCAGATTTTGATTTCTCCTATTTTGTAATCGAATACTACATTGAAAATAAAGTACAGTCTCGAGAGGCCGACACAATACTCTACAATGGATTCAATATCAAAATAGGGTTTTGAAAATTGATATTTCCATAATCAAACATAGTTCAAAGAATAACATATCATCTCAAAAGATGAACATGAAATTCTATAGAATATGTTTAAGGATGGAAATACTTTTTTTTTTTGAAAAAGTTTATTCATTCTTTTATTTAGATATGTCAAGAAGAAAATTATATCATTTTAAAAGACGAACATAACATTCTTCAAGATATCCAAAAGCGAGAATGAATTTTATAAAATTCATCATTTCTAAAGTTGAATATAACAAGTATAATATTATATTATCTGAAAAGATAATAATAACATTCTACAAGTCTATTCAAAATTAGAAATGAGGTTTTAAAAAAAAATATCTATGTTCTCAAAGATTCTTCCCTTGTTTTATATGAATAAAACAAGGTTTATTTTAGTCTGAGGTTCTCAAATCCTTATAGAGACAAGCCCCTATAGTTAATTACATCCTAGGAGAAAAGCTCCTAAGAAAACTCTCGATTAAAGTAGTGATTTCATACCCTTTTGACTACAAAGTAAAAGACAAGGAAATAGAAGCAGGAATTTTTCAAGGAGAAAGCTCAATGTTGAACATTTATTAGCGAGTCATAAGAGGAAAAGTAGGAGGCGTCGGATTCTGAGAAGCTCAGAGACGACCTCAGCCTACCCTATGTTGGGCTTTATATTTTATGAGAAATTTTTTTATGTTTGAGTTAACATTTTATTAAAAATTTGGGATTATATTCCCGGAGGGTAAGGACTAAAATCTAAAAAGAATATGCCTCAGAACCTAAATCTAATTTGGGTACTATAAAATAGTGACCCGAACCTAACTAATGAAGTGTAAATCTGGACTTATCCCGGCCTGGATTGGGGAGCCAGCTAACCACCTAGGCGCTTTAAAATCATGTGTCCAGTCTCTTATGAAAGATGGGTAGGGATGTTTATTTAAGTTTTAAGGAATTAGGGGCCGACATCTAAGACAATTCCTAATTGGCCCCTCAACTTATGTAGGGTGAAAAATGTCTAGAAATGCAATTAATATTTTAGACTCTTTTTAATTTGTATCTAATGCAATGCATGCTAATTGACTCGAATGCATAAAATGAATATGAAGCAGTTTAAAAATTAGGCTTAGAAAATAGGTTTTTTTCCTAGAGATTGCACAACTTCTCCTTGACAGAACTGCACCCTCATAGGTCAAGTGGTCTGCCAGAACCCGCAGGCGGGGAGGTGCCTAACAAAGAAGAGAAAGTATTAATATGCTTATGCTGACTCTCGGCGGTCCCGAGCTTACTTCTTAGATCGTTAGAGTTACTATATGAGCCTAAATTTTTTTATTAAAATTACAAGTAGAAAAATTTTAATCGTACCCTTACAAAAAAAGCACTCTGATTCATATCCAGACTAAAACAAAACACGGCATGCAAGAGTCCTAAAAAATTATACTGCACAAACAATATAAACAATCAATTTTAATAATCCAAATATAATATCCAATGTCCATATTACACCCAGAATTTGCAGAAAAGTAAAGTGGCCGGGCACCATTGATAACAAACCCGGATTCTAATCCTAAGAATGACGCAAGTGATTTTTGAACTGGGATATACTGCTCCTTGAATCTTTATTTCTTCATCTTCTTTCTTCAATCTTCTTGTTCTGTCTTTTCTTCTTCTACGAGCTTCTCGGGTCTGCCGAGTTCTGAATATCCAAATGAAAAAAAACTCATCCCTAAGAGGGGTATTTTCTTTTCTATTTGGATATTGAATCATCCTGATTTGGCTTTCTAAATAAAAGAGAATAATCATTTAAGATATATTCTCCTTTCTTTAGATTCCAAATTGGGTGTGATATCCCACTTTCAAAAATCACTTTCACATTTATTGACTTTTCAAACACATTTACATTTACATTACATTTCACAGAAAGAAAATGAAAATCTAGACCACCTGCAGGGTTATCCTAAGCAGTTTATAATAAAATTCATCCCAAGTAGTTATATATTTACATTTAAATTAAATCAATTAATCACACTTGGCCACACTCCTTTTGTAAAACCCTTCAAAAAGCTGATTTTTTTTAGTGCAGTTCGTCTGTACGAACTGGGTTTAGTACTGGACGAACTGAAGAAATTTGTGAAGAAATCTGCCATTTTCGTCTGTACGAACCTGGAGCAGTCGGGACGATCCGTCTGTACGAAATCTGTCCAGAGAGCAAGTCGCCCGGGACGAATTTGGATTTCGTCTGTACGAAATTTGTCCAGATAACCCATCGTACCAGGACGAAATTTGGATCGTCCAGGACGATCAGTGTTAATAAATATCGGATTTGAGATATTTTGGATTCATTTTGGAGAGAGAGGAAAGGCAGGAGAGAGAAAGAGAAGGAAGAGAAGAGGAAGCTTGATTTTGGAGGCCACGGAGCGCTTTTCGTCCGACGACGCTGTTAGAAGATTTGTTTGTCTCGCTGTAAGGACTCCGAACCCTATTTCTGTTTTCAAAGATTTTGTATTTTGATCGAGTTGTGCACTTTTTTTTTGTTTTTGTAGTCGAACTTTTGACCTGATTTTGTATTGACACGACTTTCACCGCACAACTTTTAGTATGTTATAGATATGAATATTGTACACGATTTGAGTACTTTCTGAGATGATTTTACCGGTCGGAAATTGATTCTACGCGATTTTAATTGAATAGAAAAATATCAGGACGTGATTTGATTTTGGATTCTATAGAATAATAGTCTTATATTGATGTCGTGAATGTTCTACTGTAATTTGGAAGAATTTGGAACTTGTTGTGCCTTTTTGCAGGATTTTTTTGTGAAAATTTGACCGACTGTCGTTACTCTGCCCCGATTTTTTTCGTACGATTTCTGATTTTCCCTAAATTGATAGATTAGATTGATATGCTTATGATTATTGATATAATTGCTATAGATTGCTTTAATATTGATTATTAAACTGATTGATTGATTATTTATTGATACTGGAACACACGTATAACCTGGTTGAACATTGGTTGAAGATTGATATTTGATACCTGTACAGGATGGTGGGCCGACGGGCTTTCCTTTAAACCATTGATCATTGATATAACGATTGGGAGTCATAAGGAGATTATATGCCGACGGGCGGCCGACGGGCAAAAGAGAGTGACGACTCTTTATTGATAGAACCAATGTATGGATATCTACAACAGCAATATGGATTCTACAACAGCAACATAGCCAGTTGATTATATACTTGTCCAGTATATAGTATTGAATTGCATGTTTACTGTATTGATTTATGGATTCATTTTGTTTTATAGATTCCTGCTTTATCGACTTTGATTGGATTTACTAGATCGTACGATTTCATTGATTTCACTGATTGATTGCTGTGTGCATCGACATTGAGCATTGATATAGAAATGGATGGATGGATATATATATTGTATTGATAGCATGGACATGAATAGTATAGAATTATTGACACTGTTGCCTATAGATTCATTGATTTCTGCTTATAGATTTATTGTTACTACTGCCTATGGATTTATTGATCTTGAGATTCACTGTTGTTACTGTTTCTGCACCGTATTGACTGCTGCATGGATTCATTGTTAGACTAAATTGAGATTTATCGTACTGCTTTCCTCGTTTGATTTCATTGAATAAATAGTATTGATTAGACCGCATTGATTTGATTTGATAGCGATTGATTTGACGGATTGATTGATTTCCTATTGCGTACGGATTTCTTTGAGATTGACATGGATTTATTGAGTTGATTTATCGATTCGCTTGCTGCTGCATTGACTGGCTTTATTGACTATTGAATTTTCATACTGCATAAACTCATTGACCATTGACTGATTCAGATTGATAGATTGACATGCATATTGATAGCATCGTCGTGCTTTGATTTCAGTTGTAGGCTTTGGTGACCTGCTGGGCTATTGTAGCTCATTATATATGGTTAACAATTTCAGGTCCGAGCAAGGCAACTGGAATGGAGTTCGATCAGAATGTCAGACGAATCCTTTCACTATGGATGCCTGGGGCGTCACACCTTTTTATTTGGGGGCTAAGCAGCTAAAGCACCTGCAGCATTTTATAAAATTATTGAATAATTAGCCCCCTTTTTCTGTTCTGCACGAGTGTGGCCACCTGCAGAAAATTCTATTAACAACCAGATCGCTCCTAACCTATGGGTAATCTAATCGTTAATCAAATCACATCACAGAGTGCGGTAAAAGTAAATAAACAAACACACCAATAATTTACAACCAGCATGCAATAAAACTCGAGAAAAAGCCCGTCACAGTGCAATAAGGAAATAAACACCGGCCTAACCGAAAACTAGAGTCGGTTGTCCTAACAAACAATTCTAAGTGTGTGTATTAGAAAGTGTGGTTTTGATATATCCTAAATCAATTATTGACTAAAATTTTCTAATTGATTAAATTTTAATTTAAAAATATTTACTAATTCTAAGTTGAAGTGTCACTAAGTTTCTTATGTTATATATTTCTATCCTAAAATGTGCATGCATCTTAAGTCTAAATTTTCTAAGACTCAGTCCTTAATTTTTGTCACTACTAGCGTCACTACTGTTGTATAGGGTGAAATTTTTGTTATTACTAACCCTTAAGACTTTGCGCGTGTGTAAAAGGGGTTTAAGGATCTAAAAGCAAATAAAAGTAAACCTAGGAAAATTGAAGTTACTACAGGGACCTAAAGGAATGGTTCATGCACACCACATCAAGGGGTCCCTAAAGGTTTTCTAAGTTTAGAAATACTCACAGTCACCGGGGGCTACGACCCGGTGGTTTCGCCCGTAGCACCTCTATCCGGTTGGATAGATGCGACTGACGCCTTTAGCTCCTTGTCCTTTTGTTCCCTCGACCGGTACCGTTCCTCGTAGTTCATGCAAATAAAGAGAAGAAAACAGAAAAAAATAGGGAGTAAAAAGCACATTTAATAATTAATAATTGAAATTTACTGAAAATAAAAGGCGTACCTTTCTTCGGGCTTGATCACCGGCTTAGTTGCTTTGTTTTTGAACATTCCGTTTTTTTTTTTTTTTTTTTTTTTTTTTTTTTTTTTTTTTTTTTTTTTTTTTTTTTTGAACTATATTGTATACCTTTTCAAATTTCACCCCAAAGCAACAAGAAAAGGGAAAAAGAAGAAAAGAAAGATAGAGGTAGAGAAAAAGATAACTTTCTTTAAAACTTCTAATTTTCCAAACATATAATTTTACTTTTCCAAAACTCGCACAAATTCCACCTTTTAATGCACACAAGTTTACTTTTCAAAATCCCACACTTATACTTTACTTTTTACATACACCTTTAACCTTAATTCAAAATATATATACATTTCCAAAAATCACACTCTACACTTTCCACTACAAAAATACCTTTCTATACATACACTTTACTTTTTAACACATATATACTATTCACTTTTTAACACACACATGTTCACTTTTAAAACCCATCATTTTACTTTCTAAAAGATACACATAGACATCTTACCTTTCACATAACAATTTTACCTTTTCAAAACATTTTACCTTTTCATAATATACATTTCACTTTCCATCCTTTCTTATACAATACTCTTCTACCATCATACACGAATTCATCACATCACTCTTTCCAAAACATGTAGAGCATGTATACATATAAAACGAAGGACGATTATACACAATAATTTTCATCAAATATTTTCCATCATTAACCTACATATGCCTATTTACAATTCAACAATTCCCAAAATATAAATAAGAAAAGAAAGAAGAGATGCAAACTTACTTTTCTAAAATTCAAGAAAATATTTTAACCATTATGAAGTGATATCACATATGGGTCTATGCAAAAACTTATATTTGAAGTACATGAGATTTCTCCAATTAGTTTTCAATTTAAAATAAGCTTTATATCTTTCTTTCCAACAAGATCCAATGGAATCTTTGGAATAAACATGAAGATATAACCATCTAAAGCAAGAGGTAGGAAACTCACTTATGAATTATGACTAAGATCAAATTTTCTTATTTCGAATATAAAGATTCACATAATCTATGGATAAAGAAAATTTTTAACATGATTCATCAAGTACTCGTTGAAATTAATATAAGTGATGTTTATCATAATCGAATTTAAAATTGAATCTAATGTATTGAAATACACGAGAATCAAATATGTTGTAATGATTTGAAAATGAAGAAACCGTCAAATGCTTTTAAACCTCAAATATCTTAGCCACTACTACAATTTTCATCATACTTTATAGCAATCATTTCTCTAAATCAACAAAGAAGAAGAAGAAAAATATAGATGAGGAAGATGATGGAGAGAATGTAGAAGAAATTACCCAAGATTTAGAAGATTGCCGGTGTGCAACTGCTGTAGGAGCGACGGAGGGGGCTTGGATGTGTCATGTATGAGAGGAGGGAGGCTTGGATGTGTCATGTATGAGAGGAGGGAGGCTTGGATTGTTTTTTTGTTGAGGGAGAGGGAGAGTGGGTGGTTATGGGTTGAGGGAGAGGGAGAGTGGGTGGTTATAGGTTGAGGGAGAGGGAGAGTGGGTGGTTATGGGTTGTTGCTGAACTCTTTGACCGTGGACCGTTCGTTGGACATTTAAAGGCTTTAATGATTTCGGAATTCGGTGATCTTGGGCTCATTGGATTTGTCTCGTCGAGCCGTTCGATTCGAGTATAAGCTCGTCAAAATCGGAGACCGTTTGGTAACTTAAATTGCGGTTTGAACCTTCAAACAGGGCTTTGAGCCCTTGATTCGTATTCATTTGGGCTCGGATTGGGTTGATCTTGGTGTCGTTGGGTTTGTATTCCTGAGACGCTCAGTTTGACTGTAAGTTTGCTGAAATCGGAGTTCGGATGGTCTCCAAATTAATTTTTGAAGTTTCCAAACTTGATTTTGCATCGAGATTCATGCCCGATTAAGATAATTTTTGACGACGTATCAATTATTATTATATATATACTTGTGACGAGTCAAAATGGGTTAATTGGAGCCATTGAAATCGAATTCAATTTGAGTTAATTTGATTTGATTTTGATTTGATTGGTGAGTTGATTTTGAGCTTAATGATGCATCAATTTGATCGAAAATAAATTAGATTGAGTCGATCGACATCAACGAATCATAAAGCGGGCTTGAGTTGAGTTCGTTTGGAGTTGAATTAAAATTGGATTGAATTGATTTTGATTCGAGTTGAGTGATAGGTTCGAGTCGATGCTACGTCATTAGGTGTCCACCTAAGGGAAATCCTGCGGGTGACGTCTATTCTAGGCTACGAAGACCTAGGTGCTAGAATTGAGTCCGGGGAAATTGACCTCGAATAATGAGGTCAACAGTGCCGACCAAACAAACATGTCTATATTGTAACTCCCACCATGTAATGCACTCTATATGATGTATATTTGTGACATCAAGCCAAGGCCTTCTCCTAAGGAAGGGCCTTATTTATAATCGACTGCAAATACTAGTGGATTCATTCAAACTGGGCCAGACCCCGTGGTTTTTCTTCTTTTTCAGGGGTTTCCATGTAAAAACTTTGTTGCCTCTTATGAATGCTACTCTCTCTCTCTTGCCTGCTTGTGTGCTATATCTTCGTACAATGCTAAGACGTTAAACTATATATTTCTCTACCACCGTGAATACTCCAGGACGTAACAAGAATAATTGTTGAAAAAATTATGAGAAAAGTTACATTGTCAAAAATCGTGTGATTCAGCACAAATTTATATGTTTATTTAAACTATACATTTTGAAATTAAATTTAGGATCATCTGAATTTTGATTTTAATAAATTTATTGTCAAATTGAATATCTCCATAAGTTGAAGCATTTGAATTTTAATTAAAAACTTAATGCCATTAATTAAATAACCAAATAATTTCTAAATCTTATATACTTATAATTAAATCGAGCATCTATACAAGTCAAATACAATAAATCAAAGATCTCTTAATTCTGTCCACATTAAAGTACTTAAATACTAAATGAATGCTCTATGATCAACATTACTAATATAAGACGTCTAAGAGAATGTTCACATTTTCTCCATATTTAAGCAGCATGATACTTTAAAAAATCTATAAATAAAACTTGATTTTCTGTATGAAGGGAGAAGTGAGAACTAATAGTCTAAGACCCTAGTTCGAGATTCAAAAAAGCTCAATAACTTTTAAAATCCTTTAGCCCCACCTAATCAATAGCGTCAAACCATTGTTCGAGCATTGTTCAACTACCTTTGGACTCCTGCCGTTCGAATACCACTAAAACACAATCATTGAACAACTACACAAACGTCATCATTTAAACATCGTCCGACTGTCATCAAACCACCACGAGATCACTTTTGTCAAAACACCAATTGACTATCATTGTTAGACCATCGTCTGATCATTATCGTTAGACCACAACCTAGCCAACATCGTCAGACCACTACTGATCGACTATGGTCTCTCATGACATCCAATCACCACTCTCACCCTAGTTCAATCCACATAACATCGTTGTTTAACTACAATCCTCCAACCTACATCACCCGACTGTTAAGACAATATATATTAAACATTAATATAGCCGTTTGTGTACTGTACCAATGACACTACTCCACGTGTATCTCTAGTGTTTCGTTTCCCTATAAAGTAATCTGCCATGTACTTATCTGCAACAAGATAATAATACAATATTGTTACTTTTACTGTTCATCGTCTTCAACCTTTGGTTCTTGCTGAGACAAATGAGGAGTTAACGTTTCTACATGGTATCAAGAGTAGCGTTCAGATCCTGACGCATTCGCCATGGCGACCTCAGCTTCCGCATCATCTTCCGCTCACGCCACGGCAACTTCTGGCGTTCTAACTCCGGCCATCTCCCCCGCTCTCAAATTCGTCATTTCTAATATAAAATCTCTTGTTTCGTTCTCTCTCACCTCTGACAACTTCCCGCTCTGGAGCACTCAATTTGCCAAGCTTCTCAAGGCAAATGGATTCTCTACCTTTCTTGAGTCAAGATCGTCGGTCGAAAATACTGACCCGAATCAAGAAACTCAAGATTGGTCCATAACAGATCAAAATCTTGCCACAGCTATGTGTTCCACTATCTCTCCGGAGGTCCTGCCGTATGTCATTCATCTTGAATCTACATACGAGATCTGGTCTACCCTTAATACGAGGTTTCAATCATCAAATCGTTCAAAGGTTATACAACTCAAAAATGAGCTTCACAACCTTTCGATGCAATCGCTATCTATGTCTCAATATCTCACTGAGATTAAGAAGATAGTTGATCAAATCTCTGCAGCAGGATCATCTGTCGATCCAGAAGATATCCTAATATACATTCTCAACGGTCTTCCGTTAGAATATCAATCTTTCACGACTTCCATAATAACCAGGCCTGGTTCTATATCTCTTGATGATTTATACGCTATGCTTATAAGCGAAGAGCTTCATCTAAAATCTGCCGCGGCGAGATTTCCCAAACCGCCCGATCCACAGGTTGCGCTCTACTCCTCAAACAGTCGTGGTAGGCGCGGGCGAAGTCGTCCGAACAGAGACAGCACTACAACGCATACATCCAATCCCTCATCGTCTACATACTGCCAGATTTGCAAGAAGAAAGGACACCAGGCTGATTCATGCTGGCATCACCTCAATATGAATTACATACCAAATCAACCCGCCTCCAAGAAGCCTAATGCTCTTCTTGCCTCTAACGACAACCTCACTGTAGATGACTGGTTCATTGACTCGGGTGCCTCCTCCCACATGACGAACAAGAATGACAATCTTGACACCTCCTACGTCTACAATGGCTCGGATCGTGTTACTATTGGGGATGGCAGAACCGTTCCTATCGCCCATACAGGAAACGGCATTCTTCCTACCCCAGCCAGTACCCTTCTTCTCTCTCGCATTCTCCATATACCTTCACTTTCTTACAATTTGCTTTCTATTTCAAATTTAGTTAAAGATAATCCCATTTCTATAAATTTTGATGCTAATGGGTTTACATTTAAGGATCTGAGGACAAAGCAAACTATTCTTCAAGGACCATGTGAAGAAGGGTTGTACCGTATTCCAGCCATCAAGAAGTCTCCTACAACTAGCTTAATTACCACAGGAACTTCCTCCATCAACTGGCACAGCAGACTCGGTCATCCTCACACCCGTGTCCTTCTCCAAATCGCAAAAACCAATTCTTCTTTACATATTAGATCTTCTGCAAATTTGTGTAATACTTGTATGACTTGTAAAGGGCATAAAATTCCCTTTGAACGATCTATTAGCTCATCTAAAGCACCTCTAGACTTAGTCCACTCTGATGTTTGGGGACCTTCACATGTTCCCTCTAATCAAGGCATTCGTTACTACTTAATTTTCGTAGATGATTACTCTAGATTTGTTTGGCTATTTCCTTTACAATTTAAATCTGATGTTACTGCGACGTTTATTAACTTTGTTTCATACGTTGAACGCCAAACTAATCGCAAGCTTAAAACCATTCGCACTGACGGCGGTGGCGAATTCCTCAACAGAAAATTCCACAAATTTACTCAAGCTGCCGGAATTCACCATCAAACCTCGTGTCCTTACACTCCGGAGCAAAACGGTATCGCGGAAAGAAAGCATCGGCACCTCATTGCAACTGCCCGCACGCTTCTTCATCAGGCATCTCTTCCGCTCAATTACTGGCTTGAAGCCGTCACAACCTCAGTCTATCTCGTAAATCGTCTGCCTTCTTCTACGACGGACCAGTTATCTCCTCTGCAAAGAATGTTTAACATTAAACCTTCATATAATCACCTTCGCACGTTCGGTTGCGAATGCTATCCGCTTCTTCCTCCGCCGCAGCGAACTAAGCTATCCCCCACGTCTCCGCCTTGTGTCTTTATTGGTTACTCTGAATCCATTAAAGGATACAAATGTCTCAATGTGTCTACCAACAAAATTATTATATCAAGACATGTCACTTTTAATGAAAATTGTTTTCCTTTCTCTCACAGGTCCTTCTCTGATTCAGCAACTCCTATTACTCTTCCACCATCTCTTCTCATTCCTTAGACGGTTTTGTCCACTCATCGCACTGCACAGATCCGATCCAACGGTATCAACGAACAACGAACCTCTAACAACGCTACAGTGCATATCCAACCCGAGCATATATCTGCAGCTTCAACCAGCCAACAGTCTCTTCCCATACAGAAACAGCATCCCATGATTACTCGAAGACAAACGGGATCGCTAAAACCTGTTACCAAACTTAACCTTCTACATCAAGAATCATCGATCAATGATTCCCCTTCCTATACTACAGCAATTAAACACCGCGAATGGCGACAAGCCATGGCTGATGAGTTCTATGCACTACAACAACAAGGTACATGGGATCTTGTACCTCCACCGCCAAACAGATCCATTCTTGGCTCCAAGTGGACTTACCGTATCAAATACAACTCTGACGGATCGATTGCCCGATATAAAGCCCGGCTTGTGGCACTTGGAAACCAACAGGAGTTCGGGCTTGATTTCCACGAAACTTTCAGTCCCGTTGCTAAGCTTCCCACGATACGCATATTGTTTACCATTGCTCTATATCACAAATGGGATATCCAACAATCAGATGTAGCAAACGCGTTCTTACACGGTAATATCAACGAGACCATCTACATGTTACAACCAAAAGGTTTCGAAGATGCTCGCAACCCCACGCACGTCTGTCGCCTGCGAAAGGCTATCTATGGGCTTCGACAAGCACCCCGGCAATGGTACACAACTTTTACAACACATCTGCTGCAACTCGGCTTTTCTCACAGCCAGGCCGATCCTTCCTTACTAATTTTTGATCGAGGCAATACAAAAATATACCTTCTTGTCTATGTTGATGATATACTCATCACAGACAATAATAACACAGCTACTAATGCACTAATAGCTCAGCTCAGCTCCCGGTTCACCATGAAAAATCTGGGTAAGGCAAGCCACTTCCTCGGCATCAAGATAGAATCCTCTCCAGATAAGTTTTTTCTCTCTCAATCTCATTACACCAACTCTATTATACAAATGGCCGAGATGCAACGCTGCAACTCGGTCTCTAATCCCTCTACAACAAAACTCGCAGAGTCGGCGTTTACCGATCCTCCCTGCTTCACTTCAACAGAATTTCGCACTATCATTGGATCTCTCCAGTACTTAACTTTAACCAGACCCGACATCGCATATGCTGTTAATGCTCTGTCCCAGCATATGCATAAGCCGGAGCAATGTCATACTGCTATGCTCAAGAAACTCATCAGATATCTTAAAGGCTCTACCGACTTCGGACTTCCGATCACTCGCTCAGATTTGGCTCTCCGCACATTCTCAGATGTCGACTGGGCCTCTGATCCGGTTACTCGGAAATTGACATCTGGTTTTTGCACTTTCCTGGGCAACACATTAATCTCTTGGACCGTGAAGAAGCAACACACAGTCTCTCGGTCATCAACGGAGTCGGAGTTTCGATCCTTGGCCTCGGCAACAGCTGATACAATCTGGATCAAAAAGCTTCTTGCTGACTTCGGTATTATTCACTCTAAACCAGTCGACATTTTCTGTGATAATACCTCCGCAATCGCTTTGGCAAATAATCCTATCTTCCACGCTCGAACTAAACACATCGAAATCGATCAACGATTCATCAGGGATCATATACAACGCTAAACAATTCGACTGCTACCTATAAGCACTATAGATCAGATCGCCGATATATTTACCAAACCGCTTACCACAAATCGGTACAAATTACTTAGATCCAAACTAACCATTGGTCCCAATGCTTAGTTTGAGGGGGTATGTTAAGACAATATATATTAAACATTAATATAGCCGTTTGTGTACTGTACCAATGACACTACTCCACGTGTATCTCTAGTGTTTCGTTTCCCTATAAAGTAATCTGCCATGTACTTATCTGCAACAAGATAATAATACAATATTGTTACTTTTACTGTTCATCGTCTTCAACCTTTGGTTCTTGCTGAGACAAATGAGGAGTTAACGTTTCTACACCGACTACGTCCCTTCGACCACCACTATCATCCTCCTCTAACTATCGTCACCCAATTACAATCATAAGACATCTGTCGCCCAATTATGATCATTTGACCATTGTCACCTAATTTCTGCCCTCTATCATAGGGTCTTTTAATCGTTGTCACCAAACTACATTGATATCAGTTACTTCATCATCTATCAACATTAATAATGTTCATGCATGTCATCGTTTATAAGATTGATACCTAACTTTGACTCCCCACATTAGTTGTGGGTATTATGATAAACTTCTTGATCTATAATCTCCTCTTCTCAAAAAAGTGATCAAATAACCAAGTAAATGATCTCTTAAGAACAACTACCCTGCCACATAACTCTACCAATTTCGAACATGTTATATATATTGTATTTTTACAACAATAAAGCAACGCATAAGTTCAAGGAAAAACATCATTTGCAATCAATGACAACAATTAATGAAATTATATTAACTAGATTAGGCAGTATGCCTCTTGTTTTTTCACTTTCTTATTGTTTTTATGTAAAATACTATAAAAAAGTAGGTTTATCAGTGATTATTATACTGTAATAGCGATTTTAACTCTGCAATTTATAAAATTATTATTTTTGAACATTTAGGTCAATTAAGATAAATTCATGAACACGTCACATATGCAATAGTAGAATACAAATTCTGCTAGTTGATAGACAAAGCTCCCAACCAACAAGTCAAGATGAAATGCAAAAACTATTTTAAAATTAATAAAATTGGCATCGCAACAACCACAAATCATTAGATTTTGCTCCGAGTGGTAATCGCACAAATCCCCTTCCAATAAATAAATAGATAATAAACGATGGTGTGTAGCTATAAAAATATTGAAAAAAGAGTTTAGATTAGAATATTCCGATTAAATTTTAATTAGAATAAATTTCATACTAATAATTTTATATTAAAATAAATCTAATATAAATTTCATAAATTAATTATATATCACACTCATTTTAACATAAAATTATAAATATAAAATAATTTATGATTAGTATATATATATATATATATATATAAGAAATATTATTAAATATAAAATATTTTATGACTTTGCTGCTTTTTTAGTGTGAGAGCACAAATTATCGGTAAACAACATCAAATTTTTTCAATCTAACTTAGGATTGATAGTTTTAAAATTTATTTGTTATAGTTTATTATATAAAAAAGCTATATAATAAAAGTGTTTTAATTTTCTAAATATAATATTATAATAAAAAATTTACAATGAATTATTTGATTTAATCTATAAAAATTAAATTTTATTTATATAATAATATAAATAAGATTGTATAATTAGATCAATTATTTTTTCCAAATTTATTTTTAAAAACTTTTATATTAAATAAAAACTTTTAGGCTATTGGGCCAATCGTCCAGTGCCCCTGCAGCCCACCGCACCTATCCGCTTGATAGAAACAATACAGGAACCACAGCAAGTTTTTTCTTCTTATTGCTGCAGGTTGAATTTCTATCCCACCTTCCTCCCTTTTTCTGTAGCTTTTGTTGTTTTCTCTGTTGTTTTGCAGACAAATTTGAATATTTCTTTTTGGGTGACTTGAAACGACTGATCCTTTGAGAAAATGGCCTCGAAAATCTACAGAAACTCTGTATTGTTTCACATGTTTTGTCATCTTTATAGTGTTACGAGCGTTCCTTTGCCAGACACTGAGATTTATCAAGTCAGCTAAAGCCATTAATGCTGTTAAATCAACCGCTTTGAAGTGAAACGCCATGACTAAGAATTTCAGCTCCCCGATCAGTCCATTACGACGCCCTTAAGAACTGTAAATTAAGCTCTTTTTTTAAGGTTTCGTAGTAGGATTCTATCAAGCTAGGCAATCAGATTTGATAAATCAAATTAAGCTCTTTTTCAGATTTGATCATTTTCATTTCAAATTAATGAAGCCCGTTATTGGAGGAGATTAGGCTTCGTTTGGGGCAGCTTTTTCATTGCTTTCAAAACAGCTTTTCAGTCTATTAAGAAAGCTGGGCTTCGTTTGAGACGACTTTCTTACTGATTCTTGAAGTTAGTATTCTTTTTTGGTCTCATGCAGTTAAGGGACTCCATTCATCAAGTTATCTGTCGATGTAATTCACTCACATGCTATAAAGAAAATATATATATATCATTGAAGAACATTTTTAAGAAGCCTGTGGAACCGAACAAATGATGATTGCAGTTATTTCATCTGATTGATATATAAAAAAGAGAGCCATGCAATCAGGAACTATTGAGGAGAGCACCATGGAAAAGCTTGAGACCATCTTAACGCAGAAAGAAATTATGATGGCAATGACTGCTATCGTTATAGCTACGATGTTTTATTTATTAAGATATATATGTATTGAATTAATGTTCTCGTGAAGATTATTATCATGTATTTGGTCTATATGAGTCTGAGAGAAAATGCAAGTTCTTATTTACTTCATATCTAATGTCTAATGATGAGTTTGAAAGCTTCAATGCATACAGTGAACTGATATGTTTATAAGCATTATAGCAGTTTGGTTAATGTGTCGGAGTTGTCTCGAATTTAGCTCAATTCTTGTTTGTTCATGTTCTTGACTGTCATATGTTTTACATTCTTAATACAATATGTGGCAGACATGAACTATGGAGATATATTCAACTTTGAAGTTAATAGAGACTTTAGGTGTTGGAGTTATTCTCATGAGGTTATTTGTGGTATGCTCAATCACTCTTCTTAAAGGAAGGAAGGACAAAGGCCAATAAGTCCAGCGTGAGTCTTAGTGTCCATGTTGAGCATTGTCATTGATGCTGACAACATGCATTGACCATGTTGGCCATAACAGACGTCGATTTTGGTGTTGATTGTGTGCATCGGCCTTATTGGCAATGGAGTGCATTGGCTAGCAACAATCTTTTTGGTGATGATGATGTCAATGTTCGTGTCAAAAACATAATTTAGCCTTATTGGTGATTGCATGCATCTATATTGGTGTCAATAATGTGCGTTAAATAAATTAGAGATTACATCTGTCTACAATGGTGTCAACGATGTCCATTAATATTCACGATGATGGCTTGTGTCGGCATTAGTGCCGACGGTGTGCATTGGCTATTATTGGTGATGGAGTGTGTTGGTGTTGGCACAATAGCGTACATTGACATCTTCTTTGTTGGTTGGTTGTGTGCGCTATTGGTAATGATGGATGTTGATGTTGATCGGTAGTCAAATGATAGTGGGAAAGGATAGTAGTTGAGCACTTATGATAAGGCAATAGTAGTTTGGTGGAAATGTTTGAGCTACGATAGTCGAATGATTGTAGTTAGCTGATGATAGTTCGACAATAGAGGTTGGGTGTTGATGGTCATGCAATAGTAATTGAGTGATAGTAGTTGAATGACTGTATTAGCGTAAGAGTAGTCAGATGACTGTGTTCAGGCCACAGTAATTGGGGAATTGTGGCCAGATGACAATAGTCAAACAACTGTGCTATAGGAATCATAGTCTGGTATAATAATGATCATAGATGTTGATTGACGACGTCGATTATGCACCAAAGTTTTCTCCAACTCCAACTCAAGGTTTAGGTATATAACCCTTTCATGTGAAGATTGAGAGGCTGTTTGTACGTTTTCTAAATGCCATTTTAATTCTTTTAACAAAAAATCCTTAAACATTCATCAAATGGTTCATATTATTAATGTTGTTGATCATAAACAATTCATTTTAAGTACCTAAATGAGATTATACGTAATTGGTCACGGGTTAGTTTTGTTCCACCCATTAAGAGGTTGTATTGCTGGTAAGCTCTCACTATTTGTATATCATTTTATTTTTCAAATAATATCTCTAAATTTTCAACTAATCTTTGACTATTTGCTTTAGGATCATTTGGATTTAGATCAATGAATTTTTTATGTCGTTGTGTTTATCTCATCAAAATACTTATTTTGGTCATTTGTTTGCTAAAATGAGAGTTCAAATTCTCTAAACTTAATTCTTAAAGTTTTTAGTTCAAGCACTTGCATCGGGATCGAGACATACTTAACTGGATGGATTTTCGAATATTATATCAATTATTAATAACATTATCGATGTTTCATCAGAAAATTATCTTGATTGGGCACGAATCTCAAGGCCAAATTAAGTTGGAAGCTTCAAAAATTAAATCCGTGACCATTTGAACTATGATTTCATTTGAACTATGATTTCAGCAAACTTATAGTCAAACTGAACGTCTCGAAAATATGAACCAAACGACACCAAATTTTACCCAATCCGAGCTCAAATAGGTCCAAATCAAAGAACCGATGTGCATTTGGAAGGTTCAAACCATAATTTGGATTACTAAATTGCTTCCAAACTTGACGTGCTTATAATAGAATCGAGCAACTCGATGAGATGAATCCAATGAGCCCAAGATCGCCAAATTATGATATTATTAATGCATTCAAATGCCCAATAAACGTTCCATGATCAAGAGATTCATATCAATCATCTATTCAAACCACTCTCAATTTAGCCTTGATCTTCCTCCAATTTAATGTTCATGTTACTCTTAGAAAACTATAAAGAGACCCCTTATTTTTCATAAAAGGGGACCCAAGCAAGGAAGAGAAGAAACAGAGCTCTATTGCCACCAGACTCCTAGACCATCGCCGGACTTCCGCCCGGCCACCGACTATCGCCGGATCTCCGTCCGCCCACTGACTAACGCTAGAGTTCTACCCGACCGCCGACTAACCTTGTACTTCTGCTGACCACTGACGCCAAATTTCTGCTCGACTATTAATTGAAGCCGGATATCCGCCCAATCACCAAACGTCGTTGAATTTCTGATCTTTGTTCGTAACTGAATTTCAATCCGATGGTTGATTATTGTAAGTTGATCGTCCTCAATTTTAGGGACAAGTCAATCACTTGTAATCCAATCAAACACTAATGAAATCAATTCAATTGAGCATGGCCTTGTGGTTTTTCCTTTTTTCAGAGTTTTCCACAAAAAAATTACGGTGTTCATTTTTTCTTCTGTTTGTGTCTTGAATATCCGTACAACATTGAGACGAAAATGTCTAACTCTACCACCACATATATTCTAGCCCGCAACAATTATCAAATAAAATCTTTTGTATAGTTTACTAAGGCTTCATTTAGGATAGCTTTTGGCCACTTCTTTTTCATTTTTTTCAAAAGATTTTATGTTAGAAAGCTAGTTTAGAAAACAGTAAAAAATTTGTAAGAAAATTGTCTCTAACGAAGCCTAAATTAAAGAATTATTTAAGCACGTGTGTTGGTTTAATTGCAATTGAACATTATTGTGGAAATTATAAAATTGTGCAACTTCCATTTGCACAAATCTTTCTATATTTATTGCAAATTATGTTAACTCCTATCAAGTTCTTTCCTATTTGTATTGCCAGTGCAGGCAGCAAATTACTCCAAGAAAAGATATTAACCTACTAAAGGCTTTGTTTGATACATCTTTCTTAAAATTTTTTAAAGCATTTTTTTTAACACAAAAAAAAAATTATTTCAAAATAATTTATATTAAAAAAACAT
Source organism: Dendrobium officinale (assembly GCA_019514585.1). Taxonomy (NCBI): domain Eukaryota; kingdom Viridiplantae; phylum Streptophyta; class Magnoliopsida; order Asparagales; family Orchidaceae; genus Dendrobium; species Dendrobium officinale. Next base: position 731,416 of record JACXSL010001578.1, read on the forward strand.
TTTTAAAAACAATAAAAAAACAATCCAAATCAAGCACAAACTAGGAGGGATTATTACATTAATTAAATTAATTTTATAATCATTGCTATTGGGTGTTAGAACATTTGCAACAGCACAGAGATAAAAAATTTATTGTCTTAGCATTAGTATGCACGATATGCATCAATCTGATAAATAACAACAAGTCTTAACATTATTAGCCACAGTAAGTGCTGAAGACAACATACACTATAGGAAAAATGTGCATTATCAACGGACCAAATCCGTCGAAAAATGCACAGAATTCTGTAAAACGCGTGTCATAAAATTGTTACAGGCGCAAAATATTCCTTCGGAAATATTTCCGGCGGAAAAAACATCGAAAATTTGTCCAGCGAATCTACTCCGCCGGAAAAGTAAGAAAATGAAAAAAAAAAATGACAGCCCACAGCCCACGCCCAACCCCCAGCAGGCCCACTCGCTTCGTCTAGCTCAAGCCAGGGCGACGAGGCACCCGACCCGCACCTATTTGAAATATATTTTAAAATAAAGTTGTAAATTTTCTAATAATAATTATGACCCACACGCATTTAAAATAAACGTCCGACTCGCACACATTTTTCTAAATTTGTAAATATATTTTAAAATATTTTTTAAAATTTTCTAATATTAAAATTTTAATTTTTAAAATTTATTTCCTAATAATCATTTTCCATGAAAATTATAATTCCGTATGAAATCCATCGGAATAATCACCTACCACCAAAAAATCCATTTGTAATACGCCGAAAAATTCGTCAGAATTATTCCTTCTGAAATTCGCCAGAAATTATGACCGATTTTTTTCCTCCAGAAAATCTGACGGAAATCAAAGTTTTTCCTGTAGTAAGACATTAGCATAGCAAGGTGATGACGATCAAAAAATTGAATGACAGAAAATCATAGTTAAGCGAAAATGGTCGAAAAATGGTACTTGGACAATAATAGTCAGATGATCGTAATCAGATGATGGAGTTCAGATTACCTAATCGGGCGATGATGATGAGGGACTATAAGATGGGCAACAAAAATCGGATGACCATTATTAAATAATTCTGATTGGAGGATCATAGTCATACAATTTAATGATATATCAACAAAAATTACAAAATTGAGTCAATTATTTTATTGATACTGATGTTATAGCTTTAGAAGCCACGTGTTCATTTGATGTACGTTCATTTTATTTTATTAATATAAATGATAAAGCATTGATATAATTTTAAAAACAGTGCCGGATAACTATTTATCGACGTGAGGGTCTATCACAACGCTAGTAACTGAGATGATCACATGGAATGAGCCACTTCTTCCCTGCTACTTGTTAAAGGAGTTGTTAAACTGTCATTCTCGCTATGTTTTTTTTTAGGGATTTTTATATACATATCATTTTATTTGTTACATATTATATATTTAACACCTAATTCTTAAATATTACATTAATACCACATAAATACTATTCTCATAACAAATGTACCACTCCGTCAAACGCTTCCCTCACGCCGTTTTTTTTTTCTCCTTCCCGCCTGTGATTTTCGCGGGAGAACAGAAGTCGAATGGGAGGCGGCCTTTGCTCGGGGCGGCGGAGGAGCAGAGGAGGACGCCGTGAGTGATGAGGAGGGTTTTGAGGGCCACAGCAGCCTCAATCTCAGCTCGATGCCCACCGCCGCCGGCAATTCTGCTCAGGTACACGCTCCGCTTGTCTTTCATTGCTGCAGTTGCTCGTCTCCACCATTGCCTCGTCGACGACGTCATTGGGACGCTGAAACCTCTGTTCTCCAGCGAAAATCACAGGCCGGAAGGAGAAAAGAAAAACGGCGTGAGGGAAGCGTTTGACGGAGTGGTACATTTGTTATGAGAATAGTATTTAGGTGGTATTAATGTAATATTTAAGAATTAGGTGTTAAATATGTAATATGTAACAAATAATAATTATTTTTTTTTAATATTCATTTTTATCTTTAAATTTTTTTCTAATAAATCAAACTCCTAAAAATTTAAGCCTTATGATGAAAAGTGAAAACTAAGGACTATGAGAAAATTGTTTACATTTTAGTCAAAATATATAATGTGTTTTTTTTAGTGTTCTTCATTGGTTTTATGCCATTTTTATTGATTTATTTAATGCTTAAACGGTTATATTTACTTATATATTATTTTACTGTTTGAACCAAATTAAATTATATACATGAAAGAATATTAGTGATATTTTTTATTTGATACTGAGATTTTAGTGTCATATAAGACTTTGGTTATGACTTTTTTTTTTTTTTTTTTTTTTTTGCTTTGTAAAGTGATTGTAGATAAAATAATTTCTTAAAACTGTTGTAAAAATAGCTTTTTGGCTCAAATTTATTTTGAAAATAACAAAAAAATAACGGTCAAATAGAAAGTATGACTGCTGTCTGAAAAACAAAGCAGCAGAAAAGCTATCTCAAACAAAGTATAAATCAATATAAAAAATTAAGTATTAAATATATAAATATATAAATATATAAAAAGATTATGATATGTCTGTAAATTCTTGAAAAATCAAAATTTTAAGATTTTGAAGATAAAAAAATTTTATATAAAAAAATAGGTCAGCCATGGGTTACAAATTGTGACATACTAAATCAAATTTAGGCTTCGATTGGGGCGGCTCTCTTAGTGCTTCTCAAAGCAATGCTGCTTTAAGAAGTAGTAGGAAAGACGTTCCAAATGAAGTCATAGACTCTAATGATGACTTAGACTTTATTTGAGATGACTGTTTCACTGCTTCTTAAAATATTCTTGGAAAATTAATTATTAAATATATAAAAAAGATTATGATATGTCTTTAAATTCTTGAAAAACCAATTTTTTAAGATTTATAAGATAAAAAAATTTATATCAAAAAAATATGTCTGCCATGATTTACAAATTGTGACATACTAAATCAAATTTAGGCTTCGATTGGGGCGGCTTTCTTAGTGATTCTCAAAACAATGCTGCTTTAAGAAGTAGTAGGAAAGTTGTTCCAAATGAAGTCATAGACTCTAATGATGACTTAGGCTTTGTTTGGAATGACTGTTTCACTGCTTCTTAAAATAGATTTTTAATACAAAAATTAAAATTTTTGCACTTAAAAACTGATTTAAGAAGCAGTAAAAAAATTATTCCTAATAAAACTTTAATCAATGAAATCAAAATGAATATGAACGCAAGAAATTTCATAGCACATAAAACTTCTTTTCTCCTATCCATTCTCTCTATTTATTGGCTGTCATTGTACTGATTTGTGATCCAAGTTTCAGATTTGTTATATTTCTTTGACATATTTTTACCATTTTGTTTGATTTGTGTGTGACCAAAATAAGTTAACAATATGTATCAGTTTTGGGCAAGCCAATTTGTGCATAGTTTAATCTCATACTATTTTCCCTTGTCCAAGTCTGTAAATAGCTGCATTAGCACTGTTGAAGACATTCAGCAACGCAAGAAACATGACTGCGTTGCATGTTCTACCTATATCCTGAATTTCTTACTGAAATATTACTCAAATAACGAAGTTCTATGCGTCAGGCTTTATTTAGTTGATCTCTAAAATGAAATCTTGGTAATTACTTATCATTGTAAAACAAGCGTCGTTATAGCTGATACGTCATGCAAAAATTATCTTGATTGGACAAGAATCTCGAGGCCACCTGAACTTCGATTTCAGTAAATTTACAGTCAAACTGAGCGTCTTGGAAATACGAACCCAACGACACCAAATTTGACTCAATCCGAGCCCAAATGAGTCCAAATCAAGGACCTAAAGCGCTGTTGGAAGGTTCGAACCACAATTTGAGTTACCAAACGGTCTCCGATTTTGGCAAGCTTATAGGCGAATCGAACGGCTCGATGAGACGAATCCAACGAGCCCAAGATCGATGGATTCCTACATCACTAAGGCCTTCAAATGGCTGACGAACGGTGTATGATCAAAGGATACAATATCAGCCGTCCATACAACCACTCCCTGTTCGCCCCTGATCTCACACCTATTTACAAGCCATGCCACTCCAGAATTATTGCATAGTTGGCAACAGCAGTCGGAGGGACCATAGTTGGCAAGCTACTCAGGTCGGAGGGACCGTAGTTAGTGGGCGACGATAGTCGGAGGGACCGTAGTTGGCGAGTGACAATGGTCAGAGCAATTATAGTCTGTGGGCAATGGAGGTCGGGCGAAGGCCCAACGATGGCTACTGGACACAAATCCGTTGGCAATGGTCAGGCAGAGGTCAAACAACGACGACGGCCTTGTGACGAGGGTTCGCCGACGAAGATGCCGAGATGGAGCTCTAGGAGGCTTCAAGCCTCAAAGCTCTCTTGAGTCTCTAAGCCTCAAAATGTCCAAGCCCCTTCTCAAGTGGGGAGAGGGGGTTTATTTATAAATTTGGAAGGTGACATGCTTCGTAAATATGAAGAAGATCCAAGCTAAATTAGGAATGCTCAATCGGACGGTCCATACTAACTCTCTCAATAATATATTGTTTGTTCAGTATTCAAGGGGCTTAATGTTCTCAAAATTAAGCGATCTTTGGCTCGTTGGATTTGTCTCGTTGAGTCTCTCGATTCGACTATAAGTCTGCTATATTTGAATATTATTTGGGCATCCAATTATTGCACTAAAACTTCCAAATATGCTTCGATCCCTTGATTTTGCGCCCATTTGGGCATAGATTGGACTGATTTTGATGTCGTTGGGAACATCTGATAGAGACATTCAATTTGACTATAAATTTGCTGAAATTGAAATTTGGATTGCCCCGCATTTAATTTTAAAAGTTGTCAATTAAGATATACCTCAAAATTCATGCTCGATCGAAGCGATTTTTTGTAACGTATCAACTATAACTAACAAACAGTCTGACTTATAATGGGTAAATATTTAGGGCGTTTGCAATACAACTTTGGATTATAGGCAAGATAAAAGTAAAAAAAAAAAATCATAATTTATTCAAAATGTATGATTTTAATGTAATGAGTAATAACATCAAACATGTGTCACTCATTTCAAAAAATAATTTAGTAATCACCTAAATCTTAAATTTTATAAGAAAGAAACATAAAAGCTATCAATTGAGGGTGGGTCATTTAGGGTGGTTGTAACAATCCCTAAAAGCAATTGTGGAATTATTGAGGGCAAGCAATTTTTTTTTTAGAAGATGCAAATATTATAAATTTCTCTTTTCAAAAAAAAAAAAAAAACAAATTTCTTACAGCTACCACAGTTTAGCATATTTGTTCATAAAAATTCAGTTCTCAGCAAAAAAAGTTATAGTCAAATAAAGCTGTAAAAAAATTGCCCCAACTGGCCCTTAATGAAGAGCTAATCTTGTGTTACATTGTTAGGTAATTCCTGAATTTATAAGTTCTTATAATTAGGCCAAATGAGTCCTTCGTTTGGGATGATTTTTTTATTGCTTCTTGAATTTTTTGTATTAAAAAATTGCTTCAAGAAGCGGTAAGAAAGCCATCCAAAATGAAGTCTAAAGCTACCCGAATTGAAACCATCTGTCATGTACATTTGATGGGTTTAAGAACATTATTAGAGTTTCTTGCTTCAACTTGGCTTTTAGATGTAGATTTATTTCTCAGTTAGGGGTGTAAACGAGTCGAGTAGTGGCCTTATCGAGTTTGGCTCGTCAGTCGAAAAATCAGCTCGAACTCGTGCTCGAGCTCGAGTCAAGCTCTAGCTCGGCTCGTCTCAGTGTAAACAAGCTCAAGCCAGCTCGCGAGCCTCCAACGTCTTCCGCATTCCAGTTGTCTTCCGAGTATGGTCTGCCAACTCCAACACACGTGATTCGCCTTGAGCCTAGCGCAGTCCGCTTTACACAAGTCATTCGCCTTCCGCGACCTTTCGAGCCTCGTGCGGTCCGCCTCAAAACATGCTTACGTGCCCTATCCACCTCAAATTGCAAATTCAAGATTTAGAAGGGATTTAGAATAAAAAAACATTTATTATTAATTTTTAATAATATTCAAATTTAGTAAATAAAATTAAAATTATTTAAAAAATATTAATAGTTATTCGAGCTGGTTCGCGAGTCGAGCCTCATCAAGCTCGAATTCAAGCTCAAACTCATAACTGATAAGCTCGGCTCACTTACACCACTATTCTCAGCAAAGAGGAGCTTTCTAGTGAAAGTTTTAGGCTTAATTTACTTGCTTGTTATATTATAACATAAATGGGCAAACTGCTATGTTGAATTCCCTAAACCCTAATTAATGCTCCACAAAAAAGCAACATATGCAAATTCAGTTGCAAGTCGCTTTAGTCTTTGTTAAGATTTTGTGTCTGATCAATTGTTTGTTCAATATTTAGGAGTAGTTCTTTTTGTGTCCCTTTCATTATGCCTTTCAGAATATATGGACCATTTATTCCATGGCTTAATTTAGATAGCTATATCCACAATCACATCAACTTCTCTTAAATATTGCTTTCTTTTGCTAATTTCTTATGTGTTGGAGATACTGAAATCATTGATTATGCTAACTTTCTGAAGGGTCTATTTTTCAATGTCAATTCTCAATAAATGTTTGTTAGAATGATTATTTTTTATTAGTAGTTTTGAATATGCTGTAATCTTAGGATTGGGATTGCCTATCCTTTAATATGGCTATCTTTGTCCAAATATTTCAAAGGCTCTTTAAGCAATATTACTTCTCTTATAAAGGGAAGATTTGTGTTGCTTCATCCTCATTGTGTTTCTTGGCTTTCAATTTAATGTTTCTATTTTAAGTGCTCATGCTACTCAATTTAGAGCCTTGAGTATAGTACTAGGATGTGGTATAGGAATTGTTACTAGCTCTAAAATTTGTGGCAGTAGAGTGGGTAAGTTTTGCGTCTTAATTTTTTACTAAGATTCAACACAAACAAAAATTAAAGAGAAAAATACGAGTGACATTATAGTTTTTATATGTAAAATTTAAAAAGAGAAAAACCAGAAGACCCAACATAATTGAAATAGTTGAGCATTGATTACAGAAGCTTGTCAATCCTTTAATTTGGAGATAGCAAAATTGCAAGTATATGAGGATCTCACAAAATTATCATAGCGTCTATATGGAATGAAAGGTTTTCGGACGATGGCTAAGAGACAAAAGTTCAACAGTGTTAGTTAGGTAGTGGTGGACCTAGTAATAATGATTGGGTGGCGACGGTTCAATGTTAGCAATCTGGTGGTGGTTGTGTGATGCCCCATAATCTAATTTGGAAGAATTATTCATTTATCTTTTTATAAACAACAATCATAGCTATCTAATATTATATATATCGGTAATAAATATCAAAACAAATTGTATAATTCAAAACATTAATTTACACATATGTATTCATTTCCAAAAATCATATACATTACTCAGGATCTACACTATCATATCACAACTATTCTGCCCTGAGTACAAAAGAATGACTAGAACAAAAAAATAGAACATGAAGAATCCTGACCAACCTCACACTCATGCTCCCCTGCCCTGACTTGAAATCATTTAACCACATATAATGAGCAAAAAAGCCCATGAAGTCATCAAAACCTACAACTGATTCAAAGCACATCAAAAGAGTAATATGCATGTCAAAAGTCAAATCATAGTAGTTATATTTATATGATCATTGAATCAATGCAAAAATAATAAAATTCACATGCAATAATAATAGAATTTTATAAGCAGTAAAATATTACAGTACGAAAGCCAGTAAAGTAGTAAACTCGTACAAGAGTCAAATCTAAAAAGCAATCATAAAGAAATTGTATAAAGCATTAAATCAAAATATTGGTAATACCAATTAGTACAGAAATTGTATAAAGCATTAAATCAAAAGATCGTTAAAGATTGTTGAAATTGAACCAATACGGTAAAATCATATCGAAATGTAGTTCTTTCAATAATTTAGATTATGGGTACCACAGGTTGGTTGATGGCAATCCGAAAATGCTAGTAAGGCAATAACAATCCGATATTAGTAGGAAGAGGTTTGATGATTGTGGTATACAATGGCGGTTTAATAAGGGTGGTCAGGCGATGGTGGTCCATCATTGGTATCTAGCGATAGCACTGCTCCGACAAATGTGGTCATGAGACGTATGTCTGGTGATGACATGTAATAGACCAAAATTATAAATGAATTAATAAAAGAAAAATTTGTTGAATGGCACAGTGTCTGAAACGTTGTGATGCTATGTCTAAAATTTATTTTTTAAAAATAAAATTTCTAAAATAATTTATATTAAAACCTCACCTAAGCCCACCCCCCACCCCCCCGCGCGTATGTCGGGTGAGAGTGAGAAGGGAGAAGAGGAAGAGAATGAGAAAGAGAGATATATATATATATATATCATGTGATAATAACAAAATATCTCACTCCAAGCCATTTTTATCCGACCTCCTAGTTGTGAAAAGTGTTTTGATTGTGATAAGCAACCTGAATCTTACCTTTCTTTTTAGTGATTTTAAGTTTTCTCCCTCTTTAAAATTAGTAAAAATTCAATACCTTTTGTTTCAATAATTTTCCATATATTAATTTGTTATATGTTATAGATATCATCATTCTAAATATTTTGGTTAATTTATATTGAAATATCACTTGTTGGTTTTGCATATTTATCATTTTATTTGAAATGAGTAGTATGATTATATGTCTAAAATGATCATGAGTTTGTATGTTACTTTTGGACACACACACACACACACACACACACACACACACACACACACACACACACACACACACACACACACATATATATATATATATATATATATATATCAATATTTGACACAACCCAAAAACTCGACACAAATCCGACCCGAAAATTTCGGGTTAGGGTCAACCCATACCCAAAAAAACGTCGGGTCCAGGTTCAACAAAATCGACCTGTTTTAAAAAACAGTTCGAGTTCAGGTTGAGTCCGGGTTCAGGTTGACCTAGAAACTCAAAACTGGCCTATTTTTTATCTGAAAACCCTTTTTGGACCTAGTAGCCTAACATTGACCCATTTTTTACCCGCAAAATCAAAGATTGATCCATTTTGACCTGAAAACTAGAAATTTTTAGTCAGCCCCGGGTCATCCGAGTTGTGTCTAGTTGACCCAGACTCAAAGGGGGCCGAATTGTGGTCCAAAAAACCGACATGTTTGCAAAAATGGGTCAAGTTGACCCTAATAATGTCGGATCAGTTCCGAGTTCAACCCAACCCGTGACTCGAGATCGTATATATATATATATATATATATATATATATATATATATATATATATATATATATATATATATATATATATATATATATATATATATATATATATATATATATATGCAAATTGATAAGTATAGTGATAGTTGCATTGGGTGTAAATGATGTTTGCTATTATGTTATATGTAATGTAAAATGTTTGTAAAAGTAAGAAAGATTAGCTGAAAATGATTAACTGATTCAAGTTAGTTGGAAACATGTCACCATGTACAGGAGGGTGGGCAAACAGATTTTCCTTTAAATGAGATTTATGGTGTAATTCTAAAAAATATGAAAAGGAAAATATAAGGAGACTGATTAATATGATATGATACGCCGATGAATAGGAAGTGACAACTTCTTACATGAAAGTCACCTGACTTATAATATATAATATGATATTGATTCCTGGAAATATGACTGATATGATTGAGACTGATTCATATAGGGTTAGCCTATAGGATTGGATACAAAAAAAAAAATCACAAGTAGTCGGATATTCTATCTTACTTGCATATGTATTTGATATCAACATGCATGAAAAATAGCACATGTGATATGATATGATATGCATACGATACAGGATATGACTGATACATACACATGATATAACTATTAAGATTGATATAAAGGCATATAATACACATGAAATATATATATAGCATTGCATATGATAAAAATATATAATATTCATGCATTGATAATTAATATTATACAACATACATAAATAGATATTTACTGGCTTAATATAACAACTGTACTAATATATAAGGAAGGGCATATAGAATGAAATAAATTATAATTTATTGACATGCATAGATTTATAACAGACATATTCTGTTGTACTTGACATGAATATATAAATGATAAGACCTACTCAATCTTTATGTGACTACTGATCACTGATTGCTGAACCTGAATTATATTGCTTTAATGATTTCAATTGCTCATATGAATTGATATTTTTTTTATATTGACTACTACATAACCTTACAATTACATGTTTATACTAGTATGAATTGAATGATTATAAATATATTATTTTCTACTATCATGTAATGATTGTAATTATAGGTTATGATAACTTACGAAGCTGTTTGCTTACTTCAAGATTTTTACAAGTTTTTAGTGAGGGGTTAGGATCCAGTAGAGTGAGGCAGATCATGATTTAAGTTTTATTTTATTTTTTTTATTTTTGTTTATTCTTTTGCAGTCAGGAGTATAGAAAGATAGAACGATAAATTGATTGATCTTCTGGCTATTATAAATTGAATTTTGAGGAATGAATATGAAATAAGTTGATGTATATGATTTATAATTACTTCCTCTGGACTTATTTATATTAATGATTTAATAGAAGCTATGTAGACTAATTAAGAGATGAACTAAGCAATTCTTCTAAATTTATGTCTTGGGGTGCACATGAAGATTGGGTAATACTGGTATGACAGTAGAGATCGGATGGCGATCAAACAAAGATAGTAGGGTAGTGGTCCGATGACAATAATGGAACAATGGTCTGACTACAATGGTCGAGTTGTGGTCCGATAATGGTGGTAGGGCGATGGTCCGATGATCGCGATCGTGTAGTGAAGATCGAATCTTTTCAGTAACATCATCCATTAAGGCTGGCTCAATCAGATGTCTCTATCCCACCTCCGTACAAGATAGAGGAGTTTCATACTTTCTATCATATATAGCTTCATACGGAGCCATGCCTATGCTTGATTGGAAACTATTGTTGTAAGAAAATTTGATAAGAGGATTAATATAATCTTCCTGATTGCCACCAAAATCTAGAACATAGAGTCTCAAATGATCCTCCAAACCAGAATAGTCTTCTCAAACTACCCATCAGTCAGAAGATGAAAAGTTGTACTAAAATGCAATTTCATTCTCAGTCCTTGCTGAATACCTATTCACAGCCTGGAGGTAAATATGTCATCCCCGTCAGAAACTATAACCTTCAGTATTCCATCCAACTTGATGATCTTATACAGATATATCCGTGCTAATCTATCTACATAATCAAACTGTCGGATCAGAATGAAATGGGCTGGTTTCGTCAGATGGTCAACTATAATCCAAATAGCATCATGTCCCTATCTCAACCTAGAAAAATCCATGGCAAATTATATAGAAACTTCTTCCCATTTTTACTTTAGAATACATAATGGCTGCAAAAAACTTCCCGATCTTTGATACTCATTACTCAACCATCACTAATTGACACCCAGCATTGAGGCTCTTCGATAGTGACATTTCTCGGGTTTTGCCAAAATCCACACCAAACACTTGGGACTCATTATAGACCACGCAATCATTTTCATGCATCAAAATACTCCCAAAGGCATGCAAATGATATAAAAACTCAAAAGTTCAAATCTTTATATTTTTTTTAGTCAGTTCAACACGAGTAGAATTGAATATTGAACATGGAGGTGTCACACTTAGGCTTGTCGACACTCGATTTGATTATAAGCATGTTAAATTTAGAGATCATTTGGTCCTCCAATTGATATCTCCAAGTTTTCAACTATGCTTCAAACTCTTAATTCGGGCTTATTTGAATTAGGATCGGATCATTTTTTTGCTTTGTTAGATTCGTCTCATAGAGCCTATCAATTTCACTATAAGTTTGTTGATGATACAAAATTTAATTCTAGAATCTTCCAATTTAAATATGTATCGAGATTCATGCATCATCAAGCCAATTTTTTATGACGTATCAAAAATAAACAATTATATTTTAGGTGTAATTAATTGCTCTAACATTAGCTTTTTTCTCAGCAAGAATTATGTTTATTAAATAATGTCGAAAAGAACTTGAATCTCTTTCAGTTTAAGTTACTAATTTGAGTATCAGAGAATTCACTCAAAAACAACACTAAACTTGAGCTTAAGATAAAGATGTCTCATCTTCATTACTCTTCTCTGTAATAAGGAAGCATAGAAGCATGCAGCAAAGAGATCTATCAACTGAAATTCTTAAGTAAGAAGTGAACTTTTTGTATCCTCATACAATATTCTGAACAATTATTTTCTGTTTCATAATAAAAGATATCAACTTTTTCTTTTTTCAGATTAGAAAGAAACATATTGATCACTGTGATATGAACAACCTTGGGCCGGGATGTCTGGTATCTTTCTAATTAATAAGAACATCATTTAGATGGACTTACTTGTTGGTTTCATATGACACTGTGGGTTTTTCCTTGGTGCTTCATGTAGCATAGTTAGGTAGTTAACAAAAGAAAGAAAAACAGAAAGTGAAAGGCTGTGAATTTTTCTCATAAAAATTTTTAACATCGTCATCATAGCAGAAACAGTAGTAATAAAAATATAAAGTAATCATCAATTGTGAAAAATCTGTAAAAAAAGGTTTTTTTGATATTTTTTAGCTTAAATTTTCTTCTGTTTATTTACTCCAAGTAATTTAAAATAGGTGAGCAACTTATTCCAAACAGTTGAAGCTTTGAAGTCTTTCCATTTTGCAAAATAATGGCCACTAAAGACGGCAAGGTAATGCCAGGACCTCTTAGATGTTTTTAATACCTCATCTTCTGTTATGTCGCAGGCTTTAATTTTTCTACTAGAAGAGGATTTAATAGACGAAAAGTGTGGTTTAGATTCAACCACTGTAAATCGAACTGAGTTTTCCTTATATTATATTTCACTCCATCCAACCATAAATCTATTAAAATTTTCAGTTTCTCTTTCATATTTCTATAGCTGCTTAACTGATTGGAAACTTCTTTACTGTTTTTCTTATTTCTATGAATTCCACCCTTGAATTAAGCAGTTCTGCAAATTCCTGAAACATTACAGCCTCATACCAAATTCCTTGCAGACTTCTGACAAGCTGTGCAGCTTCTCATTCTTAAGCCAGAAGGCTTCCTACTTATTCTTGTTTCCATTTTTTCCAATTATTATTCAAGAACATAGAACAAAATGCATATCCAGAATGTGACAATTGAGAATTGAAGTATTGGCTGTTTGCTACTGTTGAATTTATCTTTGCCATTCGCTTGTGGTGAAAGCTGTACTTGTCAAAGGTGAATGATCATAGGCAAAATTTTAATGGAAATAGTACACTATCTTCTGTAGCATAGGTAGCATAATCATTAAAGTTAGGTGTGGAGTTTAATTTTTCCCAATCATTTTGATCTTAGGACTGTATTCGTATATATATACCTCGCCTCATTGATTTGTAAAAAGAGAAGAAACTAAATAATGGTTGCAAGATCTCGCTCATTCTTTTCCTTCATTTAATCATCCGTAGAGGCGAAGGTCCCAAAAAAAGTAGTTAGTGGAGTGATTGGATGTCAGAAATTTTAATATTGCTCGGTGTCATATAAAATTTTTTGTATGTTAGGCAGTCGATAATAACCACCAACAAAGATCCAAAGGTCCGGTTCAAAGTTCGGGACCTTGTCAAAAGGAAATCATCAACTAACAAATGGAAGAAATGATCTGACATAGGATTTAGTAGGCTTTTCTAAATCTCTGGTGACATACAACAACAACAACATCAAAGCCTTTGTAAGCACTACGTGGGGTCGGCTACATGAATCCTTTTTATCCATTGTGTCCTGTTAAAAGTCAAATTCTCGTTTAAATCTAATAAAGAAAGATCTTTTCTAATATTTTCTAACCAAGCCTTTTTAGGTCTACCTCTAGCTTTCTTAACATAATTTCAAATATAATACCTCTACTTTCCTAATCAGGTCATCGGAAGTGTGGTTTTATGTGACCAAATCATCTAAGATGACTCTCTCTAATATTATCTTCCACTGGAGCTACTCCAACCTTTTCACGTATATGCTCGTTTCATATCCTATTTCTAAGGGTAAAGCTACTCATCCACCTCATACTCATCTCTGCAACACTTAACTTAGTATTATGCTTCTCTTTCAATGACCAACATTCGGCACCATAAAGCATTGCAGGTCTCACCACCATCTTATAGAATTTTCCCTTAAGTTTGAGGGGTATTTTTCTATCAAACAACAAGCCCGATGCATTCCTCCAATTCAACCATCCAACTTGAAGTGGAGGTTTTTATTTGAGAATAAATATTTGTATCTTGTATTTATCTCTGGACTAATGAACATTTCTAGTATTCTCCTTATAGATTATTTTTCTCATTCTCATAATCATTATTACTCTAAGGCATGAGCTTTTCCCTGACATCTTCGCACTAATTAGTTGCCTCCTGTTTATGTTGAAAAAAAAAAATCTTCACGTGACAGCAAGTTTGTCCATGCTAACTCATCAATAATGGAGCTCATTGTAAAGGTAATGGTGCACTATGTTAGCAATTCACAGAAATTAAATAGCAATAATGAAGGTAGATGTAGAACCAAAAAGTAGCTAGAAAAGCCATCTTACATCATAAATTCACTAATAATCTTCTATAAGACACTTTTTCCTATCCATTTGATATGGCAATGCTAGGTTTCCACGGCAGATTTACTTCTTTGGCCTCTACTTTGAAATGCAATGTACTTAGATTTATTATTATTATTATTATTTTAATGATTGAGTATGGCCACACATCATATTTTTTATCAGTAACATGAGCGAGTTAACGGTGTTTCACCAGAGAGATTATTATGTGCGGAATCCGAACTCATTCAGAGGCGAATTGAGGCGTGCCACGTCATCGGATGCATTGGGCCCCGGTGACGTGGTGCGCCCCAATTCGCCTCCGAACACGTTCGGATTCCGCATAGAATAATTTTCAAACTGAAGGTTGAATCAGCTACTCCATCTTAAAAAAACTACCCACATTTATTTCTTTCACATGTGGCTTCCTCTATCTCACACCACCATTATGGCCCTCCCATTAAATATGAGGCAGGGTTATTTTCTTCCAGCTTTGGCTCATAAGTAGAAACGGAAATTGGTTGGATACTTGGATGACAATTAATAATAGCAAGAATAGCATGACCATTTCACCAGTCTCTCTTGGTACTTGCTTATAACCATACAGGGCTGACAGTTAACTAGAACAATTTGGGAAAAAGTAAAGAAGAGGTGGTGGGAAATGGCAGTCCTGCTGTCAAAGGATTTTTGCTGACAGTTTGATTACATTTACATTGCTTTCTGGGAAAATTGAAAGATAGAAATTGGCACACCCTGTGTTTTTTTTTTTTTTTTTTTTTGTGATGAATTTGATAGGATTAGTCATAATGAAAGAGAATCAAGAGTCAAAACATAAATAAAATACAAAAGAAGCTAAGAAGAAATCTATTAGGAAGAGATAAAAGATAGCAAATAAATAGTATAAAAAAGCTAATCACAGTCAGAGAATACTTTAAACTGAAAAAGCTGCTAATGAGCCTAAAGTGAATCTAACATGAACAAAACATGAGCCGAGGTCGAACAAAACAAAAACCAAACAGACAAAGCTAAAAGGCATGCCAAGCTTGCACAAGCTCACTTAGGCTTTGTTTGGAATGGCTTTCTTATTGCTTCTTAAAGCAGCAAGAAAGTTGTCTCAAACGAAGCTCTAGTGTGCAAACTATGTACTGTTCATGATGAAATAGTATATGAAAGGACACGTGTGGAAGAAAGAAAGAGAAATTTAATTGATTCTAATCAAATTATAACGGTCATTTGATTATATTATGATGCAATATGTTATATATCTAAAAACGCAGATGAAGCGAACAAACTACATTCAAAGTAACAATTACAGGCAGGAGAATTTGAAACCATAGATGGTAGCCCCATCAGTCTGTAAATATTGAGCAATTGGGAATTAAGTTCCAGTAATGGATAAGTTAGCAGCCAGCTACCATTGGAGCAGTGGAAGAAAACAACTTGAAAATTGTCATCATTGTCACTCATGCATGGCTGGCTCACCAGTGGCTTTTAACTTTCCTCTCTGTTGCTTGGCCCATATCTCCAACTCCCTACTTGTCTTAATTTAATAGATATAATACAATTTGATTAATTATAACTAGAGATCTATATATATAAAGCCACTTGTCTTTGAACCTCCATGTGCATGAGTATTGCTAGCACCACTACAACTAGCTTGCTCTTGATTATGGAGTCCTCAAGTGTTCTCCTTTTCTCTTTGGTTTCCTTGCTAGTTCTTAGCAAGCTTGTGCAGCAATCAGAGGCAAGAGCATTCTTTGTCTTTGGAGATTCTCTTGTTGACAGTGGAAACAACAACTACTTGGCAACCACCGCTCGGGCCGACTCGCCACCATATGGCATTGACTACCCGACGCACCGGCCGACCGGACGGTTCTCCAACGGGCTCAACATACCCGACATAATCAGTAATTCTGATAATTGACAAATTTTTACAGTGTCCTGAGCTTATATTCTCATTGTTGAGTTGCTGAACATGTTTATTACTTGCAGGTGAACGCATTGGTGAGGAGCCTACATTGCCTTACCTGAGCCCTGAACTGCAAGGGGAGCGGTTGTTCGTCGGAGCCAACTTTGCTTCAGCTGGAATTGGCATTTTGAACGACACTGGAATCCAATTTGTAAGTTTTGAAATTTCTTCAGTGAATTCAGCTCTTATATGCCTAATAAACTACATTGTTGTTTTGCAGCTGAACATTATAAGGATCAATCAGCAATTGGGATACTTTCAGCAGTATCAGGAGAGGGTAAGTTCTCTCATTGGTCCTGATGAGACACAACGGCTAGTGAATCAGGCTCTTGTTCTGATAACTCTTGGCGGCAACGATTTCGTCAACAATTACTACTTAGTACCCTTTTCTGCTAGATCTCGGGAGTTCTCTTTGCCAGATTATGTTCAGTACATAATCTCTGAATACAAGAAGATTCTTGCGGTATAATTCTTCATTACTAATATCAACCACAATTGCACGATCCATATTTGCATATAAACTAAAACTCCTGCACTGAATTTGTCTAAGTTACATACTGCAACTAAATCTGCAGAGGCTTTATGATCTGGGAGCCCGGCGGGTCCTCGTCACCGGAACCGGTCCCCTTGGTTGTGTCCCAACTGAGCTTGCTCTGAGAAGCCCAAACGGCGAATGCGCAGCGGAGCTGCAACGGGCCGCCAATCTCTTCAACCCCCAGCTTGAACAGGTCCTTAATGAGCTCAACAGCGACGCCGGTTCAGATGTGTTTGTTACAGCCAATGCATTCAGGATGCATATGGACTTCATCAGCAACCCACAAGCCTATGGTGAGAATCAAGCTTCCCTCTTTTCATTCAAACCTGATATAAATCATCAATTTTTACAAGAAAAAGAAAGAAAAACTATCATCTTGAACATATATATAGAGATTTGAATTCCAAAAGAAGATGAGAAATGACTTGGGAACTGTTCTTGGCAGGCTTCGTTACTTCTAAGGTGGCCTGTTGTGGGCAGGGAGCATACAATGGAGTTGGCCTCTGCACAATTGCTTCAAATTTGTGCCCAAATAGGGACATCTATGCTTTCTGGGACGCATTCCACCCAACAGAGAGAGCAAACAGGATTATTGTCAGCCGATTTGTGACTGGTTCTTCAGAATATATGAGCCCAATGAACTTGAGCACTATCATGGCGTTGGATGCAAGGACTTAAAATACATAGAGCATTTCCCCTTATGCTTTGTTTTTTTTTTACTTTTTTTTTGGGTTGTTTATGATTTGGTATTAGAACTTGAAGGTTGAGATGGCGATTAAAATTGGGGTTATGAACTCTTGAAGGTTTAATAAAGCCTCTAGCCAAGTTAATTTTTATTGAGTTGTATCTGAATTTGATTGTTTCCATTGCATGAAATCATCTTGAACAAAATGTAAGGATGGTAAGAAGAATGTCAAGTTGTTATGATGCTTAAGGTAAGAAATAAGAGGTGACATGTACTTGTTCTATTTGCATGAACACTTTTTATTCATTTATAAGATCATTTAGTGATCTTTAAGATTCAACAAAATGTTTTGTGATGGATATTCCAAATGACTTAAAATTTAGGCTTCTTTTAAGACGATTTAGGCTTCCAGAAAAAATTGGTCATTAAACTGTAGGGGTGCAAACGAATCGAGTTGAGCTCATCAGGGTTGTTCGAATTGAGCTCAACTATTAAATATCGAGCTCAAGTTCGAACTCAAGTTCGTCCCACTATAAACGAGCTTGTGCCGGCTCACGAGACTCAATAGGATTTTTTAAATATTACTAATTATTTTGAATATTTAAATATTTAAATTTTTATTAAATATTTTAAACATTTATTATTAATTTTAAACAATTATTATTAATTTTAAACAAGAAATATTAATTTAATATTATTAAATATTTTAAACATTTATTATTATAATTTTAAAATATTTAAATTAAATAAATAAAATAAAATTATTTAAAAAATATTAATTATTATTCGAGCCGACTCGTGAACTTGATAAGCTCGACTCGCGAGCCTATAAATGAGTCAAACTCAAGCTGGCTCGACTCACTTACACCCCTATTAGAGGGTTCAACCTTTCATGATTTCATAAAATATTGTTTCAAATTACACTTTATTTGTTATCAGTTTTCATAAATATATTTATTTAATCCTAAATATCTTAAAATCATTGAGATAAGTTGTGCATTGGCTTTATATAATTCATTTAATTATAGATATTCAAATCTAAACTTATAAGAGCTATTTAAGATGAATATTTTCTACTTTTAAAAAATTAACATATAATTATGTCATTATTATATATCATTACATCATTTAAATAATTTTTAAAATATATTACTTCTTGTCTTCATCACAATTCAACCCTGGATTCAAATCGTGATTGCTCGATAAATTTTACATTAATTATCGACTATCTAATGCAACCCTCCAATTTTCTCATCCATGACTCTAGACCTGACAAAGACAATGATAAGATTAGAGTTAGTCGTCTTTGATCATTTGGGCACATAAAGCAACGGACGTCTGATGACTTGATTTAAAAAGTAAATATATTACATCTAGCATATATTAAAAAAGGCAGAGATAGACCTAAAAAGCTTGATTAGAAAGTTTTATAAATAAATTTTATTTATTATATTTAAATGAAAAACTAATTTTTAATAGAACACAATAAAGAAAAAAAAAATTCATATAACCAAGCACAGTGCTGCATTGCTCCAGCCATGGTTGCATTGCAATTTAACATTAAATGTTATCTTCTTATGAATCAATGCCCGACCGAATCTAAAATCATTGATATTCAGATCAACTCAATGATTTATCATGATTAAGTTCATGTGTAAAAATTTTCTTAGGCTTCATTTGGGACAACTTTCTAGTACTAGAAAACCGCTTTAAGAAGCACTAAAAAAACTATCCCGAACTAAGGCTTTGTTTGGGACGGGTTTTTTACTGCTTTCTAAAACGGAGTTTTAGTACAAAATTTTTTATTTTTGTACTAAAACTTCATTTTAGAAAGCAGTAAAAAAGCCGTCCCAAACGAAGCCTAAGTCTTAGGTTTCATTTGGGATAGTTTTCTTACTGCTTTTTAAAACAATTTTTTAGTACAAAAATTTCTAATCCAATAATTTTTTTGTACTTGAAAGTTGTTTTAAAAAGCAGCAAAAAAACTATCCCAAATGAAGTCTTAATCATCTTTTATACGTGAAAGTTGTTTGGATTATGCAATATGCAATTGAATCTCCCAATCACTAGTAAAAAACTCACTCAAGCAAGCATTCTGAAAGAGAGATTTTTTTTTTTTTTAAATCAATAACAATTTTCAGAAAATCTATGAACTTAACAATCTTCCTATGCTGTTCTTATAATTACACCTTCCAGGCTTGCAAGATTTACCTTAAAAATATATAAATATATATACAAATTAAACCAAAATAAATAAACAGATTCATGAATATGAATAGAGAGGGGAAGAGAAGTATATGAAGAAGGCTATAAGTGAAAGGAGGAGCTACAGCAAGTCTAAGCCAGGAGCCAGAAGTTCTTGTGTGTCTTTGTGTTGAGAAGATAACCTGCATTCTGACCTTTCTTCTGGACTCCAACGCAGAGGCACTTGCAGTGCTCTATCAAGAACTCTGCAGTGTCCAATCCTCTCCCACTCATGCTTCCACTGAGCTTGCATCTGCCAAAATATACAAATTTTATCAATCAACTCTTTAATTTATGAAGAACTAGCAATGTCACATTTTTTTATTTGCTAGGGAGACTAAAAAAGATATTATATAGAATTATTATGCCATCTAAATCTGTTCAGCATATATTTTGATGTGATTGAGATACAAAGTTATTATATAGATAAATATATATAATTATATATATATTCATAATTTAGAAGTTAGTAAGAAAAAGTTGATAAAAGTAAACTCAAGGAAGTATTTGATATTTTGAGAAACATCAACATCAAGAGACTGTATAATATTTGACTAAATCTATAAGGAGTAAAAAAAATCATTATCTTTACTCTTGTAGATGAGTACATGCATGCTGGCAATATAGAAGAAAAGATTATAACTCAGATCTAACTACCTATTGAATGGAGCATTCTTGTTTGGTTCGATTAAATGGTGTCAGTACAGAG
The DNA here is from genome assembly GCA_019514585.1 of Dendrobium officinale. Lineage (NCBI taxonomy): Eukaryota > Viridiplantae > Streptophyta > Magnoliopsida > Asparagales > Orchidaceae > Dendrobium > Dendrobium officinale. The sequence continues at coordinate 752,206 of JACXSL010001578.1, forward strand.
CCCACACATGTATAAAGGAATTATTTGATCCAAAGTTAAATCACTGCATGCACGTTCAAGCAATTCAACTTTGAAAGAACAAAGTTAACTAAATTTCCTCTAGCAGATTGTTTTTGTAAATAAAACTCACTGAAACTTCGTGTACTCAATTACCTTGATAATTTTATTATCATGATTAATCATTTACAAATTTTGGGATGGCTTTAATTATGAAATTCCAATTCCCCATTGTTCTTTCATTTCTACTGAGTATAACTTTTGATTTACCATTTGTCCTTCATTCAGATTAAATTTGTCTTCCCTTTTTATTGGTGCATTTCTATACCATTTTGTGTGGCCAAATCACTCAAATCTATTTCACTTATTTTGTGTTTGATAGGTGCTAGCCCATAGTTTAACTAATATAATTATTTTCAACCAACATAATTTTTTGATAAAGTAGCCGATTTGATTGGGAGGGAATTAGAAAGTTTCCTAATTAAGAGGAAACTATTTAGGAAGGTTCTTGATCAAACAAGAATTATTTAGGAATATTTTTAATTACATATAGGATGGAATTATTTAGGGCATGCGATCTAATTTGAATTTAAAATCTAAGAGGGAATTATTTAGGGAAAAAGAAGGAAGAATTAAGGGGGATTGTTTAGGAAATTTTTAATTACAATTGGCAGGGAATTAATTATGGAAATAAATCAAATTTGAATTCAAATCTAAGAGAGATTTATTTAGGGAAAGGAGGCTGATTTGGGAAGGAATTATGGAAGCCTATTTAAGAATAACTATGGGGTGATTTCTGATAATGTTTTAGAGTTTGCTGAAATTAGAATTTCTTAGGTTATTTGGGCTATAGCCGAAAGCTACGGATTTGGGAGAGCCAGATCTTCCTCTTAAATTGAAGATCCAACCGTATCTTATTATTTACTTTTCATATATCTTGTAATAAAATATGTTTTGGTGTATTTTTCTTCCTAATTTCTTATTGTCGTTCACTGATTTCGAAGAAAAGTGCATCAACTTCCTATAAAATTGGTATCAAAGCCTAGATCTGGGTACATATGGCTGGAAGAAATGTAGAAGTGTTGAAAAGGGAAATCGAACAATTAAATTATGATTTTGAAGAAAAGACTTCAGGTTTCGAAAAGCTATTTTCATCCATCCATGAGAAGATTAATGAGAAATTTGTCATCATGGAGGAGATGATAAAGAAGCTTCTTGAGAGCCAAACCAAATCGACAACATCGGAGGTGAGAGCATCATTTGACCGAACAAGAAAATGGGAGAAATCCTAATATAGGGATAATGAAGGAGATTTATGTGGTGAAAATTTTTGGGGAAGAAGAGGAGATGCCATCTTTGGAATCACTTCCAAGAAGGGGAAATGATGGAGTAAGATTTTTTGTGGAACTGCAGAGTTTAGAAGAAAAAGAAGATGAGGAGAAGATAGAGGACCCGAAATGGTTCAGACACTCTTACAGGAATATCGAGAAGTGTTTCAACCAGTTCATGGGTTGCTTCCTTCGCAAGAACACAAGCATGCTATCTTTTGGAAGGACGAAGTTTCACATATCAATGTTCGTTTGTACAATTCTCCCCAACTTTAAGAGGATAAGATGGAGAGATGATCAAGGAGATGTTGGAGGAAGGAATCACTCAATCTAGTGATAGTCCATTTTTTAGTCTAGTGCTATTAGTCAAGTGCTTCAACAGCAGTTTCCTTCGTTCCACGTAGAGGACAATGTGGCACTTTGGGAGGGGAGTATTGATAGACTGGACGATTTGATTGGGAAGAAATTAGGAAGTTTCCTAATTAAGAGTGGGACTATTTAGGAAGGTTCTTAATCAAAGGGGAATTGTTTAAGAAAAATTTTAATTATATTTGGGAGGGAATTATTTATGCAAGAGATCTAATTTGAATTCAAAATCTAAGAGAGAATTATTTGGGAAAAAGAAGGCATAATTAAGAGGGGATTGTTTAGGAAAGTTTTAATTATGATTGGGAGGGAAAACTAATTTGAATTCAAATCTAAGAGGGATTTATTTAGGGAAATGGAGCTTATTTGGGAGGGAATTATGGGAGCCTATTTAAGGCTAACTATGGGGTAATTTCATATTATGTTTTGAAGTTTGCTGAAATTATAATTTCTTAGGTTATTTGGGCTCTAGCCAGAAGCTAGGAATTTGGGAGAGCCAGATCTTCCTCTCGAATTGAAGATCCAATTGTATCTTGCTATTTTCTTTCATATATCTTGTAATAAAAATAATTTTGGTATGTTTTTCTTCCTAATTTCTTATTGTCGTTTACTGATTTCGAGAAAAAGTGCATCAACTTCCTATCATTTTTTCACACATATATGTTAATATTCTTATTTCTATCATGATGAATATGATTGATTTTATTCGTTCTTATTGCTTATTTACAAATTTAACCTTTAGATCTCTAAGCTATTTTATTTTTACATAGTAATGATAAGTCGCTAATATGTTTTAATCCACTACAGGAAAAACGCTGAAAACCGGCGGTTTTTTCCAGCGGTTAGTCTAGATTTACCGGCGGTTTTTAAAGTTACCGGCGGTCTAACGGCGGTTTGTGAACCGCCGGAAAAAACGGCGTAGGAAACCATTTCCGACGGCTTGTTACCGGCGGTTTATTTTTGCGGCGGTTTTCCGGCGGCCAATACCGTCGGTGACCAACGGAATTTTAACCGTCGGTCTGCCGGCGGTTAGGCCGCCGGTATTGTAACCGCCGGTAAGCCGCCGGTCACATTACCGGCGGTTAAACCTGGCGTCGTCTGGTTCGTAGACCGCCGGACGGCGCCGTTAGACCGCCGGTACATTACCGGCGGTGGACGGCGGTTAAAGCCGTCGGTCTTACCGACGGTTTAAACAGTCAGGAGTCCATCGTATAACCGCCGGCGACCGTCGGTAAGCCGCCGGTATTTACCGGCGGTTTAATAATATAACCGGCGGCTTATCTTGTCCGTCCGGTATCGTAGTTTCCGGCGGCTAAACCGCCGGTTAGCCGCCGGAAACCTGTAGCACCTGAAAAAAAAAATTGACAGCATCCCCTCTATTTGAGGGAGGTTCACCCTAAAGTCTAAACCTGTAGAAAAAGCATATATATGTTGGGCAACACGCCGCTATATTCATCACAACCAGAAAATACAAACAAAATCAAAAACATATGTTTTCTCTAAATAGATAAATATCATACATAGATCCTCCTTATTCTCATTATATTTCTCCATCAAACCTCTCAAAAAATGTATGACTTCCATTGTAAACCTACCAAGCATTAATCCAAATTGATTTTGAGAAACATTAGTATCACACCTAAACCTATGCACCATAACTCTCTCCCACATTTTTAAAGTATGAAACATTAACTAAAAAGATAATATCATCAAATAATCAAAGAAAAACCATAAAAAATAACCTTAAAAGAGAAATCAGATTGTTTGGGGTCGGAATCGGTCGGCGGTCGGACTGGGGTCGGCGGCGGTCGGACTGGGGTCGGCGGCGGTCGGACTGGGGTCGGCGGCGATCGGAATGGGGTCGGCGGCCGGAGTTCCTTCGTCGGGGGCTGATCGGACGAGCGGAGGACACGATAGAGCGAGCGACCGAGAGAGAGAAGGAAAGCGTGAAAATGAAATGAGCGGAGCGAGGGGGCTCGTATTAGGGCTTTTACCGGCGGTTTTCCGGCGGTCTGGGCCGCCGGAACAAAATCAATTATCAACGGCGGTTTAGACCGCCGGAAAACCGCCGGTTCATGTTGATATCCGACGGTTTACCGGCGGTTTATAGACCGTCGGTAATACCGGCGGTGTATCGTAGCTAAGCCGCCGATTTGGCCGTCGTTAGAGTCCGACGGCTTAACCGCCGGCGGAGCCGTCGGTAATACCGACGGTCCATAAACCGCCGGTGCAAACCTCCGGTATTTGCCATTTTTCCTGTAGTGATCACTCAAGCTTAATTTTAGAAGTTATATTCAAATTTATCTCCACTCTTTTATAAGTAGATAAAAAAATCTTAAAAGTCATCACACTTATGAATCACTAAATCTTCTGATAATATTGACCCATGACAATCAATTTAACACTTGAAATTATACCATATACATAATTTTTGTTATACTAATCTTAAGCCTCTCCTCCTTACCTTCATTGTTTTAACTCTTAACCTTTTCTAGCAGAGTTCTCACTAATTCTAACTATATCATCTATATAAAGCATATACTAAGATCACAACTATTAGGCTATTCCCTTATCTATCATAGCTATCCTAACCTCAAGAAGCATCTCACCTAGACCTAAAGTATTTTCTCTTACATTTTAAAACTAACTCGGCTTTATTTTTTCCTATTAATCTATATTATACTTAATGATTCAATCCATTAAGCTCTTCTAAAGAAATTCCATCCTTTAAGTTTTTATTGAATATTTTTTAAAACTACATTTTTATTTCCCTTGATTTCTTTATCTAAGTTCTTATTATCTTAATTTTTAATACATCTATGTCGAAGGAAGTCTTTTAGAACTTCTTAATTCTTTTCTTAGCTATTTTGTATCTCATTTGTCATTCATTGTTTTATAGCTTAAAATAAATTATTTAAAGCGACAGCTTTTTTTTTATTATTTAGTATAAAAAGCACTAGAAAGTAGCAACAATAAGAGGGATGCTCTCATGATCAAACCCATAGGCTAAAATGCAGGCAAAAATACAGGTTAAATGTCTCGAAATTTGGAAGCATCTTAGTATTTTTTTATTTTCTAAAGCTCTTGTCAACTATACTTTCGGCCATAAGTTGTCCTATAGTTCGGCTCCCATCTCCTTGAACAATTCTTATTCAGTCTGCCAGAAATTTGATGTTTAGTTCAAACATCAAAATGAAAATAGTTTGGATTGAACAATATTATTCAGCTTATCTAGAGCTAGAATTTATAATAATTGATTCAAGGCCAGGTCAGATTTAATTCTAAGTTGAAAAAATTTTGTGTCAAGCTAACTCGGCTTGGAACTTTTTGATTTTCAACCAACCTGAAAACTTTCTGAGCCAGCACAAAATCATTCAGATTTTATGCATATATTATTTCAGATCTAGTATTAGGTATAAGGAAATAAGAAATGACAAAAGACTCACTATTGAGCTTGTATTTGAGGAAAGACACCATTTAAAATGGAGCAAAGAGCAATGAGAGTTAGAGAAGAATCGGTCATGGAGAAAATAGGAACTCAAAATATAACATTTTAAGCATTAACCAAAAAAAAAAAAAATCAATCTCATAATCAAGGGACCACCTCGCTTGAAAGAAATTTTTAACTAGGTTATAAACAAGCTGTACATAATCAGGCAAAGTTTTGTTCATATTGACTCATTAACTATCAATCTGAACACAAACAAGCTCAAATTTCTTAATTTGCTAAAAATCTTATTTGTCTTCAACTCATTCTTTGTCAAGTCAATCATGAGCCAAACATGAACAATAAGATTAATAGATGACCATCAAGCATGTCAGCAATATTTTGACTTATGGTTCTATTTACCAAAAAGAAAATTAATGATTTTAGATAATACAATATTATTTAAGAATAATAAAATTTAAAATACATGTCTTATAATTTTTTAGTGCATTATATGGAATTTATAATAGATGCAAGAGCATTTAATATTTATAGAATTGATATTTTGTATGGAGGTCTTATCAAACTAGGTATGATGGGTCAGAATCAAGTTCATGATCAACTCATTTAGGGGCTATTTGGTTGGCTGAAAAAAGAAGCAATGTAAAAGGAATGCATTGTATTTGAAATATTTATGAGTTGTTTGGATGAGCATAAAATGAATGCAAATTTTTACTTTTTTTTTTTTTTTAGCTTGTAGGAAATTGAATGCAAAATAAAAGGAATGAAGTGTATTTGAAATACTTTGGAGTTTTTTGGAGAAGTGTAAGATAAATGTAGATTTTTTTTTGGCTTGAAGGAAATTAAATGTAGTGTAAAATTCAAGATGGTGGAGGCCGAGGGTGGCAAATGGTGGCTGCAACGGGCCACAAGCATTGATGGAGGTGGCTGTCACCGATGACAATGGCCGTGAGTTTCTGATGTACGTGGAAATCTTTCAAATTTGAGGAATTCTAAATACGATACATTTGAACTGGATGGTGAATTAATTTTAATTCAAAATGTTACTCTGCATTCCTTTTAATTCAAACCAAACACCAATGTTTCTAAAACCGCTGCATTTGAAATAATTTACACCCTTTTTACAGCAAATCAAACAGCCCCTTAGTAACCAAGCTGAAATTTTGGGTTCAAATCCGAAACATGTTCTGAACGAACTTTTTCAAAAAATTAGATGTTTTTGAACAACCCCATTCAGAACCTAAATCTCCATGGCTAACCCATGACAGAAAGAGAGGTGAAAAAAGGATTTTACCCGAGAAATGAAGAACCCGAACGGCGCTGACCAATAACAAGCAAATCGACTCCAAGTACCTTCGTCTGCGACAGAATCACCGCCGCCTTTTCCCTTCCCTCCATCTCCACCTTCTCTACCTGAACCTTAACCTTCGGCTGCGCCGCTTCGCACGCCGCTCTCATCGCCTCCAAGAACTCGTACTCCCCCCCATCCCCCGACCCAGCTGACACTACCGATCCAGACGACGACGAAGAAGACGACGAAGACGAAGATGACGTCGACGTTAGAGCCAACTGCTGATGGTGCTGCTGGTTTCCAGCACTTCCTGACGACGTCGGCCGGCGGAGAAAAGCCGATAAGCCGCCACCGCCGCGTCGACTAGGGTTTGACGTCTCGACGTGGAGGAGAATGAGGTCATCTTGTTCGAGAATGGCGTGGGAAAGGGCCCATTGAAGGGCGACGGAAGATTCGCGGCTGGCGTCGGCGATGACCATGACCCGACGCTTGGTTGGAGGGAGAGGGCCGCCGCGGTCGGCGGAATCCATGGCGACCGACGGCGCCGTGTCGTCGCCGGCGCTGAGCTTTTTTTCCTAACGCTATTACAGGTGGCACTAAGAGGGCATTTTTGTTAAGAGAAAGGTAGAATGGTGGTTGTGGGTTTCTGGAGCGGAACAAATTGTGGGCTGGAAGTTTGTTTGGGAACGGGCTTTTTGACCCGTTCAGAAACCATTTTTGGACACTTTAGATGAATAGTCGGAGAAATGATTCAAACGAATTTATTTACCCTGGAGAATGGCGATAATAATATGACATGGAATATAAATTATCCTTTGTGGAGTTTGTACGAAAAGAATCGTTCGATTTGCGCGTATACATGTTATGTACACACTGATTTGATATATATTATATACATGTTGATTTGATATACATTGTATACAAATATATACATAGCATGTACACTTATATGATCGGACGGTTGTACACTCATATGTCCGGACGGTTCTTCCCGTCCGGACTCCGCACAGAATAATTTCTCAACATGAACGGTGATCAATGATCCAATCTTGCTAACTTCAAAATTAGTTCAATTGAGAAAAAAATGCATAAGAGACTTAGGTTCGATTGGGACACCTTTGTTATCACAATTATAATTTTTGTTAAGTTACTATTTTTCAATTGTTTTCAACAAAAAAAAATTATTTTCTCGACAGCAGTTTTACAACAATCACTTTTATAAAAATTTGTCGAAAATTCGAGATCTTAATATTTTTAGATTTATTTTGAAATTAATATAATATATTCGTGTTGATTGATTATTAATATATTACATTATTCTTAAAACAAATCTAAATATTTTAAAATCTATAAACGTGAAATGAGCCATGGCCTAATCATTATTGAAGAAACTGATGTATCGTTCATTATTTTTAAGAAAATTTTTATCCAAATATTTCATCAAAAAAATATAATGGGGATTATTTTAATAAAATGCGGGTTTATATTACATTATGGTATTCAAATTTGGGGTCTATTTTTTTCAAAAATAATTTAATTCTTGACAAAGAAGGGAGTATTGTCTTTGTACTATACCAAAGGGATTTAGAATTGAATTAAATCAAAATGAAATCTACATAAACAAAAAACATTAATTATCCACTTTTTCACTTTTGAATTTGAATAAATTTTGATAGATGAATTTTTTTAGTAGATGTTTTTTTTTTTTTTTTTTTGTATTAATCTTCATTTCTATTTTATGACTTTATCACTTCATAATTTGAATAAGTTTTTGTCAATTTGTTCAACATGTAAAAATTAATTCAAGAAAATCAAATAGATGATCAAAATTAATTAAAAAATTTTGAATTGATGATTGATCTTACTAACAATGATCAAATTCCATACCAAGTAAATTGTAAAATAGTTCAACAACGCTCCTTTTCGAACCAAATTAACTGTGTTCGCCTAAATATCTCAAATTTTGCTTTGTATCATTCTCCCACGCTCGCTTAGCCTCAAATATGGTTATGCATTTGTTACTATGGTTTCGTCTAGGACAACTTTTTGTAACTTTTAAATAAATGTGACTAATTATGTAAAAGAATTGTGTGTTATATATTATCCTTGCACTTAAATAATGGGAACATTATCTTTTACATCAAAATTTTTTTTCTATTAAGTGACCATCACATACTAAATTTCCAAAATTCTCAAAAGAACATTGGAAGGATGTATGCTACATGGATTATTTTCTTGTAAAAGTTTAGCTTAATGATCAGGCAGAAAAGATGACACCGAAACTGAGTTATATAGACTTTAAGCCAAAGGTCCAATCTGTTGGCCACATCGCAAATTAGTATCACCCGATTTACATCCGATCAAAACACCAAAATTTGTAGTTATTGTTGGCAAAAACTTTCAGAAAGGTTAAAAATAGATATATGACTCAACTTCTCATATCATCCTAAAAAAACAATCAAATTTAAAAAGGGTCGATCGTCGACCGTACTCTTCGATACTTGCGCCTTTCATTAGAATTAGATCTATCAAACGAATTGGATGAATCACATAGATTTCGTTTGGGGGCGACTTTTTTATTGCTTTTTAAATATGAGTTTTAGTATAAAAATTAATACTAAAATTCTGTTTTAAAAAACATAAAAAAAAAATTGTCCAAGATGAAATCTTAATAAGGCTAATTTGGGTACAATTCTATGATCAATAGTTCCACCGGGCACAAATATATTCTGATTAAAATTCTCTCAGAATTTTTTTTTAAATATATACATTTTTTAGAATTTTTTAAGCTAGTATTATAAAGCAGAGACACTTTATTGAGAAATGACAACGTTTACAGAGAATAGTAGAATGCCACGTGATTTACTGATTTAGCTGAGTGACTTGTCAGCCATGCCCACGTATATAGGGAAAATTTCTTCTGAGTTATTAAGGTAAGAAATTAAAAAAAAAAATTATTATAATATTAATTTATAAAAAAAAATGTTATAAATATTATATTTTTTAATAAATTTTTAGTTATGATTATTAACGAAGTATTTAGACTAATTTACCCATCTTTAAAATTTTATATCATATGAAAATATTATAATAATAAAATGGTAATATATAAACAATCATAATAATTAATAAATCTAATAAATCCCATTTTGTTAGTTTTTTTTTTCTTCTTATTTATCAAGAATAAAATATATAAATTAAAAGTTTTTGCATCATAATTAAAATTAAGGAAAAAAATATTTGAAAGAATATCATTCAAGCATTCACTCATAAGTGTTTTACTAATTTCAAAATAAATATACCAAATAAATTTTGATCAAGATCTTAATTTTTTTTCTAATTAAAATATTACTTCTCTCTCGCACTATAATATTAATATAAACATTATAATTAATATTCATTTGGTTATTGGTAAATAATAAATAATATTTTATTTTTATTCATTTTAATAGTGATTAAAATTATTATTTTTAGAGAAGGTGGTGGTTTTGGATGATTGCAATACTTTATAAAATCATGTGTATACTAATTATGAGAAAAATATATATTTTTTAAAATCATTATAAGGATTATAGATTTTTTAAAAGAATAATTTTTTTATAATTTTCAAATTCTATTTAATTTAGTTGTGAAAAAACTTATTATCATTATAAAAAAATATTCAATATAATAAAAAAATAATTATAATTAAACAGAAATGAGATAGTAATATACTAATTAATATGTCAAATAAAACTATTAAAAATTTCACCTAACACATCCATCCAACAAAGTGATTGATTTAACTTTTTTGTTTTTCAAAACATAAAAAATACTCCCATCCCATCAACAATATTAAACTATTTTTTTTTCTTAAAGCATCATCTTTGGTCCCCATTATTCATCATTAAATTGAATCAATAGATAAGGATTACAATTATTTCTGAAATTATCAATGTAAATATTGTGAGAAAACTTTTTTTAAAAAATTATTATGGATATTATAAAAAATATATAAAAAGCAAATATTATCATTTGTAAATTACCACACTCTAATAGATTTGATTGCAATATATATATATATATATATATATATATATATATATATATATATATATAAAATAAAATATGAATGGGATTTGTAAAATAAAATTATGAAAAAATTATTTTAAATGCAGCCCAAATTACTTTCATTTATGATTTTATCTTATCTATTGGCACTTTCCCAGCTTTTAAGCACATGGCAGTACTTTATATGTTGGCCTGAATGCTCTGATCTAATTTGAATGGCATCTTCACTGCTCTATAAGATAGGAATGAATAAATCTCACATGTTTTTCTTGCTTTCAAATTATCTCACATGATTTTTGCTTTGAGTAGTGGGACTCAATAGAAATGTATGATTTAATTTTAAATAAATAAAAATACATACTCCAAAAAAATTATGTTAAATCTCTCTCAAATATAATTATTTTATTTATATATATATAAAATAATTATCAATTTGATTTTTTTTTATGATGATGGGTAAGATACTACAACAACATCATCATCATCATCAAGTATTTGTCTTACTACGCGGTTACATGAATCTTTTTTCTCCATTGTGTCTTGTTAAAAATCACAGTCTCATTTAAATCTAATAAATAGAGATCATATAATATGTACTAACCAAATCTTTTTATTATGTCTACATCTACCTTTCTTAATATAAGTAAAATCTAATACTTCTACTTTCTTTACTGGGTCATCAGAAGGTCGTCATTTTATGTGACCAAAATCATCTAAGGTGACTCTCTCTAATCTTATCTTCCACTAGAGCTACTCCAACCTTTTCACGTAAGGTAGATTAAAAAAAATGAAAATAATTTGTGAATTTATTATACATATATGATAATTGATTGATACTAATTAGTCTATGCAAATATATCTTGCATTTTAGGCATTAGTGGTTATTGGAATCTTATTCAAATTGCATAAATTTTAAAAAGAATAAAAAAAGTTCATGGAGTATGAATCAATTGCAAACTCAATAAAATTAAATCTTTTTGTACTACAACCTTATTAAAGAAATCTTCAAATAATTGACATTTTACATGCACTTATTATTTAATCAAATGCTTATGTGGTATCCATTACTCATCACATATATGCTTCCAAATTTCATTTTCTTGACAATCCTTTGTGTCTCAAACACTAACTACTTCCACATAGTTCATGTGTGTTGGCTATGTATCTTCAAGATCTAAATTTTATATTCATAAAACTAAATTAAATGATTTCTTAGAGATTAAGTAAATTTTTGGGCTTATGATAGTTCATTCTTGTATAATAATAATCTTGCAAGAAAATATAGTAGGAAGCTTAGGAGGAAGATCATGATGCCTCTCCATTTTGTAAGTAAGGTTCATTTGCTTAATTTTAAGTTAGGAAATATATTTTAAAAAAAATTAAAAAACATCATTAAATTTAAATCACACAAAAGCCATTCAAATATAATAACTTTATTTTCTGAAAAAAAAAACAAAATATATTTTCTATCTTAAAGAAATCAAAATTTCTTGGTCATCTACAACTACATTTGCAAATCAAAACAAATCAAGCTCATTAATGCAATGTTATGATTTTGGCTCTTTTAGGGGAAATTTTCTTATTGTTTTCTACAACAGTTTTTTAGTAAAAAAAAAATTCTTGAAAGCGGTAAAAAATTAGTGATAAAATGTTGTCATAGAAGAAGCCTTCATTATTTTAAATATTGGCTTTAAGCTCTTTGATGAAAGATAAGAAAGGATGAAAAAAGAATAAAACTCAAGAATTAATTCTAATTGAAATCACACTAAAGAGTAAATGCCTCATACATTAGATGAAATTCACTGTGAAAATCCTTAGCAAAACTTCAGTGAATTTTTTTTTTCATCTTTTTCATCCAAAAAAAGAGCAGAAGGAAGAGCTCAAAGAAACTAAAGGAAACAAGACCATTTCCAAAGCCAAGCATCAGACTTGCCTATAAACTCCAAGAACAAAACTGATCTATTTACTCTTCTTCTGGATCTTCATCATCCATCTATCTTCTTCCTCTTGCATGCTTCTATGACCGCTCGCCGCCGCCTTCATCGCCGTCACCGCCTTCGTAATCTCTGCAGATTTCATCTGTAAAAGATCAAAATCCATCGACAGGCTCGAAGAAGATCTAAGACTGGATGAAAGAGAGACGCCAGCGAAGGAAATAAGACACCAGCTTTCGGCTTCTCAAGAGAATCTAAATAGAGAGAAAGAGCATTAGGTGGATAATGGGAATTTCATAATCATTAAAGTTATTTTGTAATGATCATAATATAATTTTTAAACAGTTAATTATATATTATATTCATCTTAAAATAAATATTATTAATTAATTATTATAAGTTCATTTTGATCAAATTGGAGTCAAAATATCTTAAAATAACATTTTTTTTTTTTCATGATTTGAGGGTTGCAAATTTTCTTAGTGCTGCAGTCATTGATCTCCAATTGGAAGAAAAAGGAAGAGAAAAAAAGGGAAAAGACGCATGCAATGAGAGGGTGTCCACCTCATGTTCTTCTTTAAAATATTGTCAATCATGAACTTAGGCTTCTTTTGGCGACTTTTTTTTTGCTTCTTAAAACAGTTTTTTAAAATAAAAATTTTAATTTTTGTGTTAAAATTTTACTTTAAGTAGCAATAAAAAAAACTGTTCCAAACAAAGCATTAGTAGTGTTGTGAAATATAATATAAAATAAAAAAAATTAAATGAAGAAGTTTTTTTTATTGATTTAGGTTTACTTTTGTGACAAATTTTTTACTATTTTTTAAAGTATTTAAAAAAAATGTATTAAAAAGATCTTTTATAAAATAGTAAGAAAGTTATCCCAAACAAAATTTTAATTAACTATTCTTATCATGTAGTTGACATTATCATCATGTCATACTTTGTTGATTCCATTTGAAGAGGTTATATATATATATATATATATATATATATATATATATATATATATATATATATATATATATATATATATATATATATATATATATATATATATATATATATATATATATTTTTCTTCATGATAATTTTTTTATTTACAAAATAGTTCATAGAAAATATTCATCATAATTTGAAAAAAAATGTCCCAAAAATAACAATTTTTTTAAAGGTTATTTTAATCAAGATTAATATTTAGTCAAGTATAATGATAATTATGGAAGGTTTAAGAATTAGATTACATTAAGTTCATAATTACTTATTTTATGTAAATATTATATAATTTTTAAAGTTATTATGATGACTTAGGCATCGTTTGGGACGGCTTTTTTATTATTTTTTAAAGCAGCTTTCTAGTTTAAAAATTTTAATTTTTAAACTAAAAAATTACTTTAAGAAACAATAAGAAAACCGTCCCAAATGAATCCTTCGATAGTTAGATCGTATATAATAGGCAATAGAAAGTGTAGCTTGATCAATCGTTGTTAAGAATCAAGAGGTGAATGAGTTCCCTTGTTTTTTAGTCATACTCTCCTTCACTAATAATAATAATAGTATAATACTACTATATAAATATTAAGATTATTAATAAAAATTTTAGTATTGATAAGTCATCAAAATTTGATTTAATTGAAATCGATGCATAGTTGAATTGGAAACTTTTAAATTCAAATAGAGAACCATCCAAACTCTAATTTAGCTAATTTATAGTTGAATTGAATGTCTAGATAAGAAGAGCCTAGTCCTTCCACCACCATCATCCAACTATGATCATTCAACCAATGTCACTAGACTAAGGTCATTTGACCATCGTCGCCTTATTTTGGTCCTCATACCACTATCATCGAGCGTCAATTCTCATGCTACCACTGCTCGATAACGTTAATCCGACAACCATGATATCTCAAACAATGTTATCTAACTATGGTTTCATGATCATTGTCACCAAACTATAGTCTTCTAATCATCGCAGCATGACTATAACATTCTTATTATCATCGCTTAACTATAGTTTTCCTACCCACGACCCCACTACAATCCATCAACCACTATTATGATTGGCCACTATCACCCGACAACAATTGTTTGACCATATTGTTGCCAAACTTCGATATATACTCTAATCTTTGTCGTCCAACTTCGATCCTCGAATTATCTTTGCCTACTATGATCCTCCAACCGCCATCATGATTATAATCATCTAGCCTCCATCAATCAATTACAGTCATTCGACCACTGTCACACCACTATGATCATCAGTCATTATCATCTGACTACAGCCTCCCTATCATCTTTGTTCAACTATGATCCTCAAATTAATGATACCAAACTATGGTTATACAATCAATGTTGATTGAATGATATCTCTTGATCATCATCACTCAATTACAATCCTCTAGCTATCATCACTTGAATATAGTCCTTTGATAGTTATCACACAACTAAGTTCTTCCCCTAGCTAACCATTGTCGTCCGCCTATGGTGCTCCGATCACCATCACTCAACTTTGATCCTCGACCACTAACGGCTAATGATTTTGGTCATTCGACTACATTGACACCCACAATGACTTCACTCATCATTATCAATAATATTAACACATGTCATGGCCTATAAGGCTAATGTACGCCATTGACATGCACTAATTAACCATGGTTTTTGACATTAAGAACAAGATTTATATCGGGCTTCTTGATTGCTAGTTTTCTCTAATCAAAGGAAAATGACCAAACATACGACAAACACTCAATTAAAGAGCTCTTAACGCACATGGATCTTCCTACACCCACAACAAAACATGTTATATATGTTGTATGTTTACTTACAATGTATCATCATCTTCCTCAATTATGAGGAAATACATTATTTGTAATCGATAACAAATATTAGTTGAATCATTTCAACTATAAAATATATCGTGATTTTTCCCTTTTTGAGTTTTTCAGATTAAAAAAACTCTAGTGTTCTTGCGACTTGTTTCTTCTATAGATGACACGAATCATTGTACAATGCTAAGACATAAAACTCTCTGCCACACAATAGCTATAATTGTCTATACAATAGATAAGCATTATCCAAATTCATTTTAATAAAAGCTACCTTCTATCATTTTTAAACATTTATTTTGACTTAATTGTTTAATTAGTGGGATTATCCCCAGTGGATCTCAACTTAATTAATCTTTAATTAGTTTAAAATTGTGGAAGGTTAATTTTTAAACAACGCAGAGATGTTGGATATTAGTGTATCGTGGAACTATCGTGTCGGTCATTAGTCTCCACTCAACATTAAGACCTGTGGCCGAAAGCACTAAGGGCTGAATAACTAGTCATTAACCACATTAATTATGTGATAATTATATGAGTTTAGGCAGTGGTGGAGTAAAAAATCTTTTCTAGTGAGGGCAAAAATTAAATGTTTCTGATATTTTCACATTTTTGTTTTTAATTAATTGTGCTTGTGGCCGGCATTTGAAGCTTTAATAAATTTTATTTTAAAAATAGAAAAATTAAGATGATAAAAAAACTTACAATTTGTTGCATACTCTCTAATTCTATTTTGTAATAAAACTTTTTTAATTCATATTACATGTATTGATCTTAAAATAATTCTAAAATTTTTAATTTATAATGATAAAATTTTGATTATGATATTCAAATATAATTTATCTTTATAGAAAAATCAGAATTATAAGGGGATGACTAAAAGAATTATAAAGATTAATTATGATTCTATTTTAATAAATAAATAAATAAAAATTTGTTGTGCCCTCACAGGCACCCCCTTAATTTAGTCCATGTGTTTTGGATTAATTATTCTGTGCGGACGCAAAATGTCGTCCGGAGACTAACCAGAATGTACTACGTCACCCTTCGCTCGGCATTGCGCACGGCTCGATACTGGTAACGTATAGCTCATTCTGATTGGTCTCTGGATGACGTTCTGGGTCTGGCCTCCGCACAGAATAATTTCTTTGAGTTTAGGGGCTTAATTTTTCACATAAATGATAAAATAAAAGTGAAGGAAACCCATAATAGAAGCATATATGTGAATTTCTTATAATTTATTCATCTAAGATTTTGGTTTTTTAATTGTAGTCATTATTTATTGTTAACAAAAAATCCCAAATTTCTTTAAGTTTATTGTGAATTACTAATGATCCAAAATTGTATTATGTGTTGGACAAAGTTGAGAGAATTTAAAGTGTATGACAATCTATTAGTCTTAGCTTTAAAGACATAAATCAAAATAGGCAAAGGATTTTTTATTTCAAAAATCAAATTGAGAAAAAGTATTGTGGTTGGCCCTATTTTGATTAGCAAGATAGCTACCAAGACCGCATATGCTTATTTATCATCTCAAGGTCTGTCATTCCACCTTATGATCTCCCTCTACTTAGGAGAAAACTTATCCTCTTCATATATATTTTTTGTTGATTTTCTTTTGTCATTGTAAATAAAGATATTAACGACAACATGGTTTGGGAAGGGCAGTTAATGCAACACAAAAATGAAAATCTTTCAAAAGATACTAAAAATAAAATGAAAAATAAAAAAAAGAATGATCACGTCCATATGGGTGTCAAAACAGGTTAATGGGACGGGTTGCGGTCTTACTCGAATTCAGTTGATCCTAACTAAAACCCGTTTAATAAATAGGCCAAAAAAGATAGATCCGAACTTGACCTGCTAGCAATGTGAGTCTGACCCAATAACCCGTTTTACTTAAAAAATATTTTGATTCACTTGTTATCCATAGATTTATATTAATTGATAAAATATACATAGCAATAAATAATAGAATTTAAGAGAAATAAAATATTAAACAGGTTATTTTTGGTCCAAATCGGGTTGGCGGGTGAACCCTGATACGTCATCACAAAATTAGCTTGATCGGGCACAAATCTCAAGGCAAAAGCTAGTTGGAAACTTCAAAAATTAATTTTAAACTCCGATTTCAGCGAGCTTATAGTCAAACTGTGCGTCTCGAAAATACGAACCCAACGACACCAAGATCAACCCAATCCGAGCCCAAATGAGTCCGAATCAAGGGCTCAAAGAGCTGTTGGAAGGTTCAAACCGTAATTTGAGTTACCAAACGGTCTCCGATTTTGACGAGCTTATACTCGAATCGAACAACTCGACGAGACAAATCCAACGAACTCAAGATCGCCGAATTCTGGTATCATTAATGCCTTCAAATGCCCAACTAACGGCGCATGATCAAAGGATTCGATATCGTCTGTCCATTCAAAACACTCCCAATTCGCCCTTGATCTCACGTCTATTTACGGGCTATGCCACTCCAAAAAAACTATAAATAGAGCCCTCATTCTACACCAAAAGGATTCAAGTGAAGAGAGAGAAGAAGAAGAGAAGAAGAAGGAAAAGGGGAAAAGACGATTCCTCTCCTCCTCGACCACCGCCAGAGCTCTTCCCGCCGCCTGAATACGCCGGAACTCTGCCGGATTTTCAGGAAACGCCGGGAATTTGCAGAACTTTGTAAACTTCCTGGAAAAAACAAATTGTATTCTGATTGTCCCGACTTGTGGGACGAATCAGCCATTTGTAATCTACAAAAACACTAGTGGAACTTTACAACTGGGCGAGGCCCCGTGGTTATTTCCCTTTTTGGGTTTTCCACATAAAAACTCTGGTGTTTACATTTTCTTTTCTGCTTGTGTGTTAAATTTACGTGCAACGCTCGGACGTGAATCTACAAACTCTACCACCGCGTATTTTCTAACACGCAACAAACCCGTTTAATAAATGGCTCAAATTCGAGTTGAATTGGTAGGTCGGATCATTAATTGATACTCATTCTCCTCCAGATATTAACCTTGCCAAATTTAGAAAGGCTCTATTAAATAAGACTATGCTAGTTTTATTTTTCTTATTGAGCTTTATATTTTTAATAATATAATTTTGTTAAGTTATTTTGAAGTATTAGATGTAAAATCATAAAAAATATTAAGTGTAATATGAGCTGAATTTTTAGTCCAAATTGGAAGTCAAATAATATATGCTACATTACATGCAACCTCCTCTTGTCACATCATCCCAAGTCAACTATGTTAGTCTGTGTGGAATATGATTGTGTTGTTATGTTACCTCGGATCTCTGTTCAATTTGTCGTGCAAAAAAAAAATCATACAATGCTTTGGTGTTGTGTACCAGAGCACCCCAGCGCTGTGTTCTCAAGCACCATGCTGTTGTAAAGTTTCCTTGGAGAAACAATAGAGACTTTAGCGCCATAGTGCTCAAAATTCGAAGCCGCTGCACTGTCAAATGGAACAATGGCAGAGGATTGAGCGCCACAGTACTTCGAAGCGGACTAGATAGTTTTCTTTCTCGTTTTTCTTAAGGGTGATGTTCCTTGGTATTATTTACGTGACTTTCTCTTTTGTTTTGTGCGTGAGAATGGTGTAAGTGTGAAGAGAAGCAAAGAGAGAGTGAGAGAGAAGATAGATTTCTATAAATTTCTCCAAATTTTCATTATGTGGTGTGGTTCAATAAAGTTTTCCCGTTTTTGTATTTTTCCAAGTTAAATCCTTATGTCATTTTACTTTTGCTGCTTTATATTTCTTGTTTTGTTTTCGTTGCACGGCTTACTTACACCTCCAACAAACTCAAGATAAGTGATACATTTTTTTATGATTCTTTGAAGGTTCAAGATGTGGCATTTTATATTCCAAGAAGTAGTAAATAAGTGATCTTTGCAGCCCTTGTGTTTCTAAGGAGGAAGTTAAAGATGAAGCAAGTTTTCATGCAAAGACTTTATGACTTGCCACCTTTTCTCTTCTTTGTAACTTTTCTTCTTCTTAAGCATTGTAATGATTCAAAATATGATAAACTCAGCCAGAAGTGTTGTCTTTGTAGTTTCTTCTTATGGAGTGTTTGCTGGCTAACAATATTCTTAACTTGGTGAACTCAGAGAGTTGCCTGTTTGATGAGAGGTTTAATACTTAATTACTTGCTGTTTTTTATTTTATTTGTTTTGTTTCTCTCATCCACACATTATTTTTTAGTGTTCTTAAATTTCTCTCTAAGTTCTCTCTCCTACACTAAGTTATTTACGAATTATAAATTTTTGTACTAAAAAGCTATTCCAAACGAAGACTAAATTAGCTTGTGTTCCTTTTAGGCTTCATTTGAGGCGGCTTTCTTAATGCTTTCAAGTACAAAAATTTATAGTTCAAGAAATTTTTGTACTAAAAAGCTGCTTTAAATAACAGTAAAAAAGTCGTCCCAAACGAAGTCTTACCATATGCACCAAAACCTCTAAATATCATTAAAATTAAAAACTCCATAACATTATTCCAAACATCCTAAAATTTTCAAAGTACTTGTACTCGTCGTAATCCGAAAAACCTAACTTACACTTAAGCTCCTCACAAAATCAACCAACATAAAATAAAACAAATATAAGTCCATCTTTAGAAACCCTCCTTTCCAAAGGAGCAATTATTACGTCCGGTGAAATCTGAACGTATCCGAATATATACCGAGCAATACCGAGTCCTCAATACCAAGTTTTAGGTGACGTGGCATGTGGTTATTGGTCTCTGAACGCATTCAATGACCGGACGTAATAATTGCTCTTCCCAAAGCCCCATTAACTTCAACTTACATTTAGTCATCATACAAGCCCTTTCATTCACCGAGGGCTCACCATATCAATAATATCAACAACCCTTTGTGACTTATATTTATTATTAGTGTAAGTTATTTCAGATGACAAAGTTGCTTCATTTTTTGTGTTTATAAACCCTAACAAAAAAAAAAAAAAAAATAATGTCAACTTCTCATTTTATTTGCTTCTCTAATTTGTTGAATGAAATCATGTACAAAGTTAAGAGGATTGAATTTTTTTTCTTTCTTCTAACTTGGCTTCTAACACACATGCCACAACACTAACATATATTAAATTTTTTAGATAAAATCTTTAATTTTTTTTATTAAAAATATATTAAAGTAATCAAATATTAATAGTTTAATTGTTTTTGGCATAATTTCAAGTTATTTATTTATTATATACCAGCAAAATATTATTACCAAAAAAGAATTGTACCATATGTTTTAGTTGAAAAAAAAAATATAGGATATGTGTATCAAAATTGTAAGATGATTTTTACTTTTATATAAATCATATAAGATAATAAAAAGCATGTAATTTAAAAAAGGGAAATTTACATACATACCACTATATTTCTAACCATTTACATATCTAACACCTCAAAGTTTAATATTACTCTTATACCACCCAAATCCTTTATTTACCTCATTTTTACCACGCCGTCTGCCTAAACTTCACGGCCGTTTCAGATAGGGAGCTGGGTAGAGATCGAAAGTTTCAAATCGAGAGCAGAGAGGAAGAAGTCGGTTTAACCTATGGTTTGGACGGGTGAGGGCTTGTAGGCATCGGCTTCAAGAAGAGAAGAGGAGATCGGGGATGAAGAGCTCAGGTTGGGAGCTTTGTTGGAGAGGAGATCGGCAGAGGTGTTACAACTATAGGTAAGAGAGAAATCTCTCTCTCTCTCTCTCTCTCTCTCTCTGCTTGTGGCTGGTCCGGAAGAAACAAGATGCAGAGAGGTCGGCTGGAGCTTGAGATCGGAAATGCATTGACTTTTTCATTTCTTCAACTTGCCCCGTCCAGCTTCCTGCAACTGTAGCCCCGTCCAGAGTTCCCCTTCGGCGGTCTGATCACGAGCAGCGAGCTTAACCGTCCAGAGACGCTAGCAGCGATCTGATCACGAGCAGCTGGTAGGTATTCTGATTGTAGGCGAGCAAGGTATTCCCGGCGGGAAGATATACGGCGTGAGGTCCGATAGAAACGGAGTGGTATAAGTGATGTCAAGTATGAGTTTTGAGTGGTATAAAAGTAATATTAAACTTTGAAGTGTTAGATATGTAAATGATTAGAAATATAGTGGTATGTATGTAATTTTCCCTCTAAAAAATTATCTATCATTTTTAGGAAAAATCCCTCACCTTTTTTTTTCCAAGCTAAATTCTCAATCTTTGGCGGTATCAGTGAATGGATATCATTGCTACACATCATTTCCTCCACTTCTGTGTTCTCTCTCTCTTTCTCTCTCGCTCTCTCTTTCGCTCTCTGGCTCGCTCGCCAGTTGCTCTCACTGTTAGTTCTTTGTGTGAATAGATGGCCGCAATGCAATCTCTTGCGCTCTCTTCAACGATTGCTAATTGGTCGCAGAAGCGCCACCCATTTGGTAAACCCTATTTTTCCTCTTCTAATTCCACATTCTCTTTCCGATCTTTCATAGTTTCTGCACATTAGACTGCTATTATCATTTTCTTTTTCAACCAGTGTTCTACACTGGCATAATTATAGGCTAATGAGTATGTTCGCCGGGAAAGGCCATATGGGCAGAACCAAATCAATCATTGCTTCTTAGTACTTTCATTATTTTCAATAACTTGATCTTGGCTAGGTTATTATTTCTTTGATAAATCCTTTTTTAGGTTAGTTTAAGGTACTTTTACGTTTCAATAACTCGTTATGGTTAAGTTCAACCGGGAATGATTTAACCACCAAAAAAAGTTTTTTTTTTTTTCCTTCTTTATTCATGGATACTGCAATTACATTGTATATTTGGAATCGCATGGATATTTTCACCCTTTGAGGATAATTAAATTGGAAACAATATTGTATGAAGATATCCTGACTCAGATGATTAGGATTAGTTTTGTAGCCACTGAATTTTGTTTTGAGATAAGTACAATACAAGTTTTGATTGATTAACACCCACCTCCAAAGCAAATGTAACGGCTATAAAACTCATTCCGGCCAAATTCGTATTTCAGGTTGCAAATTGCCTTCCTTTTTGAGCGATTTATTTCAGTTGGTTGAGAGTTAAGTGAAAAAAAGTTGTTGCATCTGGTAATTCTGATGTTTGTTATATGTATCCTTTGATTGGTTCTTTAGGCTGTATAATAATAAGAAATGTCTATATTTTTGTGGAAATATTTGATGATATTGACAATGCAATAATTTGTAGAAGATTGAGATATTGTGTATTCTCCTTATATTTTATTTTTGTTCTAAATAAATATTTGAGAGAGAGGTGTGATATTTTAGCAAAAATGATTTAGGCGATGCTTTCTTTTTATTAATGTTATAGGTGGGATAATGATGCTATTGGTGATAATTAGGAGATTCAAAATTTCAATAAGATTTGGAAGTTTGATGCATTAACAATATAGTTAGTCTTCAACTAGTTAGTATTAGAGCATAAACCTTAATTAGCAAAGATCTGTTTTATCGTTAATTACATTAGTGATGAGCTGTATGATTTCTATTGGATTGTGTCTTCTGTACTGTATTTACCTAGTCTATTTATAGGTCTGTACTTATCTCTGTAAAGGCATTCGAATACAATTTCCTTTTGGTTTTCTCTTTCACCTTTTGCTTTCCCTACTGTGTCTATCGATTTATTCATGGTATCAAGAGTAGGTTAGGTCCTCTATCATGGATCACTCTGTCTCTTCCACCGTCGCCGATCATCATTTTCCGAACTCCACTGAAGATTCTGACCAAATAATCCCCTCCAATCTCAAGTTCTTGGTCTCTAACATCAAGAACGTGGTTTCTATTCCTCTGGCCGTCGATAACTACTCGCTTTGGAGATCGCAGGTTCTGAAGATCGTCTGCGCCAATGGCTTTCAAAGTTTTCTTGATCCGGCTGTTACCTCTCCGCCTCCAACGATCACAAACCAAGAAGGTGTTTCTTCCACAAATCCCTTATTTTCCAAATGGCGTCTAACTGATCAGAACATCTCGGCTTCTATCTGCTCCACAATTTCGGGTCCCGTCCTCCCGTATGTGATCCATCTTGACACAACGGCCGCCATTTGGGTTGCTCTCCAAAACCGGTTCCAAGCTACAAACCAATCCAAAGTCATTCAATTGAAGAATGAGCTTCATAATATCACGTTCAAGAACTCCAACATGAATCAATACCTTACCGAGATCAAATCTTTGGTCGATCAAATAGCTGCTGCCGGTGCGATTGTCGACACTGAAGATATA
The DNA here is from genome assembly GCA_019514585.1 of Dendrobium officinale. NCBI lineage: Eukaryota > Viridiplantae > Streptophyta > Magnoliopsida > Asparagales > Orchidaceae > Dendrobium > Dendrobium officinale. The sequence continues at coordinate 775,675 of JACXSL010001578.1, forward strand.
ATACTGTACATTCTCAATGGCCTGCCGCCCACTTATTAGTCCTTCAAGACCGCCATACGAACAATGTTAACTCCGATATCACTAGATCAACTATACCCGCTGCTCCTTAGCGAAGAAGTGAATCTTGCTACAGAGGCGTCTAAGCTCGCTGGACGATCAGATAATACCATGGCTCTTTTCAATTCCCGCGGCAAACGGTCTCGAGGTCGTAATCCTTCAAGTAATGCTAATTCCTCCAGGAATACAGCCGCGGTACCCGTAACATGTCAGATTTGCTTGAAAAGAGGTCACTCGGCTCAGGCGTGTTGGCACCGCTTAAACACTCAATATGTTCCGACATCAAGAAACACGAACACAGCTATGATCGCGGGTTCAGATAACAATGATGATAGCTGGTTCTTAGATTCGGGTGCCTCGACCCATCTTACCAATTCTTTGGATAACATGTCCATATCGTCGCCATATCAAGGTTCTGAGTCTGTTACAATTGGAGATGGCAGCTCCCTCAAGATCTCCCATACCGGGGCGGGCATCCTCCCGACCCCGTCCAGTAAGCTTAATCTTTCACACATTCTTCACTCACCCTCACTTCAGTTTAATCTTCTTTCGATTTCTCAATTGACCAAAGATAATAACATATCAATTATATTTGATCCTAATGGTTTTATCTTGAAGGACATGAGGACGGACAGGGTTATCCTCCGCGGACCGTGTAAAGGTGGTCTATATCAGATTCCAACAGGGTCTCCTGCGACATCTCATACAGCTCTAAATACAAATCCTCAGTCGGCCGCTCGCTGGCACCAACGCCTGGGTCATCCTCACCGGAGGATCTTTAATATCATTTCTTCTTGTAATCCTGATTTAGCTTTAGGCAAATGTGATTTTTCTTGCAGTTCTTGTAATAGCTCTAAGATTCATAAATTGTCGTTTGAAAATTCTGATCATAGTAATAAATCTTTACTGTCTCTCGTTCATTCTGACGTATGGGGCCCTGCTCCGGTCGTCTCTAATCAAGGCTATCGTTACTATGTTATTTTCGTAGACGATTACTCTCGGTTCACGTGGTTATTTCCTCTTCGACATAAATCAATTTGTTTTTAACATCTTTGTTCAATTCAAAACACAGGTTAAGAACTACACCGCAAAGAAAATAAAAATCTTTCAGTCCGATGGTGGGACTGAATACATGAATCAGCAGTTTTCTTCTTTTCTCACTCAACATGGGATTATCCATCGTCAATCTTGCCCATACACACCCAAACAGAATGGTGTGTCTGAGAGGAAGCATCGACATATTATAGAGACAACGAGGACTCTTCTTCATACGGCATCGCTTCCATACCTCTACTGGCCCGATGCTGTCTCCACGGCTGTCTACCTCATAAATCGATTTCCTTCTCCTACAACCACAAACATATCCCCGTTTGAGCACATCCACAAAAGTAAACCTCAATACAATCATCTCAAGGTTTTTGGGTGCGAATGCTTCCCGCTGTCCCCGCCAAACACTAGACATAAACTTCAACCAAAAGCTATTTCTCATGTTTTCATAGGATATTCTGAGGTTCAGAAAGGATACAAATGCCTAAATATGCATAACAACAAAATTACTATTAGCAGGCATGTCACTTTTCAAGAACAAAATTTTCCTTTCGGCACTCTCAACACTCTGTCTGCTACCAAGACTTCAAATATGCCCACTTCTCCATTTCTACTGACACCGACATCCATTCAAACTCCTACTCCAAAGTTCAGTCCATCCCCTACAACTCAACTTCGATCATCTCCTATGTCCAATACCATACCCGAGACTGACAACACTGTCCCGACTCATAACCTTCAGCCACCTATGGAGCAGCAGTGTTCAAATGCTCCCGTTCATCCAATGACTACTCGCAGCAAAACTGGCTCATTGAAGCCAATCAACAGACTAAATCTGCTTCATAATCTTCAGTCAAGCACAACCGCCCCGGATCCAACCACATATACAGATGCTGTCCAGAAATTTGAATGGCGTCGTGCAATGGCAAATGAATTCCTTGCTCTTCAACGTCAAGGAACCTAGAAGCTGGTAAAACCACCTCCAAATGCTTCTATCCTTGGTTGTAGGTGGACGTATAGAACAAAATTTCACGCCGATGGATCTGTGGCTACTCACAAAGCAAGACTCGTGGCTCAAGGAAATCATCAACAGTATGGGTTGGATTATTTGGAGACGTTTAGTCCCGTTGCAAAACTCCCAACGATACGGATCCTTCTTGCTGTGGCTCTTCACAACGGATGGGCCGTTCAACAACTTGACGTCGTAAATGCATTCCTCCATGGCCAGCTTTCGGAAACCGTCTATATGCAACAACCGAAAGGTTTTCAAGACACCAATCATCCGGACTATGTTTGTCATCTTCAAAAGGCTCTTTATGGCTTAAAACAAGCGCCCCGACAGTGGTTCACTACAATTACCAATACACTACTCACCATCGGGTTCACTCAAAGTCAATACGACCCTTCCCTGTTTAGCTACAAACGGGATCAGGTTTGCGTTTTCTTACTTGTTTATGTTGATGACATACTCATCTCAGGGAATAACTCGGTCACTATCAAACAAATTCTGGATCAACTCAACAAGGATTTCCACATGAAGCACCTCGGTGAGGTGTCTGAATTTCTTGGTATCAAGATCACAAAACAGTCAAATAGTTATTTTCTGTCACAGGAAAGATACATTCAGCAAATCCTTCAGCAAGCCAACCTCACGGACTGTAAGGAGCTCGCTAATCCCACCTGTACTAAGCTTCCGGATGCTTTCAATCTAGAAAATGAACTTCAAGATCCAAGTACATACAGGCGACTGACGGGATCTTTACAGTACCTCACAATTACTCGTCCGGATATCTCCTACAGTGTAAATATGTTGTCACAACACATGCATAATCCTGAACCTCAACATATCTATCTACTCAAGCGCTTACTTCGGTATCTCAAAGGTACGTCCAAATACGGGTTACCGGTAACAAACACTAATCTCAATCTTCAATCCTTTTCAGATGCGGACTGGGCTGGTGATCCGGTGTCGCGCAAGTCTACTTCGGGATACTGCTCATTTCTCGGGAATACACTCATTTCCTGGACCGTAAAGAAATAGCACACCATTTCCCGGTCATCAACTGAGTCCGAGTATCGAGCTTTGGCGGCACTCACGGCAGACGTCATGTGGATACGTCGGCTGCTGGCCGAGTTCGGAATTCATCAACAGCAGCCAACCAACATATATTGCGACAACACTTCTGCGATCGCGTTGGCTAACAATCCGGTCTTCCACGCTCGTACTAAACATATAGAGATTGATCAGAAATTCGTTCGTGAACATATACACAATCAAAGTATTTCTGTCCTTCCCATCAGCACAACAGATCAGGTTGCGGATATTCTCACAAAAGCTTTATCTACACCTCGGTTCCAAAAGCTTCGTCACAAACTGACTGTTAGTCTTGAACCATCAGTTTGCGGGGGAGTATTAGAGCATAAACCTTAATTAGCAAAGATCTGTTTTATCGTTAATTATATTAGTGCTGAGCTGTATGATTTCTATTGGATTGTGTCTTCTGTACTGTATTTACCTAGTCTATTTATAGGTCTGTACTTATCTCTGTAAAGGCATTCGAATACAATTTCCTTTTGGTTTTCTCTTTCACCTTTTGCTTTCCCTGCTGTGTCTATCGGTTTCTTCAATTAGTCTATAGGGTTTTTTTTTAGATAGTTATAGTTAAAAGAGTGTTGTTTGAGGCATTCAAGCATGGTCTTGGAAGAGACATATATATGGAAATATGTCTTCTAGATGACTTTTGGGTTCACATGTTTGATAGAATCAGCATCAACATATATATGTATTGACTCGCTCATATTTTACTTTAGGCCTACCAATGGATTGTCTTCTAGTTTCATGAAAACAAATTCTAGACATAACTTTGTTGTTCATAGTCCATCTTGTTACTGCATAACTTTGTTGTTCATAGTCCATCTTGTTACAGACTAGGGAGAGAGATGCTATAATAAAATAATTCCTACTGTAACAAATGCTAGACAGAAAAACAAAGATGGCGGTCAATGTGATATAATTGATAAATATTAATAAGAATTACATATCTATATCTCTTTAAGGTTATACTGAAATAGCAATTGTAGATGCTGCAATAGTCGCAATTTATAACATTTGTGATGTGTTCTAAGATTCTTACAAGAGCATTTTAATCTTTCTCAAACTATTTTTAGTCATGTTCTGCACTATAGTCATACATTCTCTTCCTAGTTGTCACGTTATGTGATTAATTACTACCACTATGTTGCTCATCTTAGCATTTAATATCAATCCACAATATTTCTTTGATCTAATTAGTGAAATAGTTTCTCCAAATGTTTGATGATGTCCTATATTGCTTGGTATAGTCGCATGACTTGTTTTGGTTGTGGCTTGTGAAGGTGAGTTGAGTTTAAGGTGTCACTATCCTTTGGATAAATTATCTAGGACCCTTATGGTGGCATGAGATGTTAACGATAGCTGAAAGGTATCCTTTTATTGTGTTGTGGTTGGATATAAATGAATCAAAGCTGCAGGGGTTTGACACTCATGTGTTTGTACAAAACATATTTTTTTTCTCCATAGAAAGTTGGAAGAAAAAAGCCTTTAATACTTATCTTAAATGAAAAATCATTTGAACAGTTGCATTCTACAGGAACATGATAAGTAAAGTTTGACAATTGTCCTTTTTCTTATTGCTCGATTTGATTTTTCAGGCTTGTCTCCTGAGCATATCTATTTCAAAAATTTCATCTAATCAGATAAAACTTAGGGCTGGTCCTCCTTTACTAATTAAATCTCTCTCAAAATGCCAACTTACTAGCAATTGAACTCTTCATCCACAAATTTATCTTCCACCAAGTTGGTTCCTTTAAATCAAAAATATTTATTGCCTTTGCATTCATGAGTGTTTTTGTTTACATTATTAGGTGTTTTGGTCTATCTTTTTTCTCTATTACCACCTTTATCATTGCCATCATTATCATCTTTATCCCAACTATATTAGTTGGTTTTATGAATCCTCCTTCATTCATTTTTATTAGATTCTACATGAAATGCAGAGTATTTTTCACAAACCCGGACTATTTTCCGCAAACATCGCATAAGTTTTAGCCATATTATGTTAGTCTATCATTTTCCTTCACAAACCTTTCTTTAATTTCTCTAACACCTTATTGTTGCCACACTTGTTCTTTCTACCCTTTTAACAGTTTCATTTATACCACATGCAATTTAGTTATTAAAGTCTTTTTTGTTGTCCAACACCTGGATCTGTACAACTAATTAGTTTAATTGTAGAGAATCTTTATTTTACATTTTTTGGATGGTACTTCTTGAGGCACCTTTGATTTTAAGTTTTTAACTACCCAATTATAACTCCAACTTACAACCTCATCTATTCACTTTCATATGGTTTAACCGTATGATAGATTTGAGTTATTTAAACTTACCAAACGTAGATTTCACTTAGGGCTTGTTTTGGTTTCAGCTTACTTTAGGCTTAAGGTTTCCAAGTGATAATAAGTTATGTGAGAAAAGAGAAGACGTACACCCCAATGTTCTAGTTCGCCTCAGGGGAGCTCGGCCATAGAGGAGGCTTGCCTTAGAAGAGCTCGGTTAGAAGGGGTATGCACTCCGAAGAAGTCACCCAAGGGAAACACTCAAAGAGATTGACTGGTATAAGGGCAAGCACTCGTCCCATTAAAGCTCGTTCCAAAGAAGCTTGACTAAGGAGGCATACACCCCTGATAGGTTTGATCGAGGGAGGAAATTTTCCTATGCAAATCTCTACTTTAGGAGGTACTCGCCTCATCTGAACTCGCCCTATAGGAAGACTCACTCTAGTTGAGGCAACTAGTCTTTCTCAGAGGGCCTCTCATCTAAACTATAGGACATGTACAATTACCAACCCCACACTGATGGCCTCATCAGTTATGCTAGTCCCTAGCTCAAACTCGCCAGAGACACCCGTTAGAAGCACACACCAATGACACTCGTCAGAAGCACACCCCAAGGGAACTCATCAGAAGCACTAATCGACGGCTCTTACCAGAGGCATTTGCCAAAGGTGCTCGCCAAAGTCACTCACTGGGACCATTTCAATGCCATATCCAATGTGGTTGAACTCTTAACTCTCTTTAAGTTAGTCTATATGTTTATTACTTTTTTACGTGCAATATCTCATATAGCCTTTCCAACCTTGTAAATAAAGGCTAAAGAGGTATGTTTGGGACATTTGCACGAGCATTTATCATTCATTAATCATAGACAGATTTCAAAGCTCTTCTTCATATTCGTCCGCCTCTCTCTTTCTATACTCATTGCCTTAGCTAATCTTGATAGTAGGCTCAAGGTATATTCCATGGAAAATTTTGGATCCCACGTGACTGTGGCTTGATGTCATTGACTTTACGTGTGTTTGGAAAAAAATTAGATACTATTTTTTTAGCTAATTTTAACGAGTCGACCCTTTGGTGGTCCTTGTGCCTTCTCCTTTACGTCATCACATTCTTAATTGAATTTAAAAGGATGTTCATCACATAGTTTGATAAACCCTAAACCTAAATCCTACTCTAAACCCTAAACCTAACCCTAAAGGCCTAAACCCTAATATTTTACAATTTTTTTTTTTTTAGGTATAGTATCTCATATAGCCTTTCCAACCTTATAAATAAAAGGTTAGGAGGTATGTTTGTGACATTTGCACGGGCTCTTATCATACATCAATCATGGATATGTTTCAGAGGTCTCCTTCATATTCATCCACCTCTCTTTCTCTATTTACTGCCATAGCTAATCTTGATAGTAGGCTCAAGGTATATTCCATGGAAAATTTTGGATCCGACATGAGTATGGATTGATGTCATTGACTTAACGTATGTTTGGGAAAATTTTGAATCCTATTTTTTGCTAAATTTGAGTCTCCCTTCAGCGGTCCTTGTGCCTTCTCCTTTATGTCATCACATCCTTAATTGAATTCAAAAGGATGTTCATCAGATAGTTTGTGAGTGCCCAAAATCCTCTCAAGAGCTTTCAAGCACTCTTAAAATTGAGATAAGAGTCGGGTGGGTCATTCAGAATTTTATTATCAAGTTCCAAAGGGAGATGCCAGAAGTAAAATACATGGAGTTGGTTGTCACTCAAGGAACTCTCACTTAAGGCCTATGAGAAGAGTTGTTCGAGTATGCATTTGGTTTGCAGTAGCTAGTGAAGTGTCTAGAATTCACTGATCACTCTACTCATTACTTTGGGCAAAGGTGAGCGTGAGTGCAAATGCAAGGCAATAACTAACTTCATTGTGGTGGACCTACTTGCCACATACAACATCATTTTTTGGGGACCACTACTACATGCTTAAAGAGTGGTCGTCTCAACATATAATGCGGCAGCCAAGTTCCCGGTGCGTACCTAAGAAGTCATAGTAAGGGCTGACTTGATCTAATCTGTGTGAAATGTATGTATGCATCGGGAAAAAAAAATTACATTTTGAAGTAGAGAAAGGAGCCGGACTGGGGACCACTAAAGTAGTAGAGGAAGTTCCGATAACAGAGGGCACCCTTGGGTGAACCCTCCTAATAAAGCATGTCTTTAAGCCTGGAGCATTGCGATGAACTCATCCAAGTCTTCAAATATGTTGTCAATGTGTTCACTTGGACAATTGTTGAGATTTTTGGCATAGACGGCGAAGTCGTCTGCCATAGACCAAACATGAACTTTTTCAAGCAAAAAATAAGGAAGATCGTAACCATCCTAGCTGATCTTATAAAGCAAGAGGTGTAGAAACTCCTTGATGTTGAGTTCATAATTGAAGTAAAATAAACTGATTGGATCTCCAACATGACAATTGTATAAAATATGGGTGAAAAATGAAGAATGTGCAATTGTACATATACTTCACCAGCCCGAATGCGGCCTACCCTTAAGGCAATCACCCACTTCCAAGGGTCAACTAGGGGTGCAACCGAGTCAAGACGACTCATGAGCTGGCTCGGGCTCGACGAGTCGAGCTTATTGAGCTCGTGAGTTGAGCTCGAACAGGATTTTGAGCTCGACGACCTTATTGTGCTCGAGCTTGAATAGCCCTCCGCTCAACTCGATTACTCGAGCGGCTCACCGAAAGAGGAACGACGACAGATGGCATGCCAGAAGACAAAAACTGCACACTCAGACGCAGGATGAATGTCAGGATCGTAGTTGGACCTCGGACGTGGGAAAATGAAAGGTCGGATGCCGAATGAATGTCGGGATCGCACGCGGTCTGGTTGGCTGACGGGAAAATGAAATCGCTAGCGGGAAAACAAATGGTGGGAAAATGAAAGGTCGGACGCCAGATATGGGATCTGAACTCGGGTGCGGGATCGGAACTCAGGCGTGGGATCAAAACTTGGGCGCAAAATAGGAGCTCGAAACTTCGAATTGAGTGGCTTGAAATTGGAGCTTGAAACTTCGAATCGAGCGGCTTGACGAGCTCATTTCAGTGGGACGAGTCGAGGTTGGCCTCGACTTTCGAGCTTTAGTTCGAGCTTGGTATTTGGCTCGCGAGTCGAGCTCGAACACCCCTTGACTCGAGCTTGACTCTACTCGTTTGCACCCCTAGGGTCAACTCACTAGTTGGATTCCTCGTCATGAGCAAATCACTGCATAAACACATCTTGGACTTGAGTGAAACATTTGCTACACAAAAAAGGTATAGTATGCTACTTAGCACTTTGATATATACTTTTCATGTAGGATCAGACAAAGTCTCGAGGGTTTCTCTTTACCTCGGAAGGGGTCAAGATGAATCCAAACGAAGTGAAAGCCATATTGGAGATTCAACGACTTATAGGGCAAGTTGTTGGTCTTAACTGCTTTGTCTCGAAGTTGGGTGAAAAATGTTTGCCCTTATTTAAAGTTCTTATGAGTGTAAAGCATCTTGTATGGTATGAAGAATGTGAGGCCTCTTTTTAACAATTGAAGATGCTTCTATACTCCGCGGCTTCTGCAAAGCCCCCAACAACTTGATGAGGACATTGTAAGCTAAGTCCTGGTCATGGAAGGAAGTTGTAGCTCATCTACTATGTGAGCAAGACATTTAGAGTAACCAAGCTCAAATACCCAATCATGGAAAGCATGGGCTCTAATTATCTCAACTTGATGGCTTCGACCTTGTTTCTAAGCACACCTACAGCTTAAAACAATGATTGTCAAGCTAGACCATTTTGGGAGAATATTAAAATGGGTGGTTGAGTTGAACAAGTTCTGAATTACTTACATCTCGAGGAAGGCTATAAAAGCTCAGGCCCTTGCCGACTTCACGTTTGTCTTAGCTGAAAGGAAACAAACGAGTGAATTTGACTAGCTGTGGATGGCATCCGACGAGAAGGGAGTTGGCACCAACTTTGTCTTAAAAAGCCTGGTAGGGGTAGTACTCACACAAGTCGTGGAGTTTGAGTTCCAAGTTACAACAAGATGGAGTATGATCATGGGATTGCAAAAAAGATGGAGTATGATCATGGGATTGAGTTTTGCAATCGCCATCATAGTGAAACATTGATTATTCACTTGAACTCACAGCTAGCGGTGAATCAAGTCAATGGACAATATGAAGTGCAGGATGAAATGCTACAATTGTATCTTTTACTATCAAAGGTTGGGAATCCAAATGGACGACCTTCCTTGAAGTGGTCCAGCGCACTATTGAATGAGAGAAAGTGAGCGGAAGAGGATGATGAGGTGAGTTAGATAGACCTATACATTGAGTACATGAAAAAAAGAAAGATCACTCGGTGGCCGACCTTTGTAGGTTCCAGATTAAGTTCTCTGATACATCCTAATGGGTGACGAGCTTTTCAGAAGATCAGCAATGTTACTTAATCTAATGTGCACAAAGGAGAGCAAGGTGGAAAAGATATTGAAGGAGGTACACTTGTTAGTGATGGTTGATTATTTCTCTTACTTGATCGAAGCAAAGGCACTAGCAATGATAATAGTTGTGATGTCGTTCACAACTTTATTTGGTCTGATGCCATATGCAATTATGACCTCCACCATTATCATCGATGATGTGCCCTAGATTGCAACGAAAATCAAATAATTTTGCTAGTCTCAGGAAATTGACCTCGAATTCGCTTAAGTATATCACCCCTAAATGAATGGCCAAGTCGAGGCGACGAACATGCAAATTGTGAATTTACTAAAAAAGAATGTTGAAGGAGTAGCTAGCAAATGGTAGAGGTGCTATATTTTGTCCTAAGGGCACTCATGACCACATCGTCCTCGGAAATTGGTCAAACCCCATTCACTCTCTCTCTCATGGAGCCGAGGCCTACTCCTAGTTGAGATGAGTTGCATAGCCAGCGAGTGATCGCTGCCTCAAATTTGAAGAAGGTGAGTTAGGCTAGTGAGAAGAAAGAAACTACAAAGAGTTGGAAACTGCTACTGATATGTTTGAAGAACTTTGAGCTAAGACATCACTTAAGCAAGAAGAAACCAAAAGGCAAATGGCCAAGTAATAAAACTTACATGCCAGAGAGAAGGTGTTTGATCCATGAAACTTGGTGTTGAAAAAATTTGACGCTGTAGCTTGCCATTCAGTGCTGAGGAAGCCAAGCTTGATATGGGTGGACCTTGCATTATCAAAGAATGAGTGGGCCTCAGAGCATATAAGTTGGAGATACTCTGAAAAGAAAGTGCCCATAATATGGAGCTCCAATGACCTCAAGATCTTCCACCGTTAAGCGTAGTTTTTATTCATTCTTGTATCTCTACATTTTACTTCACCTCATAATTGAAGTCTCTTATTTTTTTAATTTTTTATATTGCTTAAATGCGTCAAGCTCTTCACAACAAGTAGTTATAATTTAAGCGAAATTGTAACAACCTTTTAATTGACAAATTAATATTTAAAGAACTACTTTTTAGCAAAACTCGGGGACTCGGGGAACTCACCCCCTTGCTAGCAAAACTTGGGGAAATTACCCCCATTCACTGGCAAATCATCCCCTTTCAACGCTCGGGGAACTTGATTTTAGCTTAGGGTCTCATAAAAGAAACTTTCTTTGTAGGAAATGCCGAGAGTTTGACCTCTATAGAATTCACCATAGCTCGAAGTTCGCCAACTCCAAGCTAGGGCGAGTGTCGAGTTCATCACTTGATGAAGCTCTACTTACAGAGATACTCGGTAGCGAATGAAAACGATGTGCAACTTGAGTCCTAGGATCAGGTGATCTCAGCTCAGGGTATAGTATCACACTAGGCTATATAGTTGAGATGTATGGAACTCTTCTCAATGCAACTAAACTATTTAATCTAACATAAAATTTGGTTCAATTTTAAATTTTTAATTTGTTTTGCTTAACAAATTATTATACTGGATTAGTAACTTTTTATCATTTAAATTTCATGATCATGTTCTTAGACAATTATTTTCATCAATTACCTTCTATATGCTTCTAATACAATCATCTATGACATTTACTCTTTGTTATGTCATGCCTTACTACTTACGTGGAATGCCTTTAAGGCTTTAACACTAGCAAATATTAAATTACAAGTTTATAGATTTTTGCATAGGTTTTATGATTGATTTTCAACCTATCATCGACTTCTAATTTTTTCCACTTGGGCTTGAGACTGAAAATTATAGTTTAAGTGGTTTGATTCATCATTCATCAAATATGAAATCCATAAGAAAAAAAATTTTGTATAAAAGAATTTCATGATTTTCAATGGTGAGCTGTGCGCTTAGTCTCATATAATTATGCTTTGTGTGTACAAACTTTCCTCAAATCGTTGTTCCTAAAATTTCAGTTCAACAACTTGCTTTTATCCATCCGGACAGTTTGGTCCTGGAGACTGGAGTTTAACTGATTGTTGCTTATGCTTCTCACTTTGAGGCTTGGAAGTTTTGTCCATCACTTTGAAGCAACAAATGTGTCTTTCCATAATGTGTAAACTTAAATTGTCTACCATATATATTATTTCCTACGAGAATTGGTCATCTTTTCTCCTTCCATTATTGAGTAATAATTCATCATAATTGCAGCAGTTCTCCGTTCTACCTCTATCTTTATAGAAACTTTTATTGGTATACTGTTCCAATTTTTTCAACTATAAATTTGGGTTTTTATCTTTAATTACTTCTATGCAAAAACTTAGATGCAATATTTTTATGATAAAAGTAACCTTCATAAGCTTAAGCTCCGTCTGAATAAAGGCAGTACATATTCTTTCTTAAGAAATCTTCCTTCTGCAAATTTTTAGTAGATGTAATTCGTTATCCTGTTTAAGGTAGCGCTTCTCTTTCGCAAACCGTCTACCGGAGATCCAGCTCCTCATTCCATGGAAGAACCTTCCAGATTCCTGCTCCAAAGAGGTCCCATATAGTAGAAAGATCTAACACATCAAGACCTGTTACTATGATGGCCAAGCCTGCAATTCAGTTTATCCAAGGAACTGATGAGCAGACAATACCAGATGTCAGTTTAACCAAATCCAGGGATGGTACAAATGGTGTTGCCACGTTCATCTTTGATGAACCTTCTGTATTTGATTCCTCCAGTGAACTTGGAGAGATTACTGGTTTCTACATGATTGATGAGGAAGGTGTACTCCAATCAACCAATGTGAACGCCAAGTTTGTGAATGGGAAACCTTCAAAAATTGAAGCTAAATATATTATGCGCACTCCTAGAGATTGGGACAGGTTCATGAGATTTATGGAGAGGTATTCAAATGCAAATGGCTTGCAGTTCATCAAGAAATGAGGTACTGTACATTTTTGAACTGTTTTCCTCTTATTTGCCTTCCTGTACGATTCTTGTAAGTTTCAGTTACTATAAAAGTTTTGCTGAATACTTTGTTATATTATCATTCCTTCCTTAAGTAACGAGTTCTTGGTAATGATTTCTCATTTATTGAACTTCAACTTGACAAAAATTGGTAAAAGATTTCTGATGGAATCGACTAGCCTCACTTGTCTGTTATTTGTGCCTCTCTGGAAGTTGTTTTTTGTCGGTGTTACTGCAGCATCTGGCATTGCCTCTATCATTTCATTAGTATTCAGATGATTTATGAGTCAAAGTCATCATGTAAGTCTGAATCCGATTCAGCAACTTTTTCCTCTTTTTAGTCCACAAGTTGCCAAAGAAGTAAACTTTAATAGATCATTTGATCCTTACTCGTAGGAGAAATTATTCTGTGTGGACACCGGATGGGAAGAACTGTCCGGTTTGTCTTTGTGAACAGTAAAAAATGCAGTTTTGTTTGGATTACCGGACGGAAGGAACCGTCCGGTTTGTCTCTGTGAATAGTGAACTGCATTTTTATTGTTCATAGAGCGGACGGTTCTCACCGTTCGGTTTTCGCACAGAATAATCTCTACGGGTAGGCTTATGAACTTTCCTTGGAATCATGTCATCAAAGTTGCTTAGTAGGAAACTAATTTTCTGGAATACTCGCCAACCGATTAAAGATGTTGGCCACAAAACTGCTGACGAGAAGTTGCTTTCCACTTGGAACTCTCTCAAAAGTTTCTGCTTAATAGGTATTTGCAAGTCAGATTCCTATGCCAACATCTGGTTAGACCAAGCTCCACTGTGTATTTTTTTTTTTATTATTTAATGACCTTTACTCTCACCTAGAAATAACAGGTCAAATTATGAGAAGGTTTGGCTTGGATCAAAAGCAAAGGGACAACTAACCTTCTTTGTGCATGTACATTGGCCATAATATCCCCAGCTGTCTTTTGACTGGACGAGGGTGAATATAACAACATTTTCTGAAGGCGTCAAAACGGGTTGATAGGACGGGTTTGAGTCCAATCACAATTGACTCGATCAAATCTAGTCAATTTGAACCCAACTTGCTTAAAAAACAGGCCAAAAATTCTAACTCGAGCTTGACCCACTAGCAATCCGAATGACATGAATATGATCGATTAACCCGTTTTTGTTTAATTTTTTTTATAACTTATTAAATACCTATAAGTTAAGAAAAAAATATATTAAATGAGTTATTTTTTGATCAAAAATTGGTTGGCATGTAAATTTGAACATAACCATTTAATAAACAGATTAGAAAATCAAATTGAATTTGACATATTTATTAAATGAGTCAATCTAAACTTAGATTTTATTTAACTGGTTGATGGATCAGATCATTTATTGGCATATTTTTTTGTACCTTTTGTGTTAGCCTAATCATACACATAATTAAAATATGACAAAAAAAAAGATTGCTTCTAAGACAGCAAACCTGACATCTTATATGTTGTAAGAGATGGCAAAATTCTTATAATAATAAAATAAAATCAAAATTGGAAACATTTCTAAAAAATATCAAATATGAAATTTCTTATGAATTTAATAATGTTTTTAATAATTATTATAATTTTTTTAATTAAAGTTGTATAGAAAATATTAATAATAATGTTTTAATGTCATGAGACCTATTTTTACTTTGATTAGAAAGAGAGCCTTATCTGATCTCCTCATGATCTATAATAAACCTTCAATAGGTTTAAAATCTCCATCAATCTTAGTAATTGTTGACTTCAACATCCATAAAGATGAAGAATCTATCATGAGAGCTTATGAAAAAGGAGATAAAATAATTCAATAATAATAATGATTGATCCTCTTGAACAAACAATATATAATATTTCTCAAATTAGGTGGAATTTTATTCAATTGGTTTATCTTATTGCATGCAAAGTAAATACAATTTTTACTTTTGATGTAATATATTAAAAAGGCTTTGAATTAAGGTTTTGTTTGGGATGACATTTTTATTGCTTTCTAAAGCAGCTTTTAAATACAATAAAATTTTAAACTAGAATTTTTTATATTAAAAAGTTATTTTTAAAAATCAGAAAAAAGCGGTCCCAAACAAAGTGTAAGTAATTTTTCTATAATTCTAGATTTTTTTAAGCTAATAAATACATTATATTAGAGGGTGATTACATATATAAAATATAATTCTATTTTATTTTATTTAAAAAATTGTCTAAAAATAACATTTTAACACCATGTTGAACTTATTATCATATTTAAAAAAGGCTGTTAATTGTTTGAATACAAATCAGTCATAATTTCTTAGTTAATTAGTTGCCTCTAATCATACAATTAATTAAATTTTAAACAAATATGAGAATACTAATAAAAATATTACTTGAAGAAGAATAATGCGCCACTTTTTTCAAGAAAAATAACTTATGATTAATACACAGCCACACTATATTAAAAAAAATAATTAACTCTTAATTCTAATAGTGCATCATTTATAGGGTTATTTTCATTTACTTAAAAATATAAAATAACAACTTATGATTCATTTGTGACGGCTTTTTTACTGCTTATTCAAGCAGCTTTCTAGCACAAAAAAATAAAATTTTTGTACTAAAAAACTTATTGACAAAGCAGTAAGAAAACCATCTCAAATGAAGCCTTAGGATAAAGACTCATACAGACAATTGCTTCAATGAGACTACACAAGGGGCAGTGCGACATGAGAGTGGTAACACAAGTGACCTTTAAGGAATTTTAAAATATAAAATAAATGATAATTTTGAGTATTTTAAATCCCTCAACAATTTATTTGAAATTTCCTTAGCTATATATAAAACATAAAAAAATGTAAAAAATAAAGGAAGTTTTAATACAATATACTCCTAATATTTTAAACTAAAATGCCCATTAATGACATGAGAGAAAGGAGAAAAAGTGGATAGATTTGCAATTAGAAAAAAAAAAAAACAAAACAAAAAGTTTATTTTGATTTTACCTGTGGGCCTTGAGAACATGTGCATCCCATGTGGCATAAGGGCTCAGATTCCCTCCTCTTTCCACTCTATTCTAAAAAGATGAAATTATTGTCCACTCTTTCAATGCTTCATTTTAACTTCTAGTCATTTACTTATCTATCTCATTTTGGCCAACTCCCTCTCTTGTCATCTTCTTCTAATCTTTGTTTTATTTGGGACGGTTTTTTTACTGCTACTTAAAGCAACTTTTTAGTACAAAAATTTAAATTTTTATAAAAAAAGTTATTTTAAAAAGAAATAAAAAAACTGTCCCAAATCAAATCTTAATTTAAGTTAATCAAGCAAATAATATCAGCATTTAGTGCACATACAAAAACAAATTATATCTTCTTACTAGTCAATACCTCTAATTGCAAATAATAATAAAAACATAATAAAATTATAAGTTATATTATAAAGTATCGCTATGAGTTGAAGTAATCAAAGACTAAATAAATTTATATTTAAATAAAATTTATTTGAAATTATTATTATTATAACTATTATTATCATATAATAAATGTAATTCTATCGTTGTCAGGTTTGAATTTCGAATGAGAAAAACAAAGGGTTGCATTAGGTCGAAACCTATATTCATAATCCATGCAATTAAATAGCCATTGAAGATAAGCTCAAGCCATAAGAAGAGATAAGAACAAGTGCAAAGGAATGCTTTCTAGCCAAGCCAACTTCAATTATTTTTATTTTTCCTTGAAGCTTTTCATTTCCCTAACTTTTTAGAGAACAACTTGGAATTGAACTCCAATCAGCATGAGTCATATTTGAATTGAATGTACTATGAAATAAATAGGTTTTTCGAGGAAACAACTGCTCTATAAAAGGAGAAATTATTATGTGCGGAGATTAGACGCAAAACGTCATCTGGAGACAAATCAGAATGCTCCACGTCAATAGTGCCGAGCCGCGGTATCGAGCACACGGGTGACATGACGCGATGGTTGGTCTCCGAACGACGTTCGACGTCCGCACAGAATAATTTCTCATATAAAAGAGGATTAATGCGCCATAGCTTTTTGAGATACCTTCAAGTGAAAGTGGAAGGTCTTAATAAACAAATTAGGAATATTAATATTATTTGTTAAAGAGGATCAATCATTATTATTATTGTATTCCTTTATCTCTTTTTCATAAGCTCTAATGATAGATTCATCATGTTTATGGATGTTGAACCTATTGAAGGTTTATTATAGATCATGAGGAGATCAGATGAGACTCTCTTACTAATCATGGTAAAAATAAGTCTCATGACAATAAAGTAATAATCACATTACACAATGATTAATATTTTATATACAACTTTAGTACCCAAAATTATAATAATTATTAAAAGCATTGTTAAATTCATAAGAAATTTCATATTTGATAATTTGTTAGAAAAGTTTCCAATTAATACAGACGGTTAATCCGCCGGCTTTACCACTAGAATTTCTCGTGCTCCCATAGCCGGTGGTATTACTAAATGAATTTTTTGCTACCTTTCGAGCCATTAGCCATTATGGTCTATTTATTTGTCGTAGTACTCTACTCTTGTTTCATTAGGGGTGTCAATTTCCAGTCACGGGTCGGGTTCGGGTCGAACCTGAAATTAACCAAGTATTATTCGGGTCAACCCGAATCCAAACCGTTTTTGCAAACTGGTCAGTTTTTCGGATCCGAACCTGACCCGCTTTGGGTCCGTATCACTAACACAACCCAGATGAACTGGGACTGTGAAAAAAAAAATGCTAGTTTTCGGGTCAAAACCTGGGTCAAACTCAGCTTTTCGAGTAAAAAACGAGTAAAAATTAGTCAAAAATAGTTCAATCTCGGGGTTTCCGGATCAAAACTGGATTTTCGGGTCAAAACATGTCAATTTCGGGTCACTTTCGAGTCAAAGGGTTTACCCAAACCCGACTTAATTTTTAAAACAGATCAAATTATTGAACATGAACTCGTCCCATTTCGGGTCTAGGTTGACCCTAATCCAAAATTTTCGAGGCGGATTCGAGTCAAATTTTCAGGTCATGTCAAATATTAACACCCATACCTTTCATGGGTTATCATATGTTAATTGGCCTGGCAATATAATGGACCCACAACTGCTCACATTATTTTTCTTTGTCACAATGCCATCTCTTGGTGCTCCAAGAATCAATATAATGTCACTCGCTCATCCATCGAAGTAGAATACCATACAATTGCCAATATTATTGCTGATATCACTTGATTAAAATCTTTACTTATCGAGCTTGGTGTCTCTCTACCCACCAACAATAGTCTATTATGATAATACTGGTGCAATATATTAATGTGCAATCCCAATTTTCTTTCAAGAACGATGAACATCGTCATTGTCTTCCGCCTCATTCGAAAAAAAAAAAATGATGCAAAACAATGACATTCATGTCTCTCATGTGTCATGCTCTTAACACGCCTCTTTCTTATCATCGACTCAACAATCTATGTGCCATGATTGGTGTTATCTCACGTGACTCCATCTTGAGGGGGCATATTAGAAAAAAGTAAATAAATCTATTAACTCTTTATTTTTGGTTACTTTCTTTTAATCATCTTTTCTTTTGATTTCCTTTCATTTACTCTATGTATTAAATTAGCATTCATTAGCTGTTAATTCACTTTCCTTTTAATTTTCTTTCATTTAATATCTATATATTAAATTAATATTCATTAGATTGTTAATTGAATTTCCTTTAACTTCACTGTTATGTATCTATAAATATTATACAAAGCCTGCAATAGAAAATTAAGGAGAATAATTATTTTCCTTCAAATTATCTTTCTTTGTATTAGCTAGCCCCTACTTTTCTAGTTGACTTATGAGTCATTTTTTAAATAATTATAACATAAATATATTATAAATTATATAATTTACATTTTTGGAAATAGTAATAAAAAAAATAATTCCACTCGTTCATTTCATAATTTGTAAGTTTTTTTTTTTTTTAATGATTATGCGACTTAAAATGGTCGTAAATTATTTCAAACATAGGTGTTTGATTGTAAAATACACTAAAATTTCATTACATGCCACCGCCACCTACCACCACTGTAGGCTGCAGCTGCCGGGGCCTCCGCTGCCACCGTCGGACGCTTCAGCCGTCCATCCGTCTGTAGTACGAGAGATTATTAGGTGAGGAGTGCGGACGGGAGAACCGTCCGTACAAGTACTATACCCAACTAGTACCGGCACTCGATACCGCTGTATACTGCTAGGTACCCAGTACTTTTACGAACGGTGTATATTCCGCACCTAATAATTGGACGACACATCCGTTTGTGGTCCTATAAGGGAATCCGTTTCAATTCCGTTCTCTCCGATATTTCGGAAATGGATCGTTACGGAATCAATACGGCGATTAATTCAAAAATTCAGTGGTATTATTGTAATAAAATGGACATCCATTTCAATTTACCTCGTCTATTCTTATTGCACCTACTTTGCCCGTCTGTAGTTTATCTTTGTCGCTAATCATATATACTTTCGACTCGCCACGCAACTTTTTTTATTTTTCCACTACACTGAAGCTTGCTTCGAAAAACAGCAGCTTTCACTTCCTTCAGCTCGCGCTCTGCTTTCCTTTTCTAGGGTTTCCTCCGCTTTCCTCTTCCGTAATCGTCAATCTTGGTCTCTTGTCTTCCCATTTCAGTCTGGATATTGAAATCTGAGAAGAATCTCCTGTGACTCGGTAATCTAAATTCTTTTTTCGGTGTTCTGGGATCAAAGCAAATTCCTTTAGGTTTAGGGCCACTGCTTTCCTTGTGTTCCTGATTGTATGGTTTGCGCGTGTTTTGGGTGAAGTTAGGGTGGTGTTTGGTGAGGAAGATCTATGTCTTCTTCACGGAATGGGCCGGAGCAGCAGCCACCTCCGCGTCGGCTGCTGCGTACTCAGACGGCGGGAAACCTTGGAGAATCAATCTTTGACAGCGAGGTCGTGCCGTCGTCTCTTGTCGAGATCGCTCCCATTCTCCGTGTGGCTAACGAAGTCGAGGCAACGTATCCCAGGGTTGCTTATCTCTGTAAGTTACATTCTTTATATGGCGGCTTCTTCTTAATCTATTTTTTTTTTCAAGTGACAGATTCCTAGTCCTGATTTGTTATTCACAAAGTGTGCGGTGACTGATATTGTGGATTTTTTCATTGTACATGTTAAATTTGTTAACTTTTTAATTCTCCGTGTTTACTAGTTTGTACTCGAGCTTTTTGTGATTTGGGGGTGCTGTAGTTTTCCAAAGCTAGCTAGTTTTAATGCAATTTTCCACTATGTTCTGCTATTTTCATTGAAAATGTTAGAGAGAGAAGCTTAGATTATTTGAATGCCATCACTCATGTGATATATTGGCGTTTCCCTTAATTTTTTTTCTTTGCGTGAAAATTTTCATGTTTGGGCATTATTTGTTAATCTATTTCCATATTAGAACAATTCTGTCCTCTGAAGGAGGATAATGCTTATATCTTCTAACTCAATATCACACAATTCATTATTATCTAAAACTTGAAAAATACTTCCGGAATTAGTTTTATCAAGTTTCATAATAATTTAATCATTGATCAAGCCTATGAAATGACAATGATTGAGTCACATATGGAATCACTCCTAAAGTTTAAGTTTGACTTATGCATTTTGCTAATCAAAAGTGTCCAATATATTCAACATATCACCATGAACCTATGTATTTTATCTTTGCCCATTTGAAGGTTTACAAAACTACAACTACCTTATCATGCAATTGAAGCCATCCCGTGAAAAAATTTTGATGCTTCTAATTCGTGATTACACAATATTAAAATTTTGATAATTATATATAACTCTAGATTTAATTGTGTTAAAGAGAATGAGCAATTATGACTTAACATTTGAAGGCCATAACATTAAAATTTGTATGGGAGTAGAATGGTGATTCTTTTGCAAGGAGGAGAAAGGTCCATCCCTATATGCACACATGTTTACACACATGGACATACGTGAAGGGCATTATAATTCATGTGTAACGACTCTTATGCTGTGATTGGGGGCTTGAAATTTTGAGAGAAAAGTAAAAGAATTGGAAATAAAGTAAAGACCATTTTTTATTGTGAGTTAAAATGAGAAGAGAGAGAAGAAAAAGAAGTGAAAGAGATAAAAAGTTTCAACCTTTTGAAGAATTTTGTTTCTCTCAAAAAACTAGTGGAAATAGAAAAAGGAATTCATATAAGTAAACTTTTAATAATAAATAAACTATACTTATTTTAACAAATGGATAAATGTTAATTCTCACAATCCTTACCTATCAACTTATGAGGGTGTACATATCAAATTAATTCTAATATTTATTTTCCTTTTGTTTCTCTTAACTACCTACCTATCAGGAATTGGATGAAAATTTTTCTTCTCTTAAAAACACCAATAAAAAAAAAGAATGCACATGCTTTCTTTTGTTTCTACCTAAAATTTTTCTTCTTTCCTCAACTCCAAGTCAGAGTGTAAGTTCCATGAACATTACATATCTATGCTCCATTAATTTGGATGAAAGTTAGTATGTAAATAATTGTCAAATTCTATCACATTATGTATTATCAATAACATGATGCTATACAATTAACAAAAATGCAAAAAAAAAAAGGTGCCCACTTTAATTTCTGAAGGAATTTGCTTGAAGAAAAAATTTGCGCATAGTCATGGAAAAGTTGACCCATTAAGTGATAAAGCTACATGCTGATCATTATGTAGAATTTGGAGAAAATATTATAACAAGTGTCAATGAAACGTCTCAAACAAGGAACATGGTGCAATGCTGAAGTCTAAATATTTTTTTAAAGCCATTGAGTTAGCACCCATTGTGGACTAACCTGAGGACCCTATATAAAATGTTAAAAAATCTGCGATGCACTCATTCATGCATGTGCTTGATAAATATGATCCATTTCTTTTCTAATATTTTCTAGAATACATGAAAAATATGATATTCAATCTGAAGCATGAATTAACTCCCAATTTTATTATTCTTGTGCTAGTTAGCCTAATTTATTTGATGTTAGAAAAATCCTATAATTCCAAGTAATTTTTTTGCTTAAGGTGAGCATGTAATTTGGCTTGTAAGTTTCAAAATAATGCAACTTAAATTATTTTTTAGTTAAAATAATCAAGTAAGTGTTTTTTTATTTTGTGATTTCACTAATTAAAGGAAGATGAGAAGGAAAGACATCTTGTTAGAACCATAAACTTATGGTAAGGCAATGATCGTAGGCTTGTTGTGCAAATTAATTTTTAATTTTTTATTGATCAGTGTCTTTTTAGAATGCAATAGTAATTTCCTTTGGAAGTTGTGCACAATAAAGAAATAATAGGGGAATGAAACATTGAGTGAGAGACCAGAATGTCATTAGATCCTTTCCAATGATGGCAACAAAATACTTCTTTTTATTGTTGCAAGTTGCAACTAGCTTAAAAAATTGTACTTGAAAGATAAATGGAGGAAGAAGCCGAAATTTAGGAGTGATCTTGATGCGGACATCGCCACATCGGTACGAATATTTGGCGCATCTATCACAGGAGGCGTCGTAAATCGACGGCTATAATTTAAATTGTCATTTATGAGTTATTTTCTGAATTTTAGCTCTTATTTTATGTTATTTCCTGTTTTACCCCTAGGTTAGTTTATGTGAGTGTTGTGGTCAAGGGGCAATTTTGTAATTTTGAGTTTTTCTTATATTGTGGCCTATATATATGGCCTTAAGCTATTGTAACGGGGATAAAGAATTGATATTAAAAATTTGTGTTCAACAATTGTGCTCTTGTGAGAGGATGATAGTGAGATTTCTATGGAGAGGAATTAGAGTCTTCACCAGCTACAGGATGGGTCCGGGCTCGTGAATTGAAGTCCCTTGGAGAAGGGCAAAGAATCACCCGTCAGTCTTTGGAAGAGTCCAAGGCTCACGGTTTTTATCTTCTATCTCTTGTTTCTATTTTGTTTTTGTTTCTTCCATCTTATCGCTCATCATTGTCATTTTTATATTCTTGCTCCTCCCCCATAATTCGTTTGGCAGTCGGATTCTAGCCCCTCCCCTTTTCCCCCATTAGCTCCTCCACCGCCCCACCCGAGCCAAGCCCACCGCCGGCCACTTGCTTGTTTGTCTCCATGAATGAGGAGTCAATGTCACCTTAATGCTTACCTAAAGAGTTCAAATAATTTAGGAAATTATTTTCATCCTTTGAATTTCAAATTTTGAATTTCAAATAGTTTCCTAAATTAGAGAGCTATTTTAGGAAAATATTGAATCTCATTCATGATGTAATTCAAACTTAATTTGGGTTATTTAATTTTGGGCAGTTTCAAATTCAAATCTAACTAATTTGAAATTTGAAATCCTTCCTAATTTGCCATTCCATTTTTAGAACTTTTTAAATGAATTCTATTTGAATTTCAAATTTAAATTGGATTGGGTTATTTACTTTCCTAATTCCTGAACCAATTAAGAAGCCTTAAATGCTTTCATTAAACCTCTCCCTTGCCCATGCATGCCGCCGGCCCCCATGTGAGCAAATCAGGATTTATTTCCTAATTGCCTAATAAGCTCGTTTAGAAATATTTCAAATTAATTATTTTTCTTTTGGCCGAATTTTCCCAGACCCATAACCTCTTTATTTCTTTCCAATTTCAATTCCTCTGAATTGGAAATGGATTCCCTTGGCTCTCCTAGTCACAACAAATCCTGTTTCTTTTATTACCGGAATTTAATCCCGGTCTTCTCTCCTCACCTCTATCTTGGCTTGAAATAATAATGATGGCCTATTCTCCACTTAGTGTTTTTGGCAACTATTTTCAAATTCCTTTACGTTGCTTCTAACAGATCTTTCCTAAGCCTTATTTCCTAATCTAATTTCCCAAATCAACTCATTGATTTAGGAATAGAAAATCTCTCAGATCTCCCCTCTATCCCGCCGCCCTCCCTGTTCCTCTCTCCTTACCCGACCACCTCTCCCTCTCAAATTCCCTCTCTCCCACGTCAACACCTTGCTGGACTGAAGCCTGACTTCTCCTCCCAATTCCCTTTGCTCCTAAGCCTAGATTCTTGGGATTTCTCTCAGATTTTGGCTGCTGAAGCTATCCCGCTGCTGGATTGCTGAAGTTCCTCTCAGATTTTGGGAGGAAAATCTGAACTGTTTCAGGTTTCCTGAAAGGAACTGTTTCAGATTGTTGCCACCCTCCTACCCGTTCTACATCAGATCTAGAGGGTCATGCTACATAGCAGAAATGGAGTCCCCCTCACTGATTCCTCCTAATTGTGGAGTGGAGGAAGAAAGAGAAGCCATTTTGAATTTTTGCATATTGTTTAGCTAAGGCCTCAAGCTTAGAATGTTTCTTCTGACTGCTGTGTTTTTATGATTTTTATGAACCAACAATGGGCATTGATTACTTTTGTTTGATCAATTTCTTGTATGTTATTTAATGGAGTTTGTTTGTGACCTAAAGCTGTGTATGGATCATCTATTGGTGAGTAGCTTCAATATTTTTTTTTTAGTTTGGTCAAGAATCGCAAGGTGGACAATGTATTCAATGTTATTTGATCAAATATTGATTTTATCGGCAACCGAAATGGATTCATGCCATCATAGACTACTTTAGTTTCACTTTGTGATTTCATGTTAAGTAGTATTTGCTTGTATGCTATTTAAAGCCTAGAGTTTCTTTGTAATCATATTGATGATTTTTTCTCCTTGCTAATGGACAGGTAGGTTCTATGCTTTTGAAAAAGCACATCGATTAGATCCAACATCAAGTGGGCGTGGTGTGAGACAATTCAAGACTGCTCTTTTACAACGACTAGAAAAGGTTGGTTATCTAGATTTTTCTATTAACTACTACGATATATCACCCTTTTTATCTTTAAATGCTTAAATTTATTTTGCTTGAGATGCTTCTATATTATGGATCTTTTCTTTCAAATATGCTTTGGGACTTTCAGCTTTACTTTGTATTTGAATGTGGTTTATGGCATTATTGATTGTATATGATGTTCATTATAAACAGATGTTTTGGGGGCTTTTTCATTCATATTTTTTTTGCACTTACTTGGTATGTGGTATTTGGTTGCTAAATAGTGAAAAATCAAAGCTGTAAGATATCAGTGTTGATGGAAATCATTGAGTTAGTCACTGCCGATATGTATAACTTATCACTAGAGTATATCGAGAGTTAGTAGTTTTAGTAACAGATGTTCATCATTTTGGTAGTGATTAGAATTCCATTGAAATAAATATAAGGAGTATCATTCCATTGTTAATTTCTGGCTATTCCTACGATTAGCCATCACATCTTTTGATGTGAAACTAAATGCGATGACAATAATTGCAATTAAGAGATTAATAAAAGTTATGAACTTTGCGTACTACCAATAAAATCTAGTTTACTCAAGTGGAAGTTTAAGAAGATATCATGAAAGATTAAGCACTAGAAAAAGATTACACTTTGAGATTACTAGAACTTGCAAAATAACAACCAAGACTAATAGATAATGCAAATAGCAAATATAACAAAGCCTCAAATTTAAAATCTAGATCCTTCACCTAGAGCTCCTTCACTCAACTCTTGAAAGTGGAGGCTAGTGGAGGAGGATTGCAAGTACACTTAGAGATGCCACTATCACACAAGTGATGCTTAGAGGACTAGTCGCCGGGAAAGAAGCGGGAGTTGGGGAAGCAGGCGGACGTCCGATAAGAATCCACGGAGTTCTGGGTCGTTGAAGATCGATGGTTTCGGCAAGGCAATAAACTATGCGATTGACGTAACGTTCCACGATGACGTCGTACTCCCAATCCAACGCATAGAAGGGGGAGAGAAAGATGTCAATCTTCCCTTGTTCGTTGTAAGCGAAGCCGTGATCAACTTCCAGATCCGCCATGCATCCTTGTCGGGGAGATGAAGGAGCAACGACGGAAGCAAGGAGAAGAGGAGGGGTGGATGTGGCGGTTTGGAGGGGGAGGAGGACGTGGTGCCGGCGAGAAGACTTGGAGGGGATCGGCTAGGATGGGAGGTCAAGAGGTAATTGCAGAAAATCTGAAATTGTTTCAGATTTTAGTAGTTTGGGGATGTATTTAATTTGAAAATTCAAATTAATCCCAAGAGGGGGAGAGGGGTGGCAATGGGGAGGGATTTGGGGCTGAATTGGTGGAGCTTTTAATTTAATTTGGGAGAGAGGAAAGCCCATTAAAGGGGGCGGCCATATGTATTGGATAGAGAGGCTTGGGTTTTAATTATATGGGGCCCACACACTAATCAAAAGTTTTAAGAAAAAATCTGAATTAAATTTCAGATTTTCTATGAAGGGGAAAAGTTTCCTAATATAAAGGCAATTAATTGAAATTTGTTTGAATTTCAAATTTAAATTGAAATTCAATTAAGAGGATTGCCTAAAATCATGGAGTTATTTTAGGAAAGTCATCAATGTCTCTTGGGGAAAATTTGAATTTCAAATTTGTAATCCCAAGGAGGGAGGCCGGCGGCTAGAGAAGTGGAGAGGGGATGAAGGGGGAGGAAGGCCGGCGGTGGGTGGTTGGCAGAAGGGGCCGGCGGCTTGGACGACCCAATGGGGGGCGGCGGCAAGGGGCTTATAGGGAGGGGAAGATCACTTCAAGGGAAAAAGAATATAAATTTGAAGAGTTAGGGATTTACTCACCTCAAGTACTTCCACCCCAAATCTCACAAAGAAATATTGGGAAAATTTAGAACTCACAAAGAGATCTTTCTCCTCTCATGAACTCACTAAGATATCACCAAGTAGAATAAACTTTTCATTCAATAATTCATCAAAAAACATACATTGCATGAGGCCTACTTTAAATAGGCCAAGATAAGATTAAAAAAATGAAAATGACACAAATGCCCTTAGGGCTACATAATACATAAGTGACTCAATGCCCATAGGGGCAAACTAGGAAAAATAAAAATACAAGCATAAATAAAATACAAGTAAATCAGAAATAAAGGATCTGGATCGTAGTCGTTGATCTGCGTCTCCGGCGATGGTACACGTGTTGAAATCTGATGTCCTCATCATCTTTGGACTTAATATATTGAATGTATCCAAATTATCATCTTAAAGACTGATGCAATCAAAAATTTGGGAGAGGGCCCCAAATTTTTGATCACAAAAACAAATTCTTCCTATAACTTAGAGACTAAAATTTAACATAGGATAAGGCGACGACACTTGCACAAAACAAAATACAACTTTAATATTATAAAAGGACTTACAAACAAAAACTCTTACAAATGACACTTACAATTTGGACGCTTACAAACTTTGACACAAACAAAATGACACCCTAAACTTGCTTACTTTGAGAAGAAGGATACAATGGAATGGTTACTATGGAGAGAAGAAAGAGATTAGAAGCCAAGAAGAAGGGTGGAAAGAGCCCGCAGGATTTTCATAGAAGAAGAAGAAGAAATGGAACAAAGCTCTCAAGCTTTTTCCAATGAAAAAACCTTTCAGGTTTTGTCTCCAAAAATCACATCATAAACTCTACTTTTTATAACCCAAAATATCTACTATATATAGGCATAAGAGGGGAACTAAACAGCTATAACAGCCATTAAAATCCAGCACAGGAAACAGGACAGCATTTTGGATTCCAGCACAGAAAAAGACAACAGCAGTTGGAGTAATAAAAGCCACGGTAATCAGCAACAGAGAATTCCAAACGGTAGAGCCAATATCAAGAAAAAGCCACGGTATACCAAGGCAGCATTTAAAAGGGAATAAAGGCCACGGCAATCCAGCAATCAATTGAAGGAAAAAGGCAGCAGCTCAAGAGGTAAAGAAGAAGAGGAAGAGACAAGTTCAAGAAACAATGAGCTAATTCTTTAGTTCCATAAATGAACTAAAAAAATAGCTCATAATGAGCTAACTTTTAGCTCAAAATATTAATGAGCTAGCAAGCCCAAAAGAAGTCAAAACCAAAATATTCATTTTGTTTTGACCCCCCTCTTTGCATGCATCAAAGACCTTCTGCATGCTCTGTTTTGGTTTTCCAGGGTTGTGGGTGTAGCTCCTCTTCTTCCTGGTGTTTTAGAAGGCTATGTGAGACGAGCGATTACTTTGTTCCTTGACAATTTTACGTTTCTTCATCTCCTCTTCCCCAACAGCCGGTCATCCTTGTTCTTTTCTCTTAACTGCTGCTTAACTCTATCATTTGCAACCCTCTAAACTCGTTATTTTGATTTTTGATTGATGGATAGGGGATTCAAAGAAGAGATGCAACTTATAGTATTGTAAAATTAAATTATTTATATATTACCAAACATTACAAATGCTTTGGCCCTTGTTTTGCACACCTCTTATAGTTTTAAGCCATTTGCACATAAAACGTAAAGCTCTTATCCACCAAAGCAAGATAATATTTTTATAAACAAGATTGGAAAATTTGATGTGTCAACGTCTTAATAATTTAATTTTAGCCTTATGCACAATCCTTTAGCCAATTTATATAGATCCACGGCTCAGATTTGCTGTACAATTGAGCCCCTCTTTAGTACTCTTTCACCTTGATATCATAGGATTCTTGTCATGTGCACAATTTTATTAATTCTGTTGGTTTATTATCATGTTGGCGCCTATGGAACAGCTTGCTGTTTGCTTAAATCTTCTATTCTTTTATTGTGATTCAACGCCTTTAGGACAATGAGCCCACTTTTAGACAGAGGACCAAAAAGAGTGATGCGCAAGAAATGCGAAGTTTCTACCAGCATTACTACAGAAAATATATCGAGGCTCTCCAAAATGTTGCTGACAAGGCTGATCGGTGAGTTAGATATAGTCATTCTTATCAAGTATTTTAATGTCATGGACTCATTATTATTGCCCTTTTTTATTCTCTTCTATGCTAATGTTTTGCTCCTTTTAGTGCTCGACTTACCAAAGCTTACCAAACAGCTGCTGTTTTGTTTGAGGTTTTAAAAGCTGTTAATCTGACTCAATCTCTTGAAGTGGATAAAGAGGCAAGTTTGTATTTCTGCTTGATATTTTATCATTATATATATATATATATATATTTAACACTATCCTAGCACTCCACTTTTAAGCTGTGAGACAAAAATGTTATAAAAGAAAGCTTCCAACAACTTCTTGTGTTGATTATTTATTATGTGATGCTTTTGTTCAGATATTGGAAACTCATAATAAAGTTGAAGAAAAGAAAAAGATATATGCACCTTACAATGTTCTTCCGCTTGATCCTGATAGTGCAAATCAGGCTATAATGCGGTATCCAGAGGTTTTTCTCGTAACTCTTGTTTTAGGCAATGCTTTCAACTAGAGGAAAGTTTTACAGAAATCTCCTGACATTATGATTCTGCAGATTCAAGCTGCAGTAATTGCTCTTCGGAATACTAGGGGTTTACCATGGCCCAAAGATCATGAGAAGAAGTTAGATGAAGACCTTCTTGACTGGCTTCAGGCAATGTTTGGTTTTCAGGTGAATCCTCTTTAGTTGCTGCTTTTTTTTGTCAACAAGTTACTTTTTCTGCATATTATTTCCACTTAATTTTGAACTTCTTTTTAAGTTATTTCATGCAAATGCATTTCATATTTTGAATTGTTTGAGTACGCAGAAGGATAATGTGGCTAATCAAAGAGAACATTTGATATTATTACTAGCAAATGTCCACATCCGACAGGCTCCAAAGCCTGATCAACAAGCAAAGGTTTTACTTCTTTTTTACTGCGCTTAAACAACAATGTGAGTGCTGTGCTATTTTGCTCTTTGGTGAGCCTTAATACTAATTGCTAATCTATATCTCAGTTGGATGATCGTGCCTTAAATTTGGTCATGAAGAAACTATTTAGGAATTACAAGAAGTGGTGCAAATACTTGGATCGAAAGAGTAGCCTCTGGTGAGAATTCAAAAGCTACTTTAACCGACCATTTTACGTATGAAATACATTTAGGCTTGACGTTTCTTCTTGATTTCTATTTTTAAAGATTCGACTTTTACTTCATTAATATTTGATCCATATCTTTTTTTTTTTTATTTTCTCATATCTTATTATCGTGATATTAAAATTTCAGGCTGCCAACCATTCAGCAGGAAGTACAACAGAGAAAATTGCTTTACATGGGCCTGTATCTTCTAATTTGGGGTGAAGCTGCAAATCTGCGTTTTATGCCGGAATGCTTGTGCTATATCTATCATCATGTGAGTTTCCTGCATAAAATTTGGTTCATTTCATCCCCAGATGCTATAATCCTTTGCCTTGGGCAAATGAACAAAAGGAAAAAAGGAAATAAAATAAGTACCTAATTGGTTTTGGTTGTTTTTTATCTGAACTACATATACTAATCTTTCTGCTATTATCATGGCCTTTTATTTACTGGATCTTGCAATAATAATCTTATTTATTTATCCACAACTGATAAAAATGCATAATTAGAATTACTCATCGCACAAAAGCAAAAAAAAATTGTTTGGTATCTAATTGATGACAATAGTTTTTTCAGTGTATGATTCTATCTGGAATACGCTTTAAAATTGAGCAGGCAATTCATATTTCGCGTCTGTCCTCAAATTTAGCTTCCTTTTTTCTACAAATCATATATAACCCTGCTATTAAGGTCCTGTTGAGCTTTTTTCTGCTTCCATGAAACCTAACATGAGCTAGAAGGTCTTACTGACCATCATTAGTTAATATTCCCATTGAAGGACTTAATTGCACTATGAGCAAGATGGCTATCTTTCACTGGGAGGGGAAACATGGGATGAGGCTTTTATTGATTATTGGTGAGCTTCAAATTATTTTTGGCATTACAGGTCTGAACTGTTGTTCCGTGACATTTTGCTACTATTGATTTAACTGCATTTCATGTGATTTACAACCTCAAATTGGTGTGCGAAATGTTGAATATTGGATGTAAGTTCGGGAAGAAGAGAGGAAAAGGAAGGCATGTTGTCTATCATAATTCTCTGAAGCACTCAAATGAAGAAGTATCATGCAGCCCTAAGATGACTGGTCAAATATTAGGGCATCGGGTTGAATTCCAAAATCATTCGTCCACAATTGAAAGTAAAACCTAAGGAGTCCTTACAAGAGGAAGTCTCATCAAGTAATGGAAAACAAATTCCCCTCAGAAGAAAATAGATGAAGAAGCTAAAAAAATAAATACATCTCAATTCCTACATAACATTGCATGGGGCATTACACCCTTTAAACTCAGCATGGAGGGCGCGTAAATAGTAAAATAAAACATAAAAACAATGAAAAATTGCCGTACATGGATGTGAAAATGAGTTGAAATTTTGCAACTTCTCTAGATTGTTGCCATTTATTTCCTGGGTTTCAAAGCACTCTAGTGTGGAGAGTGAAGGTGACAATACACTACTTACTGACGTAGAAGTAGGTAGCTTGATTTGCGGACTATGGGTCATCAAACGACAGATGGTGCATCCAATGAGGAAGTTGCTATAAGTTCCTATAGTCAACTTGAACTCACCTGATGTTGAAAAAGTAAGATACGGTGGAACTGGCATTTTAGGTACTACATCTATAGAAACACTAATAATACAAAGTATGGGGTTTGGAAGGTTCTAGACAACCAAAGAGGAGGGTGACTGGGTGAGAGTCTAGGAAGGACTAGAAAGGAAGGGAGGGCATTTTCCTTTAGCAGTCAGCAGCTTGAGTGAGTTTCAATCAGCTGTGTTGGAAAAAAGTAATTAACTTGGTAGAGAATTAAGGGAAGTGTACATGGCCCTGAAAGGATACGGGGACTGGTGGGAAATTGCTTATGTGTATGGGGTATACTCAAATTAAATTCGGAACCATATGAACTCCAATTTCAGCAAACTTATAGTCGAACTAAACGTCTCGAAATGACAAACCCAACGATACCAAATTCGACACAATCGTAGCCCAAATGGTACCAAATCAAAGACCCGAAGTGCATTTGGAAGGTTCAAACTATAAATTAGATGGCCAAACGGTTTCAAAATGTGAAATGCTTATAGTTGAATCAAGCGACTCGACGAGACGAATCCAACGAGCCTAAGATCGCCAAATTCTACTATCATTAAGACATTTAAATGCCCAATAAACAATTCATAATCAAGGGAATCAATATTGGCCGTTCATTCAAACCACTCTCAACTTACCCTTGATCTTCCTCCTATTTACTGGCCATGCCACTCTCAGAAAACTATAAATATACTCATCATTTCTTATGGAGGGGGACCTAAGCATGGAAGCAAGGACGAGAAGGAAGAAAAGAAATTAGAGTTCTCTTACCACCAGACTCTTTGACCACCGCTGAACTTCTGCCTGGCCATCGACTGATGCTGGACTTCCACCCGTCCATCGACTGATGCTGGACTTCCACCCATCCACCGACTGATGCTGGACTTCCGCCCGTCCACCGACTGATGCCGGACTTCCGCTTGGCCGCCAACTAACGCCGGACTTCCACCCGACTTCTAATTCTTGTTGGACTTCCACCCGGCAACGGTCTTTCTGACCTTCGTCGCCCACCGACTATGATCCTTTCGACCTCCATCGCCAGATTATAGTCCTTCCAACCTCCGTCACTAGACAACGGTCTTTCTAACCATTGTTGCCCGTCGACTACGATTCTTTCAACCTTCGTTGCCAGATTACAGTCCTTTTCGACCTCCGTCGCCAGACAATTGGTTTGTTGGCCACTGTTGCCTGTCGACTACAGTCCTTTTGATCTCTGTTTTCATATTACAGTCCTTCTAAACCTCAGTCAATAGACAACAGTCTTTTTGACCACTGTCGCTCGTCGACTACAATCCTTTCGACCTCTGTCATCAGATTATAGTCATTTGAACCTCCGTCGCCAGACAATGATCTTTCTAACCACTGTCGCCCGCCGATCACGGTCCTTTCGACTTCGTCGCCGGACTATGGTCCTTCCGACCTCTGTAACCAGAAAACGGTATTTCTAACCACTGTTGCGCGTCGACTATGGTTCTTTCGATCTCCATCGCCAAATTACGGTGTCCTTATGACATCCGTCACCAGACAATGGTCTTTTTGATGGTCCTTCTGACCTTCGTCGCTCGACTATTGTTCTTCCAACATCTGTCGCCAGACAACGGTCTTTCTGACCTCCATCACCTGCCGACTATGGTCCTTTCGACCACCGTCACCTGATTACGGTCTTTACGACCTCCGTCGCCCGCCGACTATGGTCCTTCCGTCCAAACAAACACATCAATAATGAATCTTTCAATTCCCACCATGTAATGCACTTTATATAATATATATTTGTTGCATCAAGCCAATGCCTTCCCCCTAAGGAAATGCCTTATTTGTAATCAACTGCAAATACCAGTGGATTCATTCAAACTGGGTCAGGTCCTGTGTTTTTTTCTCTTTTTAGGGTTTTCCACGTAAAAAATCTTGGTGTCTCTTATAAATGTTGCACTCTTTCTTTTATCTGATTGTGTGCTGGATCTTTGTATAAAATTAAGATGTTAAACTTTATATTTCTCTATAATCATGAATATTCCAGGACGCAATAAGTGTGATTATAATAGTTGTCAAAACATATTTAGTTATGGGCATAATCAAACCACCTGAATACCATCTCATCATCATGGATCATGGTATAAAGTGACAAATTTTGCATTGCAACCTAAATAACTGTACATTTCATCTCAATATTCCAAGTAATGGTAGCATGTCTTAAATCTAATTCACTGCGAGCCATTAGCTCCCCATCGCCACAACATGACATATTTCTTATGTTTGCTTGCATGTGGTGGAAATGTACCTAACTCCGTATCCTCTATCAGCACAATTTGGTGCAACTCATCTGCTTCTATTATCTGTGGTGGAAATGTTGAAGTCATAAATGAGTCGGTAACTTTGCGTTTTTAACTAGTCACAATGGGGCTCCATCTAGCAACATGCACATGCAATTATTCATGTATATATTTTTATTGGCATCTATCAATTGATGTAGTGTCTTTATTCGTAGGAGCTTTTGGCATGATATTACATTTTGTAATCATAACAATAACTTATAATTTGAAATTCTGAACTGAGCATGCTATTTTAAATCAAAGACAGCATTAGTCTGACGTTTGTAAACATGACATTT
Source organism: Dendrobium officinale (assembly GCA_019514585.1). NCBI lineage: Eukaryota > Viridiplantae > Streptophyta > Magnoliopsida > Asparagales > Orchidaceae > Dendrobium > Dendrobium officinale. The sequence goes on from JACXSL010001578.1 coordinate 809,648, forward strand.
AGAATCATGAATTGTAATTCAAAGGCAAGGTAAAGCACATCCACTTTTTATTTATTTATTTATTTTTATTTTTTAAAGGTAGGGCACATCCACTTGATGTCATCAATGGTAGCAGGATACATGAATTGCAAAACACTATTTCCTTTTACTATCTCTTTTTCTCGTGTCTGAAATCAGTTAATGTGTCATTGATTGTAGCAAGTGGAAGAGGAAAAGGGAGAACAAGAGAGAAACGCAAGAGAGGTTGAGATACATGTCAATAGTGGGGTCTTGAGTAGATCAATATTTTTTTTAATCAATCAATAATCTCAACCTCAGAGATAGGATACGAAATGAGCATATACGTGGAAAGGTTGGAGTAGCTCCAGTAGAAGATAAGATTAGAGAGAGTCGCCTTAGATGGTTTGGTGACATAAAACGGCGGCTTTCCGATGACCCGGTTAGGAGAGTAGAGGTATTAGATATGACTTATGTTAAGAAAGGTAGGGGTAGACCTAAAAAGACTTGGTTAGAAAATTTTCGGAATGACCTTTCTTTATTAGATTTAAACAAGAATTTGACTTTTAATAGGACACAATGGAGAAAAAGGATTCATGTAGCCGACCCCACGTAGTGGGATAAAGGCTTGATGATATTGTTGTTGTTGAAATCAATAATCTCAACCTAGTCTTAGGGGTCCTACTTATTATCAGAAGATTTGTTGGTTCACAAAAATCTAATATGATTAGTTAAATATAAGGAATTGAATCCTAGTGAAATTAATGAAAATCAAAGCATAAAATAAACCTTAATGAAACAAGCAAGTGTTAGCTAAATACATCCTTAAATAAAGCATGAAGGTATTTTATCAAAAAATGTGTTGATGTAAGTTCAAATACCATGACCATCATCAGAAAGAATCTCTACTGCAGAAGAATTTGCTTTTATGATGTTCCACTAATCTAGGGTTGTCAATTCGGATCAACGGGGTCGGATTTGGGTCCAACCCGAGTTGACCCGGGCATAAACGAGTTGACTCAAACCCGACCCGTTTAGCTAGACAGATCAGGATATACAACCCGGATCCACCCGCACGGATTACCGGTTTGACCCGACCCTACCCGCGAACCCGAACCGGACTTAATGGGAATATATAAAACGTCCTAATTTTGGTGATGCATGTTTGCTCAAGCTATTTTCATGTATTAGAAACAAGTGGATGATGTTTCTCAAAATTTTTTCCTTGATCCAATAACTTGAATTCTTGAAAAAATTCTTTTTTTTTTTTTCATAATTTTTAGATTAAAAAAAATTGTTATAGAGCTATGTTCTGGTTTGCAGACTATGCTTTTGTATCATGCACAACATAAGCTATACGGTTTGCTAAACATAGCGGGTATCAAATGGTTAGGATAAGGCCAATGATTAGATGATAGTGATTATACACCGGGAAAAGTTATTTCCTTGTAAAGATGAGCATTCTAAATATTTTTCCTATTCTCCTTTTGTATTTTCAACAATAGAGTAATTGAAATGGAATATACTGGAAGACCTTGACCAGTTATCTTCTTGTTCCAGTTGCATTTGGTTCACGTGTTAAGCATTAGTGTACGCTATATGATATTGATCTTATGCTTTAGTGTTGGCATTGCTATGCATTTTTTGACTCTCTGCTTTTAGGATGTTATGTTTCTCTAACTGTTGTTTTTTTTCCTTTGTTACCAGATGGCTTTTGAACTTTATAGCATGCTAGCTGGCAATGTGAGCCCCATGACAGGTGAAAACGTAAAGCCGGCTTATGGGGGTGATGAAGAAGCCTTCCTCAGAAAAGTTGTAACTCCTATTTATAAAACAATAGCCGAGGTTGTAAAACAATATTGTTCTTACCCCATGCATCCCCTTCCTCTTTTAGTTAATTTGTCTCATTTTGCTGTTTTAACACTCATGTTTATTGCAGGAAGCCAAGAGAAGCAAAACAGAAAAATCGAAACATTCTCAATGGAGAAATTATGATGATTTAAATGAATACTTTTGGTACTTGTAACAAGGAGTTTTTAATTTTTATTCTCTGACTGAATGTTTTCCTGCACTTCAGTTGACTATTATCTTAATGATATGCAGGTCAGTTGACTGTTTTCGTCTGGGTTGGCCAATGAGAGCAGATGCAGATTTCTTTTGTCAACCTCACAAATATCCATCTGAAAAAAATGGAGTAAGCTTCCTCCTATCTACTTCTATTAAATATTTCAGGTTTGTGCACACATATAGACGTGTGAGTGTGAGTTGAAAATATGAATGAGCAATATCATTTCTAATTCATATTTTATTTTACTAAGAACTGTAGATATTCTTAGTATATTTTGATTTTTTGTTGCTCAGGAGAACGTAAACACTGCTAGGCACAGATGGATTGGGAAAAGTAATTTTGTTGAGATACGCTCATTTTGGCATATATTTAGAAGTTTTGATAGACTGTGGGCTTTCTTCATTCTGGCATTGCAGGTGATTTACTACATTTATTTTTACTGAAATATAAATCTTGTAGTTTATAATTTTATTCAGCTTTTCAACTTTCTCTGCAGGTCATGATTATCCTTGCATGGAATGGAGGCTCACCAAGTGATATCTTTGATAATGGGGTCTTTAAGCAAGTATTGAGCATTTTCATTACTGCTGCTGTATTGAAGTTAGGACAAGGTAAATGAAGCAATATCTTTGTTTGACAGTGGACTTTTGTACATAAGGATTAAGACTGCATATAGAACCAAAGAGTAATAAATGAGGAAAAAAGATTTATGCAGCCAAAGTAATGAAGCCTTGCCGACGAATGACAATATATGCTAATAATTGGGAATTGGTTTATTAGTTATTTTTTAGCTCAGTATTGCCTCGTTTTTTTTATTTTTTTCTATTTTCTGTTACCAAAAAAATTAGAAATGTTTTTTTTGGCTTGTTATTTCTTTATGTAAAGTGTTTTGGATGGATAAGAAATGGTTCTGATTGTCATTCGTTATTTACAATTCATATTAATTCAATTGACAAAATTGTACAAGTTGTTGAAACCTAGCAATGGTTCTGATTGTCATTCGTTATTTATAGTTCATATTTATTCAATTGACAAATTTGTACAAGTCTGAGACACCCCATGAAAATAGATGCTGTCACGACCCGGCCCGGTGAGCTCGCATAGGCGAGGCGGGAACGGAGGTCGTACAGTAGACTAAAATATATAATTCATAAAACTATCACCTTAACATTTGAAAGAGCCTCTAAAACATCAAATTTGAAATTACATAAACATAAAATTAGTAATATTCATAAAGTTACATTTTCTCAGACGCTCCTCTTCGACGGTATACATTTTCGCCCATTCTACTCATTTTGATTTAAAGTAATTACACCTGAAAAATGTTAACAACTAACATTAAGCCAAAGCTCACTAAGTAAAACACGATTCTTAACTATAGTAATCAAGGAAAAATGAACAATATGCTATATGTCAATTTCCTTTAAAATATAACATAAATTCATTTTTTACAAACATGCCATTAAACATATCATATCATAAAAACTATATCTTTCATTTTCATTTTCATTTCCATATTCATATTCATTATTCATAATTTTCTCATTTCGTATATATTTTACAACCGTCACAGGAGCCACCGTCTAGTACCATAAAGGTACTCATTTACCATTTTCTTTTTCATATCATTTACCATTTTAACGTGCAACGAGTACAACGTCCCCAGCTAGTATCATAAGGGGGTGAGTTCCATGTATTCAGCATGCACATACAATCACTCAATATAACAATCATATCATATTCATATCATCTCATTTATCAATAATATTAAGCCTTATCATATACCTTATACAGTAATATAGTGAATCAATTAATATGTAAAATATGAAACAATGGAATCAATTGAAATGCAGTAAAATAAACCAATTTGCAATAACAATTCAATAAAAAACTGAAACGATGCAATTACCATAATAAAGAAACATGTTTACTCACCTGAATGTTTCCAAGCTTTAATATTTTTTCCATACCTCAAGCTTCGTTGTAGATCCCAATACTCGTCTCAGCTTTATTATCAGAAATTTTCAACTGTTCAAATAATATTAATAAGATCTTAAACCTTCAACTTAGAGTTCTCAATCCTAAAACAATATCAATGATTCATATTCTTTTTATTATGTTCTAATCTACTCCCAACATTTCTAAAGGTTCTCTTTCTCTCCCTCTCATTTAAAACATAAAGTATATATTTTAAAAATTCATTTGTTATTGAAGTAATCCCTTTACCATTACTTAAAATAATTCAAAATAATTTCTATTTTCGGATTTAATCTAAAATCCTAAATTTGGAAAACTTATTTTCATTAAAATGCTTACTTTTTGCATGCTAAAGCTTCCCATTCATCAAAATAATATTTATGAAAAACTAATTTTCGGATTTAAATTAATTAGAAATTAAAAAAATACCATTTTGTGAGAAAAACTCAATTTCTTCTCTTAAAATCTCTCTTAGGACCCTTAGGAACCACATTTGCAAAAGCACTTTCAAAAATTTCAACTTTAGAGAAAAACCCTAATTTTTTCAACTCAATACTTTTAAAGAAAAACTTAGTTTTCATGCATAAAAAATATCTCCTAAACCTTCCCTAGCATTCCTCCTAAGTTCCTCTAAGAATTTCTAAGTTTCTTCACAAACCCTAAAATTTTCTCCTCCAAAAATCTAAAAGGAAAAGAAGATTTATAAGTTTAGGAACGCACATTAGACTTCTCTTGACTTCCCTCTTCGTTTTCTCTCAAAAAGCATTGCCGGAAACTATCGCTCGAAGCCTCCCCGCCGCCTTGCCTATCCGCCTTCTCTCCTTTTCGCATGCTCCTTCGGTTCAGCCGAAGAAAACATGCGAATGGGGTGAAGAGGGATCGACCTCTTCATATCTTAGGGAGTTAGGGAAAAGTCCAATTACCCAATTGCCCTCACTTAAAACATTCAAGCTTGAATAAACACTAGGGGTATAATAGGTATTATGAGATTTCTATAAATTTTAATTCCAAAATTAAGCGAATTTCAATATATATTCTTTATATCAAATTGTTCAAAATTTTGCGTAGAATTTTATAAAATTATTTTTGTCAAAATCCGACAACTCTAAATTTTTCACTTAAAACTCACCGTGACGCATCAAAAAGCGTGCGAGGTCTAAAATGACATTTTTTTTCGGGTTTTATAATTCTCCCGTCTTAATAAAAATTTCGTCATTGAAATTTACATACAACATCTAGTTACAATTCAATCAACATCTTCCAATTTAATCAATATAAACTTTAACATTGTAACGGAATAAACTAAACATCTGAAATATCATAACAAAATAATTTGATCAATCCCAAAACATCTGACATGACATAACAAGGTAAACTTCAACGGTGTGCACCGTCTGCCTCGTCCGCCTCGTCCCTTATACTGGCGATGCGTTCTTGGCCTTAACTAGCCGGGTCGTGCCTCCAGCGCCGTTACTTTGAAGAAATTAGAGTGCTTAAAGCAAGCCCACGCTCTGGATATATTAGCATTGGATAACACCACAGAATTTCGGTCTTATTATGTTGGCCTTCGGGATTGGAGTAATGATTAAGAGGGACGGTCGGGGGCATTCATATTTCATAGTCAGAGGTGAAATTCTTATATTTATGAAAAACGAATCACTGCGAAGGCATTTGCCAAGGATGTTTTCATTAATCAAGCCAAAACATCAAATTTAACATTTCAAGTCACTAAAAATAAACTATAAAGCCTTCTCAATTGTCATTGTTAGCATCTACAAATTCATTGGGCTCTTGCCGAGTCAAAGTGTAAACTCGCGGTCTGACATTCTGCCTAGATTGATTTTGCACTGAACCTGCAGCTGATGGTTTTATCATATTGGGTTTTTCATAATTCCTCTGTGAAGATGTTTCATTTGATCTCATTTCTCCTGAAGTCTTCTGAATCAATGCAGGATAATATTTTGCTATGTCTCCAAACTGATGACACCAATATCACTATAGCAGGTGTTGGAACCAATCAAACATTCACCCTTATGTAATCTGCCACACTTAGCAAAAGGTTCCGTGACTTTACTTATAGTTGCACCACTGACTCCGCTAGGACTAAACTTGGGATTCTTCCCATTTGATCCCTCAGTCTACTTGCTTTGAATATCCTCTTTAAAACTCTTCATTTTATGTTGGTCCATTCTCCTCTGAGTAGCTTGCAAATCTGATTCAATCCTTCGAGCCCTCTCTATCAGAATTGAATAATCCTTAATGCCAAAAGGATTCAAGGGTTGTCTAATGATATCCTTCAAACTAGATAAGAAACGATGGCACTTCTCTTCCACATTGGGTATCATATGTGAAGCATACCTAGAAAGTCTAGTGAATTCGGCCTTGTACTGAGTAATAGTTCTATCACCTTGCAGGCTTGCACCAATGTATTGAATTTATCTTGCATATGTCTTCTAGCAGACATCAGTACATAGCAGTCTCTAAATATTTTCACAAACTCCTCCCAAGTAACTTTTTTTGCTTGGTCTTCCTCCAAAGGTTGCTTGCAATTGACTTCTCCACCACCTCCCTGCTTTATCATTGAAAGCATAAGCAGCTAAGGTAACCCTTCTATCTTGAGAGCATGACATTCCTTCCAAGATCATCTCTATCCTCATTAACCAGTCTTCCGCTTGTGTGGGTCCACCACCTATGAACGATGGATGCTTCATGTCTTGGAATAACTTCATGTTTTTGTCTATTGGAGTGCTTCCACTGTCTCCAGCTTGGGTTTGAGTACTCTTTATCATTCGGGTCATAGATGCCATCATCTGCGTAAAAGATTCCATAGTAGCATTGATACTACTACTCGAAGGTTCTGCTATAATTGGTATCTCCCACCTAGTATCTCTCGTAGTGTCATCAGTGGTATCATTTTCAGGATCCATGGCTCTGAGATATAACCGATGAAGTAAAATTAGCAGTTTATAACACACATACCCTATACCTTCTCTAACCTATAGAATCATCATATTGACTCTTTCATATTGATCAATATTCTTAAACCCTTTGCTCTGATACCACTTTTGTCACGACCTCCGTTCCCGCCTCGCCTATGTGAGCTCACCGGGTCGGGTTGTTACCGATGCTTTGGTTTATCTGTTAAGGGAGGGAGCATTTTTTTCCCCTTTTTTGTGTGCGGGTATACGTATTTTAGATGCAAAATCATGATGTGTAGGGTCACTTGCATTTGGAGTTGGTATTGATGCATATTTATTTTGATCTTATGTAAGATCTCCCTATTGTTTGATGCTGGGATTTACTATCTTTCATGTTTTTGGAACAATAATGTATGTTGTTGATGTTGCTAATATTTATTTTGTTTCTCGATTTTTGCTCTGCTTGTATTTAAAACCACTGAATGATAAGGACATTTAGATATTAGTCTTATATCGTTCTTCTTTTGTAGCTATCCTGGATATCATTCTTAGCTGGAAAGCTAGAAGAAGCATGTCTTCTGCAGTTAAACTGAGATATATCTTGAAAGTTGTTTCATCTGTAGCATGGGTGGTAATATTACCTGTCACGTATGCTTACACCTGGGAAAATCCTACTGGACTGGCAAAAACTATCAAAAGCTGGCTTGGGAATGGTCAAAACCAACCATCTCTTTATATTTTGGCAGTGGTGATATATCTGTCTCCAAACATGCTTTCGGCTTTGCTGTTTCTTTTTCCATTTGTCCGTAGGTTTCTTGAAGGTTCACACTACAAGATAGTGATGCTTATGATGTGGTGGTCTCAGGTACTGGAAGCTTCTTGATTATCATTGGTTATGCAACCTTCTTGTTTTGTGTTCATAAATGGGACTATAGTTTTTGCTATAGTTCATTTTCATTCTGTGGAGACTTTTTTTATTTCTTTATTGTGTAAAAAAACTCCGTTAACGCTTAGTATTTTTATGCTTGCAGCCTTGTCTCTTCATAGGCAGGGGAATGCATGAAAGCGCTTTCTCACTTTTCATGTAAGAAAATGACATTTTGGTCATATATTTTGCAAGTTTGCTGTGATAGGCTACAGTTTCATATCTATAACTAATTTTCTTACACACAGGTATACAATGTTTTGGGTGATTCTTATAGTGACGAAGCTGATATTTAGTTACTATATTGAGGTAAATTAAAATTTTCTCTTCATATAGGAAGCTTACATTTAATTTAGCAATACTTGCAATGACTTAATTGTTTCTGTGGGTTTAAAATGAAGTTGATCTTATTGTTAATGCGGCATTTGCTCCCGTCTTACATTTATCTTCCAGTTTGTTGCACGCTACTACATTTGCTACAAGTGTCAAATCTTCTCTCTTATTAAGCTGTTTTCTTGCTTTGAAATGCTGAAGTTCGGTTAGTGGTGTACACATGTAAAACATCAAGCTCTTGGATTGATGTTTAGATGCTGGAAAGAAATATGGCTTTATGTATTGCATAACTCATTCCAGGAAAGTGATGGACCGGCTGAGCTTATGGGACATTGGGACCCACTAGTGTGGGTGGCGGGCAAGGAGAGAGAGGGTCTCAAAGGAGGTTAATTCTTCCTTTAATTACTTACCATAGAAAACTAAAATTGGGAGGAAATTAGGAAGGTTTATTTAGAGAAAGAGGGCTGATTTGAATTCAAATTTGTGAGGGAATTATGAAGGTTTATTTAGGAAAAGAGGGATGATTTGAATTCAGATTTGGGAGGGAATTATGAAGTTTTTTTTAGGTTAATTAGGTTTCATTTTCATTATGTGAATTGTGTTTTGCTGTAGTTTTCGTTGGAGTTGTTTCTAGCGGTGCTTGGGGTTTGTAGAGAGTTGATTTGCCTCTCAAATAGTATATCAACTTGTATCTTGATTTGGTTGTATTGATATCTCGTTCTTTTCGCTAATTTCTACTACATTTTCTCTTCGTTATTGCTGTTTTTGCTTTGTGGAGATAGAATTCCTACCAAATTGGTATCAAAGCACCTTTTTTTTTACATGTGGTGGCTAAGAAGGTTGATTTGTTGGAGGAGAGGCTTGATATGGAAATTGAAAATCTGAAATTTGAATTTGGGGAGCAAATTTCAGTAATTGAGTGCAGATTTTCAAATCTGGAAGATAAGGTGAAAAAGATGTTAGAGTTTCAATCAAAGATGACATCATCAAAGGCAAGGGCACCATTGACTGGACAAGTAAGCGGGGGAAATCCTAATATAGGGACGATGAGGTAGGATTAGGGGGGAAGAAGAAGAAGAAGAAGAAGAAGAAGAAGAAGAAGAAGAAAAGGAGATGATGCCACCTTTGAAGCCACTTCCAAGGAGAGGAACAGGTGAAGGTTATGGTTGGCGAAGAAATTGGGATTGATGAAGATCAGAGATCTAATTTGGGGGAGAGGGAAACATAGAGGGATCATAACACCTGCTTGATGCAGGACTACTTAGATGACATGCTCATGGATTCATGTGGGCATTGCACAACTAGTAGATTAGAACAATTTCGAAACAAAATTACAAGCAATTTTCAAACGGCGATTAAAACAAATGAGTGGATCAATTGCGTAGGGTTAAATCACATGCTTCGAGTTTGAGCTATCAAAATAATTGAGAAAATAAAAGCAATACAGAATAGTAGTTTTCAAGTTAATCCCTAATCTAACAATGAGACATAGGATGCATAAAAGATTACACTCAATTCCTACAAAAGACTAGGTTTGGCACGAGCAAGTAAAAGAGCTTTCGTGATTACAACCAACCAATTGAGAATTTGGAGTTAGAAGAAATTGGGTACAAGTGGAAAGGAGAAAACCTTTGTTTAAGGAGACGTAGAGATCCGTCACTTGATGCCGTCGAAGTACTCGTCAATGGATTCCATCATTCCTTGGTGATTGGAAGTAGAGTCTCCTTGGTCTTTGATCCGCCTCACAAGTGAGTACCAAGAGAAAGAAGTTTCTCCTTTGCTTAAGGAGACGTGGAGATCCTCCACTCGATGTCTTCAACGTCTTCGTCCAAGCAACTAAGATACGTCTCTTGAATAGTCACAACGTGAAAGATGTTTCCCTTGATAGGAGAGAGAATGCAAGCTCCGCACTTCGTCTTATAAAATCTGAGAAAACAATCTCAGATTTACTACAGGAAACCTGAGAGGAAACCTCAGGATTTGGTGGGCTGGGATGAGGAGGGCATGGAGAAGTCTAGCCGTGAAAAGGAGTAGGAGGCTGGGTTTGAGTTCCTTCAGATTTCCTTCACGGGCTATGGACTTGGGAGATCTTCTCAGGTATGCAGGCAAGAGGAGGGGCGGTGACGGGAGAGCAGTTCACGGGATGGGGTGGCTGTGGGCTTTTGTTTCCTAAATCCTGTTTATAGATTTAGGAAATAATTTAGAGCCAGGATATGCATGAGGTAATCGGCCCAGGTAGGAGTTACGGGAATTGAGAATATTTCCAAAACAAATGGCTTAGAGTTAGGAAACAATTAAATGGGTATTACTGAGATATTGAAGAGGGAGGCGGCGGCACTATCCAGAGGAAACAGGAAGAAATTTAGAGAGTTAATATAGCTTCCAAATTTGGAATTCTGAAATTAAAAGGCTGTAATCAACCACTCTCTCATTCAAAATTCAATGGAATTTCAGTAATGGACTTTCCTGAAATAGAGTTCATATATATTAGGAAATATTTTGAATTTCAAATATATTCCAAAATATAATAAACCATAATAGGAAACAAATAAATTAAGGATGGAGGAGAGGTGGTAGCCGGCGGATTAGGGAAGAGGTGGCCGGCGACTAGGGAAGAGGTGGCCGGCGGTTTAGCAGGAGAGAAGGGGTTCGGGTGGGATGTTGGGCCGTGAGGTTCATGTGGGGAGGAGGGTCGGGTGAGGTGGAGGAAACCGGAGAGTAAGGGGTGGGGGAAAAGAGATAGGAGAAGAGTAAAGGGGATCAAGAAAGAACCACGAACTCGACTTATCTAAGTTGGTGGGTATTGCACTATCTCCTTCCTCTCCAAGGAAGCTCTCTCCACTAGAACTCACAAGTTCTCACAATGCTCCAAGCAAGAAAACAAAATTCTCAAATAATCATTCATTCCTTCCTTGAAAATAAAACAAAGGGGCTTTAAATAGCCTCATACAAAAGACTCTAACTGACATGACACAAATGCCCTTAGGCTTACACATGATCACTCCCATACAAAAGGGTACAAAGGGAAAATAAATAAAACGCACATAAGCAAATAATAAAATGCATGAAAATAAAATACATCGACTAAAAAATATAACGAATCGATCGTGGCCGTAGATCGGCGGCCACGTCGCTGGTAACTTTCCATGATGATCTGATGTCCCCATCACTGCTACTCTGGAGGAGAAAGAAGTTATTGGGGCGGTGGTGATCCTAGGGTTAAAAAGTTGAATATGTCAATTTTTGAGAGAGAAGATGCTCACTTAGGCTCTATAGGACTAAGTTATAAGACTCGTTATATGGGTCACCTCTAATAGAGGCCGTAAGATCCACTATTAGAGCTACTTTCAAATGAAGTTGCTCCTTGAGGATAAAGTCATGTGGTTATCAAGTCAATTTGTACGCTTGTAGATTATCAAAATTATAATAATTAATTCATAAATAGTATATCTAGTTCCGTAAACTCAGTAAATTTATACTAAAATATCATATGCTTTTCTTGAATGTTATTCTTATCTTTTGAAAGCATCTTACATTTAAAGCTGTTTTGTCCAATGTGCATTTCAGATCAGGCCTCTTGTCAATCCTACAAAAGATATTATGAGAAGCTCCATATCTACTTATGAATGGCATGAGTTCTTTCCCCATGGTAATATTTTGGTCAATCTTTTGAGTTATATCTTATGTCTAGTCAATGAATTTACTCCTTTGGGTTTCAGCAAAGAGTAACATGTGGTGTTATAATCGCACTTTGGGCCCCAATTATTCTTGAAAGGTTTCTTAACATAGATTTGGATTACATGCTATTATTTCTAACTATTCTCACAAAATTTGTTTGATTTTTTCCAATACTGTTCAGGTATATTTCATGGATACACAGATATGGTATGCAATTTTCTCCACATTAGTTGGAGGAGTCTATGGTGCTTTTCGTCGTCTTGGAGAGGTCCGTGAAGTTTTATCTCATCTATTTGCCTTGTATTTTTCCAAAGAACGTCTTCTCTTCTATTTTTGCACGATTCTTCATAAATAAGGTTATATAGTGTGAGCATTCCGATTTTTCTTTTCTTTTAATATTATTATATTAATAGGATTTTTAAGATTTTTTTTTTTTTTTTTTTATGGCATGTTCTTTTATTGAACACTGCTCTGTGAATTCCTAAATTGATGAGCACTACCGGCTATGCAAGATATGAAATGGATTTTATTTTGTTAAATAGACGACCTTTGTCATGTTACTGCTGGCTTTTCATGTTATTTGCCACGTGACATTATTCATTGGGTGATTATTCTATAAATATGGTTTTGTATGGCTCACAAAATTTGAACTTTATCTTTATCCTTTGTTGATTAACTGGGAGTAGTCATGTTAAATCGCTTGTCAAATTTTCTTTTTCTTGATATAGTTGTAGCTTTACATATCAGTTGAATGGTTTATAAGATTTTTGGTGGTTTTGTAATTTCTGTTCATGTGCTTCTTCCTTTCTTTAGTTATAATTGTAAAAAAATTAATCGTTGATGTGCTTACAAAAGATATTCAATATGGTGTACCTTGGTGCATGTTATTGGCAAATGAGTATTACAATTAAGTGAAAGATTATTACAATAGATGAACTTTTCAATAGAGCACTTAGCATTAGTGAATGAACTTATTTCATGGTATACAGTTTTAGAGAACATGAAATTTATAATTATATAACTCAATAATTCACCATGAACAAGCAATATGTAATGGTCATAAGTTTAATTACTCTGAATCTGTTATATAAAATAATGAAGATTCTTATGAGTACATCAACTATTAGAGTTGTACTTGTGTGGTAAAATGGTTGAATTGTCTCAACAGGGGCTATGCAATAAATGGATATCATGAGGTTTAATAAAATATTTTCTAGATTAATAATGCTTTTATGGATTTAAGTCTAGAAAACAATCAAGTCATTAATAATCAGGTTCAATGCAATAGAAACTAGAAAATTAAGATGAGCTTGTGGTAAAAGTTTTCTATATATGAGTGAGAAGACGGCCATAGATGGGAGTTGTTCCTATTTAAAAAGAGGTGGAAATGCATTTATGTGGTTTAGGCATGTAGAATGGAGGGTAGAGAATGCAAAATTACAAAGAATAAATAGAATGATTGTGGAAGGAAAAGATAAGAAATAGTTAATCACAAGAAACTGCATGGAAATTGCTTAAGAGATTATGTGTAAACTAAATATCCCATGGAGTACTTGACAAGAATAAATACATAAGAAGGATTTATAATCTTGACCCCAAAATAGTTGGATTCGGCCAATGATGAAGATGATGTATCCTTTTATTCTCTTTGAATGGGAAGCTAGTACTACCCAAAATTGCCAGTGCATATTGCACAATGCGATGTGCAAAATTTTTTTTTTTTTTGCTTTGAAGCGCGGTATTGAAATAGAGCATGCCTGTCAGTTAATTGGAACCTCACCTATCACAATAATCGATGTATAGTATGATACCATAAAGCATGCCTTCAGTTGGAGCCACACCTTTCACAAGAATGAATTTATAATATGATTCATAAAAATCAAGATAATGAAATGATATATGATATTTAAATCAAAATTTAACAAGGAAATCATTAATAACTATTAAACAATCTTGTACACATGCAATCTGATGAGGAACAAAACACTATATCAACCTATTGCTGGGTAGGTCTTCATTTGATTGGGAAGAAGGAGCTTTGCACATGCATTGAATCCTTTGCTAAGCGATGATAGAGAGTACTCTTCGTTGTTTTGACTATGCTTTACAATATAGTCCTGTTTCTTGCAGAGTGATGCACAACTCATACTGCTCGGCATTGCACTTAAAGATCGTGCGTTTTAGCAACTAACTCTTCATGAAATTAGCTATTTAATAGTTTTGGTGTTTTGTAAAATTTCTAGAAGTTATGGGTGAATTTATACTTGATGCAGTAGTTGTTCTTCGAAAATCTATTTCCTCAGATGCTAGCATTGCATTTCTTATAATCTTACAACCTTGTTTAATACAGATACGAACTTTAGAAATGCTAAGGTCTAGATTTCAAACTTTGCCGGGTGCTTTCAATGCACATCTTATTCCATTTGAAAAATCTGAATCAACTGCAAAGAGGGGTTTAAAAGCTTCTTTGTCTCGGCTCTTTGAAAAGGTTTGAGATCCATACTTTTTATTGGAATTTGTGTTCATTACGCTCTTTTAAGCCTGATATAACTGTCTAAATGTCTTCTTCTTGATTGTTCTTTTTTTTTTTTTTAATTTTAATTTTTTCTTCTTGGTTGTTCTTCAAAAGTCAATATCTCCAGCATTAAGTTCTTTGAAATTGACGTAACTTATAATTTTAGAAGCCATCTAGTAATTTGGAGAAGGAAACTGCAAAGTTTGCTCAAATGTGGAACAAAATAATCACTAGTTTCCGTGATGAAGATCTCATTAACAACAGGTAGCTAAACAAACCTGAAGGAAGGAATTTTTTTTACAATAGATCATTTATTCATGGTATTGTACTAGTTTGCATTGGACAGCTTACACTTTCCATGGCATACAGGGAGATGAATTTATTGCTAGTTCCGTACTGGGCTGACCAAGACCTGAACCTTGTCCAGTGGCCTCCTTTCTTACTTGCTAGCAAGGTTTTCTTTTTTATTGTATTAGGACTTTTTGTAATGCTTCTTATTTAATTATCTCTCATTTTGTTTTCTAACATCTTTAAACCTAAGCAGATTCCAATTGCTTTGGATATGGCCAAAGATTCTAAAGGCAAAGATCGAGATTTGAAAAAAAGACTTCAAAATGATAGTTATATGGCTCATGCTGTGAAAGAATGTTATTTATCATTTAGGAATATTATTAACCACCTAGTGACTGGTGATCGTGAGAAGAAGTATGCTTATCGTAACAACTTTTTACTGTTTTTGCTTATTTGCATCGATTCTATGTTGCCCTTTTTTTAATCTCTACTTTATTGCCTCGTTTGATTAATTACCTTTTTTTTGTATGAAGTTTATAATTTGATGTGCTTTTCTTTTTGTCGTTCTCCATAATTTAGGATTATAAATGAGATCTTCGAGAAAGTTGATGAGTTGATAGTTGAAGACAAATTAATAACAGACTTGAGGATGAGCGCTCTTCCAGATCTCAACAATAAATTTATTAATTTGATAAAAGTTTTGGTAGTTGTTCTAACTTAGGAAACCCAAATTTTTTGTTACTAAAAGATTTCAAATTTAAATTTCCAAATAAGTGATAACTTTCTTGCTGCAGATGGACAACAAACAAGAGGACAGAGATCGAGTTGTACTTCTTTTCCAAGATATGCTGGAAGTTGTGACAAGAGACATAATGGAAGAACAGATTTCTGAGTAAGTGACATATCAATTTGCTTACAAGTGCTAGAAGCTACTGGTTTTGCTCCATCTTGGTTAATATACTATGAGATAAGTTTTGCATTCTTGTTTAATGTTATACTCGAGCATGCTAATTCTGGGTCATATGCAAATCTAATTGTTTAAAGTAGATATTATTTTATTATAATCATTTACTTAAGTGGACATGGAAATTTATAAATTAGATGTAAGATCAATTCCTAACCCAAAATTTACTAATCATTGAGAAACATAAAGGCCGTGTAAATAATTTTTATATTGGTGTTGACATTTAATGTGTTGGCTTTATTTTTTCGGGTGCATTCAAAAGCGCTCTGTTTTTACAGCCGATATGCTATATTTATATTTCTAGGTGTGTGAAATTGCTGATCGTTATCGGTTTTGTTGTATATGGTAGTTTAGAATTGTCTTACTTATGATGGACATGGAGTAGTGGTTTTATTTTTTATTTTTTATTTTATTTTTTTGAGTAGTAGTTAGATTAGTCCGTTGTGATTGTAAAGTCCCAAGTTTAGTTTCAAAAGCTGTTGAAGAATGCAAGGATGATTGCCAGATAGTTGTAGGTTCCATAAGGCTGGTTGGCGGACAACGGCAACAGAGATTGACGTGATGGAAACCTCTGGAAAGGAAAGGCAATGTTCAATAAATTCCAGCAGTAAAGTAAAGACCAATCAGTTTCAAGAATAGGAAAGGAAATAGGCATCCCACAGCATCAAGACTATGTAGATTTGGGAGGAAGTATATTGATGGAAGCTTAGACAGAGATAAAGCTGTGTTAGTAGCAAAAGTGTACCCAATCCTATGGATTATACAACCTGGAAAAACATTTGCTCCAATAACAAAATTCATGATTTGATCTCTTTGACTACTAACTTTGGCTGACTCATGAAAGAATATAATGGCAAAAATGCCTTCTTATATTTTGGTTTGGAAGACATTTACAACTGTCCCACAATGATTTAAGATTTTTTTAATCAGGCATGCAAACTTAAACAGGCATTATATTGGTTGAAACAATCTCTAGGAGCATAGTATGGAAGATTCATAAAAGTCATGTGTGGAATAAGATATAGACAAAGCCAATGAGACTATAAGACTATACACTCTTTATAAAACACTCAATTGAAGGGAGGGTGACAATTCTTATTGTATAGGCTATGATAATGAAGAAAAAAAATTACTTAGCGAAAAAATCACTGTAGAATTTGAGATCCAAGCACTCAACATGCGTAAATATTTTTTTAGCATTAAATTAGCTTAATCATAAGCTTATATATTTATCTCTCAATAAAATAATGTTATGGATTTATTAAGTGAAAAATATGATGAACTACAAGCCATTTGAAACTTCAATAGAAGCAGACAAAAAAATAGACATTGGCGAAAATGTACTCAAGTCAAGAAAGGTCAATACCAAAAATTGATTGGAAGACTAATCAGCTATACCATACTTGGGAAATTGCATTTGCGGTAAGCCTCATAAGTCAATTTATGTATCCAAAGAATCTCGCCTTTAAGATACATAATGTTCTTAATATTGGAAATCAAATATTGAAAAAATAATTATCTATAAAATACATAAAACACTAAAGATTTAAGGCTATACTAGTGTTCTTTATGTGGGATCACATGTGGATAGAAGATCAACATCAAGCTATTTGATGGGGGGGGGGGGGGGGGGGGGGGGGGGGGGGGGGGGTGGGGGTTGGGGGGGGGTTGGGGGTGGGGGGGGGGGGGGGGGGTGGGGGGGGGTCAAATCAAATCCTAAATTTTGGTTTTGACTACTCTTGGGCTTGCTAGCTCATTAATACTTTGAGCTGAAATTTAGCTCATTATGAGCTATTTTTTTAGTTCATTTATTGATGTAAAAAGTTTAGCTCATTTATGTAAGTTTAGTGGAAGCTCATTATGGTGGATCTTTGCCCTTTGGTTCCCGTGGCTGGCTGCTTGGCTCCCGTGGATGGCTGCTTGGTTCCTGTGGCTGGCTGCTTGGTTCCTGCGGCTGTCTGCTTGGTTTCTGCGGCTGTCTGCTTGGTTTCTGCGGCTGTCTGCTTGGTTCCCGTGGCTTTTCTTCTCTGTTTTGTTGTACCGTTTGGGGGCTGATGTGTTATGGCTGTTGGCCTTTCATTTCCCTAAATCTAATAGGTTTTAATTAATGTTTTAGGTGGCTGTTTGGGGGGGGGGGGGTTCCATGGGATTTTCTCTGTTTTTTGTGCAGTTTTCCTGCAGCAGATTTGTTGTCTTTTGGCCTTATGATTGTTGTCTTTTGGCCTTCTATCTGGTGTCTTTTAGTCTTCCATATTCCCTAATTTAGGTGGCTGTTTGGTTGCCCTTTTCTTCTATAAATAGGAGATTTTTTTAGGCTTAAAAAGAATGTTAGAATGTGATTTTTGGAATAGAAAAAAACCTGCGGGTTTGTTGTTTGGAAAAGCTTGCGAGCTTTGTCCAACTTCCCTCATTTCTTTCTTCTTTGAGAAAGCTTGCGAGCTTGTCTCCATTTCTTCTCGGCTTCTTATCTCTTCTTCTACCCGCAAGAATCCACCCCACTTGTATCATTCTTCTCAATCCAAGAAAGCAACTTTAGGTGTATTTTTATGTTCTAGTGTTGTTTGTAAGTCAAAGTTGTAAGCGTCCTGTAAGCGTCTCTTATAATACTAAAGTTTGTTGTCTAATTTGTCTAGTTTTAGTGAGTTCTTGTAATCTTCTATTGTTTAGGAATAGTCTCTTTTGTTAGCAAAAATTTGGGGCCCTTGCATCAAATTTGGTACGTATCAGAGCTTAGGTTTTGGTGTCTTCCTTTCTATTTCAAAAAAAAAAAAAAATTATCTACACTCATCGACAAACGGAGGATCCAAAGCAAGAAAAAAAAATGATCCAGAAAAAGTACGCGGCTTTGATTCAACAATTGGATGTGGCACCTTCAACACATCATGAAAGTTTTAAAGTCATCTCATCAGTGTATGAGAACTCTCAACAAGGGGAGAATTGATGTAGGCAAAAGAGGCCTTTTGGTGTTCCCCATGTTCATTTTAATTCCCAATAGATGCCTTTTCGGTTTCCCCTTTATAAGCCATTTAATGCTTCGATTTTCCCACACTTTTGGGGCTGTTTTGATGCTTCGATTTCTTCCCCAGGCGGCTGCTCCTTCAGTTCCTGCTTGCTGTGAAGGGTATTCTATTGGCTGATTTTGAGTTGCATTAAATACATGTATTAATTATCTATTTTTTTTAACTTTTTCTTCCCCTATATAAGGGCTATTTTGTGGCTGTTTTAGAAGAGTTTTTGTGAGTGAGAAAATATTTGGAAAGTAAACCTGCGGGTTTTCTCTAGCTTGCGAGCTAGCTTCTTTCTCCTTCCCCTCTTTGAATTCGTCTCAGACTTCTTATCTATTTCTTCTCTCCGCAAGTGTCCACCCCATTGTATCTTTCTTCTCTTTAAAAACTTATATGGTAGTTGTGTTGTTGTTACAAGCTTATAGTGTCAAATTTAGTGTTTTTTGTCATCTTTGAAGGATTTTGAAAGGAAGACGAATCTCTTAATTTGCAACCTTAGCTTTCAATAATTTTGGTTGCATCAATTTTGTATCAAAGCAAGTTCTTATTCCGGTTTCTCGAGTAAAATCTTGGTAAGTCATAGCAGTTGTTGTGAGAGTTTTGTTTTGTTGAGTCTTTTTAGAAAAAAATGGAAAAATACAAAAATAGTGATCCAGTGGAAAAATGCAAGCCAGAAGATCTTGAAGTCCCTCTTCCGATGGACAGATGGGTTCCGACTGAAGGAGATTCAACAGATCCGCTACAAAACGAGTTGTATAAAATCCAATATCTAATGTTCTTATGTGATGAGAAATACGAGAAAAGGAAGAAATTTCTTCAAGACCAATTCGAGAAAGAGCAAGAAGATATCCTGAAGAAATTCGAGGCAAAGATTCAAGAACTTGATGCACCTTCTTCGCCTCCTCAGAATAAAGCTAAAGACAACTCATCGGGAGATGAGTTTTTCAAGTTGGGGAGTCTGATGTAGGCAAGGGGGGGGGTCAAATCAAATCCTAAATTTTGGTTTTGACTACTCTTGGGCTTGCTAGCTCATTAATACTTTGAGCTGAAATTTAGCTCATTATGAGCTATTTTTTAGTTCATTTATTGAAGTAAAAAGTTTAGCTCATTTATGTAAGTTTAGTGGAAGCTCATTATGGTGGATCTTGGCTGCTTGGTTCCCGTGGCTGGCTGCTTGGCTCCCGTGGATGGCTGCTTGGTTCCGCGGCTGGCTGCTTGGTTCCGCGGCTGGCTGCTTGGTTCTTGCGGCTGGTTGCTTGGTTCCTGCGGCTGTCTGATTGGTTCCCAAGTTCTCAATTGATGAAGTTTGAACCAAGTTCTCATTCCTTACAACATTACTTGATTGAGCTTGATTTTGTTTTAAATTATGCCAAGTTAAGTTCATTTGATTTGAGTTCTGAGCATAGTCCAAAGTCCTTGGTTGTTCAAATGTGTCCAAACCTTTATTTTCTTTGAGTTCAAAAAGATCCGAGTGTAGCAACATTTTCACCCGAAATTTCGGCAGCCTTCCGGCGTCTCCCCCGTTTAAGGGAAAACTACGGAAAACTGGGCCTTTCCCACCACGCTAAGAAAAGCGTGCATGGTAGATGCCCTCTTTCGAGGACCGTGGCCGTGTAGTTTTTTTGATCCCCCACCACGCTAAGAAAAGCGTGCATGGGTTTTTTTTTTAAAAGTTTTTTTTTTAAAATATTTTGTAAGCAAGGCAGTTGTTTCCTCGCAAGCAGATACTTATGGGTATCTCCGCTTCGTCGTGCGCATCGCACCGGGATCCCTTCCCACCACGCTAAGAAAAGCGTGCATAGGCGGGGTTTCCAAGGCGATACGAACTTCGAAGAATGAATTTGGTGATTACCCGCTTCGTCGCAAGCGTCGGGACGCACTCCCTCCCACCACGCTAAGAAAAGCGTGCATGGGTGGTCGTTTTGTCTCGACGAATGCGTTGAAACGAGTTCTCGGAGTTTTAGGGTTAGAGAGTTATACCTGCGCGGGGTCGTCGGTGTTGGCTCGAGGATCAAGGGGGAGAAGCATTTTTCTTTTTAACATTTTTTTAACTATTTTATTAACTAATTATAATTAATTATAATTATTCTTAGTTAATTATATTTACTCTTAATTATATTAATTAAATAATTAATTATGTTTATTAAAATTAATTAAAAAATGATTAATTATAATTAAATTATAATTAATTCATATTAATTAACTTTAACAAATAATAATTAATTGTTAATAATTAATGATAATTAAAAAGTATTAATTAAGATTAATTTTAATTAAAAAATAATTATAATTAATTAAAAATTAATTATAATCATTTAATTAAAATTAAATATAATTAATAGTAATAAATATAATTAATTAAAATAATTATAATTAAAAAAACAATTAATTAAAATAAATTACAGCTTTTCTCTCCACTCTGTTCGGCGGATCGACGGGATTTTGCCGGAGATTACAGCGGGAATTAAGTCGGATGTACACTAAATCCAGCTAAACGATTTTGGTGTGCACGTTAAATCCCGGCGATGGGTAAATCCTGGATTTAAAGACTTACAGCTTAAATCCCGAATTTACTAAATCCCTCTGTTCGGTGGATTTCGGGATTTGGCCGAAGATAGGCACGTGAGAGGGGGAGAAAGTTACCCTCACAGTGAGCTCCCGTTGATGCTTCCGATCGAATGTGGTAACTTCCGATCCAGCAGGCAGGGACGGCGTCGGATGAGGAGCGACGAGTTCAATTAGGTAAGATCGGCACTCTCTCTTCCTCTCTCTTTCTCTCTCTCTCTCTCTCTCTCTCTCTCTCTCTCTCTCTCTCTCTCTCTCTCTCTCTCTCGGCCAGAGGAGGTCGGCAAAGGCAGTGGGGATCGGGAGGCTTCGACTGCAGGAGGAGAGATGGACGAGGCTTTGTGGTGGGTCGGAGATGAGAGGGGAGGTCCGACTGGGATTTCGGAAGAAGAGAGGAGAGCAGCGTGAGGGTTCGGTCGAGGCTTGGAGTCGAGAGTAGGCGGGATTTGCGAATGGAGAGATGGAGTTCGTGTGTGTAAGAAGTGCCCTTAGAACGAACGCTTCGTTCGCGTTTTAAAGGCGGAGGCAGAGGCGAGCTCGAGGCGTGCGATCGAGACATGCGAGGCGACACTTCGACGCCGTTGCAGACTGCCGATAGGGTGTAAGCGGGATTTTTGCCAGGGATTCGGGATGGGCTTCACGCACAGGTAATGATTTTAGGCATTTTTTATTATTTTCTCTTTTTTTTGTCTTAACCGTTGAGGTCAACAACTATAAAGATGTTATTGCATCAATCGTATGTCCTCGTAGCCAATGCAATTGTCTCAAATCAATCAATTGCATGAGTTTTGTTATCATTTGTGAGTGAATGACATTTACATGTTCTTTATTCATCACAAGTTTTGCATTCGTCATATGTCCTCACATCTTATTCATGAGTGTGTATCTTCATTTAATTATGAGCATGATTGAGGTGCATTGTTTGTATTCATGACATGCACCACTTCTAATTCAATGGATTGTTATTTGCATGCAAATTTTATATGTAACTTTATTCACCATAATTTTCTCACTTGCATATTTGAGTCTGATTTTCATTATCAGCTTAAATTTTTTTACTTTAAGTATTAGGTCATTTTCTCTACAGTTCAAATCAGATTCAATGTTAAGTTCGTTGTTATTCGATGTAAATTCAAGTCTTTGTTAATTGTTTAAGTTTTGTTCAAGTCCCCTATTGCTCAAAAGTTTGCAAATTCGGTCCCCTGTAATTTGTTCAATTCTTATGCGTCTTTAGACTGAATTTTGACAGCCTCCTGACGTTTCTCTTGTTTATGGTAAACTACAGGAGTCTTAGCTTGCCCTCCACGTTAAGAAAGACGTGCACAGGGTGACACCGTGGCCATAGTCTTCATCCCCACCAAGCCAAGAAAGGCGTGTATGGGTCTTTGAAAGTACTTGTTTGAAAACGTAGTCGTTTTCCCGATGACACTGAGGCGCGTACGGGTATTTATATTTTGCCTTGCTGTGCTAAGGAAAGCACGCCTAAGGCTCGCCGCAAGCATCACGACGATCTTTCCCCCACCATGCTAAGAAAATCACATATGGGATTGCAGATCTCTATTGAGAGTCAACTGTGAAGTTGGGCCGATAAGCTGGATATCAGAAGATCTTGATTGCTGTGAGGAGGCAGTTTGGTGGATTGAGGGATTCGAATTAAGCCAACGTGGATGGGGATTGCAGGAACGAGACGTTGGATAGGTCAGAACTTAGAGATGGAAGGTTCGGCGGTTTGCTTGCATGAAGAAGGCAGGACGGACGAAGGCTACTTGATAAATTATAGATGACGGGCTTGAGTCGGATTCAAATTGTGAGAGGAAGTCGGCGTGAAGTGTAAAACGGGAGAGGGCTCTCAAGGCTGAAGAAGAAAAAAAGGTTTTCATTCTTTTTCATTTTAAGAACGAGAGGGGCATTTGCTCATGACGAACTATGCTTGAGACACGAAGTTTTGGCTGGGATTTAAGGGATTTGAGCAGCGATTTCATCAGAGACATCCGAGGTAATTCAATGTGATTTGATTTGAGAAGCTAATTTTTTATTTTATTAAATTAATAATAATATTTAATAATAAAATATAATTATTACTGAATTAGAATAAAAATACTGCGATGATCTCCCCAAAAAAGATCTCGATTCACATGCATTCCTCAAATTGGGTGCAATTGTATTGAAAGTCGCACCGATTTACATGCGCGATTTTTGTTGGTCAAATTTATAGCTCATTTTGGGTATCAACGACATTCCGAACACAATGATGAAGTTTATTTTGCGATCAGACGTCGTTCGGGCAACGTCACACGTCAATTTTCTCAATTTGTGAGTCGTCGCCACGGGAACCGCTTCGATTTCCCGGCATGCCTTTCATTGACCAAATTGAAAGTGATTTTAGAGCATTGATAACATTCCGAACGCAAAGGCGAAGTCCGTTTTGCAATCATCATTCAATTTCCTTGATTTGCACGCATTGCCTTGGGATGCATGTCAATATTCTCGCGCGACTTCAATTGCTTAAATTGACTGTCATTGTTGAGTATTGATGACATTCCAAGCGCAACGATGAAGTTCGTTTTGCGATCAGATGCTTTTTGGGCAACATTGCATGTCAAATTTCTAGATTTGTGCGTCATTGCCTCTTAATTCATGCATTCGTCTTGGACTACCCCAATCGAACATGTTGATAATGATTTTTGGGTGTCGACGATGTTCCGGATGTAACGACAAAATTCGTTTTGCGATCGGACGTTGTTTAGGCAATGCCATGCGTTAATTTCGGGTCTTAGCCGTCCCTTTGGTCCAATCTCATCCAATTTGACTTTGAGGGGTTTCCACTTAGGCAATTTCGACGTCATAATTGCAACGGCATAGTCCATTTAGCAATCGGAGGTCTTTTGACCTTTCTAGTGATGCGTCGTGTCGACGTGGGTGTTGCTTAAATCACTGTTTTCACATTTTTTGCACGTGGTTTGATGTGTCGGGGTCAACAAAGAGCATGCATATTCAACGGGTAATGAATGCGCCAACAACAAAAAGAAAATTGGCATCCTGCAGCTTCAAGAGCATGCAGTTTCAATCAGGAATTAATTTGGCTGGATGGCGGCACACAATTTTAAGGGAATACTTAGGAAAAGCTTTAAATTGTTATAATTATTACTCTTTCTAGAATTATATATATTCCAGATATGATCTAGGCCGCTCTATATATAAATAAATTTTGCGTGTATTGTAGAAGGCAAGCCTCTTAGCCATCTATGTATGGTATATTTGCATTCATTATCTCCTCACAATACTCCATATTGGATGGAAGTTTTATATTTCAGATTCCTATTGGAATTTTACTTGATATCTTTATGCATTGAAGTTTGTTTTGAATTTATTTGTATAATTTAGGTTTCTTACCGATTTTTTTTGTTTTAGCAGTTGTAACAATCATTTTTTTTTTTATTTTTTTTTATTCAGTTGTAACAATCATCCTTTTATATTTTCTACTGCATGTTGCTAGGCCTAAGCAGTGACAGAGGGACATAACTTAGGCAGCCTGCTGCTGTTAAACAATTCGGTGTATACTGCATTGTAGTCATAGCAATGTTTTTTCTTGCCTCTGAAAGTGCTCCATCGTCACTTTTCTAAAAAACACATCTAAATTTTGCATAGCATCAACTCTTCCCTCTATGCTTTATGTCTAGGGCTTTCTGATACACAGTTAAGTTCAGCCCATTATGCTGCTCAGTTGCAGTTTTCGATTTTCCAGCAATTACTACTTTACTATTTCATTTGGCAACCAATTTTAGATTATCATTAGTCAAAATCTTCCTTCAACAGATTTTTTTTTTCTACTTAACTGACTTGTACATACATCAACTCTGAATGTTTTTATTAGGCTTTGTTGCTATTGTATAAGGTATAGTTTAAATTTAAAGTTAATTCTTGGGCAGTCTTCTAGATACATACCAAGGAGCTTATAGGTGGCCAGAGGGCGTCCCACCTAATTATAGGAGGTCAGAGGGCATCACTCTTTCAAATAAAGATGTCCAGTTATTTGCATCAACTGGGGCCATTAGGTTTCCTTTGCCAAAATCAGACGCCTGGACAGAGAAGGTATGTCACTATGTTGTAGAGAATTTTTATATTGCATCAAACGCTGGATTGCATGCTTGATGTTGTTTGATTATTCCAGATAAGAAGGCTTAATCTCCTACTCACTGAGAAGGAATCTGCCATGGATGTACCAGCCAATCTAGAGGCTAGAAGACGAATTTCATTCTTCAGTAATTCTCTATTTATGAGCATGCCTGATGCACCAAAAAGTGAGAACTATGCTCCCATTCTCGTAAGTTCTGAAAGCCTCTCAAAGCTATGCTTACTATCGTTGTTTCTTAATCAATATTCAGCTAGATATGTTTAATATCATGTTACCTTTGTATCTGATGCAAAGCTTTTGTAAAAGTGCATTTGGTCTTTTTTCTTCTTTCTTATTTTTATCAAATAGTACCGCTTTTTACTTTGCTTTGTGTATGTAATACTATCTTTCTGAATGTAATGTTTTGCTCTACTCTGTATTCTATGGTCAATAAGTTTTAATCTGAGTATTTATCACCTGAAATCATTCAAAATATTTAATGTTGTTTATCTGGAATGGTGAAATTATCTGGCCGTGTTTTAATTTGATCTTCTTTGTTATGTTATTATTTTTCCCAGATATAATAATTTGAAGAATGGTGGCTTATGACTTGACATTTCTTTTTCCAATTTTAATTTACCTTCTTAGAATGTTAATTCTTGTTAATACTTACTGTATGTTTTTTTGTTAAATAAATATCTTTTAGAGGTTCTGGGTAATCTTACACTGCACACTGCATATCTGCATTGGTTTTGGGTTAAAGCTTATATATGACTTCACTTGTACAACGCTTTTTCAAAATATCTTGATAGTACAATTATTCCTTAAAAACAAAATTATGAACTAAAATATTTTGTGAACCTATTTATTGAATTATTTATTGATTATTAGTGCTGGTCAACTCTGTTTCAGTGTTTTAACTCCATACTACAATGAAGATGTTATTTTCTCACTTCCTCACCTGGAAGAGGAAAATGAAGATGGAGTTTCCATCCTATTCTATTTGCAAAAAATTTATCCAGGTACCATCTTTTATAATGTGTTCGTTGGCACCCTATGGCAGGACACTGATTTGCTGGATGTTATAGTCTTACTTTTATTCAATTATCTATTTGGACAGATGAATGGAATAACTTCCTTGAACGTGTAAATCATGATTCAGAAGAAGAACTCAAATCTGACACAGACCTTCAAGAGGAACTACGTCTATGGGCGTCGTATAGGGGCCAAACGCTGTCTCGCACTGGTGCAGCGCACTTATTCCTTTAGGATGCTGCTTTGAGTTTCTCTTTCTATGAGCTGGCGGTTTAAAAAAATTTTCGCTTTAATCTTATTATTGTCGTTCTGTGTTTTCAGTTAGAGGTATGATGTATCATCGAAAAGCTTTGGAGCTTCAGTCTTTCCTTGACATGGCCAATAATAAAGGTAATTGATAGTCACATCTTTTGCTGATTTACTTTTTTTTTTCTAACTCATCAAATGGTTCCTTTCTCTGATGCTTGCCTTTTTTTTTTTTCTCATCACTTAATATAGATCTTATGGAAGGCTATAAAGCACTCGAATTATCTTCAGAGGAACATTCAAGCGGAAGATCTTTGTGGGCACAGTGCCAGGCTGTGGCTGATATGAAATTCACCTACGTAGTATCTTGCCAGCAATATGGAGCGCAAAAGCGTTCTGGCTTACAACAAGCGCAAGATATTCTAAGGCTTATGACCATGTATGTGTGATTATCTCTTAGCAGCATGCATGTAAATGATATGCAAAAGATAGCATAATTTTCTCTTATGAGGACCACATGTTACTAATGCTGAGCACTATATATGACTTATTTGGTCAAAATTGTTCTTGCTGCTCCTTACCGCATTCTGCACTTAATTGATGAAAAAACGCAAAATAAAACCGTGGTAAGGCGATGAGTCTAGTAATCACTAGTGATTACGATTTGCTTGACAAGTAGTGAGGTGAGTCACAATGTTGAAAAGACAGTGAAGGTGGAGGCTTGGGCATGATCAAATTGAGGGAAATATATATGAATTTTTATAAAAGTGTTCTTTTCTTTATTCCTTATTTGCATTAGAGCCTGTTTTTGGTCCTCTAAGACCCATTTAAGCTGTAACAGGTTTGCTTTTAGATCCTTTAACAGTTTGGAAACCAAGTGGATGATGTGGACCCAACCCTCCGTGGAAAGTAATTCAGATGCGTTTCCAAATACATTTCATTTTGGATCACTTTTGAGACAACATATTCGCTGAAGTGAGCCTAATTTTGTGGCAGACAAGAATCAACTACATAGTTATATCTAGCTCACTTGTCTCCTTTAGTAGAAGCCTGATGAGTCTGAAAGGGTGATCATATTATTAATATGTTGTTATCTTACTACATGTTGTTTTAGCATCGCGTTATAATGTTATGCAGGAATTATGAGTGGGTATGAGTTACTCTCGGGCAATTCATATGGGGCTTGAGTCATTTGCTTTATTTTGTAAAATTCGTTTAAGGTGATTTAAAACAATATAGAAATGTCAATGAGATTGATAAATTTATCAGATATTTTAGGGATTCATTTTAAGGATTAACTCATTGTGGTTCAATTAATTAACCTTCATGTTTAGCTAATTAACCCATTTTGGGTTATTATGTGTTAATTATCGGGGTTGGCTATTTGTCAACTTTGTCCATGCAAGAACAACTTGTGATACTTGCCATGTGCATCACACTCTAATGATGCATGACAATTGTTCAACATCAAGCATGAATAAAATACCAACAAGAATTCTTGAAAGAGTCATCCATCCAAGAAATACAAAGCCTCATGCGTTTTCTTCTTATAAAATTTAATCAACTGTTGCAGTTGATAATACATTCAGCCTACTAGGTTTGGGTAAATTTGTCAGTTTTAAGATATTAGTAACCCCTGCTGCTAATGTTAACATGGTTTATGCTGAGAACTGGAAGCAAACCCATTTCTCCGATTCACCTAACTACTTCCCACTAAACGCCTGCTTCATTTCTCCTGATAGATACTCTGTTGGGAATTTTGAAAAAAGGCATGTTTTATCTGTGAAAACATTTATAACGAGAGCCTGCACAAAAGAACCTCAGTTCGATGTTAGCTTTCCTTTTTTCATAATTTCGATAAATTCAATTCCCAAAATCTGTAAATTTCTGTTAGTTGACTTTTGGAGTTTTGTTGATATTCTCTGACGCTATTTGCTAAGAATGTCTTAAAAATCATTCATGGCATGCTAAGATGATTTCACTTTGCAGGTATCCATCACTTCGTGTGGCATATATTGATGAGGTTGAACTACCTCAGGAGAATAGGAAGGTTGAAAAGATTTATTATTCAACATTAGTGAAGGCTGCTGCTTTACCTGACGATGATAATGCTGCAGACCCTGTGCAGAATCTTGATCAGGTGATTGGCTTTTTTTTTTTCTTGCTCTTGTCACTGTTTTCATCTTGCTCTTGTAGGAAAAAGCAAAAAAAAAAAAAACATAAATCTGCATCTATAAGACTTATGTTCAAAGTAGAAAGTGCAGCACCTGTGCCTTAGACCTCCAACCAACAATTTTGTCCCGCAAAACAGTTTTAATTTTGTAATAAACTGTGGCTATGGAGCTCAGATGATGCTTAAACTCCAAGCATTCCTCCCCCTCAAAATAAAATACAAAGAACAGCAAATGGCCTGAAAATGGAAGTGCTTTTGATTTTATCATCATAATTCAACTCCGCAAATAATCCAAAAACCTGTGAGATATTAGGTTTAATAGGAAATTAGCACTTCTCGGTAATTTCTCAGAAGTGATAGAGAGCGAGAAATCACACTTAAAATAAATGTGACACTCTCATTAGCACCATTACACAGGCAGAAATCCAAATCCATCTGTAAACCACACTTAAATAGCACATCTATTGTTTTCAAACCCCCTGCCAGTGCAATCCAAATAAAAATAGAGAATTTAAGAGCAAGTAAGAAAGATTTAAAGTAGTGATATTAGAGTTGCTGAATCTGAACCAATTAACAGGCTGCAAGTTATCATAATATGCAAGTAAGAAAGATTTAAAGTAGTGACATCAGAGTTGCTGAATCTGATATCAAGGGAGCAGCAGGCACCGGGACATTGAGAATAACTTGTTTAATGTGCAGTGGGGCACTATCAGGTAGCTTCCAGGAGGTAGAAATAATATAGTCCTTCACAAGGCTAAAGGAGTTAAAAAAGGAGAGAGATTCTCAAGACCAAACAAAACAACCAAGTTCATGCCATAACCAGTGGTCCCAAATCATGGAGTGAGAGCTATCGTTTCTGATAATAAAGGAGAAAAGGCGTTTAGTTAGATGCCACCAAATGAACAAATTTTCAAAAAGGAGTAGCTTCAGTAGGGGGCGTTGTCCAAGGGGAAGGATAGTGTGCTTTGCACCAGCTGGCTAATGGGCTATCAAATTGTACAGACGTCTAATGAGGGAACAATCAAAAACATGATAAAGGGCGGAGATGCTAGGGATACCCAGCCCCTCAAACTTCTTAGGAAGACAGGTGTTTCTCGAAGAAATAAGATGCTTTTTTTTTTAACTTTTGAAATCACCATGTAAAAATAATTTGGCACACATCTTGTCAATGAGTTTAGAACATGATTTTGATAAAATGGCCCCCCTTATCCAATAAGCGATGGTGTTCCAAATAGTAAATCTCACAAACTCTAGTCTACCTGCAAAAGAAATTAAATTTGCTTTCAAGGTCGAGAGCAGAAAGGTGATTTTCTTAGTAAGAAAATCAAAGTCTGATAGGTGCAGCTTCCTGGAAGAGATGGAGAGGCAAGGTATAAAGGCCCAGGTACATCAGATAATTCCCCGCCAAGTTAAGGTTTGAGAATATTGCAAATATCCAAAGCCAGAGGAGTGTGTTGGGAAAATATAATAGAGCCCTTGGCATTGTTAATTTTTAGCCCAGAAAAGGAGGGAAAAAATAGCAATATTTCCATTCGGGGAGGTAGCATTCTATAAGGTGGCCTTATCAAATATCAATAGATCTTCAGCTTATAGAAAATGAGTAAAGTTAAGATTCTTAACGTTGATCCCTTGAAATAATTGTGAAGAGGTGGTAGAATGCAACAAATTGGGTATAGCGTCCATGGCAAAATACAAAATGTAGGTAGAGAGTGGGCAACTGTGTCTGAGGCTCGAGGTAGATGGAAAGAAACCATCCAGATCTCCATTGAAGTACAATGAAAAATGAACATTAGAAATACAGGCTTTGATCCATGAAATGAAAATCAGAGGCAGACTTTTTTGCACAAGCCTTTTTAAAAATAAAATCCCTAGAGATAATATCAAAGGCCTTGAAAATATACAGTTTTAGCACAGGCAACTAAAGAGCAGGCTTTTTGTTGACTCTTTTAACATTTTAGATGCCAGTATAATGTTATCAGAAGATATCTTGTCCTGAATAAACCCAGCTTGGGCAGGATGAATCAAGCTACTCATAATAGGTTTGAGATTGTTTGCAAGTATCTTGACAATGATTTTATTAAAGATATTGCAAAGAGAGATCGATTTGAAATCAGCAACATCTTTATCATGACAAAGCGTAGGAATTAAAGCAACAATAGAGATTTGGCTCTTTTGGGAAGGTAATAGGTTTTGAAAAAAGTACTTGGTAGCTTTGCAAACATAACTCCCAATAGTCTCAAGTATTTCTTGTATAACTCAAAGGTGAACCTGTCAGGCCCAGGTGCATAAGATGAGGGTGAGGAAAAAACAGTAGCTTTTATTTCATCATCAGTAATGGGGCTAATCAGCTGAAGAGCTAGGTGAGGATGAATGACTTGACCCAAATAATTGGCAGTGAGGTCAGTGTTGGAGGGCCTTGGGGAGTTGTATGAATTGGAAAAGTGGTGAATAAGGGCACTAGATGTGTCTTGAGGAGAAGAGGTGTCAACAGGAGTAGAAACCTCCTTAATCAGGTTATAGTTCTCCCTAATATTAATTTTGGCATACAAAAACTTAAGGTCATCCTTGACTTCAAAAATCCACTTGGTTTTGGATCTCTGCCTAATCCAAGAAGACCAAGAGGAAGCACATAAAGGCAATTGCTCATTGCAGATTGTAAGAGAGCTGAATTCAAAGAGGGGTTCCAAAGGGTCTTGGTTAAGAAGAGACAAGAGCTCTTGCTGGTGGGATTTGAAGTTTAACATTTTGACCTCTAAATGTGAGGAAGACCACATTTTCATTTTAACAGCTTCTTTAAGCGCCTACAAATACTGATAAAAAACAGAAATTAGATTCCCCAGTTTCTGTTGAGAAGGAACATCAATGAGAGTATCCCAAAACCTTCGCTCCTTAGTCCAGAAGTAATTAAACATGAACCTATGCTTAAGTTTTCGAGGGTTATTAGTAAGATGATGTGAGAGTGATCAAAAGAGGTTGGGCTATCCACTTTGTAGTAAGACAAAGGAAACTTGTCAAGCCATAAATCACTAGGCATCTTTTTTCAAAAACAAATAGGTAAATAGTTATCACCATATTTTAAAAATGGGCTTATTTTATATATAAGATAACTTTTTTATTGATAGCTGTTCTGAAGTTAAAGTTTGATGATGTTGTATGCACCTTCTCGATAGGAATCTTTTTGTTTTTTCCTGTTCCTGTATCTAAGCATGTGTAGCTTTAAATTGTTTTAATCACTTGTATGTTTCTCTATTCATAGGTCATCTACCGGATAAAACTTCCAGGTCCTGCTATTTTGGGTGAAGGCAAGCCAGAAAATCAAAATCATGCCATTATTTTCACTCGTGGTGAAGGTTTGCAGACAATAGACATGAATCAGGTAGCTTTTGATCTTTCTGAATCTCATTTAATATTGATATTTAATGTTTTCAATGGTTTCTATTCATCTAGGATAATTATCTGGAAGAGGCATTAAAAATGAGAAATCTGCTTCAAGAGTTTTAAAAAAAACATGATGGTGTGAGATACCCTTCAATTCTTGGTGTCAGGGAGCACATATTCACGGGAAGGTAGGGCTTGCGAATTTCTGTTTAAAATGATTGCTTTATGTTAAATGCTTTTTCTGCCTTCGTCTTCTCCTGGAAATCTTAGAGGTTTGTTCCTGCTTCTTGCAGTGTTTCTTCTCTTGCATGGTTTATGTCAAATCAGGAAACAAGTTTTGTGACAATTGGTCAGCGTTTGCTTGCAAATCCTCTTAGGTAAGATTTCCTCTTCAGCAACATGAAGAATAAATGTTTGATATTTTTGTTAAAGCTCTAGGGCTAATCCTCTTTTCAGTCTTTGCACAGGAAGAAACGTTTTTATATCAATGCTTCAGTTTGAGGAGATATTTTTTATTATCTTTCAATAATTGCTTTCAGTAATCCTCATAATTGAGGATATTCATGCATGACTTTCTTCTTCTTTTTTTTTCCTTATATTTTCTTATAGACATACCCTTTAGATAATACTTCTTCTTTTTTATATCATTTACACCCATTTTTGTGCTTTAATGTTGCAGACACGGCAAAATGTTAATTTTTTGTATCCGAAGTTTCGATGAACTTTTGATTAAATTAAAAGGTTTGAAATTTTGTTTGCTAAAGTTGTAGGATTAGGTTAGTGATTTTGAGATATAATGATGCAACACAAATGATAAATGTTAAGTTCAATTTCAATATTTTTGTATTTAGTTTATTTATTCATTTTGTTTGTTAAATTATCATTTGTGGATAATTTCAGGTTTGAATTTGAATCATACCATAGCATTAAGTTTAGATAAGTTTAAATTTAAATAATTATTCCTATTTTTTGAACTTATCATATAACCTGTTTCTATGAAGTTGTTTTCATGACCTGTAATTGATGATAACTTAATAATTTGATTCAACATATTTTCTTCATCTTCTCTGTCCTAGTAAATTTCATTGTCTATTGACTCCTCCCTCGCAGAAGTTTCTCAGCTTTTCCTCTGTCACGAAATTAATTGATATCCTCATGCATGCTAATTGAACTGATTTGAAACCCAACCCCATCTATTGAAGTAGTAGATTAATGCCAGTGTTCTTCAAGGATTAATGATTGACATATTGAGCAACAAGATCTTTTTCAACACTCATTATTTCTATTCTTAACACTTGTGATTTTTACCTAGTGAAAATGTTCCTCATATTAGGGAATTGTTTTGCCTTCTTTAGATTATTATATTATGAAGAAAATATTCAAAATAGTCCAACTAAGCTAAATCAAAATATTCTGCCATTGAAGAAAGGTGTCAAAGGTCTCGGATAATTTGTGCGGTCACAATGCTAAATCATTTGAGGGTCATAAATGAGGTTAATGTTGATTGGTGTTATGAGGCTTGTGTGGTTTGGTCATGCAAATTCTGGTTGTAGAAATTATAGGAGGAACGATGTGAGCAGTTGAGAAGCAAGGGATTATTGTTGGGTTTAGGTTTAGGGAATATCTCGATTAAATTCATTTAGTGATTATCAAATAATGTGATGATCATAAAGATAAGTAAAAAGGATATGATCAACTATTTTAATTTAAATCTAAACTTATCAACTTTAAAATCTATCCTAATAAATCAAATTCAAACTTGAAATTATCTTAAAATGTAATTTAACTAACCAAATGCATGAATCAAATCTAAAATACTAAAAAATTCAAAATATATTGAAATTAAACTTAGCCGTAATCTCTTGTGCTGCATTACATTGGTTGTAATTAAAAAAAAAAAAAAAAAGGTTGTTATTCATTGCAATGTTATATTAAGCATTCCGTTTTTCTTTTGAATATTTCTAACGCTGGATCTTTTATTCTCCTCAGCCTCCAATATGGTAAATATGTGTGTACATTGCCTATTTACTGTTGTAAAATGATTGTAGTAGTGTCAGCACATCCCTGAGTAGTTCTCACTCAATTTTCATGTTTGGTTACTTGAATAGAATCAGAAGTAGATTATAAATTCCAGTTGCTTCTCTCATAATTTTCTTATTATACAGTTCTTTGTTTCTTGCTGTTTAGGGTTCGATTTCACTATGGTCACCCCGGATGTTTTTGATAGACTCTTTCATCTCACGAGAGAGGTGGTGTGAGTAAGGCTTCCAAGATAATTAATTTAAGCGAGGACATCTTTGCTGGTATCTTCATGAATTAAGTTGAATTATGTATTCACTATTTTCCAAGACAATGATAGCAAACTCATCAACAATCTGAGTACTTTTTATTTCTTCTGTGGTGTAGGTTTCAATTCCACTCTCCGTGAAGGCAGTGTTACGCATCACGAATACTTGCAAGTAGGTAAAGGAAGAGATGTGGGCCTTAATCAGATATCGCTATTTGAAGCAAAGATTGCAAATGGAAATGGCGAGCAGACATTGAGCCGTGACATATATAGACTTGGTCACCGTTTTGATTTCTTTAGGATGATGTCATGTTATTTTACAACTGTGGGATCTTATTTTAGTACTCTGGTATATCTCAGTTTTTACCTCAAAATTCTAAGGACTTTTTGAATTTATGAATTGAAGCTGATCATCTTTTTTTATTTTTTATTTTTCTTTAAATTGCAGTTGACTGTCCTGACAGTATATGTTTTTCTATATGGACGTCTCTATCTTGTTCTTAGTGGACTTGATGAAGGTTTGGCAACTGGTAAAAGGTTCATTCACAACCATCCCCTTCAAGTTGCTCTTGCCTCACAATCCTTTGTGCAGCTTGGGTTTTTGATGGCTCTACCCATGATGATGGAAATTGGTCTTGAAAAAGGATTCCGGAAGGCACTAAGTGAATTCATCATGATGCAGTTACAATTAGCTTCTGTTTTCTTCACATATTCTCTTGGAACCAAAACTCACTATTATGGAAGGACATTGCTTCATGGAGGTGCTGAGTATAGGGGTACAGGCCGTGGTTTTGTTGTCTTCCATGCCAAGTTTGCTGAGAACTATCGGCTTTACTCTCGTAGTCATTTTGTCAAGGGCATGGAGTTGTTGATCTTACTTGTTGTTTATCAAATATTTGGGCAGCCTTATAGATCTGCAGTTGCATACATATTTATTACTGCTTCTATGTGGTTTATGGTTGGGACTTGGTTGTTTGCTCCATTTTTGTTCAATCCTTCTGGATTTGAATGGCAAAAAATTGTTGATGACTGGACTGATTGGAACAAGTGGATCAGCAACCGTGGTGGGATTGGCGTGCAAGCAGATAAAAGCTGGGAATCATGGTGGGAGAAGGAGCAAGACCATCTGAAATATTCGGGAAAGCGAGGGATCACTACTGAGATACTGCTGTCATTTCGATTTTTCATTTATCAATACGGGCTTCTCTATCACTTGCATATAACTAAGACAAAGAGCATATTGGTATATCTATAACTAGTTATCTTAGGCAAGATGATATGTTGCAATATCACAGGTGAAAATGGGAATCTTAACTTAATTGGTTCCTTGTTTTACAGGTATATGGCGTTTCTTGGCTTGTGATCTTGGTAGTATTGCTTGTCATGAAGGTGAGCTCTTATGATTCTTGGCAGAATCTAAATTTTTTGTCGTCCATGATAACTTACCTAAATTATTATTTCTTTTCATATCTGGTTAATGTTGATTTGTTTTCATGGAGTGAATTTGTCATTGTAGTCTTCAGCACGATCTGGTTTGATGCAAATTTCTTTCTTTGAGTGTCTTCGGTTGTAAACTCACTAGTGATTGTTCTTCGAGGCACCCCAACATTCTAGGATTCAGTTTCAAAATATTTTTTGTTAGTTTCAGTTTTGTTGGGTTCATAAGTTTCCAAGTATCCATTTTCATCTTGGTTACCTTCTTTTTCTTGTTCAAGAATTAAGAATTTTTTTAAAAATTGCATTCTAATACCAACTTTTTCCTACTAACTTCAATATTAAAGCTTCGTTTGGGATGACTTTCTTATCGTTTCTTAAAGCAACTTTTTAGTACAAAATTTTTAATTTTTATAATAAAAATCTGTCTTACGAAGCAATAAGAAAGCAGTCCCAAATAAAACCTAAATTTGCTTGCAATATTGAAATAGTGGGAGTCTGATTATCTAAATACATATAATCTTGTATTAATCAAGTTTCATTTTTTGTTTGTTTAAGTGATATAAGCCTATTTTAAACAGGCATGTTGTATCAATTTCAGGAGCTATTTACAACCTTAGTTCTCTGGACCTCTCTATCTCTCTTCAATTTTAAATAGGGAGATTTACATGCGTACTATCATATACTATTCTATTTACATATTTAACATCTAAACCTTTAATATTACATACATACCACCCATAGTTCATTTTAATATCAAATATGAGTGATAGAAATGAAATATATGAGTGGTGGGAAGGAAATATGAGTAGTATATTTGATATTAAAATAATATAGGGTGGTATGTATGTAATATTAAAATTTTAGGTATTAGATATGTAAATAGGATGATATAAAATGACATGTATGTAAATTACTAAATTTCCCTTTTAAAAATATCTGTCTTGTTTATTAACTCATTAACTATTCGCAATAATCTCGTCTCATTATTGTTATCTTGTGCAGACTGTATCTGTTGGAAGGCAAAGATTCAGTGCGGACTTTCAGCTTGTTTTCCGGTTGATCAAGTTCTTAATCTTTGTTACATTCATGTCTATTCTGATCATCTTGATCGCTATCCCTCACATGACCTTCCAGGATATCATAGTTTGTTTCCTCGCTTTCTTGCCAACTGGTTGGGGTCTACTTTTGGTACGCTTACACTGAATCATTTAACTTTACCATCTTATCTTATATTTCATTATTTTATTTCTTGTTTGATTCCTAACTTCTTTTAATGTTTTGTTCAGATTGCACAAGCATGCAAAGGTGCTATGCGCAGATTTGGGCTGTGGGGCTCCATTAAAGCTCTTGCTCGAGGCTATGAGATTATGATGGGGCTGCTTCTTTTCACTCCTATAGCCTTCTTGGCATGGTTTCCCTTTGTTTCTGAATTCCAGACAAGAATGTTATTCAATCAAGCTTTCAGTAGAGGACTTCAGATTTCTCGCATTCTTGGTGGACACAAGAAGGATAGAGCTCGAAACAAGGATTAAATTAATAGTGAATGAAGTTGGCATGCAAACCATGACCAGAAGATTGGAGCATTTGTATGTTATTCTTCCAAAACTACTAATTTTTTCCAAGTTTTTTTGTTTCCTTTGTATCTTTTGTATGAGCAGGGTTTACTGTGTTTTTGGGTGCCAATGACCCATAATATATCTGATATTGGTGATGACTTGTTTGAAATTTCATTAATGGAAATGTAGTTATTGGGTTTTTGGCAGCTATAAATCTGTCTTTATTCCATCCCTTTGAAATTTCCAGTATTTGTTGTAGCACTCTATTCTGATCTTCTGGGTTTATACATTCTGCAGTTACTGTTGGAACCCACAAAAAAAATGTTGGGCGCCTTTTTTTCTTTTGGTGTTGGGCATCTTACTGTGATATGCACTGTTTGTTTAATTTGATTTATTTGAAACTTAATTCTAAAAATAAGTTGTGATATTTTATTGTTGATTTTTTTGTAGATGTCAATTTTTGGAGTTTTTTTTTTTTTTTGAGCTTATATATTAATTTATTATTATAATGAGTTATAATTTAACTCATCATTTCATCACTTTAATATCATTTTATTTCTATTAAAAATATATAAAAATAATAATTTTGTTTTTTTGTCCCTTGAGATTGAAATTCACCTCATCATTTTGAATTTCCTCAAATCAAAATTTTGAAGTACATTAAATAAAAATTGAATTACATATACATGATTTTAGATGTAGCTTTTAAGATCTTGATTATTAATTATTTAATATATTAGCATGCAGGCTTAGTGTTTATTTGGGATGACTTTCATATTGATTCTTAAAATATTTTTTAATATAAAACTTAAAATTATTTTAAAAAGTAATAATAAAGTTGGCTTAAATGAAGCACTAGTGTTGTACTTAAGTGCTTATTTCACATAGCTTTTTTTTTTTTTTTGGATACTTTGCTTCTCAAACAATTATAATTTTATAATTTTCTCATTTTCAAAAACATCTGAGATAAAAATACTTTTTATAATTATATTAGCAAATTTTTTTTTTTTTATAACCCATTTTATAAAACGTTACAACCATCTCAAACATATTATAAATTATGTCTAATATATTTTGAAAACCCTAATTCCATACATCAGTTATCTTTTTTATTTTTGTTTTCTAATATTCAGTTTATTGATTCAAAAAAAAAAAAAATTGCTCATTATATCTAAATATAAATTTTGAAGACGAATTGATATGAAAATATGAAGACAAAATTAGTTTAAAGATGATGCATAACTTTTAAATTTTACTTTATATACAAGATACCTTGAGATTTGAAAACTTGCAAAGGATACTGAAATCATTTGATTAATATTATTTTTCATTGGGTTTGTATGTAGGGTACATTGCACAATATTTTCATATAAATTTCATTTGTGGCTCTTTGAATAAATATAACAATGATGATGGTCATTAATACTTGTACATACATATCAGTATTAGCATGTCCATTAACCTTTTTTAGAGCAGATAGAACAAACTCTTTCCACCCCCTTGGGCATTTTAAGTGATATTTAATGTTAGTGAAATTATTCTATGCAGACGCCGAACGCCGTTCAGAGGCCAACCAAAATGTGCCACATCACCCCCTACTCAGTACCCGGCTTGGTACCACTCAGTAAAGCTCGATATCCATCTCGGTACCGTTGATGTGGCGCATTCTGATTGGTCTGTGTACGGTGAACTGTGTTTGACATCAGTTCACCATCCGCACAGAATAATCTCTCCAGCGCATAATGTTTGATCATGGTATAAAGCTTAGTACAACTGAATTATATTAGAAATGGAGGTATTGTAACTGCTTTTGTATAAAGGTTAGCGTTCTATAAATTTTTAATCTATGGATTCTACAACTAAGGGAAATGTTGACAAATCAAATTCCTTCATTCCCAGCTTCTCATTTAATTCACATATATATCAAACAAGGCATAATGCGTGTAATGAAACAGGTTAACATACTTACAATGTTGCAAACATATAATAATTTCTGTACATGACGCATGCAGAAATACCTATAATTTGCGGTTGCTGGAAGCTGGCAAAAAAGTTAAGACCAAATCTCATTTAAGAAACTATGGAAATTTCAGATACTTACAGCTTTAAATTTCTCTATTATGCTTTATTTATTGCTTCTGCGCAGGTGAATCAATATTATATCTTCATTTTGTCGAGTTATTCTGATTTTGTCATCTATGTACCTGCAAATAAGGAAGAAATCATGGCCGACTTGAGATAAGTTTATCAGTTCAGTTGTTGCAGAGCAGAAATGCGTACCGTACGTGGATAGTTTGTAACAAATTATATCTATTAAGAAAACCAATATGTCGAAAGATCTAACTTTAAATAATGCAAATTGGCAACTTACAATAGTTCCATGCTGTAACTAGTTTTGATATCGAAGGGGAATCTGATTGAGCCAGTAACATATGCTCCGCTATTTATTGTTGCTTTGAATTTAGTTGCATCAGACTTACTGCAGAATACAACATAATAGAATGTAAGTCTACATTATGTTAGAATATCCTGATAGAAATTATATAAAGATGGATTTGAATATTATTGAATTTATTTTGAGATTAGTGCTGCATATAAAGTAAAGCAAATCCATTGATTCTCAAACCCATACTAAACTAATTTTTATTTCATATTGAAATGTGCCGTGCATAATTTTTTTCTTGAAGGTTTTCAGTATAATGAAAAGGAAAATTCAATTTTAATGCACAATTTCTTAAGGAAATCAAGGTTTGAGAGAGATGATTGTAGCGGATTTTCTACTATTTAGACACTAATCGCAATATATAATTGTGCAACTTGAGAGTTTATGATTTATGAATTTGAATGTAGTTATGTGATAATATGTAGCTCATTATAAATCTATACAAGCAAATTTAGGGGTGTCAATATTGGACCCGACCCGAAAACCTGACCTGAATCCGATCCAAAAATTTCGGGTTCAACAATTCGACCCGTTTTTCGGGTTGACCCGTAAACCCCACCAACCAGAGATTGACCCATTTTTACCCGAAATGCGGAGTTTGACTGGATTTTGGACCCGAAAACTAGCAATTTTTTGTCCGACCCAGGTCATTCGGGTCGGCCGGATCCGAAGCGGGTTGGGTTCGGGTCCAGAAAAACGACCAGTTTGCATAAATAGGTCGGGTTCGGGTTGACCTGAATAATGTTGGGTCAGTTTCGGGTTCGACCCGAACTTGACCCGTGACCCGAAATTGACACCCCTAAGCAAATTCTATAACCTCCAACGTCCAACATCAGTTAGACCAATATTTATGCTTCATTTGAGACAACTTTCTTATTGTTTCTTAAAGCAACTTTTTAGTACAAAAAGTTATTTTTTGTGCTTGAAAGTTGTTTTAAGAAGCAGTAAGAAAGCCGTCCCAAACTAAACTTTAATCAAGCTAGGTCTAAACTAGATCAACAAGTGAATGCATGCATATGAATGAATACAAATATGCATGTTGACCTCTGAACAAAAAAAAAATCTCTCGCATACGAACCTTGCACCAGGCGGATCCGTGAAATCTGACCGAAATCCCGTCGAATCGCTGTGCAGTCGGCGCCGCTTCGAAAATCCTGCTCAAAATCTGTGATCCTCTCCTCGATCGAGCCCCGACCCAAAGCTCTCGCAGCCTCTACTTCTCCTCCCCACTTCCACACACGCAGAGGTCCCGTCGTTGCTTCCTCTCCCACGTCCGAAGCCACTCTCGATCCCGATTCCCTTGGCAAAGAGAGAGAGAGAGAGAGAGAGAGAGAGAGAGAGAAGCAGATCTCCCTACCTGAAGCCGGCATCCAAACTCCCCAACTCCGGCGACAAAGCCTCCATCCCGATCTCCCTCCGACCAAGCTCTTCCCGTTTGTGAGCTCAATCACGACCAGAGCCCTAGTCGAGCCGCCCGAACTCCGCTTCTCTTCATCCCATAGCCGCACCTCTGCGTCCGAACCCCTCCGCCTTCTTCGTCGCTGCTTCGGCTTAGCTTCCCCGACCGACCTTCCTTCCTGTTTGGATCGGAAGCAAGAACATGAAGCCGCTCGCTGTGAAGGCAACTTTCTCCCTTACCCGCACATCTTCGGCCAAATCCCTGACCAAACAGCCTTTAGGCTGTTTTTATTTTATTTTTGTTGTTTATTATTATTATTATTAAAATTTTAATAATAATAATAATAATAATTATTAATATAATTAGTTATAATTAATTATGTTTAATTATAATTAATTGTGTTAATTATAATTACTTAATTTAATTATATGTCAATTATTTTTAAATGATAATTAATTAATAAAAATAATTAGTTATAATTAATTAATTTTAATTATAATTAGTTATTCTAATCTAATTAATTATTAATTATAATTGATTATAATTAATTAAGTTATTATAATTTTTTTTAATATATAATTAATCAATATTTATTATAATTAATTATAATTAATTAAATTTAATTATAATTACTTATTTTAACTATTATTAATTATAATTTTTCACAAAAAAGGTTCTTTTCTCGATGCTTGCGACGGGCCGGCAAACCCCCAAGGCGCTCACGTAGCGTTAAGGGCAGGAAACCGGTGCGACGCTTGCGACGAGATAAGGATCCCTCTTCAATGCTAGCAACGAGCCGGTAAACCCCCGAGGCGCTTAAGTAGCGTTGTAGGGCGGGACCCGGTGCGGCACTTGCGGCGAAGGGGATAAAAAAATGTGTTTTTTTTTATTTTTATATAAGTACCCCCGAACGCCCACGTGGTGCAGAGGGGGGAAATTTGTGTTATTTCTAACATTGTTTTCTTCTTATAAAAAAAAACACCCTTAAACTCTCACGTAGCGGGCGGGGATGAAAAAAAAATACAAATGCCGCTCACGTAGCGTCGAGGGGAAGGTTGCCTCTTGGTTTTTTCCCCTAAACGGGGGAGACGCCGGGAGGCTGCCGAAATTTCATTTAAAAAAACTGAGGACTTGGACAAATTTGAACTTGCACATCGAACTATACTTGAACAACAAAACAATGGACTATGCTTGGACTTGGACTAAACTTGAACTGAAGCAGAGGACTCGGACTTGTATTTGGACACAAGATGAACTATAAAAATATTTGAAATGAAATTGAACATGAACTTAATCTCAAACAAGGAGCTCACACTTGAACTTGCAAATGACTACAAGAACTCAAACTTGAATCAATTTGCAAACTACACTTGCTTACAAATAAGTGTGAATCATAAATAATTTAATCAAATTCCATGTCATGATATGTTATTTGTTTGCAAGCAATAATCGACAAGGAGATGTTGGTGAACAAAATGCAAAGGAACATATATGGGACTTGTGATGTAAGGAGAGACTTGCAATGAATATAAAGCCTACAAACATCATCCACTCACTAAATGATGATAAAGACTCATGCAATCAAAAGCTACTAGAAGGATTTTTGCATGAGGTGTATGATGAATACGGTAGCACTTTCATAATCAACATATATATGCAAA
Organism: Dendrobium officinale; assembly: GCA_019514585.1. Taxonomy (NCBI): domain Eukaryota; kingdom Viridiplantae; phylum Streptophyta; class Magnoliopsida; order Asparagales; family Orchidaceae; genus Dendrobium; species Dendrobium officinale. The sequence goes on from JACXSL010001578.1 coordinate 852,613, forward strand.
CAAACTAGTAGAAAACCACCTTCAAGGATAGAGAATTTGCAAGTGAAATTTTGTTTGCAAGCAACAAATGAGTTCCATAGACATTGAAATGAAACATACAATGAGCATAGTAGGTTGTTGACGAATGTATGTGAGAAAATTAGTAATGGTTGTAGTCATTTCGACAGTCAACAATAAATCTGCAAATACACACATCAATCTCTTATAGATTATTGAGATCCACATGCAATGAGTTCAACGAATCATTAGCAAACACAAATGGGGGATATGTGGTAACACAACTCACACCCATGGAGCTATCATGCAAGTAGATGTATCCACCTCCTTCAAGAAGAAGAATTAGATATGCAACGCCTACAACAATACTTTCAACATCAAGGTGTCATTAAGAGCACAATAACATCATTGGTTGATATGAAAGAGATAGTTGATGGATCCAAGTCATCCAGAGAAGCATTAATTAACAGAGCAAGGGACTTCTCCTGAAGCTTCAGATGAATATTTACAAACAAATGCAAATGATGAACGGTGAAATTCAGATGGCTCAAAGTGTTCAAGAGAAGGTGATATATATCTATCATGCAATCAAATAATACTAGAAGGATTTTGTAGGTGATGAACACAATAGTACCTTCACAATCAACATTTGTATGCAAGCAAACAAATGAAAAATGGAAGGGAACATATAGTTAATTGCAAGCAAAGATCAACGACACAAGTCCACCATGATTATCCCAAATGGAAGGGAGATATTAATGACCAACAGTATCATATTCAACATACATGTTGCAACTCATCTTGTTAGCATATCCTCACTTCTAAATGACAAAGGATTGTGAAAGATATGAGATAGTCACAAAGCTATGGCATGGACTAGAATTGAACTAGATCAACAATCAATGAAGGGATGAGTTTGAATGATCTCTAATGAAGGTTAGGAGATTACTACATCAAAATGCAAATCTCTACGGGCTATTTTAGAAGACCTTTCAAGCATTCTAAAATACCCTGCACGTGCACCGTAGTTTGTATACGCTTAGGTACACTAAAAGAGGGTAAAAGCAATCATGAAACCCGCATGGGCCCCGGCGAGCGTGTTATTGGTACACACGTGACGTCTAGGGATGCTGCGCGGGTTGACAAGTGAATTCAGGTTCGAAACCGATCCTTCTATACGGGTCAATAGAAGTCGACAAGGTTCGAACCATTAAGCAAATATAAAGTTGTGGCGACCGGTATATTTGCTTTAAAACATTCATATTAGGCCTTCAAGGCCTATAAAAATATGAATTCACTAATAAAGGCACGAAGCCTACGAAACCCGATCCTCAGTCAATAGCTCGGCTGAGTTGACAAGGTTCAAGTTACAAATAGAAATGACCCCAACACCCCGATGATGGTCGTGTTGAATGCAGATCTCAACCGGAGGGATTTCCAAATATTTTCAAATGCTATCCCAAATACCCACAAAAATCCAAAAAAATCTCAAAATCCCAAAAAATATTTAAAATTTGAAATCAAACCATTGAAAACTTAAAGCAAAATCCATCCACCCTCCGCAACAGTTTGACGGGGCGGACAAATTCGAATAAACTCTAGCTCACAAAGAGCCAAATGCCTAATTTAAAATATCACTAGGATCCATTCTCAAACAATCTCTTGCCAGTAAGGACGTGGTAAGTGTCCTCTAACCGGCAGTTTCGCCGCCAAATGGCACTGCAGGTAAACGGTTATGACCCGGGGCCCTCTGAATCGAGTGGTTTTGCCGCCAAATGGCACCACGAAATAACGGTTATGGCCATAGCCAATACGCTCCTTAATGGCGTTAAATCCTTGAGATATGAATCAATAGGATATGATCGATAGGGCACAAAGCCATATGTTAGCTAAGGTGGATTCAAATTTGTTCCCTTAGAAAAACATTCAACCCCGGTCTACAAGGTCCCCTTGGACGAAGCAACCCATGGCTGCCGACAAGGATCCTTCTGTCAGGTTGGGTCGACTACCTCCTCTGACTAAGTAGACCATGGACCACGATGGCCCGGGACGACAGAACCATGGGATCTTGATCGGGTCCATCACCCATTCCCCCACCATCCGCTTTAAGTAAACGATGGTGAAATTTCTATTTTAAATATAAAATTTTCCTAAATATCCCAATCCAAATCTTCAAATCTTCCAAACCAAATTCTTCAATTTCCAAATCCAATTTCTACCAATATCCTAAACCCATTGCTGCTACTATATGCTCGATACTGTGTATCTACGGATAAACGTATCTGATTGACGACTAGCCTTAATCGAAAGTTCTCTCTTGTGATCGGGAGGGGTAATTAACTATAGGGGCTTGCGCCTATAGGAAACCAGAACTCAGATCATAAAGTCCTTGCGAAATGAGGGAGAAATCTCTGGGTAGTGTCTTATCTACAAACCCATCTGCCTTCCAAAATTTACCCCGGAACTTAGTTCGTTAAAACTCCCTCGCCGAATAAAAAGAAGAGCGAGCGGAGGCCGGGGCCGAATTTTCGGAGCCCACAATGCATTTATCTAATACATTCATGCAACTATATAACAAATGCACACATATTTGTTAGACAATGAACTTTTTTTAAAAGATCCAAACTTGATCATAAATTGAACAAGTTTAGATAGAATTTAACTGAGTAAAGTAGGCCTACTTGAATTGAAATCAAATAATCCATCCTATAACTAAGCATGACTCAACTTGAGATCTAACTGAATATTATTATTGGCATTCTCTATTTCTACGGCTTTCTTTACATGTGACTGGCAACTGTGGGTATAACTCTTCAATGGCTGATTATGATAACTACTTGGGGGTTTTGTATTATAATATAAGAGGAAAAATTGATTACCGGTTGCATAAAACTTCACTTTGGATTTCAAATTCCTTGAACTCAAAAGTTTTAGTTGATCAAATGAGAGACTTGAAGGATTCTAAAAGAAGCTTTCTCCTTGTACCAGCACGTTGCTTACTTTCTGGTGAATTCTTAAATTAATTCTTCTTCCTTCTTCTATGTTTGCTATTGGTGATTTACATTTTGTTTTGTTATTTTATTAAAGATAGTGAATAGCTATTTAAGATTAATGTTTCGTATCGTTAAATTTTGTCTACTTATGATATGAATTTCTTATCTCACATTAGATTTGCATTAAGAACTATAAACAAATAGACATCTTACATCATATTAGCATCAAAGTTACAACTGCTTCATAATATCTTCTAGATGTAGCATATAAAAATATGAACGATTACTAAAACAACAAAATGATCTAATTTAAATGAAATCAGTCTAGATATGAATCTAGACAGGTTAAATAATTCTGATGGAGTTACGAGTTGTATTCCTGCATTACTGGGAACCCAATGGTATTTTCATATTAGACAGATAACTTGGAAGCGTTTTTTTTAATGATGAAATAAGGTTGATCCCCATAGGTTGAAAAATAATAGAACTAGTTCAAATATATTGGCAAAATATGAAATCACTAAATGACAAGAGGGGGGGGGGGGGGGGGGGTGAATTGTGAAAAACTTTTTCTCAATAAAAAGTAACCCTAAACAGGAGTTCTAATCTTTTTGTTATTTTTGAAATTTGACAACAAAAACTTAAACAAATTTTCTTTCACAAATTTCACCACGCAATAATTATGAAAAAATTAAGTGCAAGTAAAAGTAAATGAAGATAAGAAAAAAACACACCAAGATTTTTATAGTGGTTCGGTCAAACAATGACCTACGTCCACTCCCCGGAGTCCTCCACTCCGGGATTTTCACTACAAGCAATAGCTCTCCTTTAGCCCCCCCTTGGCAAGGCGGAGAAGCCTTTACAATACTCCCTTTCACCAACTCGGCGTGGCGGAGTGCCAAACTCTGTTTTCACCCTCCTGGCTACGGCAGAGAACCTTCTCCTTTTTCTCCCTCCTGGAGAAGGCAGAGTACCTCGAGGTCACGGATGTAGAAGAGCCTTTCCCTTGGGGATCCTCCCACAAATTCTTCTAGGGCCACTGGAGGAACAAGATGCAGTAAGTTTGGAGCAACCGTGTGATCTCCCTCACACCTCTTCTCCCTCACAACACTCACCTTCACCTCCCTCTCTCAAAACCCTAAAGAACTTCTCAAGAGCTCTCTCCCCTTGGAATCCCTCTCTAACCCCGTTCTCCCTCTCTGTAATTCTTACTGAAAAAGACGATATTAACACCTAAAAATAGGCTCCAAAATCCCTCTGATTTCAAAAGTAGCCGTTATTGTTCGTACAGTACGATTCAACATCGTACAGTACGATCTTCAAAAACAAACTTCGTCCTGGTACGAAGATGTACGAACAGTTAAAAAACGATTTGTGTTGTACGATATAATATCGTACGGTACGATCAACAAAATACTATTCGTACAGGACGATAGTCTGGACGATCAGATGTCGTCTCTGTTCATCGTATGGTACGATTACTATCGTACAGTACGATTTTCAAAATATAGTTAGGCCTGGATTTCATGCACTAATCACGGGTTAATTTAAGTAAGTATTTAAAATAAATCGTACATTATGAAAATGTTCGTACAGTACGAACGGCGCAAAATCACTTACTTAAACTAAACTATGGCTAGGGTTTTGGATCTGAACATATCGTACAATACGAATATATTCGTACAGTACGATCTATTCACAGAATCGTCCACATAGCTCGGATCGTACGGTACGAATTAAAATCTTACAGTACGATCTCCAGGGAAAAAATTCTATTACATTTTACATTTAAAAACAAACTCTCCCCCTGTGTGTGTGCATGGTTGCTCATACTCTTATGCATTTTGTGGCCAGACTCAAGAAAATAAAAATACAATAAATAGAAAAAATACAATATCTGACTCATACTCCTAATCTATCCGTTCTTGAGTCTTCCTTTCATCCTGAGTCACTTGTGATCTTCTTGAAATGTTAGTACTCAAGGATAATAGCAAATAAAGTAATATCCAATGAAAAGTTGTTTCAAAACAATCATTATTTGGCATCATCAAAATCTCAAACTCGGGGTCATGGGTTGCAACAATCTCTCCCTTTTTGATGATGTCAAATGATTTGTTGTAAGCAAGTACGAATGACATTTTTTTTATTTTTTTATTTTTGTTTGTTTGTTTTTTTTAAATTTAAATACAAGAAAAAAGAAAGATACTAAATGCAAGTACAAAATAAAAGGAATGCATTCAACAAAATATAACAAGCGCAACAACAAGTACAACAAACTTCTCCCCCTTTTGACAGCACAAAAAGGAGGAGCAACTAAAGCAGAAAGCAAAAAAAAGAAACTACAATATAAATACAAATAATCTAAACAGGAGGGTCCTGATCAGTTGGTGGTGGAGGTGAATTCAGTTGAAAATATTGAAAGAGAGCATCAAATCGGTGATAAATTGCAGTAAAGCGTTATCCAAACCATTGCATATCTGTCTCGTGTTGCTGATGTTGTTCTTGAATATACGTATCGAGACGAGTCTGCAGTTGGTCGAAGCGTGCGACCAAATCATCGTTAGGGTGTGCTGTGCAGGTGCTCGGGGTGCGGCATGTCGTCGTGGTCGAGCTGGAGCTGCTGCTGGGGCATCTTCTCCTTCTTCTTCGTCAAAGACTGGTTCTTCAGGCTTTAGTCCCCGATGAAAGAGAATATGGAAAGAGGCATCCGTATAAAAGATAGGAAGAATGTCGGGTTCACCAGGGTAGATCAATTGATATTTATGTTGGAGGATATATCCTATTAGATGACCAAGAGCTAGATTTTGTTTCCGTCGAGTGGTAGGTAGGCGAACAAAAGTCATGTGGCGAATGTAGTTACTAATTAAATCAACCTCATCAAATTTTGTGTTGGACATAATAAGATAGGTAGCGACGGATAAGGTCGGGGTCAGATTGATACGGTCGCCACCTTTGGGTATTATTCCATCAACACCAACCTCTCGTTCAATCCCTAACTCGAAATGCCCGAATAATTCAACATGCCCTTCGAACCTCAATAATACCCAAAGGTGGCGACCATATCAATCTGACCCTGACCTTATCCGTCGCTACCTATCTTATTATGTCCAACACAAAATTCGACGAGGTTGATTTAATTAGTAACTACATTCGCCACATGACTTTTGTTCGCCTACCTACCACTCGACGGAAACAAAATCTAGCTCTTAGTCACTTAATAGGATATATCCTCCAACATAAATATCAATTGATCTACCATGGTGAACCCGACATTCTTCCTATCTTTTATACGGATGCCTCTTTCCGTATTCTCTTTAATTGGGGACAAGAGCCTGAAGAACCAGTCTTTGACCAAGAAGAATGAGAAGATGCCCCAGCAGTAGCTCCAGCTCGACCACGACGACATGTCGCACCCCGAGCACCTGCACCAGCACACCCTAACGATGATTTGGTCGCACGCTTCGACCAACTGCAGACTCGTCTCGATACGCATATTCAAGAACAACATCAGCAACACGAGACAGATATGCAATGGTTTGGAGAACGCTTTACTGCAATTGATCACCGATTTGATGCTCTCTTTCAATATTTTCAACCGAATCCACCTCCATCACCAACTTATCAGGACTCTTCTGTTTAGATTATTTGTATTTGTATTGTAGTTTCTTTCTTTTGCTTTCTGCTTTAGTTGATCCTCCTTTTTGTGCTGTCAAAAGGGGGAGAAGTTTGTTGTACTTGTTGTTGCGCTTGTTATATTTTGTTGAATGCATTTCTTTTATTTTGTACTTGCATTTAGTATCTTTCTTTTTTCTTGTGTTTAAATTTAAAAAAAAAAACAAAAAAAAATGTCATTCGTACTTGCTTACAACAAATCATTTGACATCATCAAAAAGGAGGAGATTGTTGCAACCCATGACCCCGAGTTCCATTCTCTAGGCTAACCTCTTTCCTAAGAAGAACAAAATATTATTGCTAGAACAAAATCTACATAAATTGATACAAACAACAATTTTTGTTCATTGATTATTTTGACTAGTTGATTAATTCAAGAATTTTAAAGAAGGCCCAATCTTATCAATATTTATTTCATTAAGATCAAAATTAAAAAAAAAATTAGCTTCAAGTAAGCTAAAAATCCTCCAAATATAACACTATAGAGCTTTAGAATTAAAAAAAAAAAGAGAGAAAATGATCAAAATGGTCCCTTAACTCTTTGTGAAGAATCAAAATGATCATAAACTATATTAAAAGATCATTTTGGCCCTTTTAAGTCCTTTAAAAATGAAACAAAATAATTCCATCGTTGAACTATTTTGGTTCCTCTTTAAAGTGTTGAGGGACCAAAATGATCAATTAATATAGTTGGGGATAATTTTGACCTTTCATAAAGAGTCAAGGAATCATCTTGGTCCTTTTCTCTTAAAAAAATTTACAACTATCCTCCTATTAATATTTCTTTAAAAATATTAACATCTCTAAAGTATTAAAATGCACAAACAACAACATGAGAATAATGCATGGTCAAATTTGATCTTATTGAAGAATTATTTATGAATGTTGTTTATATTATGAATTAGATGAAGAAAAAAATTTACAATTATAAAATGATTTGAAATCTCATTTTTAAAATCTAAAACTACATCAGATATGACATTAAAACATGCATGATAGTCTACACCAATCAGATTGAAAAATAAATTGCTCTACCCTAAGGGGGAGAAGACAATCAAATTGAAGTTGATAAATTCAAAAAATAAATCGGAGTGTGATTTAGTATTGTCTAAATATATTTCATTTAAGGCAATAATATTATTAAAGTCACTACACAAATCCAATTTGAAGACCATTTTATTTTCATCTACACTAGTGATAATATATGACAGTTTAATATCATTCACTCACTTCAGTAATTTCTATAGAAGCAATACTCCATATTTCCATTGTACTTCTAAGTATTATGTTCCTTAAGATGCAAATAAAAGTATCAAATTATCATCTTAAAAATGCCAAACTTTAAGTTCAGATAACTCACACAATACTGCCAATAGCACAGAATCTAAATCCTGGAAAAGGAGTCACGAGGTTCTCCAGATAGCCATTTTTCTTTACAATCTATCAATAAGGCTACTGTTAGAACCAAAATACCAATGCTGCTAGAAGATGTACAAGGTTATACCAAAAATAATAATGCAACATAGAAACTTGGTTAAGAGATTCGGCTTACTTAAAACTGACCTGCAAACCTTTTAAACCATTAGCAGTAGCAACTTTCCAGCTCTCATCGCTTGCCTGCCATAAAAAGAGCAACAATTGGCAGAATTGACAACACAGGAAAACCCCATAACAATATGGAAAACCACATTCATGTGAAATTTTAAATCTCATAATTTTTCATAAGGTAGCAAGCCAATAAACTTACATAACTTAAGGGAACTAACAAAAGTTGCAGAGCTCCCCTATAAGTTGCAGTTGCATTTAATTAATTCTTAGTTTGAAAGTAGACAATAGCAACAAATTTAGCCTTTGTTGAGTGCGTGCACACACAAATGTTATGAGTTGGTATATGTGTGCATGCTGTCATGTGCATCCACGAGTTTACAAACAAGTTTGTTGTTCTAAGCGTTCACTTACGTATGTGCCTATGCGTATGAGTACATGGTTGTCTTAAGTTATTGTGCATGTCCTATGCATGCATGCATGCACATGCCAGTGAACATTCAAGCATGAGCATATATGGGTGTGAGCATGCAAAACCAACATGCAGCATGGAAGTGTGCGTGAACCTTCCACACGAGGTCGAATCGTGATTCTAAGTGAATATTTGCGTACGGGAGTGAAAACTAACGAATCCTCGTGAGAAATAACTTCAGTTCGCTCACTCCCGTAAGAGCAAAACACGTGAAAAGCTTCGTGTTGAGGGGGAACTGTGTCGAGAGGAAGAAGAACGAGAAAGAAGGTAGGTTTTCAACTTTATTCATTTTTATACAAATTCCTTCCATGATTTAACTCTAAGGATAAATGCCTTTGTTGGTAAAAGAAGAAAGTCTACAAGAGAAAAAAAAAGGGTTTAGAAATTTCTTCATTTCTAACGACAAAGTGTAAATAAATTCTCTTTTTTATTTCTTTTCTTTTATGTTCAAACGATGAAAAAAGTGAATGCTCAGAAAGAGGAAGCTTAAACATGGAATCAGTCAATCTACGTAACAAAACAAGGTTAGGCTCCTAAAAATGAAAGGCTAACCCAATTTCAAGATGATTCAAAATTCAAGTTTCCAAGAGAAGTTTCTAAAATCTCTGAAAATCTTCCAACAATATCACTAGGCAAAAACAACAAAGATGTATAGTTGGACAACCGAAAAGGTAGTTTTTTCCTACCTAAAGCTATGATTTCATACGAGCAAAGCCCTCTTAAAAGGGGACCCAAGATCTAGGGATTGAATTATGAAGGGCAAAGTCTGTTCAATATTCCATTTCAAAGGAGTTTATAAGAAGAATTTTCCTCATAATTTGAGGCATCAAATCGTGAAAAGAACAAGAGATTGAGTAACTTGATCATATGTTTTCTTAACAAAGATTTTTTTTTTTTTTTTTTTTTTTAATAATAATGATTCATGTATCACACAATCAATATTGAAGAAGACATCACTAGTAGTCCCCTAGAGAAGACAAATCGTCAATCGAAGTGTTGGATTTTGGTCCAGTTTAGGTTAGTTGTTCCGCAAAGACACCACACCAGTGTCCAATTCCTATATATAGGTTGTATAGGTTGTTGTGATGATCACCCCTGTAATAGCCCATTTGAATAAAGGAATAAGAGATTTCCTGTGCAAGCTCTTTCCTTCTCTTCCCTCCACCTCTCTCTTTCTTCAAATAAGCTCAAGAAGAGCTATCCTCCTCCCAAGAATTGCATAACAAGTGGTATCAAAGTCTCGTTGAGGTGATCTCGAAGGAGTAAAGTTCTTGTCCAAGAAACGAAACGAAGAAGGGGTAGCACGACGGTTGCAGTTCGATTGCGAACACAGAGAAGGGCCGCAGGTATGCAATCGGGCGACATGAGCAAGGTGCAGGTCGAGTAAGCAAGCTTGTCGCGAGAGTCTGGTGTCGCGCGTAGTCAATCGTCGTGTGGAACGCAGACGGAACCGGCTTGTGACATACGATCGTTCGCAACAACAATTTCATTCACGTGAAGAGAGGCAGAAGTTCGGCGAGCAGGCAGACTCATGAGGTGTGGTAGTGGGCCGGACGGGCGGCCTCGGGTTGGAACCGCGGGGCTAGGCAATGAACTCGGAGGAAGCGGGCATGCGATCAGGCGCATCGCGTGTAAGGCATGTGATGGCCAAAGGAAGGGTGTGGGGGAAAGCTATGCGGGCAGGCATGCATAGAGCTCAGGCTATTCAGTCAGAGCAGAGCACATGTCGAGAGTGCAATATCAGAGTCACATCGGACTTCTCTTGTATATATAGGCCTGTAAGATGAACTTAGGAATAAAGCAATGCTAGAAATATACTCCACTCCCCTTCAAAATAAACTAAAAGAATATCCTACACTCTTCAAGATCATATCATAGATTATAAACATAGTTTTTATATTGTGTTATACATATTGCTTCCTTCCAAGTCATCACAAGTCAGTAAACTTTATAGTCGAGACTTAGACCTAAAACCTTCACTTTTCCTCACATTGTGGTGCGTGCGTTCAATAGCTACAACCTATGGCTTGCCAAGCTCACAACCTCTAGCTATGTCATTTATTCTCTCACCACATCAATTGCCGCACTAGACATAGCATTTTCAGCATCAGTTGCTCTGCCTCTAGCATCCTCTGTGGACTTGCCTCCTTATGCCTAAGGGCTTCCTCCGTGTGGGCTCCGAAAATTCGGCCCCGGCCTCCCCGCCGCTTTTCTTATTCAGCGAGGGAGTTTTAACTGAATATGTTCCGAGGTAAATTTTGGAAGGCAGATGGGTTTGTAGATAAGACACTACCCAGAGATTTCGCCCTCATTTTGCGAGGACTTTATGATCTGAGTTCTGGTTTCCTATAGGCGCAAGCCCCTATAGTTAATTACCCCTCCCGATCACGAGAGAGAACTTTCGATTGAGGCTAGTCATCAATCAGATACGTATAGAAATACGTGTTATCTGGCATATAGTAGCAGCAATAGGTTTGGAATTTGGAGAACTGGATTTGGATTTGGGATTTGAGTTGAAAGTTTGGAAATTTGAAAGGTTTGATATTTAAAAGTAGAAATTGCACCATCTTGCACTTAAAGCGGATGGTGGGGGAATGGATGATGGACCCGATCAAGATCCCATGGTTCCATCGTCCCGGGCCCATCGTGGTCCCTGGTCTACTTAGTCAGAGGAGGTAGTCGACCCAACCTGACAGAAGGATCCTTGTCAGCAGCCATGGGTTGCTTCGTCCAAGGGGACCTTGTAGACCTGGGTTGGATATTTGCCTAAGGGGACAAATTTGAATCCACCTTAGCTTACAGAGGGCTTTGTGCCTTATCAATCATATCCTATTGATTCATATCTCAAGGATTTAACGCCATTAAGGAGCATATTGGCTCTGGCCATAACCGCTATCTGTGGTGCCATTTGGCGGCAAAACCACTCGGTTCAGAGGGCCCCGGGTCATAACCGTTTACCTGCAGTGCCATTTGGCGGCGAAACTGCCGGTTAGAGGACACGTACCACGTCCTTACTGGCAATATATTGTTTGAGAATGGATCCTAGTGATATTTTCGACTAGGCATTTGGCTCTTTTGTGAGCTGAAGTTGATTTTAATTTGTCCGTCTCGACAAACTGTTGCGGAGGGTGGATGGAATTTGCTTTAAGTGTGGATAGTTGGATTTCATATTTTAAATATTTTTTTTGAATTTTTGGGATTTTTGTGGAGTTTTGAATTTTTCTGGGATTTTGGGTGGAGCTTGGAAGATATTTGGGATGGACTTTTGGGAGACAATTAAAAATATTTGGGAACCCCTCCGGTTGAGATCTGCATTCAACACGGCCATCATCGGGGTGTTTTTGGGGTCATTTTCACTTTATGGATTGAACCTTGTCGACTCTGTCGGGCTGTCGACAGAGGATCGGATTTCGTAGGCTGTTTGCCCTTGTAAGTGAATTCTTTTGATTAAAGGCTTTGGAGGCCTGATATGAATGTATTAAAACAAATATACTGGTCCTCTCAACCGTGTATTTGTTTGAGAGTTCGAACCTTTTCGACTCCTATTGATCCGTATATGAGGATCGGGTTCGAACAAGAATTCACTTGTCAGCCCGCGCAGCATCCCTAGACGTCACGTGTGTACCAATAACACGCTCGCCGGGGCCCATGCGGGTTGAGAATATATATTTCCCCTCTTTAGTGTACCTATGTGTATACAATTTATAGTGCACGTGCAGGGGGGTACTTTGAAATAATTGTAGACGCCTTCTGTCTGCTTGTACGAATGTTGCAGATCCGGTGGCGTAGCAGCTTCTGAATAGACTTGTTCGCTGCTTCGTACAGGTAGACTGTCGTGCACTATTTGTTGATTTTCTGTAGGTGGATCGTAGTGCACTAACTAATCTCCTGCCTTGGGTCATAAGAGATTGCATTTATTGAAGTTCTTCTATATGTTCATAGATGACCCATTACTTATGCAACTTGTTTATTATCAATGATTGCAGGGGTTGGTATATCTCTTGTACACCAGCTCTTGATATTTGCAAAGAATTGTAGTGTGTTTACTTAGAGCAGTGTGACATCTTCTGTGTGAAACTTATAATCATATTATGCTTCTCAAATCAACTTTGAATCTCCATTCATGCATGAATTATTACATGCTTTATGAATCTATTGTCCTTGAAAGTGGCTTCTCAACAATCATTATCCATTGATATCTAAATCTTACTTAGCAAGAAGGCTTTGAAATATTTGTAGGAAAACCCTACACTAGTGGTTGTAGGCATATTTCCATGTTCTTCATTTAGCCATTGCGAGCACACCACTTTGATTGAATGACTTGAGCCACATCAATTTCATCACTCCTTGTTTATGTGATAATTTTTAGTGATATTTGCACTCTAATTAGCATGAAGGTTCTTCCACGTACATTTGAGAGCTTCAAATTTTGATTGCAAAATACATTGGTTGGAATGAGACGTATGGATCACAAGTCTCTCATTGCTTTTGGAAGTAGTTCATAGCTTGCAAGATGGATTTGCTCATTGATATATGCTCGCAGCCAAACATATATCCTATAACTATCTTAGTAAATTGTACGAGTTTCAACATCATTTGTGAGAGAATGATGGTTGCAAGCCCTTTATTCATCATGAGCCTTATGTTCAATTTTCTTGCATTTAATCAAGATTTTTATTATTTCTCTTTGATATAATTCTTCTCCTTTTGAAAGATAGTCAATATGTATGACAAGCTTGGTACTATAGTCATCAACATCTTACTCCATTCTAGATGATTGTCACAAGTTGATTGTTGTTGCTCCCAAGTTTCATACCAAAGCTTGTAGTTAATTTATACATATACATCATCTTTTACTTGTCTTTCATTTCATCACCATCATTTTCTTTTTACAATTTATGAATCTCATTTCAAATGAGAGGCTTTTGATTCAAATCAATCGTTTGTTCAATGCCCATTTGAGTCTGAGTCTAGTTTGAGTTTGGGTTCATTTTGCTTGAGTTCAAGTTCTAGTTCTGCTTGAGTTCATGTATAAGTTCAAATTGAGTTCCTTGTGATCTTCTTGAGTCCAAAAAATTCAAGTTTTGATTGAGTTCATTTTTATTCAAGTCCTTGTCTGATTTCAGACAAAATTTCGGCAGCCTCCCGGCGTCTCCCCCGTTTAGGGGAAAAACCAAGAGGCAACCATTCCCATCGACGCTACGTGAGCGCTTCAGGTAGGTGTCAAAAATGACACCGCGGTCGCGAATGAAAATTTTTATCCCCGCCTGCTACGTGAGCATTTAAGGGTTTTTAGGTTTGTTTATTATAAGAAGAAAACAGACGTTAGAGAAAACATAGATTTCCCCCCTCTGCACCACGTGGGCGTTCGGGGGTACTTATATGAAAATAAAGAACACATTTTTTTATCCCCTTCGCCGCAAGCGTCGCACCGGTTTCCCACCCTAAACGCTACTTGAGCGCCTCGGGGGTTTTCCGGCTCGTTGCAAGCTTTGAAGAGGGATCCTTAAATCGTCGCGAGCTTCGCACCGGTTTCCCACCCTAAACGCTACGTGAGCGCCTCGGGGGTTTGCCTGTTCGTTGCAAGCGTCGATAAAAGAATCATTATTTTTTATAACTTATAATTAGTGATAAATTAAATATAATTAATTATATTTAAGCTGTAACTAATTACATTTAACTTAAAATTAATTACAAAATATTTAAACATAATTTATAATTAATTAAAAATTAATTATAATTAAATTAAATTTATTTATTATATAATTAATTATACTTAAATTAGGATTAATTATAAATTAAGAATATTTAACTTATAATTAATTATAAATTAATTACAATTAGTTTATATTTAATATATAACTAATTATATTTTAATTTAGTATTAATTATAAATTAAATGAATTTAATTTAAGATTAATTATAAATTAATTATAAATAATCTCAAATTAAAATAAATAATTACAATAATAATAATAATAATAATAATAATAAAACAATAATTAAAAAAAAGAAATAAATAAAATAAATAAATAAACCTCTCTCTCTCACTCTCTAGTTCGGCCAAGGACGGGCCAAAGAAGCGCCTGAATGGGAGATGGATAGAGGAGAGGTCGGGCTAGGAGAAAGAGGCGCAGGGAGGATGGGGTTCGGCTCCAGGTATGAAGATCTCTCCCTCTCTCTTCTCTCTCTCTCTCTCTCGGGTTGAAGAAGAAAGGGGCAGAGGCTACGGGAGAGGTGGTGGCGGGGTTCGGCTGGAAGAGCAAGGTAGGTGGAGTTCGGTTTTGGAGGAGACGGGAGAAGGTCTCGGCAGTGGAAGCAACTACGGGAGTTGAGATCGCGTGGAGTCGAGCGTGGAAGGAGATACGAGAGTCGAGAGCAGTGGAGGACGAGAGTTCGAACGGGAGAAGAGGCAGTGGAGGACGAGAGTAGCGATCGTGAGCAGCCGAAGAGGAGGGGGTTCAGTTGCTTTTAAAGGCCTCGGAGAACAACGAACGAGGAGCTTCATACGGGAATCCCGCGAGGAGACGCTAACAGCGCCGAATGCACAGGGATTCTGACGGGATTTCAGGCGTGTTTTGCGGAAGATTTCGGCAGAATTCTGGGATCCGACGGGTATGTGCTGTAGGATTTCTATGTTGCTCCTTTCTTCTTCTTTTTTTCTTTTTCCCTTTGGTTATTATTTAGAGGTCAACAAATGCCCCCCAACAAATGTGGTACGCGTCTAGAGCGAATCACGTTTGTTGTAAGCTGTTTGGCCTTGTGGATCTCTAGATATTGTTTCTAGATGTCACACTAAGGTTTCCATTTAGTGGATCTCCAAGAATTTACTTAGATGTCACACTAAGATTTTCTTTTAGTGGATCTCCAAAATTTCAGTTGGATGTCACACTAAAACTTTCCTTCTCCATAAAGCTCTTAGATGTACCAATAGACGATTGAGATGTTGATTTCTTTTGTCCTGTGCTTTGTGCTGCGGACATTGATGGAGAATTTTCTGATTTGTCTTTGTTGACTTGTTAGGTGATTTTTGTACCCTCGGCCCTATGCTTCTAGCTTTGGCGGGCTTGATGAAGGGGTAGATGCCGATGACCTAAACCCTTAGGTTTGTATCAGGTCGGTGGCGAAAAGTCATCGGTCCAGAGCTTTGTGCATAGCGGACTTGTTGATGACGGAATCCTCTTAGTTCAGCCATAGGCTCTTCACGAACTTTGGGATAATTTTCTTCGGTCCTTTGCTTTGTGCTTTGACGGACTTGTTGAAGAATTTGCAGGCTCTGGATTCAGTTGATAGTACCGAACGTAGGTAGTATCTTGATCCTTAATCACGTGAGAAGACTTTAATCTGAATCACTTGAGTTCATCAGATCGGGAGAGCTAGAATTTGATAGCTTCTCGTCCTCTGGTTGCTGAGATGGGGGTTCCTCTACTACGGCCTTTCTTATGGCTTGTTGAGTAGACGGAGCTGCCAGCGATCCGGCCATATTTGGGCTTGTTGGATCCGACCTCTTACACCCATTCAGGCTTCAGACTTGAGCTATGGGAATTGTGCTCCCCAATACTGATTTTGCTGAAGTTGGTAGATTTGGAGTCATCCTTTGTGGTTGAAGATTTTGGAGCCTACAAACCTTCAGTAGTTGTTCGAGACTCATCCTTCTACTGGAACTTTGATTCTCCAGTCACTTAGGAGAATTTTGCAGACTACGATCACTTGAACTTGTCGAGTCAAATTTGCCTTCGTACTTCCTACAGTCCCTACTGACGGGTTGACGAAGTGGGGGTTCCGCTACTACGGCCTTTCTTATGGCTTATTGAGTATACGGAGCTCTGCCAGCGATCCGGCCATATTTGGGCGTGTTGGATCGACCTTTTACACCCCATTCGAATCTTAAGCTTTCAGGCTGTCGAAAGACTTCAAGCTTCTTCGGCTCAATTTTGTAGAGAGTGTGTAGCCACAAAAGTCTCTTTCTTGACCTTTAAGTCTTGGTTTGTTGGAGAAGACGGTGTCTCTAACATTTGAAAGACCACCTGCATATACTTTGGAAAACAAATATTTGTATTCTTTAGCACAAAAGAATATCTGGATTGATAATTTTAAATATATTTATTCGGGGATCTCGGCATGCGGCACGATGTCGACCCGAATAAAAATATTTAAAATGCCCCCCTGTCTCGTAGGGACATTTTAGATAGGCTTTTTGTCTTTGAGATTTTAAATATTTATTTGGGGATCTCGGCACGCAGCGCGATGTCGACCCAAATAAATATTTAAAATGCCCCCAGTCTGATGGGGGATTTTGAAATGCATTCTTGCTATACAAGAGAATTTCAAAATATGAGCAAACATGCATTAATAAATATGCATATAAAATTTTGATTATCACAAAATACATCATATATGAAATTTTCATGTGTGATATTTCTTTAAAATGTCGACCGTTGATTGGGCGGCATAGGCCCTCTGACCATTCAGATCGATCAACTGATATGCTCCTCCTTGGTACACTTTCTCGATGGCGAAGGGGCCTTCCCAATTGGATACAAATTTACCACCAATTTTTCTGTGCGGGATGATTGGTCTTCTCAGCACCAGGACCAACTCTCCTTCTTGAAATGATCGAGGACGCACCATTCGATCAAAAGACTTTGCCATTCTTCCTCGGTAGATTTCTAAATTTTGTTGAGCTTGTAACCTTAGTTCATCAAGTGCATCGAGCTCTTCCATTCTAAGGCGGGCATTTTGCTCTTGAGTGAGATCATTCTGAATTGCTACCCGAAGGGACGGTAGTTCAATCTCCAATGGTAATACGGCTTCAACACCGAACACTAGAGAGTAAGGAGTGGCTTTGGTTGGTGTTTTATAGGTTGTACGATACGCCCACAACGCCTCTGCCATTTTCGTATGCCACTCCCTTTTGTTCTTGGTGAGGATCTTCTTTAACAATTTCACCAATGTCTTATTGAAGGCTTCTGCCAATCCATTCGCCCTTGGATTGTATATGGATGAATATCGCCAATCGATTTTATGCCGATCAACGAACTTATAGATTTTTGTACTTTTGAAAGCAGTACCGTTGTCTGAGATTATTCGACGTGGCACACCAAATCTGTAGACAACATTATGGGTAAAGAAATTGATCACATGCTCGGATGTGACTTCTCTGAATGGAGCCGCTTCTGCCCACTTGGAAAAGTAGTCCGTTGCTGCCAGAATGAAACGATGTCCCGCTGATGATGGCGGATCTATTGGTCCGATTATATCAGTGCCCCAGCATTCGAATGGCCAGGATGCTATTGTTGGGTGTAGTGGATTTGGAGGCTGATGTATAACATCACCGTGAATCTGACATTCGTGGCACCTCTTTGCGTGGTCAATACATTCTCTGACCATTGTCGGCCAATAATAACCCATTCTCTTAATTTTGGCGGCCATTTTAGGACCTGACTGATGTGCTCCACAAAGCCCTTCATGGACTTCTGTTACTACTTTATCAGCTTCCTTGGTCCCCAGGCACCTTAGCCACATTTGATCAAAGGCTCGTCTGTATAACGTATTATTGACAAATGCGTATCGCAACGCCCTTTTTCGAATTTGTGCGGCCATAGACTTTTCTGTCGGGAGTTTGTTTTCCTTGAAGTAGTCAATGAATGGCTGTCTCCAATCATTTTTGACTTCAATATCTAAACAATGCCACCACGATTCTGAAGCTTGACTAGCTTTACGTCTCTTGGCCACATGATGTTCTTCTGGATAATTCTCCATAACAATCTGATGGAGAGGCCGAGGGTCAACTGGAGTTTCATCCTGCTGACTTGAATCCGGAATTCCTTCTGCCCTCGGGAATTGTAACAGAGCGGGCTCCAAGACCCTACGAGTGTAAACCCCGATGAATATGGGACTCTCCTCGTTGATGTTCGCCATTTCTTTGGCTAATTTGGCCAGACAATCTGCTTTAGCATTCTGTCCTCGAGGAACTCGAGTCATTTTGACATTCGGAACTTGCTTTAGAAGCTCAAGAGCTCGTCTGTGATAGTGGGCCAATTCAACTTTGTCAACCTTGTAAATTCCAAGTACTTGATTTATTACAAGTTGAGAATCACCAAAGATTTGGAGATGTTGGATTCTGACATCGATCGCAATCTCCAGCCCTGCTAATAGAGCTTCGTACTCGGCTTCATTATTGGTCCGAGGTTCAGTCAAACTGAATGAAAAATCTCATTATACCTCCCTCCGGTGCTACGAAAATGAGACCGATGCCGGCTCGGGGCTCTTGCAATATTTGGAGGTCGGACAGGTCTAATCGACGATGCCCCGTCGAAGTACATTTCCCAGAATGGTAGACTTTCATTCTCCTCGACCTGCATAATCTGCTCATCGGGCAAATCATCATTTAGCGGAGAATCAGCTGGGATTGGGTGTGCAGCAAGAAAATCTGCCATGGCCTGTCCTTTCACCGCCTTCTGTGGCATGTATATGATTTCAAACTGCAATAACAATACTGCCCACCTGGCTAGACGACCTGTCAACGCTGGTCTTGTCATCAAGAACTTCAGCGGATCGATCTTTGATATCAGTGTGATTTTGTGGGATAACATGTAGTGGCGGAGTTTCTGAACAGCAAAAATCAGTGCCAGGCAATGTTTTTCAATAGGAGAGTAACGGCTTTCTGCTCCAATCAACCTTCGACTAATATAGTAGAGCGCATTTTCTTTTCCTTCTTCATTATTCTGGGCCAATAGTGCTCCGAGGGACTCTTCTAGTGCAGCTGTATACAGAATAAGAGGCTTCCCCGGAATTGGCGCTGCTAGAATGGGCGGATTCAACAGATATCTCTTGATGCTATCAAACGCCTCCTGACATTCTGTATCCCATTTGAAACGGACGTCTTTCTTCATTAGTTTTGAAAATGGCTGGCACCTACCCGATAGATTTGATATGAATCTCCGAATGAAAGCCAGTTGTCCTTGCAATGATCGGAGCTGTCGAAGGTTTCTTGGCGGTGGCATCTCCGTGATTGCCTTAATTTTGTTGGGGTCGATCTCTATTCCTCGATGACGAACAACATACCCCAGGAATTTGCCGGAAGAGACCCCAAAAGCACATTTGAGAGGATTCATCTTCAGATCAAACTTTCTGATTCTCTCAAATACAATTCTGAGATCTTTTAAATGATCATTTCGGCCAAGACTTTTGACAACAAGGTCATCTACATAGCACTCGACCTTCTGATGTATCAAATCATCAAATATGTGAGTCATCGCCCGCTGATAGGTAGCACCAGCGTTCTTCAGGCCGAATGGCATGACTGTGTAGCAGAAAATCCCGATGGGCGTCCTGAACGATGTATGCTTTTCATCTTCGGGCGCCATTTTGATTTGATTGTATCCTAACGATCCATCCATAAAGGAGAACATGTCGTAGTTTGACGTATTGTCCACTAGGAGTTCGGATACAGGGAGTGGAAAATCGTCTTTTGGGCACGCCTTATTGAGGTCCCTAAAGTCAATACAGATACGAATTTGCCCGTTCTTCTTCTTCACTGGGACGATATTAGCAATCCAGTCAGCGTACTTTTCTTCTCGGATGAATCCTGCATCTATTAGCTTCTTCGTTTCTGCAATTACCTGTTCTTCAATCTCCAATCTCATTCTCCTTGGAGCTTGTTTGACGGGTGTTACATCCGATTTGATTGCTAATCTGTGAACTGCTACGTCAGGGGATAAGCCAGGCATCTCAGCATATGTCCAGGCAAAGCAGTCCCTGAATTCACAGAGAAGTTCTTTTATTTCTTCTATTTGATCTTCTGGTAGAAGAGAGCTAATAAAGGTTGGGCGAGGGTCTTCCTCAGTTCCCAAGTTGACTTCTTTTAGTTCATCCATAGTGGCCGCCTGTCCACCATCTTCAAGCTCTTCTGGTGCAGGTTCGGTTTCTACGGGCTGTTCATCATAATCATCAGCCTCGTATGTCTCTTCAGCAACATCATCTTCGGATTCGATTTCCACGCATGTGATGGCGCGACAAATCTCTTTCCGGAGGAATTTTCTTTTGATGAATCCAATACCTTTATATGCATCTGTGTCCTTCTGCCGTAACGGGCGCGGACTCCTTCCATACCAAAGGCCCAAGCTTGTGCGAAGTTGTCGCTTTGTGGTAGGAATATTGACTTGTTTTCGTAGCATTCTCTGGATATTTTTGGTATTGAACCTAGGTAGCCTCGTAGGAAATAATTCCTCGGAGTCGAGGAGCATGCAATCCCAGTCATGATTCTCCTCTTCACGAACTCCCGTAGAATATAACACATTCTTTGGCACAGTTCCATTTTTACGGGGAGGCAGATAGAGGGTGGCGAGTTCTTCAACCTTATGCACCTCACGCGGAATAATTTCTTTGAAATGTTGTAAGGGAACACGCTGTGTGACTACGAGTACACTATCTGAAATTGATAGGCTGTCAATTCTTCTAGAGAACACATTCTGCACCGTGTTCATATAAATAGAATCGTAGTCATAATCATCATTTGAAAATTCTACATGCCTACTCCATTCATCCGTGGACTGGCATATTTTCCGAGATTTAGTAGGAGTAACCTCATCTTCATCTGTGTCACTTCCAAGATGAGGTACATGCTTCTTTTCTTTTGGAATGGTTGACGCTTTGGGAAGAGTCGGCACTGCCTTCTTTCTCCCCACCTGCTTTTTCTCACCTTCTCGTTCAGATCGTTTTACAGCTTTTGAGTTTGATGCTCTAGCTTCGAGGGAGCTCGAAGACTTTTGCTTCTTTGGCATGAAATACCGTGCATCTTCATAAACTGTTGCTTCATGAACTGTAAAGGGTTGAATGTCACCAGAGATCCTGAATTCCTCTCCATCTTTGAGATATTTCATACACTGGTGTAATGTTGATGGAACAATGCCGTATTCATGCAACCAGGGACGGCCTAGTAGCGCCTTGAATGAAGTATCCGCGTCGATCACATGGAACTTAGCTTCTGTATGGAGCTCTCCAAATACAAGAGGGAGCATGAATGATCCAAGGGTTTTCTGTCCTTTTTCATTGAAACCATGCACCATCAGCTTATCTGGCCCGAGGTGTTCCACATCAAGGCAGAGGGATCTCAGTGCTTTCAAGCTTATCAGATTTATGGAGGATCCAGGATCGATCAGAATTCGACTGATGATCAGCTTATCGCTCTCTGCAGTAATATACAGAGGACGGTTATGGTCTGCAGTTCCGAGCATCATATCCTCTTCGGAGAAAGTAATGAATGGTTCATTACGAGCTTGCAGAACTTCAGTCAAATTTCGTTCAGCAAAATATGCCTCATATCTTTCGGGATCTTTGAGAGCCTGAATCAGAGTCTCCCGAAGGTCTTTAGACATCACCAAAGCATAGTATATACTGAGTTGTGCTGGGATTTTTCTCAGATGGGATAAGATATTATAATCTATCCCATTGGCTGAAGTCTTCTTTTTCTTAGGATCTTCAGGGATAATATCATCGTTGATAATTATTTCTTTTTCCTTATCTCTATTAGAGACCCCTTTTTCTTCGGTGGAGGCGGTAGTATTTTGCCGCTTCTTAACTGCACTTGAGCAATCTCCTCCGGTTCAGAGTCATTTAACTGTACATTTTCTTCAGAGTCAGCCATCGTTGCGTCTAGGGACTCATTCGTTGATTCAGAATCACCACCTAGGTTTACATGTCCCATCCGAGACGCTATGCTAGGGTCTGATTCGTCTCCCTCTGGAAAATATAAATCCTCCTCCGAGCTGTAATCCATTGGCAAAACCATCATACAGGATTCAGAGGGTACTTCTTCTGTGTATTCTTCTTTCATTGAGGTACTTGGCGCCACTGAGATGACCCGACATACTTCTTTGGGAAGAGAATTCTCATCATTTTCTTCGGCTTCATCTATCTTAAGCTCCGACATGAAGTCAGCGAGCTTGACAGGTCGCCTCACAGTCTGGTAATATTCATCCAAACTGTTGATAACTCTCTGAGTTTCAGTCATTTTCTCCTTAGGCTTTTTCAACTTGGTTTTCTTCTTGGATGATTTCATCCCACCAGACTTTGAAGTGCTAGCCTGATTGGAGAGTTGTTTAGAAATAGGAGCTCGCACCATCGGCAGTTCCTTCAAATTTATCATAGGCTCAACAGGAGACTTCCACTTTATACCTGGAACTCCTTCAAGCTGTTTCAACATTTTTACAGTTTTCTTAGAGACCGCAATCTCCCACTGTTCTTCTTGAACTGGCTTCTTTTCTTTTCTTCTTTCTTCAACCAGAGGTACGGAAGAGGACGTGACCACCCGAGTTGATTCTTTCTTAGGATGAGACAGCACATTGTCGGATAATGTATATCTCCCCTCTTTGGTATTTTCTTTCAAGCCAATCCTTGAAGATGTAGCAAATCTTCAATAGGATGGCTGAGTACCCGATGGTATGGGCAATAATTTGGATCACCAGTGTGCTTCGACTCTTCGGGCCTCTTGCATTCAGGCAGTTCTAAACCCGATCTCGACACTTGTCGAAATAATTTGGCAACACTTTCCCTTTTGAATGAATACTCTTTATTCATTTTATCTTTAAGGGATTGGAACGTTCTATCACCAGTTCCTGTTGTTTGTTTCGGGCGTTCTACACCACCTTGATAAGTTCGTGGCTTATCATTTCCCCCTAATATCAGCTTTGGTTGGGAGTTGGGGTTGTATGCCTGTTTGGGCTTTTCTTGATATTGCATCGGCTGCTTTCCCTTGTCTACATTGTAAATCACCTGCTTTTCTCTATCAGCTCTGGAGAAGAATGTAGAGTCGGCTTCACCCCTTCTAGCACCTGGGGCCTTAGCCTTCTTAGGCTTATCAGAGTGATTTTCTGATCTGGACAAATTCAGTTTCTCGAACTTGGCCACTCTGTCGAGCAAGTCTTGAAATGTATTGATTGTAGCCATGCACAGGAAGGGTTGCATCTTGTCATCAATGTTTCCCATTAACAACTGTACGGCATGTTCCTCCTCTAACTGCTGCTCACATTTCATGCTCAAATTTCGCCAGCGAGTGATGTATTTAGTCACTGATTCTTCTCTTTTTCTCTTATCCAGAGCGAGGTCAGCAATCGTGATCTTCTCTGTTGCACTGGCGAATCTCTTCACGAACATATTTTCTAATTCTGCAAAAGTCTTCACAGAATCATTCGGCAATTCAGCATACCATTCGAAAGCAGTTGCTGTTAAACTACTAACGAACTGTCGGAAGAGTAGGGCGTCATTTCCTCCTGTATTCCCACAGGTGGCTTTAAACTGTGCCAGGTGCTGTCTGGGATTGTTATTACCGTTGAAAGTGTTGAACTTTGGTACAGAATACCCTTTTGGGTACGGTACTTGGTCATATTCAGCAGGATAAGGACGACCTTTGCCCACTAATTTTTCTGCTTGATCAACGGCTATGATAGCCCTGATCCTTTCTGTTATTATTCCTTCCAACTGTGCAGCAGTCACAGGTTCAGAAGTACTTGCAACATTCTGTGGAGTGGGTTGACGGATGACATTATGAGCCTTGTGACCACCTTCAGGAATACCTCGTACTCCCGAGACTTGAGGCATCTGAAAATTTGGAGGATCAGTGGGAGGATTGGGCATGGTGCCAACAGCAACAGTTCTCTGCATTATCTGCATCATTGCCCCCATTTGAGTCATCATCTCAGTCATCTTCTCATTTAACTGAGAGATTTCTCTATCTTTGGCCCTCATTTGTCGCCTCATATGTCTTTGCATGTCTGCAAGCGTGACATTCTCGTCAGCGAAGGGATTCTCCTCGGCTTCTTCTCCTTCTTCTTCTGCTTGGGAGTGACCACCTCTGCCAGTGGTGGACCCAGCTTCACGACGACGGTGATAAACTCGTCTAATCGGAGGTTGTTGATCGTCTTCATCTTCACCCTCATCATAATAGGTTTCCTCATTAACATTGGTGTGTCTCACCATATAGACAACTTCCATGTCCAAAGTATTATTTATTTCATCAATATTTTCTTCTAAATTTTCCTCCATAAATTCATCAATGTTTCCATCCCCTTCAAGGAATTCTTCCTCTTCTAGATTTTGATCATCTATATTTTCTTCCAGTAGTCGGATCTCCGAGCGACGACGCCATTGGATTTCCGGTTCTTGATTAGGCACGGGGACTTCTTCGATCAGTGGGCTGCGATCGAAGTTAGTCTCTTCCTTTCGAGGAGATGGATGACGACGGGATCCCCTGGAGGATTCTCCAAGGTGTCTACCATCTGGAGGAATGTCATTATGGGTCCTTTTTGGGGCCCACTTCTGACGTTGTTCGTAGATGGGGGCGGATCTCCGGAAAGCCTCACCAGATGTCACGCCCAGATCAGTTCCTCTTTCTCTTCTTTCTTTTTCATTTCTCCGAGGTTTTGGCCTCCAGACTTGTTTTCCTTTCCACCGGGACCTTTCAGCGGTGGATCCCTGAACATATGGTTCAGGTGTCACACCCCGATGTTCACCGCGTGGAACATATCTTCTTTCTCTTCTTTCCGCCACAGCAGATAGATGCTCCCTTGGCGGGGTTCTTCTAGTTTCGATCACTAAAGGTCGTTGACAGTTCTTCTTCAGACCTTTATCCTTTACAGTCTTCAGGACCCGATAGACCCGGGCTGAGAGAGTTTCAGGTTCCTTTCTCTTTGGAGGAGCTGGGACCTCCTGTCGTTGCTCCCAGAAAGACTTCTTCAGTTCTCCAGTAGAGCTGTTTCTTTTGATCCACTTCAAATCAGAAAACTTGTTCCGGGTAGGAACGTTGGCCTCAAGCTCTTGGGCCGACAGATTGGAAGGATGAACAGGGAGTTGTTGATGCTGAGCTCGGAGTTCAGCATTCATTTTTCTTCTCTGCCTCCTTGTAAGCCTTCCTCCAGATGAGGAGGCTTCAGCATCATATTTCCTAGGTGCAGATAACCTGGTTGGCAGGGGTGTGGTGTTTGCAGTCACCACAGAAACTCTTCCACCATTTACAATTCTCCTGGTGGTCAGGGCCTCAGGCTGGGATAGCCTTTCAAATACAGAAATTCTCCCACGAGAATTTTCAGCAACAGATTGTTGTGCTGACAGATGCACACGACGAGTGACAGCTTCAGTAGCGTTGGGTCTTCTAGCAGACTTCTCAACATTCCTACCATTCACAGGAATGGCGGCATTCCTTGCAGCAATCGCCGGGAAGTCAACGCTACCAAACTGGATGGTAGCTCCGGCATTTCCAGTCTCGATAATAGCATTAGCCAGTTGGATCCTGGCTCCTTGTCCCAGCTGGACAGTCATCGGGGTGTTCTGTAGATCCATCTGCATAAATGAAAGGCAAGGGTTAGTAATCAGAATCTGATACATCACCCCGCACTTTCAAAATGCAGAGACTTGCACAGAACACAAAAATAAGAGAAGATAACATTAGCGAGCAATTCAAATAATATAAATCTAAAATACTGCTAAATACGTTATCTCAATAAAAATTTTTGAACGATCATTCTTTAGAAAATTCAAATATTTAATTTCTTGAATGATCATTTTGGAAGATTCAGAATTTTGAGTACGATTTGATATAGCTGCTACTATAGCACTGAGACGACTAGCCAAAGATGGGAAGAGAAACCAAACCCCAGCGGAGTCGCCAGAAATCTGTGGGCTCCGAAAATTCGGCCCCGGCCTCCCCGCCGCTTTTCTTATTCAGCGAGGGAGTTAACTGAATATGTTCCGAGGTAAATTTTGGAAGGCAGATGGGTTTGTAGATAAGACACTACCCAGAGATTTCGCCCTCATTTTGCGAGGACTTTATGATCTGAGTTCTGGTTTCCTATAGGCGCAAGCCCCTATAGTTAATTACCCCTCCCGATCACGAGAGAGAACTTTCGATTGAGGCTAGTCATCAATCAGATACGTATAGAAATACGTGTTATCTGGCATATAGTAGCAGCAATAGGTTTGGAATTTGGAGAACTGGATTTGGATTTGGGATTTGAGTTGAAAGTTTGGAAATTTGAAAGGTTTGATATTTAAAAGTAGAAATTGCACCATCTTGCACTTAAAGCGGATGGTGGGGGAATGGATGATGGACCCGATCAAGATCCCATGGTTCCATCGTCCCGGGCCATCGTGGTCCCTGGTCTACTTAGTCAGAGGAGGTAGTCGACCCAACCTGACAGAAGGATCCTTGTCAGCAGCCATGGGTTGCTTCGTCCAAGGGGACCTTGTAGACCTGGGTTGGATATTTGCCTAAGGGGACAAATTTGAATCCACCTTAGCTTACAGAGGGCTTTGTGCCTTATCAATCATATCCTATTGATTCATATCTCAAGGATTTAACGCCATTAAGGAGCATATTGGCTCTGGCCATAACCGCTATCTGTGGTGCCATTTGGCGGCAAAACCACTCGGTTCAGAGGGCCCCGGGTCATAACCGTTTACCTGCAGTGCCATTTGGCGGCGAAACTGCCGGTTAGAGGACACGTACCACGTCCTTACTGGCAATATATTGTTTGAGAATGGATCCTAGTGATATTTTCGACTAGGCATTTGGCTCTTTTGTGAGCTGAAGTTGATTTTAATTTGTCCGTCTCGACAAACTGTTGCGGAGGGTGGATGGAATTTGCTTTAAGTGTGGATAGTTGGATTTCATATTTTAAATATTTTTTTTGAATTTTTGGGATTTTTGTGGAGTTTTGATTTTTTTCTGGGATTTTGGGTGGAGCTTGGAAGATATTTGGGATGGACTTTTGGGAGACAATTAAAAATAATTTGGGAACCCCTCCGGTTGAGATCTTGCATTCAACACGGCCATCATCGGGGTGTTTTTTGGGGTCATTTTCACTTTATGGATTGAACCTTGTCGACTCTGTCGGGCTGTCGACAGAGGATCGGATTTCGTAGGCTGTTTGCCCTTGTAAGTGAATTCTTTTGATTAAAGGCTTTGGAGGCCTGATATGAATGTATTAAAACAAATATACTGGTCCTCTCAACCGTGTATTTGTTTGAGAGTTCGAACCTTTTCGACTCCTATTGATCCGTATAGGAGGATCGGGTTCGAACAAGAATTCACTTGTCAGCCCGCGCAGCATCCCTAGACGTCACGTGTGTACCAATAACACGCTCGCCGGGGCCCATGCGGGTTGAGAATATATTTCCCCTCTTTAGTGTACCTATGTGTATACAATTTATAGTGCACGTGCAGGGGGTACTTTGAAATAATTGTAGACGCCTTCTGTCTGCTTGTACGAATGTTGCAGATCCGGTGGCGTAGCAGCTTCTGAATAGACTTGTTCGCTGCTTCGTACAGGTAGACTGTCGTGCACTATTTGTTGATTTTCTGTAGGTGGATCGTAGTGCACTAACTAATCTCCTGCCTTGGGTCATAAGAGATTGCATTTATTGAAGTTCTTCTATATGTTCATAGATGACCCATTACTTATGCAACTTGTTTATTATCAATGATTGCAGGGGTTGGTATATCTCTTGTACACCAGCTCTTGATATTTGCAAAGAATTGTAGTGTGTTTACTTAGAGCAGTGTGACATCTTCTGTGTGAAACTTATAATCATATTATGCTTCTCAAATCAACTTTGAATCTCCATTCATGCATGAATTATTACATGCTTTATGGATCTATTGTCCTTGAAAGTGGCTTCTCAACAATCATTATCCATTGATATCTAAATCTTACTTAGCAAGAAGGCTTTGAAATATTTGTAGGAAAACCCTACACTAGTGGTTGTAGGCATATTTCCATGTTCTTCATTTAGCCATTGCGAGCACACCACTTTGATTGAATGACTTGAGCCACATCAATTTCATCACTCCTTGTTTATGTGATAATTTTTAGTGATATTTGCACTCTAATTAGCATGAAGGTTCTTCCACGTACATTTGAGAGCTTCAAATTTTGATTGCAAAATACATTGGTTGGAATGAGACGTATGGATCACAAGTCTCTCATTGCTTTTGGAAGTAGTTCATAGCTTGCAAGATGGATTTGCTCATTGATATATGCTCGCAGCCAAACATATATCCTATAACTATCTTAGTAAATTGTACGAGTTTCAACATCATTTGTGAGAGAATGATGGTTGCAAGCCCTTTATTCATCATGAGCCTTATGTTCAATTTTCTTGCATTTAATCAAGATTTTTATTATTTCTCTTTGATATAATTCTTCTCCTTTTGAAAGATAGTCAATATGTATGACAAGCTTGGTACTATAGTCATCAACATCTTACTCCATTCTAGATGATTGTCACAAGTTGATTGTTGTTGCTCCCAAGTTTCATACCAAAGCTTGTAGTTAATTTATACATATACATCATCTTTTACTTGTCTTTCATTTCATCACCATCATTTTCTTTTTACAATTTATGAATCTCATTTCAAATGAGAGGCTTTTGATTCAAATCAATCGTTTGTTCAATGCCCATTTGAGTCTGAGTCTAGTTTGAGTTTGGGTTCATTTTGCTTGAGTTCAAGTTCTAGTTCTGCTTGAGTTCATGTATAAGTTCAAATTGAGTTCCTTGTGATCTTCTTGAGTCCAAAAAAATTCAAGTTTTGATTGAGTTCATTTTTATTCAAGTCCTTGTCTGATTTCAGACAAAATTTCGGCAGCCTCCCGGCGTCTCCCCCGTTTAGGGGAAAAACCAAGAGGCAACCATTCCCATCGACGCTACGTGAGCGCTTCAGGTAGGTGTCAAAAATGACACCGCGGTCGCGAATGAAAATTTTTATCCCCGCCTGCTACGTGAGCATTTAAGGGTTTTTAGGTTTGTTTATTATAAGAAGAAAACAGACGTTAGAGAAAACATAGATTTTTCCCCCCTCTGCACCACGTGGGCGTTCGGGGGGTACTTATATGAAAATAAAGAACACATTTTTTTTATCCCCTTCGCCGCAAGCGTCGCACCGGTTTCCCACCCTAAACGCTACTTGAGCGCCTCGGGGGTTTTCCGGCTCGTTGCAAGCTTTGAAGAGGGATCCTTAAATCGTCGCGAGCTTCGCACGGTTTCCCACCCTAAACGCTACGTGAGCGCCTCGGGGGTTTGCCTGTTCGTTGCAAGCGTCGATAAAAGAATCATTATTTTTTATAACTTATAATTAGTGATAAATTAAATATAATTAATTATATTTAAGCTGTAACTAATTACATTTAACTTAAAATTAATTACAAATTATTTAAACATAATTTATAATTAATTAAAAATTAATTATAATTAATTAAATTTATTATATAATTAATTATACTTAAATTAGGATTAATTATAAATTAAGAATATTTAACTTATAATTAATTATAAATTAATTACAATTAGTTATATTTAATATATAACTAATTATATTTTAATTTAGTATTAATTATAAATTAAATGAATTTAATTTAAGATTAATTATAAATTAATTATAAATAATCTCAAATTAAAATAAATAATTACAATAATAATAATAATAATAATAATAATAATAAAACAATAATTAAAAAAAAGAAATAAATAAAATAAATAAATAAACCTCTCTCTCTCACTCTCTAGTTCGGCCAAGGACGGGCCAAAGAAGCGCCTGAATGGGAGATGGATAGAGGAGAGGTCGGGCTAGGAGAAAGAGGCGCAGGGAGGATGGGGTTCGGCTCCAGGTATGAAGATCTCTCCCTCTCTCTTTCTCTCTCTCTCTCTCGGGTTGAAGAAGAAAGGGGCAGAGGCTACGGGAGGTGGCGGGTTCGGCTGGAAGAGCAAGGTAGGTGGAGTTCGGTTTTGGAGGAGACGGGAGAAGGTCTCGGCAGTGGAAGCAACTACGGGAGTTGAGATCGCGTGGAGTCGAGCGTGGAAGGAGATACGAGAGTCGAGAGCAGTGGAGGACGAGAGTTCGAACGGGAGAAGAGGCAGTGGAGGACGAGAGTAGCGATCGTGAGCAGCCGAAGAGGAGGGGGTTCGGTTGCTTTTAAAGGCCTCGGAGAACAACGAACGAGGAGCTTCATACGGGAATCCCGCGAGGAGACGCTAACAGCGCCGAATGCACAGGGATTCTGACGGGATTTCAGGCGTGTTTTGCGGAAGATTTCGGCAGAATTCTGGGATCCGACGGGTATGTGCTGTAGGATTTCTATGTTGCTCCTTTCTTCTTCTTTTTTTCTTTTTCCCTTTGGTTATTATTTAGAGGTCAACACTCCGTAGTAATGCATTGTAGCATAATAAACAACAATATTTTGAACAACAATGAACAGAGAAGTACTATAAAGTTGCACGATGATGATCATGTTACGACACTGCTAAATAGAAGGTCTACTTACACAGATTTTAGCATCTTGATATATTATTGTTCATTAAAACTGTAAATGGAAATTAACAAATTAAATGAAAGTGTTCTCATCTAGAACCTGTGAAGACCACACTAACTTCCATTCTCCTTCTAGAGCTTCTAAATCTGCAATGACATTATTCTGCCTTGATGAGATGACTTCATCTATCACCTGTTGAGATATTTATATTAGTGATAATGAGGTAACCCTTTAGTATGAAAGCTGTATAACAAAAAATAATAGGTCAACTCATGGTGATCACACATCTGCTATTTTTTCCCCAGAAGACACTGCCAGCAGCAATTTTTGCCTTGGTTCAAGTTTCTTTTGTAGCACAAATGTAGTCCCCTGCACTATAGATTTTTTCCATAGCTTTAGTCTACTGAAAATGGACAGATATTTATATCTAAAATAACAATCATTATAAAGATTTATTGCATGAATACCTTGTTCCCTCTTGAAATTCGAATAATTCCACTTGCTGACAAATAAGTTGTGTCCAACCACCCCTTCGCTTCATCCCCAAGAAGCCTGAATGGCACAGGGTATGGAACCTTAAAAGGCAAAAATTTAAAGGTGAAAGCAGCTCGGTCAAACCGAAAAAGGATTCTCTTTCCATCTTTAATTGTAGCTGCAGCCTGAAAGGGAAAAAAATTAAAACAAATTGAACTTGCTTATGAATATCCTCAATAACAGACATTCTACAATGATAACTGTAGAAGTATTTCATCATCAACAAAAATAAATAAGGAGAACGAAGTCTACTTTAAATCAGGATAAAAGGATCTTCGATCACACAACCCTGTTGTAGAGGTTTATAGTTGGTGTGCTATCTCCCCTACAAGTGGCATCAAAGCTAGTGATTAGGCTTTAGTGACTCCCTTGATCATGTCCACAAGTCCCAAGTTTATTCCTTTAAATCAGTGTATATATATATATATATATATATAAGTCAGTATTATAGTTGTTAAATAATATATTACACAAATTGAGTGACAATTTACAAGCATAGGGCTGTGGTTTGAGTCTCTAGAGCTAATTCAGGTGGCTACATCTTTTGAAGGCTTTGCTCTTGACTGTTGTCTACCACATCCTCACTCCTAATGGAGTATTGAAATTAGGGTAGTTACAATTCTCCCACAAGTAAAAGCTCAAAATAGTCTCCCGACTATCAATAAATGTCTAATTTACTCCCAGAGTTTCGTATCGCTCCATTATGGTCCCTCGATTATTGAAAATTGAGCCAATTTGGTCCCTGGCCGTTTAAATTAACAGAAAGAGCTGGAGAGATTCAGGGCATTTAGGTAATACACTTGCTCGACGCTTTCCGCTAAGCCCTCGAAGCATTCCCGCAATACGCCCTAGAGCCCTTTGTGTAAGGTGAGGCTGCGTAGAGGGAGATGCAAGCGAGCCAGACGACGCAAGCGAGGCAGACAACCCAAGCGCTTGAGAGCAGGCTAGGAGGAGTTGTGCTACAGCATGCTTTGATGTGAGCAAGATAGAAGATGACGAGCAATTTGCGACATCCACAAGGAGACAGAGCTGGGTTTGTTGTTTATCTTGGCCTCATAAAAGTGCAAATTTCAATATTTAATTCAAAGCTAATGAGGCTTCAGCACCTGATTTTTTTTTTCAAGACGTTTTCTGTGGAAAAGACCAAAGCAGTACAAAAACATTCATTCAACTTCTTATTTATAACTTTCCATTCACTCTTTCTGGCAATAATAATATGATGGGGACATCAGATCATGAAAGGTCTATAAGAGGCGTGGCCGCCGATCTACGGCCACGATTGAGTTATTGTACTTTTAATTAATTTTATGTATGTTCTTATTTATGATGTCGTTGTATTTGTTTTATTTTGATTTCCCGTTGTACCCTTTTATTAAGGGATGTCGTATTTAAACCCTGAGGGCATTGTCGTCTTTTTTATTTTGAGTCTTATGTACGAGGCTATTTATAGCCACTTGTTTCTCTTTCAAAGCAATGACAAAATTTTGTTTTCTTGTTTGAATTCTCATGTGAGCTTGAGAGTTTGGAGCAAGATCCCGAGGAGAGGGAAGATTGCGTATCACCCACCAATCTAGACAAGTCGGGTTCGTGGTTTTATTTTCTATCTCTGTATTTCCCTCCTCCCACCACCACCTCCGACCCTACTACCTCCCTCCCTTGTCTAGCCGCCAGCCATCCTTGTTTTTCCCACCCGACCACTAGGTTCAACACCCTCACCATCCACGGCCCCTCCACCTTGCCGCCGGCCCCTTCTTTGGCCTCCCTCCCAACTCCCTTGCTATTAAACCTTTCCTAATTTAGTTTTTATATTTTAGGTAATGCAATTAAAAAGAAAATTCAAATCTATTTGAATTTGAAATTATTGCCTAAATTAGAAATCCTAATTTTGGAAACTTTCCAAATCATAGCCTTTAAATTTTAAAATAATTTGGGATGAGATCTTTCTCCCAAATTTAATTTATTAATTTAAAGAAGCCTTGATTGCCTCATTAAATCCCACCTCCTCTTCCTATTGCCGCCAACCCCACTAGCTTCCCCTTTGGGATTTGTTTCCAAAACCCAATTGGTTATTTTGGAAAGAATTCAAATCACCTCCTCATCCCCTTGGCCGAAATTCCCAAGGTCCCACCCCCTTTAATCCCTTTCCAAAATTACCTCTCTACATTTGGAATTAAATCCCAATCTCCTCTCTAGCCCCACCGCCCTCCATCATCTCTCATATTCTCTCTAAATATTTTCCAACTCAAGAATCTTTTGATTTGGAAATTATTTACAGCTCTCCCTCCAAAATTCCCTCCTAAATTCAGTCCAAACTCCACCAAAATCTGAACTTAGTTTTCCCTAGCAATCCCCTTGTGGCCGACCACCCTCTACCACCTTCCACCACTTGGATTCTTGAGGAAAATTGCAAGGACAGCAAAGGAACACTTCCGTCCATACTTCGACGCCACAAGATCAATGCATGGCCAATCCAGATCTTGATTACGGTCTCTCTTATGACGAACACGGATTTGTTTGCATCTTGCACTCGATCTTCTTCGACGTCAACCCCAGCATCGATCACACCGTCGAAGAATAGGTGAAGCGCATTTTGGACACCTTGGTTGAGGCTATTGAAGAACAACTTGAGATCGTCAAGTAGAGGATTGCAACTGATCCTTGACGAAGGTTTTCTCATCTCCCTCTTCTTGTATTTCTTAAGCCTAACCCTTTCTTGTGATTTGATTATAGTCACGAATGACGCCTTCGCCTGTTTCTGCTAAGCTTAGTAAACGTAGGAATTTGAGCGCATTTATTTGCTTACTAATCTCAATGTTAGACTAGGGATTTTGTTGACACTACTACTTTGGCATGATTTTAATTTCTTACGATATTTGAAGCTTCAAATCTTTTGTTATGCAACTTAGTCTAAACGGTAGTGACCCCTCTTACGTTTTGATTCGTCGTTTTATTTGCTAGTAGATTTATTTGTTATTTCTTTAATCAAGAAGTTGTGCAAAATCTTAACAAAAATCATTGAAATCATCGTAGTTCTACATCATAATAACTTCCTAAACTATCAGCAATATATTTATATGCTCATAAAATTATTGATACGGTTCATATTATCTTTTGCTTATATTGTGCCGTCTAAGACTGGTATGATGAAGCAATCTCTAAGCCCAAGTTGCTATTAACTGATCTTATTGAAATATTCTTTCCCACTAGAAATTATCTTCTAACTTACTTCTGAAACATTGCTAAGCTTTGTTTCCACTCATAGCGGTGTTTAGAGTTTGTGGGAGAATTTATCTACCTCTCGAATAGATCTACCTCTCGAATAGATCAATTGTATCTTTCATTATTGTGGAAGTATTAACCAAAATCAGCCCCTATCTTCAAATTCCTATAGTTTTCTAATTGTTATCTATTTACTTCAAAAATGCATCAAATTGGTATCATAGCAAGATTTTTTTTAGACAATGGCAGCAAAGAAGGTGGATGTGTTGGAAGGCGAAATGGAGCAATTAAAATCTAGGGTAGAGGAGAAATTCTCAACCATCGAAGAAAATTTTTCAAACATGGAGACTCTGATGGAGAATCGATTTGGGGGGTTGGAGGAGATGATGAAGATGCTCATTGAGATGCAATCCAAAACTCCACCGGCGGTTGGATTAGCTTCAGTGGCAGATAAGATTAGAGAGAGTCACCTTAGATGGTTTGGTCACATTAAACGTCAGCCTTTCGATGACCCGGTTAGGAGAGTAGATATATTAGATTTGGCCTATGTTAAAAAAGTATATGTATACCTAAAAAAAATTGATTAAAAACTATAAGAAATAACCTTTTTTATTATAATTAAATAAGAATTTTCCTCTTAATAAGACAAAATGGAGAAAAAAAGATTCATGTAACTAACCCCAAGTAGTGGGATAAAGGGTTGATGTCATTGTTGTTGTATCCCTAAATTAATATTTTTTTTTATTTTTGGCCTATTTTTTATTATATTTTTTTCATACTTTTGTGCTTAAGAAAATACTATCTACCATATTTCAGACTCTCAATCGAGTTTGATGCAATGACAAAAAGTCATTTGTTGACCTGCTGTATAAAACAAAAGAGAGAAAAAACAAAAAAAAATTAATTAAAATCCACGTACCTGTCCGGCGCCGAATTCAGCACGTCGTCGCCCACGACCTCGCACGATCGGATGTCCCTCTAAGTCGTGTTAACGACTCTCGCTCTCGCTCTTTCTCTCATCCCGACATCCCGCTCTCATTCTCTTCTCCCTGTCGTGTGCTGCTTCGCTCTTCGACGATTCTCCATTCCAGTTGGATCGGAAGTTAAGACAGTTTGATCGGGAGCAATCGCGAGAGCTCCACTTACCGTGAAGATCGGAAGTTACGACAATTTGATCGCAAGCAACGACGGGATCTCGCCGTCCGTGAAGGTAGCCCACTTTCTCCCTTTCGATTGCTTCTCCGCCTCCCACGTTGCTGTTCGACTTTGCCTTCGACAACTTTTCCTTCCTGCCTGGATCGGAAGTTGCGACAATATGATCGGAAGCAAGAACAGGACCCGCCGGCTGTGAAGTTAGCTTTCTCCCTTCGGCGTCTCCTTCAGTGCCGACCGACTTTGCTCCTCTAGGCGCCTTAGTGGCTGGTCGACGTCACTCCTTCGGCTCCGTTTGTGGCTGTTCGACACCGCTCCTTCTACGACTCTTCCTTTGCAGCCGGATCGGAAGTTTAGACATTTTTATCGGAAGCCGCAAGGGGAGCTCGTCACAGTGAAGGTAACTTTCTCCCTACTCGCGCGCTTCTCCAGCCAAATCCCGTCAGTTGGCCGAACCAGAGAGGGAGGAGAGGGAGAGATTAACTTTTTAATTAAGATTAATTTTAATTAATTGTAATTATATTTATCCTAATTAATTTTAGTTATTATAATTAATTATGATTAATTTTAATTAAATGATTATAATTAATATTAATTAATTATAATTATTTTAATTAAAATTAATATTAATTAATTATATTATAACTTGTTTATTATTAATTATGATTAATTCATATTAATTAATTAAGGTTAATTAATATTAATTAGTTTTAATTAATTGAAATTAAATATAATTAATTATCTTAATTAATTATAATAATTATAATTAATTACTTTAATTAATTATAGATAATTTTAAATAAATATAATAATTTAAGGATAATTATAATTACTAATTAAATATAATTAGAATGCTTGTCCCTCTTGCCTTGATCCTCGAGCCGACGCCGACGACGACTCCTCGTCGGTCCCCAAGGTATACATTTCTAACTTAAATCCCGTCCTCGACGTTTGCAGCGGACCGGGGAACCACCTATACGCGCTCTTGTAGCACGGTAGGAGGGAGCCCGGTGCGAAGCATACGATGAGGCGGGTAAGCCCTATACACGCTCTTGTAGCGTGGTGGGGATGATCCTCAGCCTCGACCTCGACACCGACACCGCCGACACTGCTACGAAAGGTATGATGTTCCAAAATCCCATTCTCGACGTTTGCGGCGGACCGGAGAACCACCTATACGCGCTCTTGTAGCACGGTAGGAGGGAGCCCGGTGCGATGCATACGACGAGGTGGGAGAGCCCTATACACGCTCTTGTAGCGTGGTGGGGAGTCACTGCTGTTCTGGTACGTCACTGCTGTTCTACTGTACGGGTACTGTTGAAGGCCCCATACACGCTCTTGTAGCGTGGTGGGATGAAATTTTGTACGGCCGCGGTGTCTAAGGACACTTACCATACACGCTCTAGTAGCGTGGTGGGAAGGCCCAGCTCCCCAATTTTCCCCCAAACGGGGGATATGCCGGGGTGCTGCCGAAATTTTCACTGAAATGCACAAAGACTTGAACAACTTGAAGACCTTCTTGGACAACAATACAGAAGACCTGTACTCGAACAAAAATACACAGAACTTGAACCAAATGACCAGAGAACCTATACGAAGAACATTGGACTTGTGAACTAAAACTCTAAGTGATTTCTAAAGATCAAAACCAAATGAGATAAAATCAAATTGAAATCAAAATCAAGTCAATACGAACATACAATTGAACTCAAAAAATCCCAGAAAACTTTGAACCAGCACTTGAACTTGTTCTTGGAACTCGAACTGTGCAATATCAGAGGACCTGAACATAGAACTCAAACTCAAATGAACTCTAACATGAATTGAGTAAGATCACTCAAGCTCACTACTTGAATTCAAACTGGAACAAGATGTGGACAGTAGGGAACTCAAATTGAACTCAAGTTGGATCCAAATTTGACATGAGCAATAAAGAATTTGAATTTTCAAGAACAACATACAAGACTCAAGCATGAGTTGAACCTTGAACTTGGTTTCAATGGAATACATAGAACTGGGCTTTGGATGAATGAACAAATCAAGATCTAAGTGCACAGTCGTCCAAGCTAACAACAAGTTGCAAGTAGGAGATGAAATCTCGATGCACACGAAAGATGAATGCAACGAACTCCTACGACATTCCATACAACGCATGTTGATTGAGAAAGCAACACTACTATTAAATAGTCAAAGATCCGTCCTTTATAAACAAATTCAGACATCAAACCACCTGAGATTGGTGAAAGGTGGTTTCAATACAAAAGCAAGGGCTCTCCTATAAATACCGCTAGGGGGTCGTAGCAAGTACAACGAATTCCTACAAATGAATACAAACCACTTGTGGATAACAACAGTGTATTGAAAGAACAATGAATCACTGTGGACACAAGTACAGATATCACCTACGACAGCGGTAACCAAAATCTCCAAGTATGCCGAGTACAAGGGCGACTCTATATACAAAAAGGACATTCCCTGGCAGAAGGGAAGAAATGTTTGAATAAATTAGAACCAAACTTCCTGGTGTTTCAAAGTCTCTTCCTAGTTATATATTTAAGAAGAAAACAACTTTGGTACCCACAAATACCGAAAATGACGATCTACTACACCAAAGATCCTGAAGGGAGTTCTCCCCAGATCAGCAGTCTTTGACTCCAAAATCCAGAAAATCCATCCCCGGTGATTGAGAAAGGGGGAGTCAACATCAAAATCCAACGCCACCGGATCTGCAACATCTATGAAAGCAGACAGAAGGCGTCTACAACTTACAACGCCACGCCACCGGATCTGTAACACTAATACAAGCAGACAGAAGGCGTCTAAAATCTACAATCCAACGCCACCGGATCTACAATACTGATACAAGCAGACAGAAGGCGTCTACGACATTCATATTCGGCCTTTAAGGCCCTTCAACAAAGAAAGTTCATGAACAAAGGCATGAAGCCTAAAGAACCCGATCCTTCTATACAGATCAATAGGAGTCGACAGGGTTCGAACTATCAAATAGATACACGGTTGTAGCGACCGGTGTATTTGTTTAAATACATTCTTTTTAGGCCTTCAATGCCTAAAATTAAGGAAATTCATAAACAAAGGCACAAAGCCTACGAGAAACCCGATCCCCTATCGATAAGTTGATAGGGTCGACAAGGTTCAATCAAATGGAAATGACCCCCAAACACCCCGATGATGGCCGTGTTGAATGCAGATCTCAACCGGAGGGGTTCCACAAATATCTCAAATTCCATTCAAATGTCTACCAGAATCCAAACTCTACAAGCCCCAAATCCAAAAAATATTTAATAATGAAATATATCCATCAATGCTTAAAGCAAAATCCATCCACCTTCCGCAACAGTCTGCCGGGGTGGACAAATTCAAATAAACTCTAGCTCATAAAGAGCCAAATGCCTAGTCAAAAATATCACTAGGATCCAT
The DNA here is from genome assembly GCA_019514585.1 of Dendrobium officinale. NCBI lineage: Eukaryota > Viridiplantae > Streptophyta > Magnoliopsida > Asparagales > Orchidaceae > Dendrobium > Dendrobium officinale. The sequence goes on from JACXSL010001578.1 coordinate 891,939, forward strand.
TCTCAAACAATCTCTTGCCAGTAAGGACGTGGTACGTGTCCTCTAACCGGCGGTTTGCCGCCAAATGGCACCGCAGGATAAACGATTACGACCCGGGGACCTCTAAACCGAGTGGTTTTGCCGCCAAATGGCACCACGATATACCGGTTATGGCCAGAGCCAATACGTTCCTTATTGGCATCAAATCCTTGAGATATGAATCAATAGGATATGATTGATAGGGCACAAAGCCCTCTGTCAGCTAAGGTGGATTCAAATTTGTCCCCTTAGACAAACACTCCCCCCAGGTCTACAAGGTCCCCTTGGACGAAGCAACCCATGGCTGCTGACAAGGATCCTTCTGTCAGGTTGGGTCGACTACCTCCTCTGACTAAGTAGACCAGGGACCACGATGGCCCGGGACGATGGAACCATGGGATCTTGATCGGGCCCATCATCCATTCCCCCACCATCCGCTTTAAGTGCAAGATGGTGCAAATTTCTATTTTTAAATATCTAATATTCCAACCCAAAATCCAAAAACCCAATTCTTCAATTCCGAATTTCCAAACCTTTCAAATCTTTCAAACCAAATTCTTCAATTTCCAAATCCAATTTCTACCAATATCCTAAACCCATGCTGCTACTATATGCCAGATACACGTATTTATATACGAATCTGATTAACGACTAGCCTTAATCGAAAGTTCTCTCTCGTGATCGGGAGGGGTAATTAACTATAGGGGCTTGCGCCTATAGGAAACCAGAACTCAGATCATAAAGTCCTCGCAAATGAGGGCGAAATCTCTGGGTAGTGTCTTATTTACAAACCCATCTGCCTTCCAAAATTTACCTCGGAACTTAGTTCGTTAAAACTCCCTCGCCAAATAAGAAAAGCGAGTGGAGGCCGAGGCCGAATTTTCGGAGCCCACATCATTAAAGAGGGGTGTGGACGACTATAGGATGGGAAATGAGTTTGCACATGTTTTTAGATTGAGAGAATATCATATTTGCATAAAAAAGCATGTTACACTCTTATGATGTAACTTGATTTATGCCAAATATTTCATTGAAAGACATGTGCTATTTTGGAATTATTTTCAGTTCAAAATTTCGTTCATTATTAATGATGAAGATTTCTTCAAATTGTTTGCAAAGTTTTACATTTTGAACCATTGGCACACCTTTCAATGCCCCAATGTTATTCATTTTCATATGTAACTTCAATCATATATGTGCCCTTATTGCTGGCAAGTTCTTAGAAATTGTGTAAAAATAATTTTCTATCAATTTTATTTTTATTTGCACGCTTTCAATGAGGTTTTTGCATTCCTTGTGGTCAGGAACTTGCATTCATAGTGAAACTTGTCAAATTTTGTCCTTGTGTTCCCCCTATTTTGGTCAAAAGTTTTTTAGTGAGTTTCGAAAGCACTTCTTAATCACCGCCGCAAAGGGGTGGTGAACATGGGCCACCCCTCTGCGCCAATAAAGGCTCCTCAGGTGTGGTGCACAAGACATCACAGTCTAAGACTCATTCCCACCATACGAATAAAAACGTTTACGGATATTAGGATGTGTGCCAAAAATCTACTAAGAATAGGTGCTTAACCCCATCAAAATGACATGAATGGGTTGACCATGAGGAAATCAAAGTCTTTCTCATAATTTTTACTCGCCTATCACAAGGTGTTCGCGAGTGAGTGAGATTGTGTGCAAGGTATTGATAGATAGAGACAAACAAAGGAAATGGGAGATAGAGGGCTAACTGGGAGCTAGTGCGGAGGAGTACACAAAGAGAAGATAAGAGAATTAAGAGAGAATGTTGTTGGACGTGCCTTATGGCACTGACAGCAACATATGTTTTAATTTATTTTTATTTTAAAATATTTAGTTTATATGAGCAAGGCACTATTTGAAGGAGTTGCATTTTTTTGTACCTCTTGAGGGTCCACAACCCCCTTATTTTAAGTGTATGTTCTCTCCGTGGGGCCAATAACTCACGAGTGAACAACAGTGTTATCCCCAAAATTATTATAACTTCATTTTATTTTTTTAGCAAGTTGACTTTGTATGTTCTTCCTATGGCACTATTTAAAGGAGCTTGTATCTCTTGGGGCCAGCCCCCCTATTTTTCATGTATTTTCTCCTTATGGAGCCAATAATTCCCGAGTGAACAATAGTGTTATCCACAAAATTATTATTTAACTTTTTTTTTTTTTTGCAAGTTAATTTTGTTATTAATAAAATTATATATATATATATATATATAATTGGCTCCAACACTATTGTTCACTCGGGAATTATACATATTACCTAAATTAATTTCATAAATATTATTCTTATTATTTTGAAGATATGTACATGTACCTGCAAATCCTCCGCTTGGAGAAGTGAGCATGGGGTGAGCACTCTTTCACATCAATGTGTTTTGGGTCAATTTCAAGTGAAACTATATTCATTGGGCTCTATTTTCATCACATTCGCTCTCTTACATGTCTGTGAACATTTTAAGTCATCATTTACAATGCCAGCCACAATTTGAATATTTCTAAATTATTTCTTTTAAAAGTCCATGTTTCTTCCATCATTGTCATCATCTCATTCGACTGAGTTGGCTTGTAGATTTCAACAGGTGGCCAACAACATCACGCCAATAAAGATAGAATTGTATTTAAGCAAGAAATTTTGCTGCAAACATCACACGGAATGACCAAAAATGCTATTTATATACCTTGTGTGAAGTCATGATGAACTATGTTGGAGGAGAGAACAAATGTGAAGAGCTGAGGGAAAGGAGAGGCTCGGCATATGGGTTGCAAGAAAAGACAAAGGGACTTCGTACGTAGAAAAAATGCAAGGTTTTAATTCCATACAAAAGTTTTTTTTTTTTTACTTTCTTGTGTGACTCTGTGCAAAATAAATGACTATAATACAAGGGGAGCATAAGGGTTTTCATAATTAATCGGGATGTATCAAAGTTTGCCCAAAGCTAAGGAAATATCCTTAGTCCTTACAACTATGAACAATGGGAGCTTACAAAAGGCCAGAACAATCCTTCAAATATAGTGATCGCAAATTCTCATATTCAAATGTGGCTTGCACCCAAAACTTGGAGCAAACTTAAGATATTGTCATGGAATCAAAACCTTCCATTGTTGTCATTAGCCCTTTGAATGTAGGTGGCATCACACTTGCTAGCAAGGTTATTTAGCCATATCCCCTGGATGCACTAGACTTTCATGATCATACTATCGTTGAGGATGTTGGTGTAACAGACTCTGAGCAATGCTATGATTCTAATGGTAGTACGAAGCATTAATGTGCAAAGGTTTCAAATATGATTTGTTGACAGAGGCAGAAATTAAAAAATATATATATATTGCCTATCACTAAGGCTTACCAATAATAAGCAAGTTGCATGCAATGAATGTTATTGGGGTTCTCCTCATCCATCAAAGGGATAATTTCATCTAGTCTTCATTCTATCTTTAATTGTGGATTTTGTTTTCTCCTTTTAATCTACAGGAATTCTTTGTCATTGCTTCTTGCTGTACTTATTTCATTGATTGATTACAATATTTATCTGCAGTACTCATTTAATTAATTGGTAAAAATATTTATTTAAAAAAACAAAAATTCCATCTCTTGTGTATTGGATTGTATTATATTCCCAAATAGTGCATAACAATGAATGTAACCACACAAGAACTTGGTTATTAAAATATATTTCTTCTCACTGGTTCGAAGGTACAAAACACGAAATAAGCATGCACAAAAGAAAAAAACTGAATTTATTGGAGATAATATTGCCGTCTGACAAAACTACCCAGTAACATCTTTTGGTTTACTCTATGCTCTTCTCTATTAGTTTTATAGTAAACATTAAAAAAACAAGAGAAAGTGCGTACATGCTACAGGGAAGGAAGTGAGGGTACCTCTACTTTAAGTTCACCAATTTGATCGGAGAATTGTACAATGTTTGTCACCCTTGGATCATTGGTCCTAAGGTAAACCTCTTGAAAAATCTTGAAACTGTTGACCCCCACAAATGTTCTCTAAAGCATACAAAATAATCAAGAGCATATCAAAACTATGGCATATTAAATAATACAATCAATATAACATGGAAGTGATTTTTAAACCTGCAAAAAGATAATGTGAAATCGAGTAAGTGCATGTTTCTTTTAATTATGATCAGAGGAGCTAAACAATGTTGGAAGAAATAGAGAATGTATAGAATACTATGGTAAAGGACATATTAATATCTCAAAATGAAATTAAGTACATCCTTAACAAAAATGTGTCATTTGCTCCTAAATGTGAGTCTACAACTGAGCTTGAAGTTAAATCCATAGATGAGAAGCTTAAGGGAGTTATGAAAGATCTTCAAACTTTTTTCACATAATTTGACTCAAAAATAATATGGAAAAAAAAATCTCCTGAGGTATTCCTTCCAGTTTCATTGATTTACATTGAAGTTAATTTCATCATAAACCTACACATGAGCCAAAACTTGAAAATGAACCCAAGGTCGAATCTGAATCAACACTAACCTCAACCAGAAGTTGAGCATGAATATAAATAGGGAATTGGATCTGAGTTTCAATTCAAATTTAAATTAAATGCTAAGAAGCTAATAGCTGAAAGTAGCAGCTACTTCACTTGATGAATTACCTAGTGTTGTTTTGTATGTTCCTTGAATTGCCAACTTATAGAAAGGACTTCATGAAGCATATTGAATTTCATAAAAGAGTTTGCAATATTTTTTTTTTTAAAGAGTTTGCAATATAATTTGGAACTACATTTAGAATTAATTCCATCAAATAATCATGCATCATATTTTTTGTAGCATTCTTTATTGGTCATACTCATATGCATGTCAAGTATATAAATGAATTTGTCAACCAAGATGAAAGTTTGTAAGTTATCTTGATTATTCCTTGCAGTGCTTAGGGATACAATAAGATAAAGTATGCCTTTGATATCTCTGTCCTATTCTGCTTAGTGCACTCCACTTATAAGAAACTACTTACCAAAGTGATGTAGCCTTGGAAGGGGTGATCCAAGATTTTCACTGATATGGTGTATTTGATTAAATTCTAAGTGGTTTAGAGGCCAAAGGATAGGGACACTCTTGAGTGATTCGAATAATTTTATTTGAGATGGCGGTTGAAAGAAAGGGGTTGGCCAAGGGATTAGGCCATAGCTAGCTATAGAGCTCAACACAGGTCATTGAAACTAGGGATTCTTATGGTGGAGGATCCAAGGCATACGACCACATGGGAATGTTAGGATAATTTCTTTAGATATGATATGGAGAAGCTTTAAAGAAAATAAAGTGTGGAAAAGCTATTGTACATAATGATATTCCAAAAGAGGTGTGGAAATGCTTAGAAGATGAAGGAATTTTTTGGCTTACAAAATTTTTCAATATTATTTTGAAGACTAAAAAGATGTCAGATGAGTGGAGAATGAGTGTTTGATTGCTATTTTTAAGAATAAAGATGATGCCCAATATTGTGCGGATTATAACGGAATTAATTTCATTACACAAAATAAAATTAAAACATAAAATCATACAATATCACAAATAATATAATTTACAATACTCAAAAATTAATCCTCCTATATTCACGTGACAAACAAAATATCACTAGTTCCTTATATGTAGTATGATATTAAATGATTTTATGAATTTTATACCTAGTTTAGATGTCATAATAATAAATTAACATAAATATTGATAAGAGCTAAGAGATCAAACAATTATTACATAAACCAACAACAAGAGTCAAACATGGGAGATATATGATCACATGCATCTAAGTGGGGTAATATCACATGACCTATAACAATACTTGACAATGATATTCATTGGGATCGAGTTTTGACAATTTTCATGATATTTTGATCACTCATCAATCTTATAAAAAGATAAAAGGACCAAAATGGTCTCTTAACTCTTTGGGAGGGACCAAAATGATCCTCAATTATTTTAAGGGATCAATTTAGTCCATAAACTCTTTAAAATGGGACCATTTTGATCATGCATTAAAAATAAAGTCAATTTCAGATAGCAGCGAGGGTATGATCGAAATAACCACAAAAATGATAAAAACAATAATACGAAAAAAGGGTCAATGATAGTTAGGTTCACAGCGAGTGAGCTCCCATTAGTGACTTCCGATTCCACAAGAAAGAGCATCGTCGAAGGGGGCGTAAGTGACTCGTTCAAAACCCTCCAATTGCTATGTCGGCAAACTTTTGCAAATTCCAATTCGACGGGAAGGAACGTCGTCGAAAGAGGCGAAGAAAGGCTTTAACGACTCATTCAAAACCCTATCGTGTCCAACAACAATGAATAACGTGAAAGAGAAGAAAGAGTAGCAAATCATTTAGGAATTAATTTATGTAATTTAATTAATATAAATTAATAAATTTAAAAAATTAATTATATAATTAGATAATTAATAATCAAAATAATAATAGTAGTTATATAATTATTTAAGTTATTAATATTTATAATAATAATTAGATAATTAAGCTAGTGAATATCCCTAAGATGACTAAAATTTTTAAAATTATAACTAAAAATATTATTAATTTTTTCTTATTAAACAAACGATTAATATATTTTTTAAATTTATAATTACTCAAAAAATATATCTAATAATAATTTTAATTAAAAATAACTAAAATACACTTATTTTTAACACCATTAAGTTCAATATCCATTAGTTTGAATGTTAGGACTAAAATGGTCCCATTTTAAATAGTTGGGGACCAAATTAATCCCTCAAAATAATTGGGGATCATTTTGATCCTTTTCTCCTGATGAAAAATATAATGATCATTGCATGGCATATACAAGTTATTTTAAAAGTCTAGTTTTACTCATAATATTTCACCTATCAATTTTTTTCTAATACATAAAAGATAGTATCAACAACCCATGTCTTTTGTTTCAATCTGTTTCAAAGCCAACTTAAAAATCACAATTATCTTATCCTGCAACTGGAAATATCCATTAACAAAACATTGATCTATTAGGTTAATGATAAAGTGATCATAAAAATTATTGTAATCATGCAGAAAGTAAGTTGTAGAGATTGAGCAATTATGATACTGCATTCAAAGGTGATAATACAAAATCTAATTAGGTGAAAAATGATGATTATCATTCAATATAATTTGAACGTAAGAAAGGATAGCAAGGAATTTAATCAATAATATCTTTTACTTTTTAACAACACTATAAACTTTTTCTGCTCAATCATATTTCTCCTTTGTTGGAAAACAAAAAAACAAAAGTAAATTTACAGGGAAAATAGCTGCTGGAACAAGCATTGTTTTGTCTTTCTTACTTGAATGGGAGATGCCGTTCCTGGCTTTGTAGTGAACATGAGTTGCCAATAACCTTCAATCAAACTGGAGTTTGTCTACAAAAAGATTTTGGAAAACCAAGTTAGATGTTATAGTTTCACATGAAATAAATTTCTTATCCATATTCAAGTAAATGCATTAGTAGTTTTAGCTTAACTATGTTACACATTTTAAGTAAAAAAAATGAGTAGCACTAAATAGAAACGAAAAAAAAAATGAAGATTCATCAAGCCAACCAAAACTAGTTGGGAGAAGCTAATGATGATGATGATGATGATTTTAAGGAAAAATGGGGGAGATGAAAAAAAAAAGAGTATAATTGCACATTAAAGAAAGATGTAATAAAAGCACTTATGTGATAATGTGCGTTGTGGCCAGAGCCTCAATCATTATGCAAGTACAATAAGCCATTAGAATGAACTTAAATAAAAAAGGTGCCCAAAAAATCACAAATTTCATAATTATCATCATCAACCCTGCACCAACTGTTTGGGATAGGCTCATGATTTCTGGGTGAAAGAAACAAAATCAATGGCAAGTCAACAAGGCATAAACCTGCATAATGTTTCATGTTCTAAGCTCTGACTTATGTAGCCACAATTTGTCATTAGTAAAATATATACTACTATTTAAAAAGTGGAATGTGATTCTACCAAATAATGACCATACTCTTTCAGATTTAAAAAAGTAATATAAAACGTTCATTGGGTTCCAACAACATTAAATCCTTATTTTTGAATTATAATATTTGTATTAAATCCAAAGAGTTGGAATTCAAAGTATAAACTTGTTTTTATGAATGTATTTTAAGTAAAGAATGTAAGCATGAAATATACAAATAAGTTCAAGTACAAGCTGATAGTCAAGCACGTATAATATACGAAATCGTTTTCGAGCTAAGCCCGACTCGACTCGAAAACTCGTCAAGCGGCTCGATTGAAAAAAAAAATTTTTAATTTGCATCACCACTACTCCGCTCCCATATAAGGTTTTTGCTTTTGCTGCCCTAGTTTTATTCAGTGATTCTTGAGAGCTTGCCATTTGTGACAGAATTCGCACAATCTTGTGCATCACCTTTATTCTTAAAATAGGTTTCAACATGCTCATTCTCCACTCATCTGGCATCTTTTTAGCCTTCAAACTAATATTAAAAAGTTTAGTAAGCCAAGAAATTCCTTCATCTTCTAAGCATTCCATACCTCTATTGGAATATCATCAGATCAAACTGTTTTTCCACACTTTTTTTAAAGCCTCTCTAACTTCAATTTTACTAATACGCCTATAAAAATAAAAATCTTTATTCTCATTTAGGATGCTAAGTTCCTAAAATCAATTGTATTCTCACAATCTACATTAAAAAGTTTAGCAAAATATCTCATCCACCTTTCTTGAATATCCTCTTCTAATAGAAGTATTTTTTAACTTCATCCTTTATACACTTCGCTTGAACTAAATCCTTAATACTCCAATCTCTTTGTTTAACTAACTTATACACATATCTTCCACCCTGTTTCATATCTAATCTATTATATAAATCATTAAAAGCTAAAATTTTTGTATCGCATATTGCACCTCACCATTTATAAATATCAACTCATTTAATTGTATATGTTTAATATATAAAGGGATAAAGGCTTGATGTTGTTGTTGTTGTTGAATATAAAAGGAAATTTGACTTTATATGCCTTATAATATACGAAATTAGCCAAATATCCTCGTTGTTTGTTTTATAGAAGAAATATGCATGAAAGTTCATTTTGAACAAAATTACCTCTAATGAGGAATAACCTCTTGTACTCGCAAATAGCTCATTGAACTCTTAAGCCATTCAAAACTAGTTTGAATCACATTTGAACCTCAATTCAAACCAAGTTCAAATTAGGTTTAAACCACCCTGTTCAAACCAAGTTTGAAACTCGATTTGAACATTGTTAAAATAAGGTTCAAACAAGTTTTTAGAGGTGTCAAAACTTGACCCGACCCGAAACCTGACCCGGAAAATTTTGGGTTTGGTTCAACCCATTTTCCATACGGGTCAAGTTTGAGTTCCAAATTCTGATCAATTTATAAAACCAAGTCGGGTTCGAATTGACCCGAAACCCCAAAATCAACCCAAAATGACCCGTATTCTACCCTCAGCAACGCGATCCTGCACTCACGAGCTCAATCCCGCAACCAAACTCCGCCCTCTGCAGTGCAATTCCATCTACTGCACCACGCCCGCATCCAAACTCTGCTCTCCCGCCTCTCCGTACGCAGCAAGGCAACGAGCCCTCTCGTTGTCTAGCGGACCCGCGCTCGTGTCCAAACTCGGGACTCTGATCTCCGCACACAACGCCATGGAGGCGGACACCACAGACCCACACTCATGTTCGGACTCCGCTGGCTGTGTTTCGGGTTCGCTGGCCGGGTCAACCCAGTAACACACGTGGGTCGAGTCCAGGTCGGAATTACCAAACTGTTTACAAAACAGGGTCAGGTTCAGGTCAACATGTTTAGACCCAGGTCAATTCTAGGTTTGACCCAAACCTGACCTGAAAACCCATTTTGACACCCCTACCAGTTTTTAGTGGAACAAATTCAAACCACGGTGAAGATGTCATAAGGAGAAGAAAAGTTCATGAAGAAGGCATCATGGTATGAACGACATGTGCAATGAAGCTCATGAGAGAATGCATCATGAGTTCAGTGACATGCGTGAAGATGAGTTCACGAGGAAGGCATTGCGGGACTAAAGTTGTGCGAAGGAGAAGAGAAGTTTGTGAAGAGGTATCGACAACATGTGAATGAGAAGATTAGTTTATAGAGAAGGCGTCATGGGATCGACGATGTGTACGACAAAGCTCATGAGGGAATGCCTCACAAAACAAGAAGCGCGTCCAAAGAGGAGTCACAGAAACATCATGGAACCAGCATCATGTGAAGGAGAAAAGGAGGTCATGGTAAAGACAGCATGGGACTAATGGCGTGCAAAGGAAGAGTTCATGAGGAAGGAATTGTTGAACCAAAGATATTTGAAGGAGAAAAGGAGTTTACATGAAGCATTCAAGAATGATGTTCGAACATTAATATGAATAACACTCGAATGAACGATTTAACCATGTTTGAATGAATGTGCAAACCATGTTCAAACAGGTTTGAACGAAGGTCTGAATCCATAATGAATAAAGATTCACAATACTTTCATAACCAAGTTCAAATGTCATAGTGGTAATTTCATCCAAAATAAACTTTCAGGTATATTTTTTAAGAAAATGATTAGTAAGGATATTTGGCCACATATGTATTACAAGGCACATAAAATCAAAATTTTCAATATAAATAATACATAAGGAATACTCATGATAAAATGATAATATATGATATTATTTTGAAAGCATTTAGGGTGATAATGACTTAGTTCAAGATGATATCTCAAGAAAGAAAAACTAGTATATGAAAACATGCATTCACATGCAATTAAACTAGTATATGACAATGTTCCCATCACCTAGTCCAAACAAGAGTACTTACAGGATCAGGTATGCCCTTTACTTTCTCTAGCGTTTCCACGGCACGCTCCACTTCCTACATGAGTAAAAGCTTGCAAATAAGATCCCATAACAGAGTTAACAATTTGTCATCGAATAACATAAAACCAAAAGAGGGCAACAGGATTAGCAATAAAAACAAACAATCCAATAATAACATGAATTTACTGCCAAGTTTATGTTGCAAGCATTTGTGTTATAATCTCTAAGTGAAAATAAGATAGAAAGGTTCTAAATCAATTATAAACAACCAAAAACGACTAGGGAGTAGAAGAAATCAAGAGGAAAGGGAAAAATAAAACGGCATTGCCTTCAGCTGCTGAGCAGAGGCTGAAAAGCCGCGCCCTTGGATCCCTATAAGGGCATTGACTAGAGCCATTTCCGGCTCGATGAAGGAAACTTCACGCTGCTCCTCCACCAGAGAAGCTAAGATAGGGTGAAGCTGCAACCGACGGCCAAAGTGTTTAGAGGATACCGGCCGGGCTCGGGGATATGAAAGCATCGATCGCCGTGAGATAAGTGGCGGAAACCCTAACACCGCTGCCCCAACAGCCATCTGAGGAATTCTCCTAATGAACGGCGGCTACTGATTTGTGCCCTTATCCGTTGAATTGGTTGGAAACATGGCGCGGAAGATAACAGTGATGAAATGGCACGTGCAATGTACTCATGTGAGGAATTTATAATAGTGTGGCAGATATATGATCAGGCTCATAAGGCTCACACCATCATAGAAAGAACAAGATAAAAAAAATTGAAATAAAATTATTTATTATTATGTTGAAATTATCTTATGCCCATTTATTTGTAATATTATTAGATTATAGCAATATATATATTATTGTAGTACATAAAATTTGTAGTCAGTATGAAATATAAATAGACAATTAACACATAGGCATTTACTAGTCGAGTGATCTGCAAGTGACAAATGATGATTATTAACAAGTGGTGAATGAGCCCGTCGTATAATGAGGGATGAGCGAAACTGCCAGGTGAAGAGTGACAAACAAGCACACCAAGTGACATATGGCTTTTGATGAGTGTCTTTATGGAGTGACGAGTTAGCCTGATAAGTTATGAATGGCAAGTATGATCATGAGCTTGTGAGTTCATAACAAACTAGGAGAGCCGCTCGAGAGTTGTTTTATAGTCCTTAAAAAATTCTTTGAAGGTGTATCTTACACTTTAACTAAATTTATTTTTAGCAATAAATCAGCTAAAAAGTTTGTTAAAAAACCTAGTATAGTGTCAAACAATATAGATTTTGACCTTCAAAGATACTGGCAATGATATGTCATAAAAAATTTTCACTTGATCAAGCGCAATCTCGATGGAGTACTCAAATTAAAAACTTTTAAAATTAAATTTTGAATTATCCAAACTTTGAGTTCAGCAAACTTATAGTTGAACTAAATGAATGAATAAAATTAACATCTGAGTGTAACACTTCGTTCTCAAAATTATTATTTTTGAAGTTCACATGTAATGTGAAATGAATAATATATCATTTACAATTGATTGTACTTGCTAGTCATATTTCAAAAAGCATATAAGCCCATTTGACCTATTGAACCTCGAAATATATTTTGCTTGATCAATCATATTCAACTCAATCCCAATTATCAATAGATCAACCAAATCGGCTATCGAACCAAACTTGCCTCAATGAAATTGAACTAGAACCATAAGGATCAAATTAACCTTAAGTCATCCCATTAATTCAAAAATGTTAACCACAACAATTAAGCCAAAATAACATCTAACTCACCCAATTAAGACTAATTAACACAAGTTAGCCCAATTGAAAAGCATGTAAACCAATGTCATAGGGATTCCCCACCAATTTCACTATAATTGTGTATCTTTCAACCTCTTCTTTCAGCTTGGCTATGCCTATGTTTTCACCCTTGTAAAGATAATAGTTATACATATAAGTTGATTCATCCTCTTGATGTATTATTAAATATCGAGTGTTATTAATTATAAAAAGTGTAATCTCTATAATACACGAAATAGTAAATGTTTTGAAGATATTGCGCTTCTCACAATATGCTATAGCAAGAAAGATTGAAATGTTGACTCAAGTGTATTGCAACCTTTTAGAAGATAACGCTTGAGTTAGTAAGATGAACAAAGATAGGGCAATTTGGGCTCTATTTTGCAAGCAATTATTACATCAGGTCACCTGACGCGTCCAGAGATCAATAATCAGGCGTCACGTCACCTGAAACTCGGTATTGAGCACTCGGTATACGTCCGAATTTTCGGTTTTTTGTTTCAGACGTAATAATTACTCCTATTTTTGCCAAATTGAATTCTAAAACAATTTTGAATAAACATAAAAACAAAACAAAATATGAGGTTATAAGAGACCATGATGATTAATGAATGGCAAACCCTATTAGTAATTGTGATAGCTATTCTTGATGGGGATGTTCAGTGCTATCCAACCCTAAAATATTAATATTTGTGATTAAATTGCTCATTGGGCCAAATAAAAGAGACACAAGAGAGGGAAGGTGGTGGCTTGATGAGCTTAACATACACGATTTATGACAAATGGGATAAATGAAAGAAAATGATGATGACTCTTCAATATTAAGGAAATATTAATATAATATCATCCTGCTTTCCTTATATCATGATCAACGAAATACAAAAACCTAATTTAATTATAAATTATGGACTCAAGGTGGCGAAGATTGGGTCAATTTATCCTGCCAACTTATTTGTTTCACTTGTCTTTTTCTTTTAAAAAAATTTATTACAAATTGTTGCGTCCTAATATATTCGTGATGGTAGAGATATAAAATTTAGCGTCCCATCTTTGTACAAAGATCCAGCACACACAAATAAGTAGGGGTGTAGTGTTCATAAGAGACACCAGAGTTTTTACGTGAAAACTTCGAAAAGTGAAAAAACCAAGGGGTCTTGTCCAATTTAAATGATTCTACTAGTATTGGTGGTTGATTACAAATGATGTCCTTCCTCGGAGGAGGGTGTTGGCTCAATGTAGCAAATATACACTGTAAATGACATGACAGCTACTCTTCAGAGAGTGTTGGCTTATTCGTTTGGTTAGAAATATAATAGGTGGCGGGCGACATTGATCGAAGAGACTATAGTCGGTGGCCGATGGTCGTGGTTACCATAGTCGGCGTGTGATGGTGGTAGAAGCTACCATAGTTGACGGGCGATATAGTTCAAAAGGACCATAATCGATCAATGGTGGTAGAAAGGATCATCACCAGTGAGTGATAATGTTTGGGAGTAGATTCAACATCAATAGTATCCGGGAATAGTTCCGACGATAATTGGAGAATGGGCGGAAGTCCGATCGCGATCAAACTTTGGGAAGAACTCTGACTGTGATACCGTTGGGTGGAGAGTGCAAGAGAGCTCTCAAGCTTTTTCTCCTCCCCCTCCTCCCCTCATGTGAAGAATGGAGGGTTATTTATAATTTTTTTGCAAGTGACATGACTAGTAAATATGAAGAATATCAATGGCATGTTGGGAGTGTTCCATCAGATGGCTCATAGTGATTCCCTTGATCATGGAGAATTTATTATGTATTTAGATGCCCCACATATGTCAAAATTGAGTGATCTTTGACTCGTTGGATTCATCTCGTTGAGCCTATCGATTCAATTATAAGCATGTCATATTTGAATATCATTTAATCATCCAATTAATACTTTAAATTTTTAAAGAGTACCTCGATCTTTTGATTTGGGCTCATTTGGCGGGGGCATAGTTCTATTTATAATTTTTTTGGGAGTGACATGATTTGTAAATATGGATAAAATCAATGACATATTGGGAGTGCTCCATAGAACGGCTCATAGTGATCACCTTAATCATGAAGTATTTATCAAGTATTTAGATGCCCTAGAGTTGTAAAAGAAAGGCTAATGAAATTTGAGAAATATCAATATCACAGTTTTTTTTAATGTGAAATTTTGTTGTTAAAAACTATAAAACTGCTACTTCAAACAGACTATTACAAGATTGCTTTTGTCCAGTTCCATCCCGCCTATGTCTAACCCGTCTCCGCGTTCCCTTCCACTAAGAACTCTGCGCTCTTGATTAACAGATTCTTACGTTCTCCTTCCATGAATCCAAAAACGGGCAACGCAGTGACCCTTCTCCTATGCTGTGGGTATATGCTTCGCTCTCCAACCTCTAAAACCACCTGGTCTAATTCCGCGAGCCTCTACTCCCCTCGTTACCTAAATTTCAAACCTTCTTCTCAAAACGATAGTCCGATTCCTTACCACAATCTCATATCATCTGCAATTTTTTATGATCATTTCAAGCGCACTGATTATTTCCTTCTCCGATTACGTCGTGTAAATTCGACCGGTAAAGTTCAGACTTTGCCATTCTTCATCACCTGTACTCGGTCATTTTGTCGAATACCTGGCGTGCAACACTCTCCAGGCAGGTCCAGCTCTCCGATGCAGTATAGTAGAAGGAGTTCTATGGGTTTCAAGATCGGTCTGGAGCCTGAGAAACTTGCTGGGCTTGTTGAGGAGATTTCAAGGGATGCGGATGACATGGAATCCAATCTAGATAAGTTGAATTTAATGCTTTTTCCAATTACAGTTGCCGATGTTCTCTGTGCTTTGAATGATCGAGGTATCTCTGCAGTACGTTTTTTCGATTGGGTCTTGAAATATCATCCAAGTTTTAAACCAAATTCAGAAATCTATAATCTGATTGTGAATAATCTGGGCAGATTAGAGAACTACAGTTCTATGAGTAATGTACTCAGCGAGCTTTCGTCTAAAGGGTATTGTCTAACAGAGAAAGCTTTCACCTTTTTAAAGTTCTGCAGTTCTTCCACTATTAAGGACTCAGTTAGAACTGTAACTGAAGTTTTAAATGGCATAAGAGGCCCTTGCAGAGGTTCTGGTATTCACGCATTGATTAAACTTCTATGCGCAATGAATTTTTTCGAACTTGCCTTTTTTGTCATGGAGGAGACAGTCAGAAAGACTTCATATTACAATTTGCTGATTGCAGCGAAGTGTCAAAATGGCAACTTTAGGGAGTTAATGGATGTTTTTGATGAAATGAGAACACATGGATGTGATCCAAATATCAAATCATACAATTATTTGCTTGGAAGTTTGTTTAAGAACGACAGGGTTATTGAAGCCTGCGAACTTCTCCAGGTGATGGAAGCTGCTGGTTATGTTCCAGATTTGATCACCTATGAGGTGGTTGCATCACATGCATGTAAGGCTAACAGGTTGGATTATGCAATTGAGATTCTTAACCTGATGTTGTCTGAGGGGATTAAACCAAGGCCAACGACTCATGCAGCATTCATTAAAGGGTTATTTTTGGTCTGGTCGAGTTGAGAATGCATATAATTATGTCATTGAGATGAGTGTGAAGGATAAGTGCTCAAACAATTGTAATTTTAGCTTATTAGCTAATCTTTTTCGGCTATCAGGGAGGGCGGTCGAAGCAGGCAGTATTCTTCATGAGATGATGGTGAAGGGAATCAAGCCTAACTTCCCTGTTTATATTAAAGTTCTGAAGGATTTGCACAGTATTGCTCGGGGCGATTTGGCTTCGGAACTGAAGTCAATGTTTGTGAAGTTTAACTCAAACATGGATGCTGGGTGATCCTTGTCATCTGAAGTTTTTGGTACAGTTGACAAGATTTGAAATTGTTTGCTTCCAACAGAAGAATCTATGCTTCTATGTAAGAATGCCAGTTCGAAGGGGGCTCAAGCATGACTGTTTAAATTACAATGGGCAAGGTAAGTGTTTCAATTTTCTGAACATGAATTTGTTTATTCTCTTCTTATTCTCACTATTATGTTATCAAAATAAAATATTCTTTCCCATTGTTTTCATGAGGAGATATGGCAACAGAGTGGACCTAACCTATATTACCTAACTCCATTTTTTATATAAACAAGTGAAAGGTAGAGGACCTATAACTTCAACCCATATCAATTCACATTCAAAATGGGTCATAGCTCCATGTTCTAGCTTAGTATTGATTTGTCCATAACAGTATGTTTTTACTTTTCTAGGTGCCTGGATTACCTCTATTAATAATACGATATCCAGAGGTTGATTTATTATATCTACTAAGCCATCATAATCAACATCTTAGAATGCTTCTTAAGTGCTTAGTCTTAATGCATAGTTTTTTTTATGAGAATGAGAGACTTTTTGATATATTTAAGAATTTACAGAAAAACCTCATAAAGCTTCTATTTTAGAATTTGCATGTGCTTACTAGCAACTCCAATAACAACAACAACAACATTAAACCTTTGTCCCACTACATGGGGTTGTTAAAAGTCAAATTCTCGTTTAGATCTAATAAGGAAAGATCATTTCTAATATTCTCTAACCAAGTCTTTTTAGGTATACATCTATCTTTCTTAACATAAGTCAAATTTAATACCTCTACTTTCCTAACCGGGTTATCGGAAGGCCGCCGTTTTATATGACCAAACCATCTAAAGCGACTCTCTCTAATCTTATCTTCCACTGGAACTACACCAACCTTATCACGAATATGCTCGTTTTGTATCCTATCTCTAAGGGTAAAGCCACTCATCAACCTGAGCATCCTTATCTCTGCAACACTTAACTTATAATTATGCTTTTTTTTTAATGGCCAACATTCAGCACCATAAAGCATTGCAGGTCTCGCCACCATCTTATAGAATTTTCTCTAAAGTTTGAAGGGGACTTTTCTATTACACAACAAGCCCGATGCATTCCTCCACTTCAGCCATCCAACTTGAATTCTGTTGATAATATCCCCATCTATTATACCATCACTATGAACAATACATCCAAGATATCTAAAATGTTAGGGCTAATAAGAGTTAGATTATCAAAATTTCTAATTGAAATCATCAAGGAGCTTTTTATTATCAAAGGTAGTATAAGTGTTCATCAGGGTATTAATCTATTTATAATCTAGAAGACCAGCTTCTTCAAGATGATCAATAGTATATTTCCTTAAAGATGGTGACATCCCTTTTTGTTGTAAGGAAATTCAACCTAAGAAAATACTTTTATATAGTGTTTTACCTAAGAAAAGCATTTATGATTACTCCCCATAAGTAAGATTTTATTAGCATAAAATGCAATATTAGATAACCTACAGGGTGCTAGGCAATGATGAAATGACCTCTGAAGCTATGTGAAGCCAATTTGTTAATTCTATTTATGCTAATAAATGACATTACCACATAGATCTAAATGCTAATTTCTACCAATTTGGGAATTGATAGAAATTTTGATAAGTATATTTTAAGGCAGTTATTTTTCAAGCTATATATCAAATGAAATTATTAAATTATTTTAATAAAATTCAATTTGTATTATATTAAAGTCAAACTAATGTGGTTAGTGACATTGACAGCAAGAAAAATAAATATTTGATATACTGATGAATTATGCTGTTTATATATATAAGACATGAGAAATTGATACTTAATTTTAATGATTTTTTATTATTTTTATAAATAATAGTTGTAAATTTTCTTAAAAATAAGAAAATAATATATTTCAAACAACATGCAAATTTAAAATGTAAATGACAATAATGAATGATATTTAACGAAAATTCCACTAATTAATTACTTAAAAAGGGGGGTTTGCATACATAACATTCAAAATCATATTCATATATATAACATTTAAAACTTATTAATTACTCATATAGCAATTAATTTTTTATATAAGATTGCAAAAAACATCTTCCTCATCTTTTCCGTTTACCTCCTGTCACCATACTCTCCTTCATCTTTCATGTCACTAGTCTTATGGATGCTCTTCACTAGAGAGATCTTGTCTTCACTTATTATTGGGGGATCTTGAGCAAATTTAATTACCAACAAATTCACACACTTGTCTGTATTAGGCCTTCAGCCCGTAATCTTTTGATAAGAGCCAAAGCACCCCATCACCATGTCAAGATGTGTTGCATTCTGTTGGGAAGTAAACAAGCAACGAATACAAAAAAGAAAAAGAAAATGCAGCGAAAAGAAATAACACTAGGATTTAACATAGAACAACTTAAAATAAGAAAAAAATCATAGAATCACACCCACCAAAAAATTCACTATGAAATCGGGAGAAATTTGTACATGTCATTTTCTCTCTCACTCTCTCCTTATCCCTCTTCAATCTTGCACCGTTCTTATACATGAACAAACAAAGAGAAACTCATCAAGGGATGCAACCCTTTATGAAAAAATAGAAAGAAAATTGTCTAGCTCGCCTTACAGCGTCGAGGTCTGGAGCACCACAATGCTCCCTGACAGCGCTACTGTGCCGGGATTTGGAGCGCCACAACTCTCTATCTATCTCCAAGAAAACTAATCGTGCCCCAATGTTGTACGATTGTACGAGAAATAATTTTTCCCCAGGTACAAAACACTCGAACCTAAGCTGGGGAGGACCCCCCAAGCAAGCTCAACCGATGTAATTAAGATTTGAGTTAACAATATAACCCTATCGATCAACACAACCAAATTCCACACAAAACTAACACATTCCCCTCGCCACTTATTCACCTCTCCTTCATCCTTTAGAATGACTATTGATATCATGAATGCCTTCTCCAGGGCAAATTATTGCATCAGGTCACCGAATACGTTCGGTCCTCTCTGTCTACAGTAAAGCGCAGGTCACTGTAGCTGCTACAGTGACCTGCGCTTTACTGTAGACAGAGAGGATCCGTTCACGGATCCTCTCTGTTCGATGACCTGATGCAATAATTTGCCCTTCTCCAGTGAGATTCAATCGAGAATTCATCAGCTCTTATTTGTCCTTCAGACGTTACCGGTTTTATTATTGTTCTTCCTAATGAGATTTTGTAGGATTTCCTCTTTTTGTCCATTATCGACGGTTTTGGAAGCAATGGATCTAGGAAGAAGTCAATGGAGTGTTTTGTTAAGTAAATAATATGTTTTTAGTGTTAAATATAAAAATATGATAATTTTCAGTATTATTTTCCAAAAAAAAAAAAGTATTATGAATTGGCATAAATATTAAAAAAAAAAAAACTTGCAGTTTCATGTATCGTATCAGTGTTACAACTGGGGCTCCTCGAGTGCCTGAAGAATTCGAAAGGTCCGGCCGTTCGCCAGAAAATTGCACTGATCTGATTCCCGCGCCAGAAACGCTTGACGTAGGAAGACCGGCCCTCTTCATTCTCCTAGAGAAGTTTTTGTTCGCTTGGTGAACTGGTCAGGGATCGAGCAATCGGCGTTGAAGATGAGAGTTTCGAAGCGATCGATCGGCGCGGTGGCGGGATGGGTCCGGCGACAGCCGCCAAAGGTCAAAGCGTTCCTTTCCGTGATCTCTGGGATGGCAGCACTCGCCTTCCTCAGATTCGTCGTTCACGACCACGATAATCTCTTCGTCGCCGCTGAGGCTGTTCACGCCGTCGGCATCTCGGTGCTCATCTACAAGCTCACCAAAGAGAAAACTTGTGCCGGTTTGGTGTCCTAATCCTCCGCAATATTTTCTTTGTGATGCCCTAGATTTTTTTTTTGTGTGTGTGTGTTGGATTTGTATAAATGTTGGAATTGACAAGTGCATCCTGTCCCGAGGATTTAGAATTATCCATTAGCTAGGTTTGTTTCCGGCGTTCGGCTTGCTACGTGCTTGATTCAGTGTAGCTGAAAATAAAAGAATCGTACCGATAATGTTTCAAGTAGATGATGTGAACAGGCGGGGGTAGTAAAGAGGTCCAATAATGAGCTAAATTTTTATGGCTTTTCAAGTTAAGGGTGCATATACTGCCTTTTTTTGCTTAACTTGCTATATATGCAGCCAATACTGGTGAATGCATTAGTTAAAATCGGTTGTTTTTGTTCTTCAAGACAGGTTTGATATTCACTATTCCCAGGGAATAAAGAAATGAGCATCTTAAAGAGCAGCCTTCCATGCTCTTAAAAGAACGACTCATTGAAAAAGATATTTCAAATCATGGTTAACTCGCTTCACTTTTCTACCTTATCTCTCCATGTCTATTTCTTTGTAATTTTCTCCCATGTTTTAAAATTTACCTTTCAATTTGTTTCATCCGTTTACTACTATTATTTCATCAAGTTTACCATGGAAAAACTTGCCATTGTTGTACATAATGATCTTGGTGCAAGCATCATTTCTATGATATTAACTTATTATAGCCCTGAATAAAAAATGATCTTGAGCCAATTTCAAACTTGCTCAACATTAATGCAAAGATGTTCATTTTGATTTTGATGTTCAATTTGATCTCGATTCAAGCCAGGCTTTATTTACTATTCTTAAGGTTTGCTTGGTGCGGTTGCAACCATTTGTAAAATTAATTGTAGAATGGTTGTGAAAGCTATTTTGAGCATTATAGATTTTTTCCTTTTTGAAAAAATTCAGACATTGGACCTCCTACGACTACCACACTCTAGTAGATTTGGTTGTAAAAAGCTAATTCTCAACATAAATATTTTTGAAAAGCATCGTGAGACTTTAACTATGAAAGTTGTATGGGAAATAAAGTATTGAAAAGTTGTTCCAAACATATCTTTAATCCATATCCAAAATTATTAATAAATCTCTTTTTTCTGCAAGTCAATTTATTTATTCTAAATGCATGCATTGATTGGTCTCTCTAGGTACTTTCTTGCCTAAGTGCACACCTTAAAACAAATTCCTTCATGTATTCATAAATACATGCATATGTACCTCAAGTTGATGTCAAGCTAGTTCTTTCAATCTTGGCCTACGTGCTCAGCCCAATCTAAGTTACATTTGAATTTGGCTTTTAATTGAGGTAGAGTTAGATCCATGCCAAATAAACAATCTTTGGGTCTTCTAACCTAAAACTCATCATCAGCTCTGTCAAACGCAGAGGTAGAATTCTATAGTAATGTATAAGATGATGGCCTTTTTTTCCATGGTTTTCTTAGATAAATATTAACTTTTCATATTACGTCAGTACATGGTAAGTTCAACTTAGAGATAAAAGATATTCTGGTTTTGCTGCCAAAAAATTCTTCCACGCACAGGGGTTTGAATACTTAGAAAATTGACCTCATCATGTATTCATTTTTGAAAGTTAAACATTTGCTAGAAAACAGTATTATTTTTTATTTTGTGGGTATTGCATCTTCATGTGTTATTTCCTCCTGCGTCTTTCTGCTTGCTTGTAAATAAGATTGACTATAGTGACCTTAGCACTCTAGATGAAAATAAAGATTTATGTTTTTATCGGCGTATTAGTAAATCTGAAGTTAGAGAGGCTTTAAAGAAAATGAAGGGTGGAAAAGCTGTTGGACCTGATGATATTTCAATAGAGGTATGGAAATGCTTAGGAGATGAAGGAATTTCATGGCTTACTAAACTTTTTAATACTATTTTGAAGACTAAGAAGATGCCAGATGAGTGGAGAATGAGTGTGTTAATTCCTATTTTTAAGAATAAAGGTGATGTTCAAGATTGTGCGAATTATAGAGGTATTAAGTTAATGTGTCATACTTTAAAACTTTGGGAGCGAGTTTTGGAGCATAGGTTGCGGCGTGATACTAATGTTTCTCAAAATCAATTTGGATTCATGCCGGGTAGGTCGACTATGGAAGCCATACATTTATTAAGAGGTTTGATGGAGAAATATAGAGAAAATAAGGATGATCTACATATGATATTTATTGATTTAGAAAAAGCATATGATAAAGTTCCAAGAGAAGTGCTATGGAGAGTTCTTGAAAAGAAAGGAGTCAATAATGCTTATATTCAAATCATTAAAGATATGTATGCAGGAGCTATTACTTGTGTTCAAACACAAGGTGGATTGACCAAGTATTTCCCTATTTCGGTTGGGTTACATCAAGGATCAGCCTTAAGCCCATATCTTTTTGCTTTAGTCATGGATGTTCTCACTAGACATTTGCAAGAGGATGTACCTTGGTGTATGCTTTTTGTTGATGATATTCTTCTTGTTGATAAGACTAGAGAGGGAGTTGAAGGTAAACTTGAATTATGGAGGTCAACTTTAGAGTCTAAAGGTTTTCGCTTGAGTAGATCTAAAACGGAATATATGGAGTGCAATTTTAGTAGTAATAGACCTAGTGAGGGGATTGTGACTTTGGGCGATCAAGTCATTAATAAGAGTACACGTTTTAGATATCTTGGATCTATTGTTCAGAGTGATGGTGAAATAGATGGGGATATTATCAGCAGAATTCAAGTTGGATGGTTGAAGTGGAGGAATGCATCGGGCTTGTTATGTGATAGAAATGTACCCCTCAAACTTAAGGGAAAATTCTATAAGATGGTAGTGAGGCCTGCAATGCTTTATGGTGCCGAATGTTGGCCTTTAAAAGAGAAGCATAATACTAAGTTAAGTGTGGCAGAGATGAGGATGCTCAGGTGGATGAGTGGCTTTACCCTTAGAGATAGGATACGAAATGAGCATATACGTGAAAAGGTTGGAGTAGCTCCAGTAGAAGATAAGATTAGAGAAAGTCGCCTTAGATGGTTTGGTCACATAAAACGGCGGCCTTGCGATGACCCGGTTAGGAGAGTAGAGGTATTAGATTTGACTTATGTTAAGAAAGGTAGGGGTAGACCTAAAAATACTTGGTTAGAAAATATTAGGAATGACCTTTCTTTATTAGATTTAAACGAGAATTTGACTTTTAATAGGACACAATAGAGAAAAAGGATTCATGTAGCCGACCCCACGTAGTGGGATAAAGGCTTGATGTTGTTGTTGTTGTTGTTGTACTCCTTTTTCCTCTTCCCATTTCATGCTCCTTGATATGAACTCTCGTCTTTGTGCAGGACTTTCCCTCAAGTCTCAGGAATTAACAGCTTTGTTTTTATCTGTTAGACTTTACTGCAGTTTTGTTATGGAATATGATATACACACGTTGTTGGATTCTGCCACTCTTGTAACAACACTGTGGGTCATGTACATGATTCGTTTTAAACTGAGATCAAGCTACATGGAAGATAAGGACAATTTTGCTGTATACTATGTGGTAAGATTTTGTATTTTACCCTATTTGCTTGCTTGGATTTGTCTTGCAACGTACGAAACATTTAAAAAATCTGGAGTTAAGCTATTCTAGAGTATGCAATATGATAAAACCGTTCTAGGATGGTTTTTTTTTTCCAACTTTTTAACAGAGCAATATGTTGAATTGATTGTGTTTCTCATGGTCCTCTTATTCTTTTCTGTTAAATATTTTTCCTATCTTTTATGTTGAACATCATGGCTAATGAAATATCACATGCATCATTTGATTTTCTTTTTATATGTTTGATACACCAGTACGGTACATCACATACTAAGCAGTGCAAAACTAACTTCATAACAATCAACTCATAATCTAGCAAAGCTTTAGAGCTTCCACCATAAGTTTTGATGTAACAATAGGAGTTAAATTACATAAAAAAATTTCTATATTCCTAATTTTTTATAAGTCAACAATAGAGATTTTCATATATTTTGGCCTCACAAAACTCTAAAAGTGAAGATTTAGTAAAAAAACAAAGAGAGTAGGGTTGCAACTTGTAAACTTTCTACCATTTTTTGTTCTTGTCAACCAAAATCAAAAGCAAAAAAAAACCTACAATCTACAACCTAGGGTTTGATTTAGGTAAAAACAAGAAAAATCCCACAACAATCTCTTGTGAACACAGATCCACATGATAAATAAGAATAAATTGAGATAAATGATGAATGGCAAAAAAAAAAATCAAAATCTAACTTACAGAAACTTATTTACGACTGATGGTTCACTCGACGGAACGCGGAAGAATCTCGTGAAGACGGTGCGGCTGCTCGCGGCGACGACTCTGCTCGAAGGGGCTACTCGCGGCGACGACTCTGCTCGAAGGGGCTGCTCGCGGCGACGACTCTGCTCGAAGGGGCTGCTCATGGTGACGGCTGCTCAAGGAAGAGTCGTGGAATGCTCCTTCGCTCCAGTGAAAGCAAACAACGGAAATAATGCGGGATTAGGGCGAATAGGAGTGCACCGGTGTTTATTCCTTATGTTTTTTATTTTTTATTTATTTAAAATATGAAATAGCCGAACACGCGTGTCCAGCTTAAGTTTTAAATAAAAAAAACCTGGACACGCTCAAAACGTGTCGGACACGTGTCCCCGCCGCGTCGAGCGCGTGTCCGTGTCCGACACAACACTGCTTCTTAAATCGGAGTGTCGGTGCATCATAGCCTGTACCTTGTCTTAAGCATGTTCTGCTTCGTTAATGTTGGTTGGGTGTAAAACCTATTTTTAATTCCACAATCTTAGCCAAATCGGTTGTAATTGAGCCCCAAAGTGATTGAACTAGTCTAAAAAAAGGTTGGCCAGTTCAACCAATTCCCACATTGTCTCAAACCAGTCAATTAGGATTCGATCAATAGTAATATTAAATTGCATAGATAGGTTTTTGATGAGTGTGGTGAGCCTAATTATGTTAAGTGTTGTCTAAAATATGGACCTTATTTAATCAAATTTTTAAACATAGGTTAATATTTGGGCTAATCATATATTAATTTGTTGAGCTTCATGGCCATTGCATAATCTTTACTTTTCAATTTTGTCTTTCAAATTTAAGATGAGGTCTTTGTGCAGGGAGATACACTTGTCCGTGCATATAAAACCAGCTGTTTGTTTAGCTAAAAGACTTGATTTTGCTATTAAGCTCATTTAACATTAGATGGCATCTAGCCAGGGAGTTTCTATTTTTCCAAGGGGGGAAAATTCAAAATGAAAATTTATGGGAAGTGGATAGCCGTAGAGCCAACATTGACTTGCATACATCATTATCATTGCGCTCCCATTCACTACAATCTTTGGCCTCCATCCTTGAAAAATTACTATTGTTTCCTTCTTCTTCCTGTGGAACTCTCTAAAATCGATACCATGGAAAAATTATTAGCAGAATCTAACTCTCTCTATATAATGATGCTATCTTTCTAAGACTCATATATAAAAATACCACTTTGAATCCCATTTGATAAAAGAAAGATATCCTAGTGATCTCAGCATCATATGGGTTCGAAGGGTTGTAGCATAATTTGGTGAAGGACATCCTAGATTTCATGGATGCACCATATGCTGTGATTCCTTGAGGGGTTTGTAGTATCCATCGACAATTGTAACAATTCCACAGCTTTTTGATCCATGGTTATCTTGCACACCTTCATATTTCAATTTCTTAGATCCAATCCGGGTGATCTCCATAATGAGGACGGTTTGAGGAAAGCGTGTTTTCAATAAGGTTTATTGCTGTTATTAGTTTTGTTGGATTTAATGTTATTAAGCAGTGTTACTAAATAATGTTACTATTAATGAATAATCTGTATGCTCCATTTAATTCTTATCAATTTATGATAAAATTTGAATGCAAGAAGGTGCTTCAACATTTTTCCTTTTTAGATATCTTTTAGATTTTGGAGTTGACAATGGAATTGTTGATGAGTTTATACTTTAATATGGGCTTCCAGAGGGCCTTATCTCAAAGGCAATGAAGAAGTAATGCTTGATGATGCAGATACATTATATAATTATAGAAAAAAATAAGAAATTGGAAAACACTAAAGAAATATCTGTCAAAATAATGTGTTGTCAAGGTATAAATGTTGAATCCCTGAAGCATTAGCGAAAAGCAAAAAAATTAGAGAGCAAAACTATTAACTCTCCATAACATGATATTTAAGAGGAAAAAGGATTTATTTATAGAAATAACCTGACAACAAAAAGTGGTAACTGCCTCTAAAGCTTATCACTTGATACCAATTATGAAAATAAGAGAGAATATCAAAAGAATTGCTAAATTTTAATATATGAATAAAATCCTATCTACCTAGATTATCATTAATAACGCAACAGTCACATATTGCATCAATTTCCTTGGGATAGGAAAAACCCTTATATGAAGAGTAACTATGGTGGAGTTTTTCTAAAAAGCTAAAGGATAATTAATGTATTTTTTTAAGGATTATATAATTTCAGTAAGTTAGAAGATATCTCCACGACATCAACACTACTAGTAATGATAAAAAGATAAAATAATCCTTGATTTGCATGAACTTCAACCCAAATAGTAATCAATCATCAATTATAGGCTACAACCGTGATGACACCATAAATAATCTTTAAAAGGAAGCTTGTCAGCCTACGCTCCTACGTAGGGTATTATTTTAATAGCCAATATAAATTAATTATATAGTTAACAACCAATCTTCCTTGCTTATATTTATATATTATATTTATTCCATATAAGTTGTATCAATTCTCTTTCATGCATGAATATAATATGAAATGTTGAAATCTATAAATTCAAGAAAATATGTATAATAATCAATAACTTCTAAAAATAATAACTTTCGGTTCAATCGGTGAAATTCAGTAATATTATAGTCAAAATATTCATGAAGCCCATATCTATCATATAAAAAAAGTTACACTTTAAAAATATGATAAATCAGGAGAAAAAGTTTTTCATTGATTTAAAAGAGATTAAAGTCATTGAACTCAAAGTAATTGTAAATCATAGTAAGGTTTGGGTCACTTACAATGATCAAAAGATTTTTTATAATAGAAGTGACCGAGAAAATGACCAAAATTAGCTTTCTATCTCCTCTTCCTCTCCCTTTTCCTTTTTCCCTTTTATTCTAGTGTAAGCCACGACCGAAATGGGTAGAGATGGTGTTGATGGAGACTTTTAGTGCTTATGTTTATATATATATATATATACATATATATATATATATATATATATATATATATATATATATATATATATATATATATATATATATATATATATATACTATTAATGGCCTAGCACTGCAGCACTCCGACCCAAGACCATAGCACTGCAACGTTGCATGTTAAATTTAGAATTAGAATAGAATAGGTACTCCAATATCACGATATCAATTTATAGCACCATTGTACTCTTAAGCCTAGTGTTATAGTGCTCCAAAGTACAATGCCGAAGTGCTCTAGTTCAAACATAAATTCAAATTTTCATTTTAAAATACTTTTCAAATTTTTGAGTAGTTACAAACTGCCACTCTCATAGATGTTGGATGCTTAATTTTTTTTTTAAATGCCTTTTATGAGTTTGACCATTGACAGTCTTAGAAAAATAATCACTAGATAGTTCTAACTAGGAGGTGGTCTCTCTTCATGGTTCTGGGGAGTGAGGGAAAATATCTTCTGCATTTTAGGAACCTCTGGTGACTTTTATCAATTCCAATGACTTATGGGATGTCTTAATGCATTGGGGCATCTCTCGGGAGCTATAAACACAGATTATAAGCACTGTAAGCTTGAAGGTGCCTCATCTTGGTAACATAGCTGATCAGTAAAAGGAGATCAAATATCAATGCCAAAAGGCAAAATATGTGCAAACACATTAGATACTTATGGTTCTAGCAGATAAATAGGTGGAGTTCAAATCATGTGCAAAAATAGGCTAACTAAATCATAATTATTCGTGAAAATTTCTAAGTACTATAATGAGCTTGCTTGCCCACCATCCACCTTTTGCCGTGTATAATAAATTATTTGTAAACCAATATTTAATTGAAGCCAAATGCTCATTATAAAATCCAACAAATCATAGAATGCAAGTCTAGGGAATGCAAAAACTTTAGGATGTCTAATACTCCAATGGATAAATCAATAGAGGAGTGGAGTCAATTGATGGCTTACATATGAGTAAGCTTTTTTTGCATATGAGGCGGATATTATATCTTAAATTGACATCTAAAGTGCTTCCACTGTAGTGATATTATATTATTAAATGACTTAGCAGAGCCATAGGGGAATGATTTTGGAGAGGATAGCTTCGGAGGAACTGACTTCAAGCTATCTTCATAGAAACTTGTGCTCCCATGCATGAAGCTACCATGATGTTGATCTTTTCCTATGCCTTCGCAGACTCTTTTAGATAGGTCTTTCTCTACATCTATTTTGGACCATATTATTACTCTTAAGCTTAGATAGTTGATTTTAGCTTCCAAGGCTTTCCTACAGGCTTTGTGAATTCATCGTCTCTTTTTTGAGTTACTTGTGTCCGCGAACATTTATAAGCTAGAGACGTTCCACAGTAGTAAAATTCTATTGGGAAGAGGAACTCATTTAGCATGCTGCAGTTGGAATTAAAAGCTTGTTCTTATTAAATATTATTTGGCAATTTATGACGTGAAAAATATTGTGTTGTCCATATTTACTATGTGATCATTTTTAGCATTAGATCACATATGTATATGCTTCTTTGAACTCTCTTAGTACAATTTTGCCTAAGAGGTGGATATGATATCTTAAACAGACATCGAAAGTGCTTCCACCATAGCGATGTCACATATTTAATGATTTAGGATTTTATTATTTTAGTGGTTTTTTATTAGGATTCTTTGCATGAGTGATGAATGATGTGCTATGAGTTAACATTTATTATTTGCAATTTTCTACTTTCTGGTTTACAAATGCTTTTGAAGATCGAAGTCAATATTGGTTTTTGGATTGCAGCTAGAAAACTCTATCCCTATGATTTTTATTTCTTATGTTCTAACTTTCTAGTTTCATTTACTTCAATCCAGTTAACAATATTGGCTTTGGCCTTTCCACCTTTCCTAGATAGTACTCATTTTCCTAAATAATTGGACTACAAATGTTTCAAATTGATATTGACCGAGTTTTTCACCTTATAAATGTAGGTCGTGCCTTGTGCAGCGTTAGCTTTGTTGGTTCACCCAACGACATCACACAATTTTGTTAACAGGATTTTTTGGGCCTTCTGTGTTTATCTTGAAGCTGTTTCAGTATTGCCACAGCTTCGTTTGATGCAGAACACCAAGGTAAAGATCAAATATGATGGTTTATATCAATTTGCTTTATATTTTCTGATGTTACGTGCATATTTGCACAGATTGTTGAGCCATTTACAGCACATTACGTCTTTGCATTAGGAATTGCCAGGTTTTTGAGCTGTGCCCATTGGGTTCTTCAGGTTTGTTTCAGTGCATTCCTTGCCATCTACTTACATTGTTTTTTTTTTTAAATATTTCTATGTATCTTGTTGTTATGTTCAGTTGTGTAGTTTTATGCTAATTTTTTTAACTTAAGTTATCTTCAAATTTGTTAAATATAATGCATTTTGCTACGACCTATTCACTTAGCATGCTTAATGAATTTTGTGGACTGGAACACTTCAAGAGTTGAAAATTTATCAAAATTGGCTCTTTATGTGCATATTTGGTGGAAGTCAGAACAAAACTCTTGGCATAAGTAATGAAAAACAAACGGGTTATCTAGTAGTTCTTTGTGTTCTATTTATAGAGGCCGTGTAATATTTTATGTACTTGCATTTAAATTTTTTTAAATATTTGGTTGGAAGCAATAAAATATATAAATTAAAATTTTGAGAGATTTAAAATTAGGGGTGTCAAAATGAGTATTCGGGTTGAATTCGGAATTGACTTTGGTCCTATTCATCTGACACGAACTCGACCCGGTTTTGTAGATGGGTCAGAAATTCTGACCCAGAGCTGACCCGCCAGGTTACCGGGTTGACCCGATCTTACTCGTTAACTCAGAATATGGTAGTGAGTTCGGGCACGAACTCAAGCGCGAAGGGGGTGCGAGCACGAAGAGGGCGGTGCAGGCGTTCCTCAAGCGAGTCTTAGAGCGGTGCGGGCGCGGGAGCAAGCAGGTTAGGGTGTAGTTGCGGGAGCGGGGGTGGGTTCGGGTGCGGATGTGAGCATTGCAGACACAAGCGCGGAAGGGCGCCTGCGCAGGAGTGTTGTGGGCGGTCACGAGCACTGGAGGGCTGCGGGGGGTCGCAAGGGCGAGATCTGGGTCAATTCGGGTCGTCTTTGGGTTTCCTTCTCCCCATCATCAGCATTGCCTCCCTCTCCTCACATAGCGTCCTTCACCATAAACCTCATTTGAGTCGTCGAAAAGTCCAAACAAGAAAGAGAAAGAGAGACTATTTAAAGTGTATCCTAAC
Organism: Dendrobium officinale; assembly: GCA_019514585.1. Classification (NCBI taxonomy): domain Eukaryota; kingdom Viridiplantae; phylum Streptophyta; class Magnoliopsida; order Asparagales; family Orchidaceae; genus Dendrobium; species Dendrobium officinale. Next base: position 922,844 of record JACXSL010001578.1, read on the forward strand.
AAACATAAAATAGTTGCAATGTATTTGATTTGCATCCAACCAAACAACTATTATATTTTTAAAATGCATGCATTTCAATTACGTTAAATTTCTAATATGCATATATTCAAAGCATCCAACTAAAACACCCCCTTCCCTCTATTAAAGGTTCATATTCTCTATCTAAAACCTAAATAAACTTTTCTCTTCACATAATTATCATCTTTTCCATAAATTAAAATGTCAGCGAGCTAAGAACCCTAAAATTTTGCTTAGCCAAGTCTCAATTGATACTTTCAGGTTTTGGACACACACGGAAGATTGTTGACTGCTCTTGGATATGGCTTGTGGCCATCAATGGTCCTTCTCTCTGAAATAGTTCAAACATTCATCCTTGCGGATTTCTGTTATTACTATGTTAAGAGGTAAGCCCCCCCAATCCAATTGAAATTAGAATTATACCGTTACCTTACTGCTTTCAAATATTTATAACAATTTTATTTTGTATTTTTACAGCATCTTTGGTGGGCAACTTGTACTTCGCCTTCCTGCAGGTGTTGTGTGAGTTTGAAAAAGCCCTGCAGAGTCTGATCTTAGGCTTCATTTGGGACGGATTTTTTTACTGATTCTTAAAGCTGCTTTTTAAAATTTTTATACTAAAAAGTTGTTTTAAGAAGCAATAAGAAAGCTGTTTCAAACGAAGCCTAAGTATGTTGTGCAGCAGATTTTATTTTGATAAATTAATTCATATTTTGATGCTTTTTACAAAGGCTAATTCAATTTCCATTGATTAGAGTGATTTGAAGGTTACCATTTTGACTTAGATAATAGCTAAAAATTAAGTCTTCTTCTAATGAGAATTATTGATTCACCACGTTGTTGTTTATGTGATGAACTATTTTCGCCTGTTTTTCTCCTGCATTTTCATGAACAACCTTCGGATTTCTTTGATTTGATTCTATGTAATGTCTTTGGACAGTTACTTTCTTGAATATTTTTATCAGCCGGAGATTAAAGGCTCGTTTGGGATGATTTTCTTACAGCTTTTTAAAATAAATTTTTAATATAAAAATTAAATTTTTTGTACTAAAATTTTATTTTAAGAAGCATGAAATGAAGCCTGAGACTTTATTTGATATGATTTTCTTGTTATTTTTAAAACAGTTTTCTTGTAAAAAAAAATTAATTAAAAAATTTATAGCAATAAAAAAGCCATTTCAAACGAAGCTTAAATTTGTCCCCCCTATAATCATAAATTTAATTATGATTGAATTATGGTTGATGACTTTATTTTGAAGAAAATATAATATTAAAATTTTATGTATTAAATTCATTAAATATAATAAGAAAACATATTCTAATTGAATATGCCAAATTTGAATAAAGATATGCTGAGCTAGATTTCCTCAAGTATTATTCATCAACATCAAATGAATAATACTTAAGATATGATTTATGATAAGATAGAGGTAGTTCTACAAAAACTTAAGATAATATTACAAATAATTTTTTTATTAAATTTAAGTTAGAATTTTATTTTTAATGGAACATAATGGAGAAAAAGATTCATTTAATGAGATAAAGGCTTGCAAGAGTCATTTTTTTTTTTAACATATTATCATAATTTAAAATTTATTTTAGAACTTTTGAATTCAATTTTATCTATCATTGATAGCTTTTATGAAGGAAACATAAGTCGCATTAATCTATATCACATCAAAATTGATGAATTAAATAAATGAGAACGAATGACTAAAATTATCTTTAATCATTTTAAATAACATCAGTGGTGTAAATTATGATGCACTAATATAAATATGAGAACACAAATATAATACAACACCGATATGAGACATATATATATATATATATATATTAAATTCACAATAAATATTATATTTTTAAATTAAAAAAATGAAAATGATGTAAATTAAATAGATTTATGTAATTTATTTAAAATATATTTTTTTCCAATTAATGATTGAGTCGAAGAAAAGGCTAAATCATTGAGAATTTGACTTTTAATAGGACAAAATAGAGAAAAAAAGGATTCATATAGCCGACCCGGGCCAGACAAAGGCTTGATATTGTTGTTATTGTAATGATCGAGTCGAAGATGAATTTATGAAGAAAGGCTAAATCACAAAAACTTTTTTTTGACATCCCTAAATAACTCTATATTATTTAAGGTAATTTCAAAAATCAAATAAATTGTATGTCATATGCTACTATTGTTTGAATAACATAAAATAAAAAACGCAACAAATATGTACATATATTAAGATGGGTATTGCCTTAAACAATGGCTTTTTGAATTTATTAACATTTCAAAGTGTCGGATGAAAAGCATGCAAAATTTCATTTACAGAACTCTGTAAGCCCATCAAAACATGAAAATTATTAAGCAAATGTGGAAGAAACAAAAGCTTACTGTGAAATAAGATTCTGTTGGTGAGCTCAAATAGATCATTGTTCCTCTGGTTCAATCTACCTTCATCCCAAAGGAAATTTCATGTGAAGGAAGAACAGCTATTGTTCTCAGTCAAGAGTCCAAACCTGAAATGAAATCCCAAATGGAACAAATTAACACAATGATCAAATGCTGGGTTACAGAATTTGTAAGATATTATAATAGCTTAGTAATTTTCAACCTTAATTTTTCCATCAGAAGAACCTGAAAACAGCATTTCTCCTTCAGAATCTGATACCAGAGATGTAACCTTTGTATTTCCTGTATTTCCTACTTTGAGATAGCCAATTCTTATCAATCTATCCTTCATCCAAACTTCAATGAATCCATTTTTAGTACCAGTGAAAACAAAATCATCGTTTACAGCGATACTGTGGATGTCCGAATTTGTCATAAAAGATCCTATTGCGGTTTTTGTTGTCAAAGAGAATACCTGGAATGCAGAATGTCTAATAATAAGAAATATATAAAGGAAAAATAGACAGGACTATCTGTTCTTGGTATCCTTAAATTATTAATTTCTAGCACTGTTTTTGGGTAATACACTAAGATAGCATTTTGATTTTTATGTGGCATCCAATATCTCTTTGTTAAGTAGCTATGCTGGTTACTCCAGTACTTTTTTTTCCATGTTGGCACACAACAACTTTACAAAGACTTCCAAATAATAGTTTGAGGCTTCATTTGGTTGTCTGGCACCTTTTGTAAAAGATAGTTTTAAAAATGTTGGTTGATAAAACAGTGGTTTCTACCAGATAAGCAAATATAAAAAAACTTCTCAAAATAGTAGAAAAATGACGTTCCGTAAAAAGCATTTCTATAGAAGCGTCGTATACAAACGTCAACCAAAAAATAATTGTGCCTTCTCGAAACAGAAAAGGTGAAATTTATCCGTCTCAAACGAGGCTTGAATGTGTGCTGATGTTATGTTGTGGGACCTAATTTTTGTTCTAAAAAGAGAACAACAAAAAAAAAAAAAACGTTGTAGACTTAGCATGAAGTTGACCTTTACGGTAAGGTCACCGTGGGGAGAAATTATCCTGTGCGAACACCGGACGCAGCTCTACATCCGGATGCTGAAAAACCAAACATCAGTACTGATATCGAGTACCGATCAGTACAGAGCCGCTGTACATTAAAAAGATGACGTAGCGTATTTTTATTGGTCTCTGGACATCATTCGGTATCCGCACAGAATAATTTTTCCACTGTGGGGGAGGAAGGGGGCAGGTCATTCCTGAAAAGTAGACCATGTTTGCCGGTTATGTAATAAAAGGTATTATATGAATTTTATAGTATTTTGGGTATTGAAATTAATTGCAACATAGACATGATGGATGATCCTGCATAAACTTCTTGTGTTTTGCATATTGATATTTTCTATTATGTTATTTTTTTGGTCTCGATGTAGCTATCATAGTACATATGGCTACACTTATTTTACAAGGATTAAAATCTTAGAACTGCAGTTTTAGGTTTCATTTGAGATGATTTTCTTACTTCTACTTAAAGCGACTTTTTAGTTCAAAAATTAAAATTTTAATACTAAAAATCTACTTTAAAAAGCAATATGATAGCCGTCCCAAACGAAACCTTAATCTCAACCACAGATGCAGTCATTTAAGGGTGGATACCTAATGGGATCATGTGTAATTGTATAATGCAGTATGAATAGTGGCCCTATACCCTTGGGGGAAATATAACTGAAAATGCGGTAGACCTCACCCAAAACGTCCATTGAAACAGAAAGAATGAACAGTAACACACGACTGTAAAGAATGGAGCACGGGGAAATCTCTGAATAGAGTCAATTGACTTATCACACTCACCTTCCCAGCGATTCCATCAACAGAAGACCCGCCAGCAAAGAGAACACCATCTTGAATGCAGAGGGCATGTATAGTCTGTTTGCCCAACAATTTCCTTGTTCCTGAATAAAATGTATTTGATGTATACCTCTTCAGATCTACTTCCTGCAAAACAAACTAACAATTCATCATGCACAAGAAAATCTAGATTTGAACACTAGTTGAATTGTCCAATTAGTCATTAAACCCTTTTCATCCCATAGCCTTAACAAATGCAGGGGATTACTAAAGAGTTTATAGCTCATGTTGTTTGAATGGGAATAAATAAATTTCTACTGAAACAGATATGTTATTCTTGTAACGAGACCTGGATGCTGTAGCCAGTGCAGCCACAATATAAACTTTCATTTGTCATGGCCATGCATTTCACATTTTTGCTGACGTTAACTTGCTTTGGCATGCCAATCCAGTTAGAGATCTGCTAGTGTAAGAAGAAGATTTTGACGATCATGGTTGCCTATAATAAGCGAATATGCAAAAGAAAAAACTGACCTTGGCGCTTGATCCTTGAGATGAGAAACACAAAATACTGGCATTAGCAGTCAAGCAGTGAACTGGTTCTTTCATGTCATAAACCTGAAGGCTATGAATTTCTGGTTCAGTTGTCCAGACCTATAAAATGACAATAATATAGAAAAATGCTTGGGATTATTAATAGGAAAAACTTCGTGGTGCCTATAGGCTGATCTCAATTTAAGATAGGATTGAATATATAAGGGTTTCCTTGTGAACTGATTATGGTTTGAGCATATCCAATCTTCTGCCAACTTGGATTAATTTGGCTCAATTCAATCAAAGACAGCTAAAAATCAACTAATATTAAAAACCAATTTACTGATTTTTTTCTTTTTTTAATACAATTGGCTCATTTTTATATCAATATGCATAATTTCCTACAAGTTGCATATCAATAAAAATGAAAAGCCTCCATCCACATATACATGCATATATAAATGTATATATATATATATATATATATATATATATATATATATATATGAGAGAGAGAGACCCAATCTTATTAGAAGAATAATTATCATTTCCGTTACAAGCTAAATTCTGCTAATAGAAAATCTAGATATGAATTTAAATTTATGAAATTTTATGAGTTATATGTTAAGCTTAAGAAATTAATGAATAGATGTTAATTAATAAATCTAAAAAATACATATTAAAATATTTTAAAAATTCAGTTTATGACTATTCCAAATACAAAGACGTACATCATACTTAATCCAGTTTGAGACTATTCCAAATATATCAAGTCATATCCATTGGGTTTTGATCAGGGAGTCTTCATATTGAAAGTCAAGATTGTTAATCTTAAGCTATGCTATTGTAAACAGCTAGGAACTAAGTTCCATTAGATTTTACAATAGCTTTGATATTTATTAAGAATTTTTGGTACATTATAAAACATTTTATATTATACTGTTAGGCCGGCCCAAGGAGGGCCAACTAAACTGGTTGGACCAGGTCAAGTCTACAAACGGCGGGCCAGAGAATGGGGCGGAACCAGGGAGAGAGAGAGAGGGGGGGGGGGGGTGGGTTATGTGATGGAGCCCACACACTAATTAGTGTTGTATTGGAGGGAAATTTGAAATTAGGGGATGTTCAGGGATTTAGTAATTGTCCTTTTGCTTTAAGCCTTTAATTACTCTTTTCTTGCTAGAGTTAGGGTTATCTTGAATTTGACGACTGAATTTGAGATCTAGGTTTTTTTTTGGGCTCTAGGCAGTAGGCTTTGGCTGGAGATTTGGAGAGTTGAATCTTCCTCTCGAATTGAAGATTTTTGTATCGGTTTGATGTTTTCTTCTTCTATTGTTGAAATTGAAGTGATTATTACTCTTATTTTTCTACAAAGCTTAAAAAATCTGCACCATTTTGCTGAATTTCTCCTAAATTCAGCAAGTTTTTGCACTATTAGTGGCTATTTTCTATCAAATTTGTATCAGAGCATATCGATCTAAGGGGAATCAATGGCTAGAAGGAAAGTGGAAGTTATGGAGGGAGACTTAGGTCAACTAAAATCAGATTTTGAAAAGAAAACTTCTAATTTTCAAAATCAGTTTGCATCCGTCCATGAAAAGATAGATGGAAGGTCCGCCGTCGTGGAGGAAATGTTGAAGAAGCTACTTGAAGACAAACCCAAACCGCCGGCGTTGGAAGCAAAGGAAACCACTGGCGGACATGGGAGAGGTGGAAACCCGAACCTGTTTAGGGAGAGAATAAATCCAAAAGTTGAGATTCTGGATGGAGGAGGCGGAATGCCTCCGCTAGAGCCGCTTTCTAGGGAGAAGATATGTAGCGGGTACGAACAAAGGGGTGCTGATTTTACAAGGAGAGGTGTGGAATATGAATGCCGAGGTACTGATTTTGAAAGGAGGAGAGCAGATTTTGAAGAAGGCCTTGGGTTCGAGCGCTGAAAGGGTAGAGCATAACACTTGCGGAGAACATCCATTGCGAGGAATGGGCGACTACAGAGAATTCAGGGGAAATAGAGGTGACCTGAGAGTAAGGAAGCTGAAGAAGAAAGCGCATCTTTGAGGGCGGAGACGCACATAGTGGATATACAAGGTGGAAAGATACTTTGCAGTTAACGGGTTGACAGATAAGGAGAAATTGATAGTGGCAGGACTTTGTTTGGAGGGGAAGGCATTAGCGTGGTACCAGTGGAGGGACATGAGGCGACCCATTTGGAGTTGGAGGGAGTTCAAGGACTGTTTACTAGAAGGTTTCCGAACCAGTAGGGGAGGAGACTTCTATGAGCAGCTCTCCACCCTGACCAAAGTACCTGGAGAGGGGGGCTAGGGGCAGCAATATAGGATGACCATCACCTTCTTAGCTCCAAAGGGGCCCGCACCGAGGAGTCTGAGAGAAGTCTCGAAGGAGAAGACTAGAGGAGGAGGTTTTGGGGAAAATTTCAAGAAGCTCACAGAGGAGTTGCAGGAGAAGCGAGCAAGGGGGTTATGCTTCAGAAGTAACGAGAAGTACATGTCGGGGCATAGGTGCAAGGACTGAACTCTTTAGGTTCTCATCGTCTTTTATGACGAGTAAGCTAAAGAAGGAGGTGAGGGTGGGACAGTGGAAGAGGAAAAGGAGAAGCTGCATCTGGACGTGGCGGAAGTCTCTCTGAATTCCATGGTGGGATTCACCTCGAATCACACCATAAAAGTGACAGTAGAGATAAATGATAGAGATGTGGTGGTGCTAATCGATAGTGGGGCCACCCACAATTTCATCTCCAATCATATTATTGATTTGTTGGGGGTGAAATTAGCGGATACCGGGGGTTATGGGGGTGATGATGGGCACATGGAAGGTGAAGATGGGTAGAGGAGTATGTAGAGGAGTAGTGCTTACTATTCAGAGGATTGAGTGAGAGATGATTTCCTTCCCTTGAAATTGGGAAGCACTGACATCATCATGGGGATGAAGTGGCTACAAACCATAGGAGATACCAAGGTAAATTGGGGAGCTTGAGGATGGAACTGGAGGTGGAGGGAAGGAGGATGGTGAGGAGATGCAGGATTATATAGAGTCATGGTGTTTCTCAAGACCATGATCAGGACCATACAGGAGGTGGGGGGAGGGATCCTGGTGGAAATCCAGAGCTTAGAAGGGATGACATTAGAGGTAGGGGGAGACATTTCTTTGTCAGTACAACCACTCATTTAGCAGTTCAAGGGGATTTTTCAACCACCCAAAGGCCTACCCCCACAGAGGGAGCTGAAACACGCCATTAGACTGAAGGAAGGGGTGTCACTAATCAGTGATCATCCGTACCACTACCCTCCTATTAAGAAGGATGAAATAGATAAGCTGATCTGTGAGATGTTGGAAGTAGGGATCATTAAGCCGAGTGTAAGTCCTTTCTCTAGTACAGTCGTATTAGTCAAGAAGAAGGATGGAAGCTAGAGGTTTTGTGTGGATTACAAGGCCTTGAATAAGGAGACTATGCCGGATAAGTTTTCTATTCCTATGATTGATGAGCTACTTCAAGAGTTGTATGGTGCAGTGATGTTTTCTAAGTTGGACTTGAAGTCGGACTATCATCAAATAAGAATGGAAGAGGAATATGTTCAGAAGACAATTTTCAAGACACAAGAGAGACACAGAGTTTTTTGTGATACCGTTTGGGCTTACTAACGCCCCTGCTACTTTCCAGTCCTTAATGATGAACAGGGTGTTCCGGTCGTACCTCCGAAAGTGTATCTTAGTTTTATTAGATGACATAATGGTGTACAGCAAGACCGAAGGGGAGCATCTCAAACATTTGAGGGTGGTCTTTGAAGTTCTACAGGAGCATCAGTTAATGGTCAACCTGAAGAAGTGCAGCTTCGCACAGGTTAGGATGGAGTATTTGGGGCATGTGGTATCACATGAAGGGGTGACAGCCGATCAAGCCAAAATTGAGGCAATGCAAAAGTTGCCTTTACCTAGGAACTTGAGAGAGCTGAGGGGTTTCCTATGATTGACGAGTAACTACCGAAGGTTTGTAAAAGGGTACAACAATATAACTTGGCCTCTGACAGAGCAGTTAAAGAAGGATGGCTTCTTGTAGGGGGAAGCGGCTACCCAAGCTTTTGAAAGACTGAAGAAGGACATGACCATAGTACCAGTTTTGGCTTTACCAGATTTAAGTTTGTGCTGGAGACAGATGCATTCAGATATGGGTTGGGGGCAGTGCTGATGCAGAATCATAGACCCATAGCCTACTTTAGTCAAGTGTTGACATCTAGAGCTAGGCTGAAGCCTATGAATGAAAGGGAATTGATGACCATCGTCTTAGCCATTTAGAAGTGGCATCCATACCTGCTGGGTTGGCACTTCATCGTCAGAACATATTAAACGAGTTTGAAGTATCTACTGGAGCAGAGGATGGTGACTGAGGAACATCAGAGGTGGTTGTCCAAACTCTTAGGATACAATTTTAAGATCCAATACTGACCAGGGTTGGAGAATAAGGCGGTTGATGCCTTATCCAGGGTGTGGGGGAGAGCTCTAGGAGATGACCATTTCAGTACCCCTGATGGTGGATGGGGGGGGGGGGGGGGGGGGGGGGGGGGGGGGGGGGGGGGGGGGGGGGGGGCTATCAAGGAAAAAGTGTGCAGGACGAGGAGTTGAAGAAGATTCGGATGGATTTGCTAAAAGATAGCAGCAACCACCCAGGCTATTTCCTTGAGGGAGAGAGGCTATTATACCAAGGGATATTTATGTGCCACGAACCTCCATCCATATTCCCCACCTACTGTAAGAGTTTAATGGGAGTGCGGTTAGTGGTCATTCTGGGTTACAGAAGACATACAAAATACTAACGGTTGAATTATATTGGAAGGGTATGCATAAATACATGAAGGAGATGGTGGCAAGGTGTGAGATGTGCTAGAGAAACAAGTACATGGCTATGGCTCTAGTAGGGTTACTACAACCCTTATCACTTCCAAACAGGGTATGGGAGGGAGTGTCCATGGATTTCATAAATGACCTACCATGATTTGAGGGATTCACAATCATTATGGTGGTGGTTGACAGGCTGAGTAAATACGCGCATTTCATTCTCTTACGACACCCCTATACCACATTTATAATGGATACAACATTCATTAGAGAGGTGGTTAGGTTGCATGGAATTTCAGAGTCGATAATTTCTGACCGAGATAAGGTGTTTCTCAGCCAGTTTTTGAGGGAGTTGTTCATGTTGCAGGGTATAGTTCTTAAGATAAGCACCGCCTACCACCCTCAGACGGATGGCAAACGGAGGTAGTCAATAGAAGCTAGGAAACTTACTTTAGGTGTTTTGCTTCAGAAACACCACGGATGTGGGCCACGTGTTTAGCTTGTGCTGAATATTGATACAATACATCGTACCACTCAGCTTCTCAGATGACCCATTTTAAAGTGTTGAATGGAAGGGACCCTTCACACTTGGTTCATTTTGGGAAAGGAAACACGCCAGTCTCGTCAGTGGATCAGCACTTGGAATTAAGGGATAGGCTGCAAGAGGAATTAAAGAGGCACCTGCTGAGGGCACAACAGATAACAAAGAAGAAGAAAGATGCTCATAGGAGGGACATCCAATTTGAAGTGGGGGAGAGGGTGTTCTTAAAATTGCGACCCTACATACAGAAGACAGTGGCTCATAGGAGGAACGAGAAATCGACCCCAAGATATTTTGGGCCATACGAGATAGTGGAAAGGATTTGAGCAGTGCCGTACCAGTTGAAGTTACCCCCGACCGCCACCATACACCAGTGTTCCATGTGTCACAGTTGAGGAAAGCTATAGGGTAGTCTACAGTTAGTGCAGAGCTACCGGCAACACTGACTGAGGAGTTGGAAGTGGTCTTAGAACCATTGGAACTAAAAGGGATGATATAAGGTACATAGGAGAATAAAGACGTGCTGATTAAATGGAGGGGCCTTTCAGACTTTGACTCCACTTGGAAACCGTATGAGAGGGTGAAGCATCAATTTCCTTCATTTCACCTTGAGGACAATGTGAGACTTTGGGAGGAGAGTAATGTTAGGTCGGCCCAAGGAGCGTCGGCTGAACCGGTCCATTTTGGACCGATTCAAGCCTACAAATGGTGGGCCAGGGGGTGGGGCGGAACCAGGGAAAGAGAGAGAGGGGGGAGGGGGAGGCTAATGTGATGGGGCCCACACATTAATTAGTGTTATATTGGAGGGAAATTTGAAATTAGGGGTTGTTTAGGGATTTTGTAATTATCCTTTTGTTTTATTTACTCTCTTCTTGCTAGGGTTAGGGTTATCTTAAATTTGAAGGCTGAATTTGAGATCTAGGTTTTACTTTTGGGCTCTAGGTTTTGGCTTGAGATTTGAAGAGTTGAATCTTCCTCTTGACTTGAAGATTCTTGTATCGGTTTGTTGTTTTCTTCTTCTATTGTTTAAATTGAAGTGAGTATTCCTCTTATTTATGCACTATTGGTGGTTGTTTTCTATCATATATCATCAACACGAGTCTTCTCTAAATTCTTGAAATTACTTGCTTGATAACTAAAAGCATGTAAACTTGAATGACTTTACCTAATTTCAATATTATAGATGAAAACCAAGACTTTATGTCTGTCGTACTTAAGTTTGTATGTGTACAGTAATCTATGCATCAATATGTGTGCAAAAGGCTTATGCATGCAAGCAGGAAAGCTCAAATGATATCAAAGCAACATGATCACATCAAATATGGACTTAAAACGGCTGAAAAATAAATTTGATGGAACACAATGGGGTTAAAAGCATAGTCCTATCTTTCGCAAAGTATAAATACCTAAAAAATTAAAGCCCACAATGCGGTTCCTGACAATTAAAACTTGTCGGCATTTTTCACAGTTGTAATAACAAATTAGACTAACGTCAATACTCGATATATCCTTAGTAAGTATGACCAGCTACTACTGTTACAAACATGTCGATTCCGGGTTTATGTGGCATAAAGAAGAAAGTAACAGCCAGAATACTGAGTCTTTCTATCAAACAAATGAGATGAAAAGCACTAAAATATTTAAGGGACCAAAGCAAGGAAAGTATGTAATTCCATCAAAAAGGGAAATGACCAATTGAGATAAAAAGCGTTAAAATATTTAAGGGACGTAAGCAAGCAAAATACGTAATTCAATGAAAAAGCAAATGATAAGTACTCGGATGGTTTTATCAAGAGAACAACTGTATAATCTATCACTTGATAGAGGAATATGAAGGCCAGTAACCGCCTTCAAGTGTCCTTGAACTTCTTGAATCAACTGCCATCCCCTCTTCCCAACATCCCACACCTACAGAAAAAGTATGATGCTGATTTAGCAAGACCTTTGATAGGAAATACTTGAGTTTGCAAGTAACCCTAATGGGAATAATTGAGTTCGCAAGCAAACCTAATAATAATCGGTAAAATCAGCGAGAAAAATAGAAGAATTTGGGTGAAAGCAATCAAAATCACTAGATAATTTTATAGAAATCAAAGCGAAGCAAGAACGAAACAAATATAAAATTGATCCTCAATTCGAGAGGAGGGTCATTTCTCTCCCAATCTCTAGACGAGAAGCCTAGAGCCCAAGACACCAAAGAGAACTCCAAGAAAAACAATAATCATGCATGCCCTAACCTTAGCCTCTCATCTTCTTTAAATACATATCTTCCTAATAAAAAACTTCCTAAAATAAACCAAATTCAAATTAGCCTCCAAAGCTTTAGCCGCCCCCTTCCCTCTCTCCAATTGCCGCCCAAGGGGGTGGGGGGGGCCACATGTTTGGGCGGGACAACTCTTAAGGAGGCAGGTGGCTTGGGCTGCCTCATATAGACCTGAACAGGCCCCACCTGGGCCGATTTGGTCGGTTCACCTTGAACCATAACAACCTTCCTCAAATTTTCAAATCTTATCCAACATTGGCTCATGCCTATACAATTTGCACTTTCTAGATTGAACCAATTATATGATTTATGTAATGCATATATGTGATGCAAAGTATAAGAATGCTGCATGAGATAAATCTTACCTTAATAGTTCCATCAGAGTGGCTGCTAAAGAGCCGACCTCTCGAATGAACCAGGGACAATACCTCACCATTAAAAGTTGAGTCTATCTCAAATAATTCCGCACAAGACCAGAATTCTGACTGAAAGACAAGTCAATGAAATATGAGAATTAACAACAACGCTCAAAATTTTTTCAAAGAACACGCCAAAGTACTCACCGTGTCAACAGATGGCAAGTTCATTATTTTTCTTTCAGGGTTTCCGCAACCAGTGAAGAATACCTTTTAAGTTTCTTCAAAGGCTTGTAAATTCGCTTTGCATACGCTACAACTCCTTTATCTAAATCTGAAATCTTGCAACCAAAAAATTTAATTTCATAGTTCATGAAGGGAACACTAAGAACACCAGACAAAACATTAAATCACCTGGATCACTAAACAAGTTTTTCAAAGCCAAGGTGGCAAGGACTTTCTCCTCCATGCTTTTAGATGATTCAAGGATATCTAACAAGTGATCAAGTAAACAGCGACTTGCAATAACTCTCACACCAGTATCTGGAAGAATGTTGAGGATATGTATGAGCCATGTAGCAATAACAAGACATGACTTGGTCATCTCCATGGACTTGCTCATTAGACATTCCTCCAGTGCCTTAAAAATCGCACCATTTTCATGATTACATAGTACAAAGGCCACTCTTCTCTCCCAAATACTCATAGCTTTTGCTTCCTCTTCCTGAAGATTAATGTGCAAAGCAAACCTAAATTAATATGAGAAAACAATGACGCAAATGAAACACAAGATAGAATGAGTTGAAATTAAACAAACCACATTTGATTCCACGACATCAATAGAGATTCCGTCTTCTTCTTCATCCTTCAAGATGCTATTTAGCTGATAAACCCCAGCAATCTTCAATAACCATGCTTCAGTTATAGGCTCCCCTGAAGCATTCAACCGCCCAGTCAGAGAAAATAATGTCTCTAGAGCAATGATTTGGCAAAGAGGAAAATCTTTTGTTTTAAGAGCTTCTATTATTGAATCAATAGCTTCATCCCTGTAAATGCTTGTCTTTCGAGGTTCAACCTGAAAATCATGTGTAAGAGCTGTAATTCTTTAGAACAGAGAAGTTCATCTCTGCATAGGTCCACTATAATACTAGATATAAGAAACAAACCAGAAGATCAAGCTGGAGAAGGAGGCTAGCAACCAATGGCTGCTGCTCAATTGGAGCCATTTGAAGATAGACTAGAAAGGAGTGCATACTACTAAATGCTCCCTCATCTTTAATTATCTGTAAAATCTGATTACAGAACGTCCTCCTGAAACCCAGATAAACATACACTGTGAACTTCAAAGTAAAAAGTGAAAACAGATTAAGCTTAAGCTTAAGCTGAAAGGAAGAAATCTTTCCATGATCCTTGCGACAATATATATATATATATATATATATATATAATATTGTAGATCGTTTAAATAAAATACTTGAATAATAATTATATCTGCTCATTACAACTCATCGTAAGTTTGAATAAACATGATATATCAAATCCTAACAAACAACAATATCAAGCCTTTATCCCACTACGTTGGGTCGACTACATGAATCATTTTTATTCATTATGTCGTGTTAAGAGTCAAATTCTCATTTAAATCTAATAAAGAAATGTCATTTCTAATATTTTCTAACTAAGTCTTTTTAGGTCTACCTCTACCTTTCTTAACGTAAGCCAAATCTAGTACATCTAATCTCCTAACCGAGTCTTCGAAAGGTTGTCGTTTTATGTGACCAAACCATGTAAGGAGACTCTCTCTAACTTTATCTTCCACTGGACCTACTCCAACCTTTTCACGTATATGCTCGTTTCGTGTCCTCTCTCTAAGGGTAAAGTCACTCATCCACCTGAGTATCTCATCTCTGCAACACTTAACTTAATATTATGCTTCTCTTTTAACGATCAACATTTTGCGTAATAAAGCATTGCAGGTCTCACTACCATCTTATGTAGGAGCAATATCATATAAGAATAAAGGATTAAAAAGTAGAGGACAAAATACGCTCAAGTATAATAGAAAGTGTTGAAGGATCATGAAACCCACAAGTCAATCAATCTTAGTAGGAATCCTTCGGCTGACAGATTAAGGGTTCTAATTATTGGATATATTCTCATATGACCCTTAGATTACAATCTGTGTCTTTTCTTCCTATTTTTACCACCAACCCTTTTTGGGGACTTTTTTTTTTAAAATAACTTCGATTTATTTCCATTGTATTACAAAAGTTTATAAATACTTTCACATTTTAAATAGAATTAAGCAACAAAATTCAAAGTGTGGAAGAAGAGCCGAAGGCTTTGTTCCTTTCATCATTTTATTAAAGTGAATCGATGTGCGATCGAGAGCACGATTTTCGCACGCGGGGATGGGCAACTACGTTTGGCACCGAATTGCAGAACTGCGAGATAGGACACTGTAGCAAACAGCGGGATTTGAGCATGTAATATATATATATATATATATATATATATATATATATATATATATATATATATATATATATATATATATATATATATATATATATATATATATATATGCTTTCGTGTAAAGGTCAACAAGTAAATTTCAAGTGAGACCGAATTCATAATCTAACTTGCAACCAAATTATTACATCACTCCCAGTTGGAAATATCATCGCTTTCCTTTGGAATTGAAGCAAACCATCAACAACATCAAAATTTCTTTTTGCAAGAAGTGCCTTAGTTACAGCATGATTCCATTATCCATAATTATTTCCTATCAATTGGGTAACAAGAAAGGTAGATGAGAAGTCTTAGTGAAAAAATGGCATAAAGATCATAAGAGGGTTATGGTTTGACGTTAGTGGTAGGATTTTCAAATATGATGAAGAAGCAAACAATATATATATCCTTCACTGTTATGCTAGAAATGGCATTCATCTGCAATATGATGAATTACGATGAGAAATTTCTGATTTAGCAAATATCAAGCTGTGACAACATTATGCCTTCGAAGACAAGACACACAAGATAATAGAAGACGTATAAGATGATTGAGATGTTTGAGTAGATAACGGGAAGACAGGAAAGTGCTGATAGGTAGAGATTAAACGAGTTCCTTACCAATCGATTGCACGAGATAAGGATCACAAGGGAAGACGAAATGAAACAATCCAGAGAAAGTCATAGTTAAAGAGCTTTCAAATGAGGAACAAAGACGATCTCAAAACTTAAGATCGTATCACTGACACGATCTTAAAATGGTGAATAGAAAAATAGAAAAAAATGTTCTGTGAACTTATTCTATCCATCCAACTGCTGGCTGTAAATAGCCAGAATCACAGAATTCAAATGTAAGCAAATGAGGAACAATAAGCAAATTCAGGAAACTAATAATCCTATTACAGTAATAAAGTCTCTATAAGCAAAAATAGAATGCAATAATTCTGTCATAATGATTAAGCCTACATTAGTGTGTTGATATGGATTCATGAAATCTTCCTCGTTAATTTCTTGAAATCCTCCTAATTTTTGTCCATTACAGGTATAATCACAACTACAACAAATGTACGCAAGCTTTTCAAGCCATCCGAGATTAATTAGGCTACCACAAAACCATATATTATAGTTAAGAAGCAAGGCCAGATTTAACTTACATTAACTCAAGTTTAGTATTATATAAAGCTGTGCTTATTGAGGTCTGTGACATGGCAAAAAACAAAAATAGTTTTGAGCATCTAAGGCCAAAATTTATGTTCTCGGGGAAGAAGATGAGAAATCTTACTCATTACCTATGAGCTCACCTTTTCAAACAAATAATGTTTGAGATAAAATCAATGCATACGCTCCTTGTATTGTCATTCCCAGCATGAAATAGTTCCAGAACAGGGGACAAGTCAGCCCTCCCTGCAATCAAATTTCTACAGCGTTTATCAGCATTCATACAACTTACAAGTATTGATACAACAGAGGCCCTTCCTTCCATTTGATCCAAGCACTTGATAAAGAGCAGGAAGTCCATTTGCTGAAATAACAAATGAAGCATTTATTGAACGGTTAGTCTCATCTCCCCCAGATAGTAATTGCTCTAACAATGATATTGCTGCATTCTTTGGCTCCATTGCACAACTGAAGTCATCCACATGTTCTCCTTTGCTCATTATTACTTGAACTAAGGATTGCACAATATCATGGCCCGAAATCTGAGAGAATGTGGGTCGCAGTTGGCATATGAGAACAGCAGACTCAGCCAGTCCATTAAGAAGCAAAGCAGAGAGGCAGTCAAAATCTGAGTCCACATTACTAAGTATTTCAGCTATACTTTCATCTGCCAAAATAAGTTCGGAAAGAATGTAAACAGAAGCTCTAAGAGCTTCCCTATTGGTAGAAGCTGATAGGATTTCCAGAAATCCATTCAATATTGTTGGTGAAGATAGAAAAGCTTGAACTCCTGTGTTAGACTTCGATTCCTTCCATAGCCGAGCTATTTTCAGGACAGCTGCTTCACATTCTTGCAGGTCCTCTGAAGTACAGAGACAGGAGGCATATGTCTTCAAGGCATTCATTACTGTTTCACTAGCAGCTTGGGATATTACACTTCTTGGTGAAGTAGATGGGCCTCTCATGAAACGTTTACTTCTTTTCTCATTTTTCATAGTATTGGGCCTAGATAAAGAGAGAGGACATTCTAGATCAACTGTGGTGTTGGACTCCAAAAGCTGCTCCTTTGAAAAGACAGGTCTGGGAGAAGCGGTAGGTGTCTCCATGTATGAGAACTCTAATGCAATATCAGGATTTTGCTCCATCCAGGTTGTAATCAGCCTTTTTAAAACATAATTGGTTTTGGGCAGAACATTTGAAGAGAGAGATTGACGAGTGATTGGGCATGTTGTGTTTCCTCTCTTCAACCATTCTTGAATTGCTTTTCTCTCATATGTCTGACCTGTTTCTAGAGTTACCGGATCATTGAATAGATGCCCAGTGATGGGGCATACAAAATCCTTTGGTGATTTTGTTCTTTGCATTGCCTTTTCTACAGAAGAACTATTTATAGTGTTTGCTTCTTCTGCTTTGGAATGTAAACTGCAAAACTCAATCACAATTATGGAAAGTCATCAACACCTAACAAGTTCTGCATTGACTACATTTTACTGTTATAATACAACAGGTTTTTAATCTTGCCTGGGAGCTGATAAATGCATATTAGTTGTTAGGCTGGTTAAAGACTTCACAACCCTGCAAGGGCTGTTGCTGCAACTACGAATTTCCTAAATATGTGAATTATGTTAAATTTCAATGTCTAACAATAACGAGAGAAAACTGATGAAAGGTAACATTTATGAATAAATATAAGTACCAAATCATCATCAGATTCATCTGAGATACTCCCGAAAGATGGAGATAAAGTTGAAGAGAGACTTGAGATATGTATTGCCCGTTGTTCTGCTTTTCTTTGAAGCCTTACAGGTGAACTCCTTGGAGAGGATGCCTTGAGCTGGTGGTCCACTGAGGCAAACTTCTTGTGTGCAGAACTACTGATTTTATTGGCTGCACCATGAACAGGTTGCTCCAACTCTTTCTTGGAAAAAGCAAGTGATTTAGGAAGCGCGAGTCTAGGAGCCCTAGGAGATTCCAATGATGAATTTTTCGCTGAAACAAACTGATCCTTTTTTGGTGATCTGACCTTGGTGATGCTTCCCTTGTCTGCCATTGATATCATATTTTCAGAAGACAGTTTTTTTAAAGTAGGAAAATCAAAATCCACATTAGCAAAACTGCCATCAAAATCACTAGTATCATAATTCGCCTCAGGGAAGTCCTCCTAGTCAATCAAAAAAGGGAAATTTAATATGTAATTCCCAAAGAGTAGAAAACATTCTTATCTGATAAATATTAGAGAATAAGATCGTACCTTCAAGGTCTGTCTATTGAAGTTATTATGTTCCTGTGAAGAATCTGGCACCGCACCCATCCTGGTTGTTTATATGTCACACGATATGTTAAAAAAATAAATGTAAAGCTCGTGAACTTTGCTTTTTATGAGTTAGTCGTCTGCATCACACGTGTGAAGTAAATTTCTTGAGGGTATTAGCACTTTTCAACAATTTGATTTAGTGAAAAGTAACTGCATTTGCTTTAAACTAGAACGCCTTTAATTCAGATAACTACTTGAAAGTACATGCAAACAATTTACTAAACACTACATTCCTGCCAACCAAATAGCCTCTGCGTGAAAAAAAGTTTCAAGTACGTGCCCTAAATATCTATGTATAAATATACGAGATGAAGAGAAATACGAAGAGAGCTAAACAAGACCTCGGACCTGAAGTAATCTAATATTATAGTTATCTAAACAAATTTATGTTCATGGAAACATCATGCTATACCTGGCATTATGTAAATGCCATGTGGCATTTTGAATTTGAAAATGAAACTTAATGCTCTTAACAAGATTAGGCGGTAAGTAAATGAATCCTTTTTTTTTTTTTTTTGAAAAGATATGGTTTTGGCATATGAAGTTGGTGGTGGTATAGTAAGAACAATCTTGAATGCTATTAGAATTTGGATAGATACGTTTGTTGTCTTATTGTCCAGTTCAGTCTCATCATTTGGAAGAGCATTCAGGCTTAGCTCAGTCATCTCAGCTTATGTTCCCTAAGGGGGACCCATATTGACACTCTCAAGTATGGTCATGATCTAATGAGTCACTAGGTGTGCCATGATCCCCCGACACCACCAAAAGAACATAAAATAGAAGTCAAAGGCAACCCAAGCTTGGGTCTTTCTCAAGTTTGATGAGACTCCATGAGGAAATTCATAGGATCCTATACCCCATGAAAATCCAAACTAGGGTTAAACGAGCAAAACTTCAGCGAGCTCACTGTCTATTCGTGTTTGGCTCGTTCAAATTGGTTTGTTCGAGTTCGAAATTGTTTGTTAATATGATGTTTGAGTTCAATTCATATTAATCGTAACGAGCTCGATTGACTTTTTTAGGCTTGAATTTAATGGAAAATTCATATTTTTTGTTAGCAAAACATGCATAGAATTTTTTAAAATAATTACTACGATAAGTTTTAAAAATTTTATAATTCCACTAACCAGTCCAACCGGTTCATACGGGATTGGCTTATGGGAATAGGTGGACAATTCTACGCCTCCTGTACGCAGGAGCCGACCACCCACTCTTTACAGAGCTAATTTGGAAGGATTTCTTAGGGAGTTTGGAGGGAAATTTGAATGTAGGGACTGTTTAGAGATTTTCTTTTTGATTGTATGCATTAAATAGTTTGTTTTCCTAGGGTTAGGACATCTTGAATTTGGCTAAAATTTAATAGATCTTGAAATTGGCATTAACTGTTTAGGTTTTCTTTTGGGCTCTAGCGGCGTTTAGAGATTTGGGAAAGATAGATCCTCCTCTCAAATAGAGGATCAATTGTATCTTGCTATTTTTCGTCTCCCTTTCATCAAATAATACAAACTATCTACTGTTTTCCGGAATTTGTGTGGATTGTGTGGAGAAATCTCGTTGTTTTCCGAAGATTGATAGGAAATACTTGAGATCTACAAGTGTTTCCTATCACCCACATTCTTGGTTGTACCATTCGGTGGTAGAAGCTTTTTCTCTTCCTATCAATAATATACAGTATCTTGAAGCCTCAAAGAGTGATGGTAGTCTATCTTTTTCAAACCATATCATGCTCCAATCTTTCTCTTGTCCTAATTCTAAGTTATCAAGGGGGGGGGGGGGGGGGGGGGGGGGGAGGAGTAAGACATCTAAATACTCATCATCATGCAAAGAAAGGTTCAAATGGCTTGAGATTGTCCAAATTCATGAGGGTAAATCTCCATGTAAGTGGGAAGGTCGAAGTAATAGGAATTCTCACATATCTTTTTTATGATGTTGAATGGACCATACAACATTAGTTTAAGTTAGCACCCTCTTCTTTAAATCTCTCTTTGCTAATTTGGTGCCAGATGAGATATCCTATGTATTTTCCTTAAAACCCAATCATGATCGTGTCATCTTTCATATTTTTGCTATAATTTTGTGCTGCTTTTCCATCTTATCATGAACCCATCAAGTTTATTTTAGAAATCATTGGGTTTTTATTAGACCAGCACCTTCTTGAACAATAGTTAATGCAAATCAATGATAAATTTCATGTCAAAAAGGGCTTTGAGAAAGGTAGCTCAAACTTAATTCGAATGGAGATTGATTGGTGGAGCCATGTATGACATGATTGGATGCATTTGACCACCTTTGAAATATGTGCCTCCTCAATCAACTTTAAATGGTCACCATATTTGAGACACAAAGTTGTGTCCCTTTGCAAGGTAGTTGATGAGGACATCCGATCGTAAAAGTTTATCAGAGAAGGAGCCGAAGATCGACGACAATGATTGTACCACTTTATTTTGAATTATTATTAGTATTTTGATTTATTTATGCATTTTTTATTTTTACCCTCACTTGAGCGAGTAGGCCTATGTAATCCCAGGGGGCACTTTTGTCATTTGTCTTATTATTGTATTTTGGCTATTTATATCCCCAATCCTCTTCCTTTGAGGGGATGATTATTAAGAAAAAATCTGGCACTTTGTTTTTAAAATTTTTTAGAGTTCTTATGAGAGATGAAGTCCCTTAGTGAGGGCAACGTATTACCCACCAGCCACAAAAAGCGTCCAGGCTCGAGCTTTGAAGTCCCTAGGTGAGGACAAAGCATTATCCATCAGCCGCAGAAAGCCTTCCCCTTCCTCTTAACCGCCAGGGCCTCCACCTCTCCTCCTTCCTAGCCGTCGGCCCTAACCCTAATCCCCTCCTAGCTGCCAGCCACATCTCCCCTCCTTTGCCTCCAAATTTTCCAGTTTTACAACTTTCCTAAAATTGATCATGACGAATTTGGAAGGATATTAATTCAATCTTGAATAAATTTCAAATTTGAATTCTATCATAATTTAACATGAGTTATATTTGGAAAGTTTCTCAATCAAATCAAATCAATTTGAATTTGAATTCAAAATTAAAAGAGATATGGACATTAAATCTCTTTTACTTAAATTGGCTTTGCTTAGAAACTATTTGAAATCCTTCCTAACTCCTCCCACCCTCCTTTAGCCGCCGGCCCTACCTCTCTCCTCTCTAAATCCTATTTCCATTAAGGGCTCCTAATTACATTTCCAATCAATGTCCATTAAATAAATTCAAATACCTGATTGACTACTTTCCATATGTGATGTATCTTAAATTAGGAAGGTTTTAATTTCATATTTTAATTCATTCCGAATTTAAAATTCTTTCCTAAAATAAGAAAAGTTATATTAGGAAAGTCCCTCCAATCAAGGCTAATTAAATTCAAATTTAATTTTGAGAGACAATTGCATTAAAGCCTCTTTCTCCATTTAGATTGGCACTGATTGGCAATCTATCTCAATCCCTTAATTCCCTCCTCAAGCCGCCGGCCCCTCCTCCTCCAAGCCCTTGTTTCAAATTCAATTGGCCTCTTAAACACCTTCCTAATTTGTCTTACTATTAATTTGGAAAGTATCTTAATTTGAACTCAAATTAAATTTGAAATTCAAAACATTTCCTAATTAATAAACCTATTTTAGGAAGCCTCCCCAATCCCCTCCAATATGAAATTAAATTGGGATTAATTCCAATTTCAGCATTCATTGTCCTGATGTTTCTTTTCCCACACATTTTTACTAGCAATAGTTAGAGGGTGGACAGATTAAGCGAGAATTGAATGTTGCGGGAACCTCCCACATGTTATGTTCCCATGAAGCTCCGAACCTTGATAACATTTCATGGACAACACTATTCCTTAATTGTGTTCACCTTCACAGCAGTCAATCTTGATTTCCTTTTTTCCAAATTCATCTCAAATGGAAGACTCCAATTGGCATAATGTGACTTCCACTAAAAGCTCGATTATATAGAGCTTCCATGAGAATCACTCGCATTTGGAACTTTTCTCAATAATGGTTGACGGACATGAAGGCCTTGAGAGCCATAAATCGCAGGAAGAACTTGAACTTGGACAAACCATTGTCAATATTACTACTCATTAACCAAGGTGAACTAAAGGGAATGAAAGATAAGCCTAATATACTAATGGCAAAACCGCTACTATTCTACAACAACTTATTTTTCAACTATCCAAAAACAGAATGATTGTTTAATTAAATTGCCTCGTGAAAATCAAATTTTCTTGATTGCCGCAATGCATGAGGAATAAGTATGTTGAGGCTTGAAGAACTATTTTCAATTTTCGTTCGATTTCAGTGCTTTTAGGAGTTTCAAATAAACACAAAAAGTTTCCAATTTTCTTGATTGCGAAATCGACTCACCTATCATGACTGGAGCCCACCCTGTCCCCGGCGTCCCTCTTCCCGAATGCAAAGCCGGCGCTTTTCGGCAAGATGGGCCCGAACTTGACGAAATCGGGGATCGAGCGGCTAACCTCGTGCTGCGGCGTCACTGGCGGCTCGGCGATCGGCGGCAGCGCCGGCATGCCCTTTCTACCAGTAGATGTCTGCATCTCCGGCGACTCATGGCTGAGAATCTCCTTGTAATACTTGGCGTATACCCTCGTGCTCCGATCAAGCGACTCCCCATACTCCATCTCTAACTCGCGCAGGTTCTCCGCTTGGTCAGGCCTCACCGCCGCCACCACCGACTCGTTAAACAGCTGCTCTCCGAAATCAGCCGTCGTCATCGAGAGATCCGCCGCGTCCGGAATCACCTCCATTACGATCCGATGTCGCGCTTCTGAGTACCATCCCACGATAGACGCCATGTGCGGCAGGAACATCGACTCCCAAAGGTCAGGCGCGAAATCCGTGCGGGCGAAAAAGGGTTCAACATCGAACATCTCGAGCGCGTGTAGTGTAGCAGCCCGCGAGACGGTAGCGTTATCACGGAGGCGCGAGAGGCAGGCGAGATGGAGATGGGCCCAGGCACAGAGATAGGAGTTTGGAACGCCGGCCGTTGAGCCAACGGGATCAAGCATGGCGCAGACCTGAAGCATCCGCTCGGCGTGGTCGAGGCGAGCGAGCTTAGCCTCATGATTGGATGTGGCGATGGCATCCTCGAGAGCATCGATGCCCCAATCAAGGTTCGCAAGGACTGCCTGATCGGCATATCCGACCTCGTTTCCGGCTGAGGCGGCGGCGGCGAGACGCTCGGCGCAGTCTTCTTTGTGGCGGAGGCGGCGGTCGCGGTCGAGGAGTCGGTCTAGCACGAAGCTGCCGACAGTGGAGTTGAGGAAGCGGGTTAGGTCTTTCGCCTCTACTGGAATCTTCTGCGTTCGGGGCATTGTTGGCGAGGGAAAGGTTGACTTCCGGAGTTCCGGGCGGAGATGGAGAAAGAGGGATGCCGAGCTGCCGGCCTGGCTCGGAGTTCGAGAGTGACTTCCGGCAAATTTTAAAATCACAAGCGCATAAGCGTACGAATGCGGGAATCTTACGTTGTCCCTGCGGATTTTGTTTTCGCGGAAGAAATGAGAATGAAGGTTTATGCAGGAAACATTGCATAAAATTATTATGAAATATTTTAGATATACTTCAAATTTTTTGTAAATTTATATTAAATTTAATATAATTCATATATTAATTTTAATAGAAATTTAAAATTTTAAAATCATGCATCAAAATAATTTTATTTATTTTTATGAGATTATTATACTAATGGACAAATTTATAAAATCATACTTTTTATTTATAAATTTTTAAACATATAGATATGCTTTCTATTCTCATGATGTCTTTTTAATGTTATTTTTAAGCTTTGTTTGGAACGATTTTATTA
Organism: Dendrobium officinale; assembly: GCA_019514585.1. Classification (NCBI taxonomy): domain Eukaryota; kingdom Viridiplantae; phylum Streptophyta; class Magnoliopsida; order Asparagales; family Orchidaceae; genus Dendrobium; species Dendrobium officinale. Next base: position 947,482 of record JACXSL010001578.1, read on the forward strand.
CTGCTTCTTAAAGTTACTTTCTAGTATAAATATTAAATTTCTTATGTTAAAAAATTATTTTAAAAAGTAGTAAGAAAGTTGTTCCAAATGAAACTTTAGTTTCTCTTAATAACACCAAGACGAGAGAGATAAATCATAAAACAATCAAATAATAAAAATGAAATCCTATTGAATTCGAATTTGTTAGTGAACCACACCCGACTTTACTTACAATCCGGCTAGGTAAGTAGATGCGTAGGAACTTGAATCAGAAAAAATAATGAAGTTTGTAAGGACGAGGAGATCTACAAAGTGATTAAAGGATTGGAGCTTATAAACTAGCTAAATTTTTACTATTGAGAGAAGGAAAAAGTCACCCTCAATGTTCCTTATGTCCCCTTATTTATAGTATTATGGGGAGCTACAAAAAAGACTACATAAAGGAAAATATATATAACTCAACACAATCCACATGCAGAGCATTACACAATGATTCTAAACATTTGTTGCTCTTTGAACCAAGAGGGATAGTTGGGGCTGAAGATTTCTTCTCTAGGCGAGTGAGATGGTGTCGAGTATGCATTGGGAGAATTAATTTGAAAGGGGCGAGCTCTGTGGTATCGGGTGAATTTGATGACATGAGGCTGACTAGAAATCACAAGGTACCTATGATGAACCTTGAGTCGTTGTGAGGGAATGGGCGAGCAAGTTGTGGTGGTTGACGAATTTAGTTGACGTATAGTAGGTGTTGATATGGTGGATTAGAAACCTGATAGACTCTTCTTGCATCTCAGTTTGGACGAAGGTATGTTGCTTTGAGGGAGAGCGGGTGGTTGATAGTGGGATTAGCCTGTTTAATAGATGTTGAATTTCAAACTTGATAAGGAGACTTCAAGTTGTCCCATGTGAGTTGAGTTGCTTGGGGACCTAGGCAAGTGACGCTTATTAATTTGGTTGGGCGAGTCTTTTTATTATCTCCAAACACACATCGCCACCTTGAAGAGTGAGCTCCTCAGTCATGACCTGTTGGATACCTAACTGCTATATACCTACGAAGGCATGTAGGAGAATACATTTGCTCTAAATATATATTTCAAATATGAGCTAATTTTGATTTATTTCATCAATTTATAACCAAATATTTATTGAATGAAAATATGATTATATTTTGCAATCCTTTATAATCATTAAAATTTAGCAAATTTCAAGCTGTGATTAGTGAGAAAACTTAAATTAGTTGTTTATCACTTATAATCAGGATTAGGAGAAGCACTTTGTTGAATGCAAATTTGTAATTAAGCACACCAAATTTCACTAAGAGTATTGAATGAAAACAACATATGAAAATAGAGAGGAAAAAAATTTAAGTGGGAGGTTGTTAGATTTTTTTAAATAGGTTTTACAAAAAATTCTATCACTTGAGTTTATCTATAATGCACCTATGTATGTATTTGCTAGCATTAATTTGATGAAGTCAAACTGTCAGGTCATTAAAATACCCCGGATTTAGAAAGTCGCTTGTCGAGCTAATAAGAAATCGTTGACTTAGTTTGCCTAAGAATACGAGTTGTCGATCAATAATTTCTCATACGATGGAAATTGTCAACTTGAGGAATCACTATGGTTGAATTGAATAGTACTTGATAGATTGGGATGATTCGCAAGAATGCGTTTGTAGACTTGGTGAATTCGTTTAGAGTTGAGATCAGGTTAACTTAGTTTGAACTGGACTAACTTGACTTAAACCAAATTTTCTGAAAATTGATTATACATTTTATTCCTCTATTCTCTTATATGTCTTTGGATATTTGTTAAAAAAGAATAAAAGAATATATAAATATATTATTGAATAATTATTTATAACATTTTTTAAATTTTTATTTAATATAATTATTTATCAAGCAATCTGATTTTGACTTCTAATATTATCATTTCGTTCGTTTTAAGTAGATTCTTTAACTATGAATATGGGATCAATGTTTTACATTTAAATGCTTTTCCCAAGCTTTTAAAAAATGGATCGGATCGGTCGGTCCGTCCGGTTCAACCGTGAACCGATCACTAGGCCGTTCCAGTCCACTTTGAAAATCGCTTCTACATCAAACATGAATGAACCAATCAAAACTACTGATTCAACTGGAGAACCTGGCACGATTCTTTTGAAACAATCATTTCAATTACCACATTTTGAATAACTAAATACATAAATTTATCATATTAAATAATTTTATAAAATAAAAAAAAATTATATTTAAATATTTAATTTAAATTAGCATGAAGTTTTTATTATATTTATTTGCCCCAAACCACTATGAACTATCTTCACATGGTAGTTATACTCCTAGCACTTCATGTGAGCACTTAACATAAAAAAAAAAACTCAAAAAACTATATATACCATAACAAAAAAAAGTTTCGAAGTGATGTGGAACTAAAAATACGAGTTAGGATTTATGAGCTCATAACATAATAATGTGCGTAAATTTCATTTTTAACTAGACTTTAATTATTTATTTATAATGTGAATAATATTTATTTATTAATTAATAATAATAATAATTTATTTATTTACACACTATGAAAAATAATTTTATCTATTTGCTAATGATAAATTATTTATACATAAATAATTCTTAGATATAAATTTATAAAATAAATTTGGTATATAACATATAGATGTAAAATATATTTAAACATATAATATAAATTAATAATAATTTATATTAAATTCATAAACTTATATTTGAATTAAATTTATATTAAATATGTAATATAAATTATAAATTACTAATATATTATTATAATGTAAATTTCTAGAATTGTGAGATTTGATATTTTTTTCTTTTATGTGATATTTTAAAAAAAATTCACTTAATTAATTATGTAAATTTTATATTTCATAGTTTTTTTCTATTTCATTTAATTTTTTATCTCATATTTGAAACAATAACATTATTATTATGCTTATCTTATTATTTGTTTAACAATTTATAATTTATTACATCATCTGATTTAATCCTAATCTGATTGATCGAATGAGCCGAACTTTTAACATATTCTTCTTCTGATTTATCAGGTCAAATTTTCGCAACCTTGACTTTTCTTTCATTTCTTTCACTTCTTCTTGAGCTTTGCAACTTCATTTTTTCACCAAGCTCTTTATATGTCAATACTCCTTAGTGTCCTTTATTCTAAAGAATATTGCAAAAGACTACTACACATTAAGGCATGAGGACTCCTAAACAAGCTCGGCCAGGACAACTAAGACTACCGTTAAACAAGCTCGGCCAAGACAACTAAGGCTTCGTACTTTTGGGTAGAAGATCAAGAAGAGCAGAAAAACAGAAAGAGGAAATTGTTTCTTGAAGCAGTTTTTTAGTACAAAAATTGTACTGAAAAGCTGCTTCAAGAAGCAATAAAAAGCCGTACCAAACGAATCCTAAGCTTGTTTCTTAATGTATCTTGGTGTTTGTAGAAACAAGAACAGAGATATCTCGGTAGAAGATCAAGAAGAGATACAGAAAACAGAAAGAGGAAATGAAACAGGATTTATTGCATACGGAACAAAGGGGATTACAGCTTTATATAGAGTCGTCTAATACAAAAAACTAAGGAGCCAAGCAATGAGATGAGTGTGTCCCCGAGATAAGAGTATACTCTGATTCCGTGGAGGAGCGAGCAACCGTGTGCTGCTTCTTAACCGTCCATGAGATGAGTGTGTCCCCGAGATAAGAGCAATATCCCGACGTTGATCGCCTTGAATCTGGATCGCCAGCCCAATCAGCATCTGAAAATGATTGGAGATGAAGATTAGATTTTGTAATAGGAATTCCAAAATCAATCGTACCTTTGATGTAGCGAAGTAGGCGTTTGAGCATGAAGAAGTGTTGTGGTTGAGGGTCATGCATATGTTGAGACAATTGATTTACACTATACGCAATGTCAAGTCGAGTGAGTGTTAAGTATTGCAAAGCTCCTGTGGACCGTCTGTATAGTTGTGGATCCAGCTCTGAGTCCGTAGGATATGATTGCGGAAATTTTGTGCAGGTTGGGTTGGCTAACGGCTTGCAATCGGTAAGGTTCATTTGCTGAAGTATTGAGGTAGCATATTGCCGCTGAGATAGGAAATACATGTCCTTGGATTTAGTTATCTTGATTCCAAGGAAATTATGAACCGGACCGAGATGCTTCATGGAGAACCGTGTACCAAGTTGATTGATGACCGAAAAGATGGCAACCGTATTGTTCCCTATAATCAAGATATCGTCAACATAAACAAGTAGAAAAATAGTAGTTTGCGAATTTCGAAGAGTGAGAAGAGAGGGATCTGATTTACTGTGAGAGAAGCCTATTGAGATCAAGAACGAAGTAAACGTGTTATACCATTGGCGAGGCGCTTGTTTGAGGCCATAGATGGCCTTGTGAAGTTTACATACGTGATTAGGAACCCTGGAGTCTTCGAATCCACGAGGCTGCCGCATAAAGACCTCTTCAGTTAATGTGCCGTGAAGAAAGGCATTTGCGACATCAAGCTGATCAACCTGCCAATTATTGTGAAGTGCAACGGCTAGAAGAATGCGTATGGTCGGTAGTTTGGCGACCGGACTGAACGTTTCGTTGTAGTCCAGTCCAAACTCTTGATGATTACCGAGCGCTACCAACCTCGCTTTGTATTTTTCGATAGATCCATCGGCACGTATTTTAGTCTGGAAAGTCCACTTGCAGCCAACAATAGAGTATTCAGGTTTCGGTTCAACAAGGCTCCATGTACCCTGTCGCTGTAAAGCAAGAAATTCTTGAGCCATTGCGTCTCGCCATGCAGGTGATTTTATTGCTTGAGCGTATGTTGTAGGTGTGTCCGTTGCTTGATCAGGGGCAACGGAATGAAGCAGGTTTAAATGAAATGGAGGCTTCAGATGTCATGTCTGCTTTCTGGTGATCATATGATGACTATGATGTTTCGCAATTTCAGACACTTGCGGCTGGGCCGGTGACATTGCCCGTGGAGAAGATGGAGCAGACCTGTGACAAGGGTCATTTATAACATTTGGAATCATATGATTTCGCTGAGTTACCTGGGAAACTGACAGCGGAAGCAGCAAATTCGGATGTATAGTGGAACTGAATGAGCTTTTTTCGTTAGTAGCAGCCTGAGGTTTATGAAAGGGAAAAAGTTGTTCATCAAAAGAAATGTGCCGAGAAAATATAATTCTATCAGTGGAGATATCCAAACATTTGTATCCCTTATAAACGTCAGAGTAACCAAGAAGAACACATAGAGGTGCCTTTGGTTGAAGTTTATGAAGACTATGTTTTGGAGATAGGGGAAAACTGTGAGACCTCGTTCCTTTGCTGTTGCTGTAGCTGCTGGGAAAAGTGATATTTTTCCCAGGATCGTCCGGGCCGATTGGAGATCGTCCAGGCCGATCTGCACTGTAGAAAATATCGTCCTGAGAATAGTTCTGGGAGTCGTCCAGGACGATCAATTTTGGTCTGATCGTCCCGGGACGATGTGGCGATCGGCCGGGCCGATCCCACTAATGATATAAGAAAACGAGCTCGTTTTGAGGAGAGAGAAAACATTTTATAAAAATCAGATATTTTGAGGAGAGAGGAAGAGCGGAAAAGCAAAGGAAGAAGTCCGATTTTGGGGCCCGCGGAGCGATTTTCGTCGTTCGTTGCTGTTGGATATTGTGTTTGTCTCGCTGTAAGGATTCCGAACCCTACTTCTGTTTTCAAAGATTTTGAGATTTTGCGAAATGGTGCTCAGATTTGTGTTTTTGTAAGCGATTTTTGTACCCGGTTTGGTACTGGCAAAGATTTCACCGCAGAAAGATCCGTGTAGCGAAAGGATTCATCTGATCGTTCTATTGCCTCTTTTTTTTTTTCTCAATCCATTATTCGTATCAATACACACATCCAGAGCCAGAGATAATTACATTACAGAAAAGAAACAGCAGCGGATACTATAATTCACATATAGTACAACAGAGTACAGACAAAAAAAACGTCCAAGAGGTCATATACAATAGCCGCACCGGCTACAAAAGAAAGCCTACAAAAGAAAGCCTACCAAAGGCTACAAAACAAAGAGCTACACTCGACAGAAAGATCTTCAGACTGGAGGTCCTGCACCTGAAATATTAACCACATATAATGAGCTTACTAGCCCAGCAGGTCACCAAAGCCTACAACTGAAATCAAAGCACGATCGAAACAATATGCAGGTCAATCGAGTCAAGTCAGCTATGATCAATGAATCTATGCAGGTACGGAAATCAAATCAAATCGAATCAATCAATACTCAATATCAATACGGCGGCAAAAGAATCAATAAATCAATACGTCACAGCTATCAAATCAATAAGTGCTTTCAGTCAATATCTATTCATCGTAGCCCTTTTCTGTCAATCAATATTATCAATTCAATCAGTCGTGTCGTCTAGTCAATTTTATTGCATCTATTATATTCATCTTATCAATTGAATATCTATTTCAGTCAATAGCAATCTATAATATCAAATCAAATCAATCAATAACTGACTCGTGTCAGAACGTATTCTTACAAATCAATTAGTCAATTATTCAATGCAATTTACCCGATGTCAATATACGATATTCAATATCAATACACTCGTGAGAACCATTCCATAATGACGACACGTGACGCTACAATAAGGAAATCATCTCAATCAATATTAAAGCACTTTCCAGTCAGTTATATCAATAAGCTCAACTCCTAATAAACAATCAATTCAGTACGGCGAAAGATCAATTGAAATCAAATCAAATCAATACAATGAAATCATCAGGTCAATAGAAATCAATACAATCAGCTCCAAAAAGGAATCTATTCTACGCTAAATCGAATCCATACAGCAATCAAATCCATACGGCAATAATCAATTCAATCAATCAATCGATAATCGGCACGACGAATCAATATAGCAATGCATCAATAGTATATCAGAATCTGTCGTATCAATAGTATCCATACGTCCATATCATATCCATATCGATGTCAATGTCGATATCTATCACTCAATACAATCTATATCAATGTCGAGATCAATATCTATGAATCAATATACATAATCCATATCAATGTCGGTGCCGGTGTCTATGAATCAATACAATCCATATCCATAATCCATAGTCCATAGTCCATGATCGATAATCCATAAATCAAGTCGATACAGTCGATAGCGATGAATCAATGCAAGCAATAGATATTGTGAGACCTCGTTCCTTTGCTGTTGTTGTAGCTGCTGGGAAAAGTGATATTTTTCCCAGGATCGTCCGGGCCGATTGGAGATCGTCCAGGCCGATCTGCACTGTAGAAAATATCGTCCTGAGAATAGTTCTGGGAGTCGTCCAGGACGATCAATTTTGGTCTGATCGTCCCGGGACGATGTGGCGATCGGCCGGGCCGATCCCACTAATGATATAAGAAAATGAGCTCGTTTTGAGGAGAGAGAAAACATTTTATAAAAATCAGATATTTTGAGGAGAGAGGAAGAGCGAAAAAGCAAAGGAAGAAGTCCGATTTTGGGGCCAGCGGAGCGATTTTCGTCGTTCGTTGCTGTTGGATACTGTGTTTGTCTCGCTGTAAGGATTCCGAACCCTACTTCTGTTTTCAAAGATTTTGAGATTTTGCGAAATGGTGCTCAGATTTGTGTTTTTGTAAGCGATTTTCGTACCCGGTTTGGTACTGGCAAAGATTTCACCGCGTAACTTTTGGTATGTTGTAGACGTGATTATTCTGCACGTTTTGATTATTTTCTGGCGGATTTCGTCCGGTTCGTTTTGATTCTGCGGAGTTTTATTTTGACTGTAATTTATTATGATGTCCGAATTGGTTTGAGCAGTAGAAGAATAGTCTTATAATGTTGCTGTGCACGTTCTGTATTAATTTGGTGAGATTTGGAAATTGTGTCTTTTGCAGGATTTTTGTGTAAATTCTGTAGACTGCCGTTACTCTGCCCGTTTTTCGTATGATTTCCGATTTCTCTGAGATTGATAGATTGAATTGATACGAGTATGACTATTGATATGACTGTTCTAGATTTCTTTGATATTGCTTATTGCATCGATTATTCATTGAATTGATTGTGTTACTGAAAGACAAGTGGGAACCTGGTTGAACGTTGGTGAAGATAGACTTGACCTGTACAGGATGGTGGGCCGACGGGCTTTCCTTTTAAACCATTGATCATTGATATAACGATCGGGAGATTTATAAGGAGTTTTATATGCCGACGGCGGGCCGACGGGCCAAAAAGAGTGACGACTCTTATTGATAGACCAACGTATGGATATCTATATCTACAACAGCAAATACGGATTCTACAACAGCACTATTGATAATAGCCAGTTAACCTGGTTGATCATGACTAGTGTTTGTGCTTGTCGAGTAAGACCATTGTATGACATTGTATGATCTTGCATCGTATGGACTTCCTGATTTCATTGATTTATTGATTTCCGATTGATTTATCGATATTGACGTGGATTTATAGATTTATTGATATTGTATGGATTTCATCGACAGATCTATTGCTTGCATTGATTCATCGCTATCGACTGTATCGACTTGATTTATGGATTATCGATCATGGACTATGGACTATGGATTATGGATATGGATTGTATTGATTCATAGACACCGGCACCGACATTGATATGGATTCTGTATATTGATTCATAGATATTGATCTCGACATTGATATAGATTGTATTGAGTGATAGATATCAACATTGACATCGATATGGATATGATATGGACGTATGGATACTATTGATACGACAGATTCTGATATACTATTGATGCATTGCTATATTGATTCGTCGTGCCGATTATCGATTGATTGATTGAATTGATTATTGCCGTATGGATTTGATTGTTGTATGGATTCGATTTAGCGTAGAATAGATTCCTTTTTGGAGCTGATTGTATTGATTTCTATTGACCTGATGATTTCATTGTATTGATTTGATTTGATTTCAATTGATCTTTCGCCGTACTGAATTGATTGTTTATTAGGAGTTGAGCTTATTGATATAACTGACTGGAAAGTGCTTTATTGATTGAGATGATTTCCTTATTGTAGCGTCACGTGTCGTCATTATGGAATGGTTCTCACGAGTGTATTGATATTGAATATCGTATATTGACATCGGGTAAATTGCATTGAATAATTGACTAATTGATTTGTAAGAATACGTTCTGACACGAGTCAGTTATTGATTGATTTGATATTATAGATTGCTATTGACTGAAATAGATATTCAATTGATAAGATGAATATAATAGATGCAATAAATTGACTAGACGACACGACTGATTGAATTGATAATATTGATTGACAGAAAAGGGCTACGATGAATAGATATTGACTGAAAGCACTTATTGATTTGATAGCTGTGACATATTGATTTATTGATTCTTTTGCCGCCGTATTGACTATTGAGTATTGATTGATTCGATTTGATTTGATTTCCGTACCTGCATAGATTCATTGATCATAGCTGACTTGACTCGATTGACCTGCATATTATTTCGATCGTGCTTTGATTTCAGTTGTAGGCTTTGGTGACCTGCTGGGCTAGTAAGCTCATTATATGTGGTTAATATTTCAGGTGCAGGACCTCCAGTCTGAAGATCTTTCTGTCGAGTGTAGCTCTTTGTTTTGTAGCCTTTGGTAGGCTTTCTTTTGTAGGCTTTCTTTTGTAGCCGGTGCGGCTATTGTATATGACCTCTTGGACGTTTTTTTTTTCTGTACTCTGTTGTACTATATGTGAATTATAGTATTCGCTGCTGTTTCTTTTCTGTAATGTAATTATCTCTGGCTCTGGATGTGTGTATTGATACGAATAATGGATTGAGAAAAAAAAAGAAAAGAGGCAATAGAACGATCAGATGAATCCTTTCGCTACACGGATCTTGGGTCGTTATAAAAACAACCACAACCAAAAATTCTTAGGTGATTGTAGATAGGTTTAAAATTAAAAAATAATTCGAACGGAGTGACTTTGGAAGCAGTAAGAGAAGGTAACCGATTTATTAAATAAGTCGTTGTGAGAACGGCATCTGGCCAATATTTGTACGGTATCGAAGCAGTGTGCAGCAGGGTTCTTGTTGTTTCGATCAAATGCCTGTGCTTACGTTCTGCCACCCCATTCTGCTCTGGGGTGTAAGGGCAAGAGAGTTGATGGGTGATGTCATGCTAAACCAAAAACTGATTAAACCTGTTGTTGACAAACTCAGTTCCACCATCAGACCTAAAAGTTTTTATAGTATGCGAAGTGTTCTTTTCAATTTTAGTTTTAAAATGAACAAAAATGTCAAAAACATCAGATTTTTCTTTCATAGGGAAAATCCAAGAGAATCTTGAAAAATCATCCACGAAAAGCACGTAGTAACGATACCCTTGATTGGAGACAACCGGGGCCGGTCCCCAGACATCAGAGTGAACGAGAGATAGCGGCGTTGCTACGGTTATTAGAATTTTCAAAAACAATTTTATGACATTTTGATTGTTTACAGGGTAAGAAAACAGCATGATCAGTGTTTATTTTCAATAACGGATTACACTGAGAAATGTTTTTCATCACCCTCACGTGAGGATGGCCTAATCTATGATGCCAAGTAATAGAATTCGCAGTTACAGCAGCAAGTCTGACGCCTGTTGAGGAATGATTCAGGTTCCGTATTGGATATAACCCATTTTCACATGGGCCTTGAAGCAGTACCTGGTGGGTCTTCATATCCTTAATCAAGAAACCAGTTGGATTAAAGATAATTGAGATATTATTTTCTTGAGTAAGTTTAGAAATGGAAAGCAAATTGAACTGTAAAAACGGTGTGTGAAAAATTTGAGATGAGAGTAACTTACGGTTGGGAGTCGGTAACAAGCCATTGCGGTGTTAGCAATGTTCATCGATCTCCCATCACCTATAATTACCGTGTCAGAGCCTTGATATGGTGTTGCGATGGACATGTTGTCCAGCGAGTTGGTGAGATGATTGGTAGCTCCCGAGTCAAGAAACCACTATGAATAGGAGTTTTCTGAGTTTGCCGCTAGAGCCCTGGGTTGCGACTGCTGTTGACGAGGAACGTAATTGAGGTTCACTCGATGCCAACAGCTGGATGCCAGATGTCCTCTTTTGTCACATATTTGACATATCACCGGAGATGTGGATGAGGAGCGAGATGTCTTCGTTTGGTTCGTCGTGGGATTCATTGGTGCCCTGCCACGAGAGCGCCTGCCTCTGCCACGAGTAATGAATAGTGCCGCATGAGGATCCGGCAATGAGGCAGCACGAGCATTGTCAGATGCAATGTTATCTTCTTCAATAAGTAGCAGAGGATAAAGCTGTTCCAGAGAAATAGGCGTTAACATCGTACGAATCGATGTCTTTAAAGACTGGTACGCCGGTGGTAGACCGTTAAGAATGTACAGAATTACATCTTCATGATCCACTGTTGCGCCAGATGCCATGATTTGATCAATAATTTTCTTGATTTCAAATAGATATTGACTGATAGATTGGTTCTTGAGAGCAATGTTGTGAAGAGAGTTTTTGAGTTGTATGGCTTTTGACCTATTTGTTGATTGAAATCTTGATTCAAGCATAGACCAAATTGATGCTGTAGATTCGAGATGAACTACATATGGCAAAATAGGCGAGGAGATCGTAGAACAAAGAGCAGCGGCAAGATTTTGGTCCGTTAGGAGCCATTTAGTGCGCTGTCGATTTTGCGTGGAAATGCCGTCGGATTGAGAAGAGACCATAGCCGAAGAGAAGACAGAAGAGTCAAGAAACCGATCAATGCAAACCCGTTTGCACGAAATTTTTTTGCAATTTGTGCTTTCCACACGGGATAGTTGTCGGCATCTAGCTGAATAGAGACGATCGTCTTCAAATTGGATACGACGAACTTTAGCGCCGATTGAATCGTTGAGTCTTCTGCTTCCTCCATTTCCGATTTCTCTCCGGGATCAGATGTGGCAGAACTCATTTCGAAGCAATCTCTTCTTGCCTAGCTCTGGATACCATGTAGAAACAAGAACAGAGATATCTCGGTAGAAGATCAAGAAGAGATACAGAAAACAGAAAGAGGAAATGAATCTTATTGCATACGGAACAAAGGGGATTACAGCTTTATATAGATAATACAAAAGCTAAGGACCAATGAGCTAAAGCCACCTCATCTAGTTAGAGGACTCAATACAGATAATTATTTATTTATTTGTCTGTATATACTTTGACAGTACTGCTAGAAAATAAGAAAATAGAGAGAGAAGGAAATAATTTTAGAATAAGAAGCTCTATGATTTTTTTAAGTAGGCTCGAGTACAAAAAATAACATAGCATGAGCTCAACCCTTTGAGAAATATTTATAGGTATGTGTAAGAGGTTGAATATTACATAATTTGTCATATATATAACTTTATAAAAAATAAAACAAAATAAAATATTTTTGTTGCTCAATTTCGTATATATATTATCTAATAATTTGATGTGAGAGGCTATTCATTCATTAGAATAGCCAACTTAAGGAAGTTTTCTAGCGAGCCAATTACAAATGGCCAACTTTACGTGCATAAGTAAACAATTCAGTAATTCACCTAACAATTGTTTACCAGATGAAGAAAGTCATCTACTTGCGTACTATCTTGGACCAACTTAATAGGTCAAATTCACACTCTTGTCATAAATTCATTTGTAGACTTAGGGGTGTCGAAACATGACCTGAAACCTAATCCGAATCCGACCCAGAAAATTTCGGGTTCAGGTCAACTCGTTTTCCATACGGGCCGGGTTTGGGTTTGTAATTCCGACCCATTTTGTAAACCGGGTCGAGTTCGGGTTGACCCGGTAACAACCTGCGTGTGATCTGTCTCATCAACGTCGTCGCGTTGATTGAATCGTTGTCGTAAATCACGTCGTCGCGACTTATGTCTCGTAAACCGTGTGCCAGTTTCACCGTCCGTTGAGACCGAAATCACGTCATGTGCTGCAGCCAGTTGCCGTCTCGCTTGCCTAATCGAGTTCGGAAGTAGAAATACATCGACCTGTGCTGCTATAGTAATCCCGCCAGCACTACCGCTGGCCACTACCGACATTGCTCAATTTCATCATGCCAGCATCGTATTATCTCGTGAGTCAAGATAACTAGGTCCCAAATGACCAGTCTGTCGGAGTCGACGGAACCGCAGTGTGACGCAGCTAACTCATGTGGCACACGTGAGCGCTAATTTCTAATCGCACAAGTCGAGTTGGGCCAACCCAGTAACCCGCACAGGTCGGATCCGGGTTGACAATCCTGACCAGTTTACAAACTGGGTCATGTTAGTGTCAACCTATTTGCAACCGATCAAATCGGGTTCGACCCAAACCCGATCCGTTGACACCCCTACATAGACTTGACGAATTCCTTTCGATCCTAAACCAATTTGCCTCAACTTGAATTAGATCAACTTGGCTTAAACCGAGTTTTCTGAATAATTAGTTACATAAAGTTCATATAATTTAGCTATTTGAAAATTGGGCTTAAATGAAAATGTAATCACTACTTTATTTGGCAGCAAAACAGATATAATTGATTGTCTTTTGTGGAAACATTTGGAAACAACTCTTCGAAACGGTGATCGTTTCAACTATCAAATAATTAAGTAATATAAAAATTATCTAATTTTATTCTATTAGATATTTTGATTACATGTACTTTAAAAATGATGAAAATTTATTTTAGCTTTAAATTTTTTACGATAACTCAAGTAGTTTTATAAAAATATTAAAAATACGATGATAAAATATATCATGTTACTTATTTATAATGAATAAAAGATAATATAATTAATAAATTATAAAATCATAATTTGGCTTATATTTTATAAATCATGTTGTATGTTCTATTTGAAATATAATGTTAAATTTATTTATCTATAATTACATCATTTTATTTATTTTCATCAATATTTAATATGATATATTTTGATATCACATATTTGATATTTTTTATAGAAATAATTAAGTTCTCATTGACATTAAAAATATAATGAATTTTTTTAATCATAATTTTATTTTCATGTTACTGTAAAATAGAATAAATTTGAATATCTTTTATAAGAGTTTATCCTAATATTTCTTCTCAAGGGTTTTTACATAAATATTATTCAAAACTATCATATCTATAATATAACCTACAACCCTTCATATTTATTTGCAATATATATATATAACAGATATAGTTGCTTCTTAATAACATCTTATTGGAATAGGCTTCGTTTGGGATAACTTTCTTACTACTTCTTAAAGCAGCTTTATAGTACAAAAATTAAAAAATGTATAATATAAGCAGTTTTAAGAAACAGTAATAAAGCCGTCCCAAACCAATGAGAGTACTTCGCATGTCACCAGTAAGGCTGCGAAGGATTTCCATGTCTCAACCCAGTCTTGAGATGTTCCAACTTGTCATCCTAGTGATGTACCCTAATTTAAAGAACTTTCAGCCTCTCAAACATCTCAAGTACCCACCGCTACTTGTCCGGGTGGTGAAGAGCCGGCTGGACAAAGTCCAGGTCCCTGGTTCGAATCCCTTAGCAAATAGTGAAAGCATTAAGTGTTGGCCCGTGTAAATTGGTGTGGTTTGCATGCTAGGTTGATCGGGCTTTTCACTGGCCTAAGAACAGTACTACCACGTCACAAAAAAAAAACATCTCAACTAACCTGCTCCACATCTAATCCTTCAGGGTAGCCACCCTAACTCCTCCAAAAGCTTTGTTTGCCTTCCCACCATAAGCAAAGAAGCACTTACTAATGCAACGTCTACCTAGGCCCACACCCGTAGTCCATTTTCTATTATATTCGGTTAGGCATTTTGTCACGACCCAACCCGACCGGGACGGATCCCGCTCGCATCGGGCCGCGACACAGCCAACAAATCCATGATCTGGCTTTGGAATTTGCTTCAAAACTTTCTTCCAAATATAACACAGACAGAAAAACACAGAGCTACTAAAAATATCCAAATGCAGCGCAGTTCATCTATATTTTCTTTCACCAAAATAATCATATACAGATACAGTACATGGCTTACGGACAGAAAGAACATAACAGAACAGAAAAGTCATGATTGTACAAAAATCAAAAGTATCAAGTACCTAATCACAGATCAGACTCTGGACCGCTAATCCATGACTTCCTTCCCTTTCCCAGAACCTGAAAACCACGTAGAAAACAAGGATGAGCTAACAGCTCAGCAAGACATCAATCACCAATCAAAATCGTCAGAAACGCCCATCAGAAAAGCCGTACGAAAATTTCAAAACAGATACTTATTCAATCATAAATCAACAACAAATATAGAAAACTGAAGTCATGTCCAATCGGCGTTCAGAACAGATATCATAAAGCTTTCAAGTCACAGAGCAGACAGAATCGTAGAAAAAACCAGAATCGTACATATATCAGATGATTCATAAAACAAATCAGATAAGTCACATAACAGATTTCAAACATCAAACATCATATTTCGGATAACATATAACATATCAGATTTCAGATTCCCAGACCCTTACAGAATCTCAACGGATTCTGGCCCCTTATGTCTCCATTCCCTGACACTTACAGAATCTCGACGGATTCTGGCCCCTTATAAACCCCTTCCCTGACACTTACAGAATCTCAAAGGATCTTGGCCCCTTATAACTCTCTTTTTGATAGCACATACACATCAAATATTCAATTCATCTTATTTCATAAATTTCAGAAATCGTACGAAAATTCAGCAGCATAACGGCAGTATACGGAATTTACACAAAACTCACAGATTCAGAAAGTTACCAAATTACCACAGAACATTCACAACGACATTGTAAGACTTTCATTGTACTGACAAAATATTTTTCAACATCCTGATAATTTGCAGTTCGCTTAAAACACCGCAGAATTCAAAATATACGGTAAAAATCTTCCAGAAAATACTCAAAACGTGCATAATTATCATCTCAAAGACATACCAAAAGTTACGCGGTAAAACCTTTGTCAAAAGAAAATAATACCCAAAATTCGCTAACGGAAACAAATTCAAAACAGAAAACTCGTCAAAATCCTCGTTTCTGAAAATTGAGAAAGGCGGAATGTGCCTTACCTCGAGTCGGTCAACATCTTTAACTACAGCAACGGACGAAAACGGACCGGAGTCTCTCAAAAAATCACTTTTTCTTCTTTTTTTCCTTCGATTTTCTCTCTCCTGGGCTTTTCTCTCTCTTCAAAATATCTCATTTTATATATATATATATATATATATATATATATATATATATATATATATATATATATATATATATATATCTAGACGGATCGTACCGGACGATCGCAACTTCGTCCCAGAACGATTTGGCTCTGGACGAATTTCGTCCATACGAGATTAATTAACGTCCCTGGACAATCAAGCTCTGTAAAATTTTTGTCCAGACGATCCAAATTTCGTCTAGACGAACCATACAGCCAAAAAAATTTCCCGCACAACCTGTACCGATCGTCCCGGGACGATCCAACTTCATCCCGGACAATCCTGGGAGAAAAATGGCCTTTACACATTTAGTCTCCACTACCTCAATACTATTTCTGTTATTAAACACTTTTTATTACTTTTTGCTAGCTAATACACTAATAGCAAGTATAGGTAATACTACGGGGAGAGAAGGATACATATACTACTACTGTAAGGAAGAAAGCAGCTTTTCATCTTAATACAAAAATACATATACTGATCTGGGAAGAGTTTTTCCCCTGTTTTCTTGTTCTTTTCTGCTCTTCCTTTAGTTTCAGTTCTTGCCCGAGTTCCTGTAGCTGCTGCCAATCCGTGGGTTGCATCAGGTTGGTATCAGAGCCGAAGCAGCGGGATGACAGAAAAAGGCAAGGAACCGGTGACAGAAGACAATCGAAGCCTGGAAAAGCTGTGGGCAAACCAGGCGAACATCATCCGGCAACTGGAAGTGTTGTCCGCCGATGTTCAACGCCTCTCAGTTGAAGCACGTCATGAGTTCAATCTCAACGGAACAATGACAACACCCCATCATCATCGTCGAGCTCAAGCACCGGCTATGAGTCCGAGAGCGCAGCATCGTGTGGACCTTGATCAGCCAGGGCGTCGCCTTCCCCTATATACTCATGAATTCTCAGATTCGGAAGCTGATGTGCAGTGGCAAGGGGGATTGAATAGGGGAATCTCTGAAGATGAAGAATATAGTGATGACAATGCTGATTTCTACAGAAGAGCTCGGCGGCCAATCCCTCCTCCGAGGAATCACACGGAGTTTAAAGCTAAGGAAGATATACCTTATTTCGATGGGCACCTTCACATAGAAGACTACTTGGATTGGGAAAAGGCGATGGAAAATTTCTTCGATTACATGGAAGTTGAGCCAGCAAAACACGTGAAATATGTGGCATGTCGTCTCCGGAGCGGCGCCAGTGCATGGTGGACTCAAATGCTCCAGGTGCGGCAACGAGAAGGGAAGGGGCCGGTGCGCAACTGGACGCAAATGAAGCAGTTGATGCGTTCATAGTTTCTACCGACAGATTATGAGCAGATTCTGTACATTAAGTATTAGCATTGTATACAGGGCACCCGTTCCGTCAGCGATTACACCGAAGAGTTTCATCGCCTCAGTGCAAGGAACAATTTAAATGAATTCATGAATGAATTAGTAGCCCGCTATGTTGGCGGCCTCAAAGAGAGCATTCAAGATAAATTACAATTGAATTCAATTTGGTCGCTAGCCTAGGCCATCAACTTTGCATTGCGAGCGGCGATGCAACAGAACCGCCCTCCCAAATTCTCTTAGACTCGACACCCATTTCAGGACCAATCTGGTGACCATGTCAAAGGAAGCTCCACTTCTGCAAAAACTCTACCTAATATCGGACCCACTCCACCAGCAGATTCATTATCGAAGCCTTCAGGATCAGCTCCTGAAAACAAAACACAACAAAAATTCAAAGTCCCTGCTCAAACTAATCCATATACTCGGCCATCAAAGCTGAAGTGCTTTCATTGTTTTCAATCCGGACACAAGTCCAATGAGTGTCCACAACGTCAACAGTTACAATTGATGGAGAATGAAGATGGAGACACTCTCATTCAGCCAACTGATGAAGACGGACTCGAAATCGAAGAGATCGAGACTGACGACGGTGAGACATTAGTCTGTATGCTTGAAAAGTTATTAATAGTTCCTCGACTTGCCAATACATCGCAAAGTAATGCCATATTCAGGACTCGGAACACAATTAATGGGAAGGTTTGTGATCTCCTGATAG
The DNA here is from genome assembly GCA_019514585.1 of Dendrobium officinale. NCBI lineage: Eukaryota > Viridiplantae > Streptophyta > Magnoliopsida > Asparagales > Orchidaceae > Dendrobium > Dendrobium officinale. Next base: position 965,797 of record JACXSL010001578.1, read on the forward strand.
ACACTGGTTGCATGGAGAACATCATTTCACAGTAAGTCGTCCACGCCCTCCAACTCAAAACGACAAGAAATCCGCAACCATACAAAATCAGTTGGGTTAAGAGGGGTATTGACATCCAGGTGACTGAAATGTGCCAAGTAACATTTTCCATCGGGAGGCAATATGTGTGCGAGGTACTATGTGATGTCTTGGATATGGACGTTTGCCATTTAATTTTAGGCAGACCTTGGCAATTCGACATGTTGCGGATCTGTTTTCATGGTTTATGATTTTGATGATAGCAAACACTCTTATTTCTCTACGACTGCCTTATCTACTGACATTTCAGGTCCACACGATCAGACTGCAATTTGGAATCAGCTCAAGATTGGATAGACTAGATCTGCGTCAGTTTGTATCCTTTTTCCTTTCTTGAGTCTATTGTATTTGGTGTGGCTCATGATGCTTTGTAACTTGGAAGATTTCTGACTGTTCACTAGAGTTTACTGTTTTTGGTAACATCGTCTGGGATGATTTTATATCGTCCTGGATGATCAATTCAAAAACAGAAACCCTAATTAGGGCATCCTCATTAAGGCAGCCGTCATAAGCTGATCGGCCTAGACGATACTTGTATCGGCCAGTATGATAGTCTCAATTCAGAAAGAATCAGCCTCCATGATCAGATTAGGTATTCTTTATTTTAGGCAATCGGCCAGGATGATATTGTAACAGCAGTTTTGCTCCTACGGCCGGGCCGATCGTGGATCGTCCCGGGACGATCAGTTCAATTTTTGTTCCAGAATCTGTACAGAAGTTACAGGAAAGTTTTCCTGTAAGCATCGTCCGGGCCGATCTGGGATAGTCCCGGGACGATCAGAGCATGGCATAAGTTAGAGAGTAGGGGTTTTTATCGTCCAAGAAAATTAATTATCATCCAGAGAAATCGTCCCAGGACGATGTGAAATTGGTCAGATCGTCCAGGACGATCATGCGATCGGCCGGGCCGATCAGAAGGTTATTTAGCTGAAATCAGCTCATTTTGAAGAGAGAGAAAATAAAAAAAAATATCTGATTTTGAGGAGAGAGTAGGTCGAGAAGAAAAGAAGAAAAGTTGATTTTTGGGCGACGCCGGGCCGTTTTCGTCCGTCGAGACAGTTCAAGAAATTGGTGTACGCAAGGTAAGGCGAATTTCATCCGTATTTTCCGATTGGTTCAATTTTTACCGCATAACTTTTGATATGTTTCTGAGGTGCCGAGTGCGCACATTTTGATTATTTTCTGGAGAATTTTGACCGGATAGTTTTGATTCGGCGGTGTTTTATTTTAACTGTAATTTCTGATGAAGTCTAAAATTGTTTGGGCAGTAGAATAAAAGTCTTATAATATTGTTGTGAATGTTCAGTGGTAATTTGATAAATTTCTGATTCGGTGAATTTTGTGTAAATTCCGTATACTGCCGTTATGCCGCTGGATTTTCGTACGATTTCTAAAATTGTCCGGATTTGTTCTGAAATGACATGATATGATTGTGTGCTATGAAAATGGAGTTATAAGGGGTCAGGATCCTGTCTGTGTCAGGGAAAATCTGAAATGAGTTCTGAAATCTGAAAACAAGTTCTGTTCCGGATCCGATGATAAGTTCTGTTCTGGTGCTATAAACACATCTGTTCTGGTGCCATGAGCACAAAGGGAGGCATAAGGGGCCAGAATCCGAGAGATTCTGTCAGTGTCTGGAAAGGGAGGCATAAGGGGCCAGAATCCGTTGAGATTCTGTCAGGGTCAGGGAATTTGTTCTGACTTTTGATATGTTCTAAATTGATATGATTTGATCTGATCTGTATGATTCTGTTCTGTTCTGATTTGATCTGATCTGTATGATTCTGTTCTGATTCAATTTCTGAAATTATGATTTCTGTGATTTCTGTTCTGATCTGTTTTCTATACGAATTTTTGTCTGATGTGTTTGATGTGGATTCTGAGGATTCTGATTGGAGGTTTGATGTCTTGCTGAGCTGTTATAGCTCATCCTTGTTTTCTGCGTGGTTTTCAGGTTCTGGGAAAGGGAAGGAAGTCCTGGAGTAGAAGTTCATAGTCTGATCTGTTATAGGTATTTTGCACTTTTGATTTTTGTACAGTCATGACTTTTATGTTCTGTTTTTCTTTGTCTAAAAGCCACGAGCTGTATTTGTATATGATTCTTTTAAGGAAGAAATATATAGATGATCTGTTCCGCTGTATTTGATGTTTATAGTAGCTCTGTATGTCTGTTTCTATGTGTAAAAGTTTGGAAGAAAGTTCTGAAACAAATTCCAAAGCCAGATCCTGGAATCAGTTCAGTCAGTTTGAGTCTGGATCACGACCCAATGCGAGCGGGATCCGTCCCGGTCAGGTTGGGTCGTGACAAACTTTAGTGGTATCAGAGCAATGGTTTTGGAATTTGGATTGTAAGACAGAGCTATAGGAAGTAATCTGAGTCTGTCTGGGGTAGTTTTGGTTTGTCCGGATTTTTATTGTGTTATTTTTATGATTAGTTTTCTGGATTTTCTGGATGGATCTGCCAGATCCCGATATGACAGACGGTTAGAGTGCCAGTCAGGCAGCACTAGTGGGTAGTACAGCCCCAGTGGTTGGTGCAGATACACTTTCCCAGTTTGCTACATTGGTTGCTCAGATGATGAGCGAGACTCACAGTAGAGCTTCTACTGTTCGATCTGAGGATATTGATAGACATCTTCAGATATTTCTGAGATTGAAACCACCGAGGTTTGAGGGCGCTGTTGAGCCCAGAGCAGCTGAGGAGTGGCTGAGGAGGTTAGAGAAGACTTTTGACGGCATGCAGTGTCCGTCAGACAGGAAAGTACCTTTGACAGTTTTTCTGTTAGATGGGGAAGCAGAGCACTGGTGGGTAGGCCAGCAGGAAGTAAAGTTTCAGGACAGATTGAACTCTCTGATTTCTTGGGAAATTTTTTCTGAGGTATTCCGATCTTGGTTTGTTCCCCCTTCTGCACAGCAACAGATGCAGGAGAGTTTTCTGAGGCTGGTTCAAGGGAGCAGGACGGTGATGCAGTACGAGGCAGAGTTTACTGCCTTAGCCTGATATGCTCCGCATCTGGTGAGTACTTCTGCTGAGAAGTGCTATCGATTTCTGAGGGGATTACGAGATAGTCTGAGGCAGCCCCTGGTACCATTTCATATTTTTGATTTTTTTGAGCTTGCGGAGAGAGCTCGTCTGATAGAGAACGATCTGATGGCTACTCAGCAGCGGTGGACTGCGAGTAGGAAGAGGTTTGGGGGTGATTCGAGCAGTAGTTCCTCTGGAAAGAGGAGATTTATTTCTGGTTCTGGAGACTCCAGGAGGAGTGGGGAGTCAGGATTTGCTGGTACTGCTATGACCAGTACGACCAGCTCTGGATCTATTAGTGGGGCACCTATGTGCCAGAGTTATGGACGATGACATTTTGGCCAGTACTACAGGATGACTGGTCAGTGCTTTAGATGTGGTCAGCCAGGACATCGGATTGCAGAGTGTCCACAGGCTGGATTTGATCGACGATCTGAGTTCCGATCCGTGAGCTTTGTTAGACCTACCGGTTCAGCAGGAAGACCGAGGACTGTTCCTCCACGCCCTGTGACTGAGGGATTTTCTGATAGAGGTGGTGGTTCGAGTTCTGTGCCACGGAGACCACCTACTATTAGTCAGAGGGAGCCTAGTAGTTCTGTAGCTTCAGCTCCAGCTCCCGTTCAGCCACGAGTGTACAGTCTGAGTCAGCAGGAGGCTCGAGATGCTCCGGATGTGGTGACAGGTACGATTTATATTTCTGATCAGCCCTGTCGTGTTTTGTTTGATTCTGGAAGTGGGAGGAGGTAACAATGGATTTTACTATAGGTTTTCCTCGATCAAGGCAAGGGCGCAATGCCATTTGGGTGATTGTGGATCGATTGACGAAGTCTGCTCATTTTCTTCCGATCAGACAGACCGATCCGGTGGATCGATTGGCACAGGTATATGTGAAAGAGATTGTCAAATTACATGGTGTGCCTAAGGTGATTGTTTCTGATCGAGATGGACGGTTTACTTCTAGACTTTGGAAGGGTATTCAGCAAGGTTTGGGTACGAAGTTACATTTCAGTACAGCTTTTCATCCGCAGACTGACGGACAATTTGAAAGGACTATTCAGGTATTGGAAGATCTGCTGAGGCTATGTGTTTTAGATTTTGGAGGAAGCTGGGAAGATCCCATTCCTCTGATAAAGTTTTCTTATAATAACAGTTTTCAGTCCAGTATTGGTATGGCACCTTATGAAGCTCTGTATGGCCGGAAGTGTAGAACTCCTTTGACTCTGACTGAGGTTGGAGATAGACAGGAGATGGGTGCCACTTTTGTAGATGAAACTGTTAAGAAAATCAATTTGATTAAAGAAAGGTTGAAAGCTGCACAAGATCGACAGCAAAAATATTACAATCAGAAGCACAGGTTCGTTGAATTTTAAGTTGGTGACTTTGTGTATGTCAAAGTCAGTCCGATGAAAGGTGTGAGCAGATTTGGCAGAGTGAGCAAGCTTAGTCCAAGGTATATTGGACCGTTTAAAATTCTTGAAATGATTGATAATTCTGCTTACAGACTGTTATTATCTGATCAGATGTCCGATGTTCATAATGTGTTCCACGTATCTACTTTGAGAAAGTAGATATCTGACTCTGGAAAGAAAGTGTCTGCTGATGAGGTTGAGATTCAGGAGAATCTGAGCTATAAAGAAGACCCCGAGTTGATTCTAGCTTACGATGTTCGTAAGTTGAGGAGTAAACAGATTCCGATGGTTAAGATACAGTGGAAGCACCGAACTGCACGAGAAGCGACTTGGGAGAAAGAGTCGGATATGAGGAAGTCGTATCCGTATTTGTTTTGACTTAGTTCTGATTGGACAATGTCGATGACGACATTTTTTTTTTTTTGAAGTTGGGGAGATTGTAACAGCAGTTTTGCTCCTATCGTCCAGGCCAATTGTGGATCGTCCCGGAAAGATCAGTTCAATTTTTGTTCCAGAATCTGTACAAAAGTTACAGGAAAGTTTTCCTGTAAGCATCGTCTGGGCTGATCTGGGATCGTCCCGGGACGATCAGAGCATGGCACAAGTCAGAGAGTAGGGGTTTTTATCGTCCAAGAAAATTAATTATCGTCCAGAGAAATCGTCCCATGACGATGTGAAATTGGTCAGATCGTCCAGGACGATCGTGCGATCGGCCGAGCCGATCAGAAGGTTATTTAGCTGAAATCACCTCATTTTGAAGAGAGAGAAAATCAAAAAAATAAAATATCTAATTTTGAGGAGAGAGAATGTCGAGAAGAAAAGAAGAAAAGTTGATTTTTGGGCGACGCCGGGCCGTTTTCGTCCGTCGAGACAGTTCAAGAAATTGGTGTACGCAAGGTAAGGCACATTCCGCCTTTCTCAATTTTCAGAACGGTGAAGTTTGAACGATTTTTCTGTCCGGATTTCGTTTTCGTTAGCAAATTTCGTCTGTATTTGTCGATTGGTTCAGTTTTTACAGCGTAACTTTTGATATGTTTCTGAGGTACCGAGTGCGCACATTTTGATTATTTTCTGGATAATTTTGATTCGGCGGTGTTTTATTTTGACTGTAATTTCTGATGAAGTCTAAAATTGTTTGGGCAGTAGAATAAAAGTCTTATAATGTTGTTGTGAATGTTCTGTGGTAATTTGGTAAATTTCTGATCCGGTGAATTTTGTGTAAATTCCGTATACTGCCGTTATGCCACTGGATTTCGTACGATTTCTGAAATTGTCCGGATTTGTTCTGAAATGACATGATATGATTGTGTGCTATGAAAAGGGAGTTATAAGGGGTCAGGATCCTGTGAGATCCTGTCTGTGTCGGGGAAAATCTGAAATGAGCTCTGAAATCTGAAAACAAGTTCTGTTCCGGATCCGATGATAAGTTCTGTTCTGGTGCTATAAGCACATCTGTTCAGATTCCATGAGCACAAAGGGAGGCATAAGGGGCCAAAATTCGAGAGATTCTATCAGTGTCTGGGAAGGTAGGCATAAGGGGCCATAATCCGTTGAGATTCTGTCAGGGTTAGGGAATCTATTCTGACTTTTAATATGTTCTGAATTGATATGATTTGATCTGATCTGTATGATTCTGTTCTGTTCTGATTTGATCTGATCTGTATGATTCTGTTCTGATTCAATTTCTGGAATTATGATTTCTGTGATTTCTGTTCTGATCTGATTTCTGTACAGATTTTTGTCTGATGTGTTTGATGTGGTTTCTGAGGATTCTGATTGGAGGTTTGATGTCTTGCTGAGCTGTTGTAGCTCATCCTTGTTTTCTGCGTGGTTTTCAGGTTCTAAGAAAGAGAAGGAAGTCCTGGAGTAGAAGTTCAGAGTCTGATCTGTTATAGGTATTTTGCACTTTTGATTTTTGTACAGTCATGGCTTTTCTGTTCTGTTTTTTTTTTCTGTCTAAAAGCCATGAGCTGTATTTGTATATAATTCTTTTGAGGAAGAAAAATATAGATGATCTGTTCCGCTGTATTTAATGTTTATAGTAGCTCTGTATGTCTGTTTCTGTGTGTAAAAGTTTGGAAGAAAGTTCTGAAACAAATTCCAAAGCCAGATCCTGGAATCAGTTTAGTTAGTTTGAGTCTGGATCACGACCCGATGCGAGCGGGATCCGTCTCGGTCGGGTTGGGTCTTGACAGATATACACATCGTCCATGACGATCTAACACAATTATGCCTAAATTGATCTGGTATATTTGGAAAGCATTAATGGATGATTTATACGATCACATCGTCCGAGACGATCGTATGATCGGCCGGGACGATGGCATGGACGATTAACATCGGCCAGCATCTATTCCGAGCGATGATCAGGATGACTGAAATCGGTTTTAAACTAATCGTCCGGGACAATCGTGAGATCGGCCAGGACGATGTAACCAATTTTCTTCTTATCGTCCCAATTCGTCCCGGGCTATTGAGCTTAATTTGTACTAATCGGCCAGGATGATATGCCTATCGTCCTGGACGATAAAGTCGGCAACTTGCATTAATGAGCTCGTTTTGAGATCTTCTATTTAAGCTTTAGCAAGGCACTTTATAAGGGTCTTTGGCAGCCATTGTAGCTTCGTTCTTTTGGGGGAAAACTTGAAGAGAGAGCTTGAAAGGGAGTGAGGAAAGGGTGGAGTTTGAGAGAGGGAGAAGATCCTGTGAGGGGGGGACTCAAGGGAGTGTGGAGGGGGTTCCACACGGTTGCTCCGGCAAGCTCGCACCTGAATACCGTCGGATTTAAGGCTTGTCTCGAGGGAAGTTCACCAAAGAATAAGATCTCTTTGGTGTCAAAGGACCCGGCGACTCCGCCGCACCGAGGAAGGTGGAAGCGATTTTGTAAGAGCTTCTCTACCTAGCTGTGGGGGCTAAAGGAGAGACACTTAGTTTATTGCAATACTTGGAGGGTGCCTCCAAGGAGTGGACGTAGGTCAAAGTTTGATCGAATCACTATAAATCCGGTGTGTTCTTTCTTTATTACTTTCGCATTTTAATTTCCGCATTTGATTTTCTTTATGGTGTTTTGGTTTGTAGTTTTGTTTTAAAAGATTTTTAACAACCAATTCACCTCTCTCTTAATTAGCCTCGGGGCAGTTCTTAAGGGTCTAACATCCCTAATGAACTTTCACGACGCAGGTGCGAGCTATGATGATAGAGCTAATGTTTATTCTCTTGACTGGAAAGGAAAGCATCTAAGGTTGTTACCAGGGCCCCGTGATACTAAAGCGTCGACCACGAACTCCCCAACCTCTACGGTAATACATATTGTGTCGAGGCATATATTATTACTCAGCGAGAAGGATTATAACTCAATTTGGGCATTGATAGTCACCGATGCAATTAGCTCCCATCAGGAAGAGCTCCCGACCGAAATTATCACCTTGTTGGAAGAGTTTCACTCTATTTGCCCGCAAGAGCTTCCTGCTGCTCTCCCACCGGTGAGGCACATTCAACACCAAATTGATATAGTACCTAATGCCACATTGCCAAATCTCTCACACTACTGTCTCAATCCCAAAGAGCAACAAATTTTACAGTCAATCATTGATGAATTATTAGACAAACAGTTAATACAAGCCAGCATAAGCCCATGTGCAGTTCCTGCTCTACTAGTTCCTAAGAAGAACAATGAATGGCGACTTTGTGTGGACAATAGAGCTATAAACAAAATCACTATCAAGTACCGGTTTCCCGTTTCCAGGATTGACGAACTGCTGGACAAATTAGTGGGGGCATCTATATTCTTCAAATTGGATCTCCACAGCGGCTATCACCAGATCCGCATTCGTCCTGGTGACGAATGGAAAACAACGTTTAAAACGCCTTTCAGGTTATACGAGTGGCGGGTTATGCCCTTTGGCTTGTATAATGCCCCATCCACTTTCATGAGACTCATGCAAGATATATTAAAGCCAATTTGGGGAAAATTATGTATTTCATACTTTGATGACATTTTAGTATACAGTGACAATTTACAACACCACCGAGAGCATCTCAAATAGCTGTTTGAGCTCTTACAGAACCATAAGCTGTTTTTTAATCTCACCAAATGTCATTTTGCAACCCCTAAAGTACAGTTTCTTGGCTTTGTGGTGTCTCCGGAGGGTCTTCATATGAATTCTGATAAGGTAACATCAATCCTCAATTGGCCCACCCCAAAGTCTTTCTCTGAAATTCACAGTTTTCATGGTTTAGCGAATTTTTATCACAAATTTATCAAGGGCTTTAGTATTATCATGAGTCTTATTACAGGATACTTAAAATTGAAAACCTTCCACTGGGGTGAGTGTCAGCAAAATAGTTTTGATGCCATAAAAATAGCATTGATGTCCGCCCCCATCTTGGCCATTCCAAATTTTGAAAAGTTGTTCACTGTTGAAACTGATGCTTCACCTCATGGCATTGGAGCAGTGCTATCACAGGAAGGAAGGCCGGTGGCATATTTCAGTGAGAAGCTTTGCCCGTCACGACAGAAGTGGTCGGCTTATGAATAAGAACTATACTCGGTAATCCGTGCTCTGAAATAATGGGAACCTTATTTACTTCATCAAGAGTTCATCATCTGCACAGATAACAAGGCACTTCAATTTATTAACAGTCAAAAACATGTTAATCGGATGCATGCGCACTGGGTTACATTTCTTCAGAAATTTTCTTTTACTCTGAAACACCAGTCTGGTAAAAATAATATTGTAGCAGATGCTCTCAGCCGAAAAATGGTTCTCATCACTCAGTTACAAAATGATTTCTCAGGTTTGGTTTGTATTAAAGAATTATATACCACTAACCCTGATTTTGCAGAAATCTGGAAGAACTGTCCACCGTAAGGAAATAGTGCTGGGTTTAGCCTTCGGCTTGGCTATCTGATTCGGTATAATTTATTATGCATTCCTATATCTTCTTGGAGGAACCATATCATCCGTGAAGCACATTCGGGTGGGCTTGCGGCACATGCTGGTCAAGACAAATCTTTGGCTTCGTTTCAGTCTCGTTTTTACCGGCCCCGTCTCTGACGATATGTATATCATTTTGTTGATCGTTGTTGTGTATGTCAGACTTACAAAGGCGGCTCTCAGAATACCGGACTGTATTTACTGTTGTCAGTGCCTGATTCTATTTGGGAAGACCTCAGCTTGGACTTTGTTCTTGGGCTCCCTCGAACTCAACGAGGTAACGACTCTATCATGGTGGTTGTCGATCGGTTTTTCCAAAATGAGTCACTTTATATCTTGCAATAAAACATCCAATGCACTACATATTGCCCAACAATTCTTTCATCAAATTGTTCGGCTGCACGGAGTACCCCGAAGCCTTACTTCGGACAGGGATGTCAAATTTATCAGCCACTTTTGGCGTGAGTTGTGGAAGAGATTAGGCACTAAGTTGTGACTCAGTTCTGCTTATCACCCGCAATCTAATGGGCAAACGGAGGTTGTAAATTGCACTTTGGGAAACATGCTCCGGTGTCTAGTCCAAGATCACCCAAGACAGTGGGAAGACATGTTAAGCTCTGCTGAGTTTACATACAACTCCATGATAAATAGGTCGACTGGTAAATCCCCTTTCAGTGTGGTATATACCAAAGTACCTAATCTAGCATTGGACGTTACAGGCCTACCCAAATTCATGTCTGAACCTGCTTCCAACTTCACCAGCAACTACTCCCAAATGTTAGATGAGGTTAGAAAACAGCTCGTCCAATCCAACAATTCGTATAAGGCGGTGGCTGACATTCACTGGCGACAGAAATTATTCAATATAGGTGATTTGGTCATGGTTCGACTGCGTCATGAGCGTTTTCCCCCGGGCGCATACTCCAAACTACACTGCCACAAGCTTGGCCCTGTGCCAATCATTGCCAATATAAATGACAACACCTATATTATGGAATTACCTCCCGACACTCAGACTTCCTCAACCTTCTACGTATCGGACATTTGGCCTTATCTGTCTCACGATGACACTCCAATTATACTTAGCTCGTCGGAGTCGAGCTCTTCATCAGCCGGGGAAGACTGATGAAGCGTCTGTAATATCAGTTTTTGCTCCAGGTTCGTCCGGGACGAAGTTGGATCGTCCGGGACGATCGGTACAGGTTGTGCAGAAAATCAGTTTTGGTTGTATGATTCGTCGGGACGAAAATTGGATCGTCTGGACGAAAATTCTCCCGTGAACCCTTCGCCAGGGACGATATGTCATTTTTCGTCTGGACGGAATTCCTCTCTTCATGGATCGTCCGGTACGAAGCTCGTTCGTCCGGGACGATCAGTCTGGATATATATAGAAATGAGATATTTTGAAGAGAGAGAAAAAGCTGAGGAGAGAGAAAAACGAAGGAAAAAGTGGAAAAGCGGATTTTCGGACGACGCGGAGCCGTTTTCGTCCGAAGTGGCTGTTGAGGAAATTGCTGTGCTCGAGGTAAGGCACTTTCCGCCTTTCTCAATTTTCAGTTCCGTCGCGGTTGGCGGTATATTCTGTCCGGATTTTGTTTCCGTTAGCGATTTTCGTCCGTATCTTTTGATTGGCTCAGTTTTTACCGCGTAACTTTTTGTATATCGTTGCCGTGCCGGGTGTGCACGTTTTGACTATATTTTGAAGATTTTCGTCCGGGTATTTTTGATTCGACTGTGTTTTTAGTCGACCAGATTTTTCTGTGAAATTGGAATTTATCTGTGCAGTAGAATAAATGTTCTGAAATGTTGATATCTGTATTCTGTGCGAATTCGGTAAATTTTCTTTGCAGGAATTTTTGTGTAAATTCCGTATACTGCCGTTGTGCTGCCCGATTTTTGGGTAATTTCTGAATTGTCCGTAATTCCTCTGAATTGAAATGCTATGTGTATAAGCTATAAAAATGGAGTTATAAGGGGCCTGAATCCTATGAGATTCAGTTAGTGAAACGGGAAATCTGAAATGAGCTCAAATCTGAAATTCTGAAATCAGTTCTGTTCCGGATCCGATGAATTCTGTTTTGGTGCTATAAGCACATCTGTTTTGGTGCCGTGAGCACAAAGGGAGACATAAGGGGCCTGGATCCTATGAGATTCAGTCAGTGTCTGGGAAGGGAGGCATAAGGGGCCGGAATCCATAGAGATTCCGTCAGTGTCAGGGCATTTAGCTATATGTATCTGTACTATTTTCTGTATCTGTTCTGTTCTGTACGAAATTGTGATTATGATATGATATGATCCGTACGATTCTGATTTCTGATTCTGACTCTGTTGATTTGTTCTGTTCTGATACGATCTGTACGACTCTGATGTGATTTGATACCTGTCCGTAAGTTTTGATTTCCGATTCTGTTCCGATTTCTGATCTGATTTCTGTCCGATGAATTTGGTTTTGTTTTCTGAGAATTTAGATTAGTGGTTTGTTGCTTTGCTGAGCTGTTGAGCTCACCCTTGCTTTCTGGTGGTTTTCAGGTTCTGGGAAGGGCAAGGAAGTTCAGGACTAGGTTTCAGAGTCTGATCAGATTAGGTACTTTTGTACTTTTGATTTTTGTACAGTCATGGCTTTTCTGTTCTGTCTTTCTTTCTGTTGAAAGCCATGTACTGTTCTGTAGATGATTATTTTGAGGAAATGAAAAGATAGATGTTTTGTTCCGCTGCATTTGATGTTTTTAGTAGCTCTGTTGTTCTGTGTGCTTCTGTTGAGTTAAGAATTTGAAAGATCAGTTCAGTAACCTAATCCAAAGCCAGATCCTGGTTAAGAAAGGTCTCTCGTCGCGATCCGGCTCGGGCGGGATCCGTCCCCGTCGGGTCGGGTCGTGACAAGCTTTTTGTGGTATCAGAGCACTGGTTTTGGAAACAGGTTGGATTGTAAAACAGAGCTCTAGGAAGTGATCAGTGAGTCTGTCTGGGAGGTAGTTTTGGGTCGTTTGGCTTTTTATTGTGTTATTTTGTGTTGTTTTGTGATAGTTTTCCGGATTTTCTGGATTTTTCTGTATGGATCAGCCAGACCCAGACATGACAGACGGTCAAAGTGACGATCAGGCAGCACCAGTGGGGAGTACAGCCCCAGTGGTCGGTGCTGATACGCTTTCTCAGTTTGCTTCGCTGGTTGCTCAGATGATGAGCGAGACTCAGAGTAAAGCTTCTACTGTCAGATCTGATGACCTGGATAGACATTTGCAGTTATTTTTGAGGTTGAAGCCTCCGAGGTTTGAGGGCGCTGTTGAGCCCAGAGCAGCCGAGGAGTGGCTGAGGAGATTGGAGAAGACTTTTGACGGGATGCAGTGTCCTGCAGACAGGAAAGTTCCGTTAGCTGTTTTTCTGTTGGACGGAGAGGCTGAGCACTGGTGGGATGGCCAGCAAGCCGCCAGATTTCAGGGCAGATTGAACTTTTTGATTACTTGGGAGGAGTTCACTGAGGTATTCAGAGATTGGTTTGTTCCCCCTTCTGCACAACAGCAGATGCAGGAGAGTTTTCTGAGACTTGTTCAGGGGAGCAAGACGGTGATGCAGTACGAGGCTGAGTTTACTGCATTAGCCAGGTACGCTCCGCAGCTGGTTAGCACGTCTGCTGAGAGGTGCTACAGATTTCTGAGAGGCTTACGAGACACTTTGAGGCAGCCTCTGATACCGTTCCGGATTACTGATTTCTCTGAGCTTGTGGAGCGAGCTCGTCTGATTGAGAATGACATGACGGCTACTCAGCAGCGGTGGACTGCGAGTAGGAAGAGGTTTGGAGGAGAGACATCTGGCAGTAGTTCCTCTGGGAAGAGGAGATTTGTTCCTGGATCTGGATCTGGAGATTCCAGGAAGAGCGGAGGATCGTCTGGTACTGCTACCAGTACGACTAGTTCTGGATCTGTCAGTACGGCACCTGTGTGCCAGAGTTGTGGACGGCGACACCATGGCCAGTGCTACAGGATAGCTGGTCTTTGTTTCAGATGTGGTCAGCCGGGACATAGGATTGCAGAATGTCCGCAGATGGGATTTGATCAGCGTTCTAAGCAGCGATCTGAGGGCTTTGTCAGACCTGTTGGTTCAGCAGCAGGAAGACCGAGGACTGTTCCTCCTCGCCCTGAGGGATTTGCTGGTAGAGGTGGTGGTTCTAGTTCTGCACCACGGAGACCACCTACGATTCAGAGGGAGCAGAGTAGTTCTGTTGCTTCAGTTCCTGCTCCAGTTCAGCCACGAGTTTACAGTCTGAGTCAGCAGGAGGCTCGTGATGCTCCGGATGTTGTGACAGGTACGGTTTACATTTCTGATCAGCCCTGTCGTGTTTTGTTTGACTCTGGAGCGAGTCATTCTTTTCTGTCCGAGCATTGTTTTGAGATTTTACATTTGGATTCGATGGTTTTACCGGTTTCTTTGTCTGTGATTTTACCGGCTGGGAATCCATTGATTGCTCGACAGTTTTTGTTTGTGTGAGATCGAGATTTCTGGCAAGAAGTGGAAATCGAGTTTGATTCGATTGCCGATTTCTTCGTATGATGTGATTCTGGGCATGGATTGGCTGAGTCAGTATGAGGCTCAGATAGACTGTCTGAAGAAGCAAGTGAGTTTGCTTGTGGCTGGAGAGAGAGTTGTATTTCAGGGATTACGAGGTGTTCTCTCCAGTCTGGTTTCTGTGTTGGAGGTGAGCAGGATGTGGAAGAAAGGATGTCCGGTATTTTTAGCTTCGGTGCGGGATCTGAACCTGGAGGTTGGTTCTGTTTCTGAGATCCCTGTGGTACGGGAATTTGCTGATGTTTTTCCTGAGGAGTTGGTTGGTTTACCTCCGGATAGAGATGTGGAGTTCTCTATCGATGTTTTTCCGGGTACAGCTCCTATATCGAAAGCTCCGTGCAGGATGGCACCGAAAGAACTTTCTGAGCTGAACTTTCAACTTCAGGAGTTGGTTGACAGAGGTTTTGTACGTCCTAGTGTTTCGCCCTGGGGAGCACCTGTTCTGTTTGTGAAGAAGAAGGACGGTACACTCCGTATGTGTATTGATTACAGAGATTTGAACAAGGTCACGATCAAGAACAAGTATCCTTTGCCTCGGATAGACGACTTGTTTGATCAGATTTCCGGATCTTCGGTATTTTCGAAGATTGATTTGAGATCCGGATATTATCAGGTGAAGGTGAAGGAAGCTGATGTGGTGAAGACTGCTTTCAGTACTCGGTACGGGCACTACGAGTTTTTGGTTATGCCTTTTGGGGTAACCAATGCGCCTGCGATTTTCATGGATCTGATGAACCGAGTATTCAGGGAGTATTTGGATCAGTTTGTGATCGTCTTCATTGACGATATTCTGGTATATTCTGCATCTGAGGATGAGCATGCCAGACATTTGAGGATTGTGTTGGAGACTTTGAGGAGGCATCAGCTGTATGCCAAGTTCTCTAAGTGTGAATTCTGGCTGAAGAGCATTTCTTTTCTGGGGCATGTGATTAGCGGAAAAGGCATTTCTGTAGATCCCCAGAAGATTCAGGCTGTTGCTGATTGGCCAAGGCCGACTACGGTATTTGAGGTACGTAGTTTCTTGGGCATGGCCGGGTATTATAGGAAGTTTGTGAAAGGATTTTCACAGATTTCGACTCCTCTGACGAGACTGACTCAGAAGTCAGTACCTTTTGTTTGGACACCGGAGTGTGAAGCTAGTTTTCAGCGATTGAAGGAGTGTTTGACTTCAGCTCCAGTGTTGGCACTTCCGTCAGGTACGGAGGGTTTCCAGGTGTTCAGTGATGCTTCACTGAAAGGATTGGGTTGTGTTCTGATGCAGCATGGTCAGGTAATTGCTTATGCTTCGAGACAATTGAAACCACATGAGAAGAATTATCCGACACATGATTTGGAGTTAGCTGCAGTAGTTTTTGCTTTGAAGATTTGGCGTCATTACTTGTATGGCGTCAGGTGTGAGATCTTTACTGATCATAAGAGCCTGAAGTATATTTTTACTCAGAAGGATCTGAATCTGAGACAGAGGAGGTGGCTCGAGTTGATCAAGGACTACGATTTGACTATTCAGTATCAGCCTGGGAAGGCGAATGTGGTAGCGGACGCTCTGAGCAGAAAGTCTTCTGGATTCTCAGGTATTCAGCTTACCTGTGATGACTTTCTGATTCGTGATTTGGAGAGATTGCAGTTGGAGGTAGTTTCCTCCAATGTTTTGGAGTTGGCTCAGATGAGTATTCAGTCTTCTTTGGAAGCACGGATTCAAGAAGCCCAGAAGTCAGATTCTGACTATTCGAAGTTGATAGCTCAGATTGGATCTGGTAAGACTCCTGAACTTCGAATTTCTGATTCTGGTGCTATTTTCTGTAAGAACAGGTTGTGGGTACCTGTGTTTGAAGACTTGAGGCAGGAGATTCTGTATGAATCTCATCATTCAGGCTATACTGTTCATCCAGGCAGTGGTAAGATGTACGCTGATATGAAGCTTTTGTTTTGGTGGCCTGGGATGAAGAAGGATGTGGCAGAGTTTGTGTCGAGATGCGAAGCCTGTCAGTTGGTGAAGGCAGAGCATCAGCGACCAGGTGGACTGTTGCAGTCGTTGCCTATCCCTGAGTGGAAATGGGAGGAGGTAACGATGGATTTTGCGATGGGTTTTCCTCGATCACGACAAGGACATGATGCCATTTGGGTGGTTGTAGATCGATTGACGAAGTCAGCCCATTTTCTTCCGATCAGACAGACGGATTCAGTTGATCGCTTGGCACAGATTTATGTGAAGGAAATAGTCAGATTGCACGGTGTGCCTCGTGTGATCGTATCTGATCGAGATGGACGCTTTACTTCCAGACTTTGGAAAGGCATTCAGCAAGGCTTGGGTACGAAACTGCATTTCAGTACAGCCTTTCATCCTCAGACCGACGGACAGTCTGAGAGGACGATTCAGGTACTGGAAGATCTGTTGAGGCTTTGTGTTCTGGACTTTAGCGGAAGTTGGGAGGATCATATTCCGCTGATTGAGTTTGCCTATAACAACAGTTTTCAGTCCAGTATCGGTATGGCACCGTACGAGGCTTTGTATGGCAGGAAGTGTCGTACTCCTTTGACTCTGACGGAGGTCGGAGATAGACAGGCTTTGGGGGCCACTTTTGCTGATGAAACTGCTCAGAAGATCAATTTGATAAGAAAAAGATTGAAAGCCGCTCAAGATCGTCAGCAGAAGTATTACAATCAGAAGCACAGATTTGTTGAATTTCAGGTCGGT
Source organism: Dendrobium officinale (assembly GCA_019514585.1). NCBI lineage: Eukaryota > Viridiplantae > Streptophyta > Magnoliopsida > Asparagales > Orchidaceae > Dendrobium > Dendrobium officinale. The sequence continues at coordinate 982,501 of JACXSL010001578.1, forward strand.
GACTTTGTGTATGTCAAAGTCAGCCCGATGAAAGGTGTGAGCAGATTTGGTCAGGTGAGTAAGCTTAGTCCAAGGTATGTTGGACCATTTGAGATTTTGGAAAGAATTGGAAAATCTGCTTATCGCCTATTGCTTTCTGATTCTATGCCTGACGTGCATAATGTGTTTCACGTATCCACTCTGAGGAAGTGGGTTTCAGACTCTGGGAAGAAGTTGTCAGCTGATGAGGTGGAGATTCAGGAGAATCTGGCGTACAAGGAAGAGCCAGAGCTTATTTTGGCGTACGACGTCCGAAAGTTAAGAAATAAAGAGATTCCGATGGTTAAAGTCCAGTGGAAGCACCGGACTGCACGGGAAGCAACTTGGGAGAAGGAGTCTGATATGAGACGGTCGTACCCGTACTTGTTTTAACGGAGGTTGGATTGGATAATGTCGAGGACGACATTTTTTTTTAAGTTGGGGAGATTGTAATATCAGTTTTTGCTCCAGGTTCGTCCGGGACGAAGTTGGATCGTCCGGGACGATCGGTACAGGTTGTGCAGAAAATCAGTTTTGGTTGTATGATTCGTCGGGACGAAAATTGGATCGTCTGGACGAAAATTCTCCCGTGAACCCTTCGCCAGGGACGATATGTCATTTTTCGTCTGGACGGAATTCCTCTCTTCATGGATCGTCCGGTACGAAGCTCGTTCGTCCGGGACGATCAGTCTGGATATATATAGAAATGAGATATTTTGAAGAGAGAGAAAAAGCTGAGGAGAGAGAAAAACGAAGGAAAAAGTGGAAAGCGGATTTTCGGACGACGCGGAGCCGTTTTCGTCCGAAGTGGCTGTTGAGGAAATTGCTGTGCTCGAGGTAAGGCACTTTCCGCCTTTCTCAATTTTCAGTTCCGTCGCGGTTGGCGGTATATTCTGTCCGGATTTTGTTTCCGTTAGCGATTTTCGTCCGTATCTTTTGATTGGCTCAGTTTTTACCGCGTAACTTTTTGTATATCGTTGCCGTGCCGGGTGTGCACGTTTTGACTATATTTTGAAGATTTTCGTCCGGGTATTTTTGATTCGACTGTGTTTTTAGTCGACCAGATTTTTCTGTGAAATTGGAATTTATCTGTGCAGTAGAATAAATGTTCTGAAATGTTGATATCTGTATTCTGTGCGAATTCGGTAAATTTTCTTTGCAGGAATTTTTGTGTAAATTCAGTATACTGCCGTTGTGCTGCCCGATTTTTGGGTAATTTCTGAATTGTCCGTAATTCCTCTGAATTGAAATGCTATGTGTATAAGCTATAAAAAGGGAGTTATAAGGGGCCTGAATCCTATGAGATTCAGTTAGTGAAACGGGAAATCTGAAATGAGCTCAAATCTGAAATTCTGAAATCAGTTCTGTTCCGGATCCGATGAATTCTGTTTTGGTGCTATAAGCACATCTGTTTTGGTGCCGTGAGCACAAAGGGAGACATAAGGGGCCTGGATCCTATGAGATTCAGTCAGTGTCTGGGAAGGGAGGCATAAGGGGCCGGAATCCATAGAGATTCCGTCAGTGTCAGGGCATTTAGCTATATGTATCTGTACTATTTTCTGTATCTGTTCTGTTCTGTACGAAATTGTGATTATGATATGATATGATCCGTACGATTCTGATTTCTGATTCTGACTCTGTTGATTTGTTCTGTTCTGATACGATCTGTACGACTCTGATGTGATTTGATACCTGTCCGTAAGTTTTGATTTCCGATTCTGTTCCGATTTCTGATCTGATTTCTGTCCGATGAATTTGGTTTTGTTTTCTGAGAATTTAGATTAGTGGTTTGTTGCTTTGCTGAGCTGTTGAGCTCACCCTTGCTTTCTGGTGGTTTTCAGGTTCTGGGAAGGGCAAGGAAGTTCAGGACTAGGTTTCAGAGTCTGATCAGATTAGGTACTTTTGTACTTTTGATTTTTGTACAGTCATGGCTTTTCTGTTCTGTCTTTCTTTCTGTTGAAAGCCATGTACTGTTCTGTAGATGATTATTTTGAGGAAATGAAAAGATAGATGTTTTGTTCCGCTGCATTTGATGTTTTTAGTAGCTCTGTTGTTCTGTGTGCTTCTGTTGAGTTAAGAATTTGAAAGATCAGTTCAGTAACCTAATCCAAAGCCAGATCCTGGTTAAGAAAGGTCTCTCGTCGCGATCCGGCTCGGGCGGGATCCGTCCCCGTCGGGTCGGGTCGTGACAGCGTCTACCTAGGCCCACACCTGTAGTCCATTTTCTATTATATTTGTTTAGGCATTTAGTCTCCACTACCTCAGTACTATTTCTGTTATTAAGTACTTTTTATTACTTTTTGCTAGCTAATACACTAATAGCAAGTATAGGTAATACTACGGGGAGAGAAGGATACACATACTACTACTATAAGGAAGAAAACAGTTTTTCATCTTAATACAAAAATATAAATACTGATATGGGAAGAGTTTTTCCCTTGTTTTCTTGTTCTTTTCTGCTTTTCCTTTGGTTTCAAGTCTTGTCGGAGTTCCTGTAGCTGCTGCCGATACGTGGGTTGCATCACTTACTCTACCAGATCCCATTGGACGTTGAAAAAGCCTTTCTTTAGTTCTTGCACTGTGTCAGGCGTCACTGGAAGGACTTCATATGACATATTAGTGGCCCATATTCGAGTCACAGTCCATGATGGTACATCATGTTTGAATCTCTCATGAGTTATATATCGATCATTCCTCCATGTAACCCTTAGGAGGCAAGAACTCTATTGAGGAATGAATGGAACCTCTATAAAATGAGAGATTATTATGTGTGAGCGTCGAATGCAGTTCATCGTTTGGAGACCAACTAGAATGCGCCACGTCAGCCCAGTACCGAGTGGTACCGAGCAGTACTAAGCTGGGTACCAAGCAATGGATGACGTGACACATTCTTGTTGGTTTCCGGACGACGTTCGGCGTATGCATAGAATAATTTCACCTATAAAAGAGGAATGAACTCTTTTGATAAGCAAGAGAGTGTGCACTACAGAAAAATCTTCTATTACCGTGGACTTTTCGGAAGATTTAAATGAGTCAATAAAAGTGCCCTGTAATAGGTCGTTTTCCTGTAGTGGTGGAGAGAAAATAATCATCTTTGATAATCCATTACAACATGGCAAGATTAGGGGATAATCGTCATGATTATGAATTTTTAGAGTGAGAGAAATTTCTCATAGAATCAAGGAAATAAATGTGATAACTCATAGATGTGTTGGATTATAATTAGCCAAAACACAAATCAGAATAAACTTATGTCAAATACACCCTTGAAAATGACAAAAGGTAAAAAAAAAAGTTTCAAAGTAGTTTCCATCTTAAAAGTTTAATGAAAAGTTAGTAAATACAAGTGGTTATCCCTCGTTGTGGTAAAACCATTTTAGACATATTTTTCCACATAAGTACAAAGAGAGAATATTTGACTAATTACATATGTTATGACACACATAAAAACAACTTTCCCTATGAAAAATATTACTAAAAATTTTCAAGATAAGATTTACAGTTTCAAACTTACAAGCAACTAAAAACTTGTCTTGTGAAATGATCCATAGTTCTCATAGATTATTGGTTTAAATCACAATTTATAATGTATTTGTTCATCATTCAAAAAAAAAAAAATCTCAAATTTCATCTCTCTAATTAAATATAGTACAAAGAAAAAAAACTAAATCAAAATACTATAACAAAATTTAAATAATAATAAATCTCAAATTTATTGATTTTTTAAGATCAGTATAATACCTAAAAATCAATTAAAATTTATTACATTTATTTCATATTTTAATCAGAATGTAATTTTTTTTACTTATCTTAATCTAAAATTATTATAATTGAAATTTACATTCTTAATTTATTTGTATTGTAAAAATAGAAATCTGAAAATTAAAAAAGTTGTAAATTTTTCTATAATAAGATTAATGCCCCAAACATGAAAGCAACTTTATTTCTTGTTTTAGGCAGAAATCATGCAAGCAACTCAAAACTTATTCATAAACCCTAATAAATATTATAAAGTCAATTAATCATCTCTGCCATTAATACAAGAAGAAATATTTTAATAAATAAATAATGTGACAAATTATTAAATTATAGAGTAATGCTACACTTCTAAGAAAAGAAAATATTAAAAATTATTTGAATCTAATTTTTATTTATAATTGAATCAATTAAATTAAAAAAAGGTTATCCATTTTTTGCTAAAAATAATTTCTACTAAGTCGCCTTACTAAATGCCACCTACAATGTGTTTTATATAAATTTATATATTCAAAGACCACAGCTAATATTTTTTGTATACTTAATTATTTGTTAAATTAGCAAGCTTCTAAACCTTTTTTTTTTTTTTTTTTACTTATTCATATGCCCAACTCCCTAAGAAAAATTAAAAACAATTTATCAAAATTTAAATAATTAATAAAATTAAAATGCAAGTTGAAATTTTAATTTTAATTAAATATTTTGAAATTATTATAAAAATAAAAAAAAATTGGTAGAGATTATCTGATACCAATTTTCATCAAAAGAAATCTTTCCAGTTAATTTTATATGACATTTATATTGTTAATTAATTATATATATATATATATATATATATATATATATATATATATATATATATATATATATTATATTGTTTTTTATATAATACTTTTTATGTCGAATATTTTCATTATATTTAAATTTAGATACAAAATAAAAGAGTCGATGATAATCCAAAATTTTTTATTATAAATAAAAATAATTAATGATAATTTTTATAAATATAATAAATTAGGTTCCCCAATCCAAAAAAAATAAAAATAAAATTCTTATAAATTGAGCCACACCACGAAGCAAGAACAAACGTACCAAAGCTTCTGCTCTGCACCAAATGGCTTCTTCCATCCCCTTATCCCTTCTCCTCCTCATACTCCTCCCCCTCACCACCGCCGCCGCCTTCAACTTCAAAGAAGCCACAATCTCCCAAATCCAATCTGCCTTCGCTAAAAAACAATTAACCTCCCGCGAACTAGTTCTCCTCTACCTCGCCCAAATCCGCTCCCTCAACCCCCAACTCCACGCCGTCATCGAAATCAACCCCGATGCCCTCTCGGCCGCTACCAAAGCCGACGATCGACGCCACCGCTGCCCAGGCCACCGCCCCCTCACCCCACTGGATGGCATCCCCATTCTCCTCAAAGACAACATTGCCACCCGCGACCGCCTCAACACTACCGCCGGCTCCTTCGCCCTACTCGGCTCCGTCATACCCCGCGATGCTACCGTCGTCAGGCGCCTCCGCCGCGCCGGTGCCATCATCCTCGGTAAAGCCAGCCTGAGCGAGTGGGCCAACTTCCGCTCAATAAATGCTCCCGACGGGTGGAGCGCTCGCGGCGGGCAGGGGAGGAATCCGTATAACATAACGGCTGGTCCCTGCGGGTCGAGCAGCGGATCGGCGATTGCGGTGGCGGCGAATATGGTAACGGTGGCACTGGGGACAGAGACTGATGGGTCGATTCTTTGTCCAGCAGCGAGGAATTCGGTGGTGGGGATAAAGCCGACGGTGGGATTGACGAGTAGGGCTGGGGTTGTGCCGATTTCGAGTAGGCAGGATACGGTGGGGACGATGGGGAGGACGGTGGAGGATGCGGTGGCGGTTCTGAATGCGATCGTGGGATTTGATCGGTATGACGCGGAGTCGACGGCGGCAAGATTTATTCCGGCGGGTGGGTATAGGAGGTTTTTGAAGGTGGAGGGTTTGAAGGGGAAGAGGATAGGGATTTTGCGTCGGGGTTTTTTCGACTATTCGAGTGGCGCAGTGGAAAACAGTACCTTCGAAGCTCACTTTCGCATTCTTAGGTCATCCTCAAGCTTTTTATTTTTTTTTGGAAAAAAAAAAAAAAAATTTTTTGGGAAGCCTAATTATTTATTAAATTATTTTATAATTTAAAATTCATTTTCAGTCAAAGACTAATTATAACGTAAGTGATCTGAAGATCAAAAAATATAACTCCAATTGGTTATATCAACATTTTAGGATTTTATTAGACCTGTCAATATTGGACCCGACCCGAAAACCCGATCCGAACCCGACCCAGAATTTTCGGGTTTGGGTTGACCCGAACCCGAAGCGAGTCGGGTTCGGGTTCAGAAAACCGACCCGTTTGCAAAAACGGGTCGGGTTTGGGTTGACCCGACGGGTTGTCGGGTCAACCCGAAAACCCGTTTATTTTAAAAAAAAATTGAATTTCTGCCCCCGCTCCCTGCCCCCGCGCTGCCCGCTAGGCGCCAGCCCCGCTCACTGCCCGGCCTGCCCCCGCGCTGCCCGCCAGCCAGTTCCGCCGTCCGCGCAGCCGCGTTTCTTCACGCCGGCATCAGTTCCGCCTGACCGCCCAGCCAGTTCCGCCGTCCCGAGGCAGTTCGGCGTCGAGGCCGCGCAGCCGCCGTCCCGAGGCAGCCGCATCTCCGTTGTCCCGAGGCAGTTCGCCTGTTTTTCTTCGCGTCCCGAGGTCGGAACTGACAGCCGTCCCGACTCCCGCGTCATGCCATCACTGCATCCGTGCATCGAGCCGCGAACCCCGTGTGTGACCTGCTGCCCGCGCGGCGAGATTTGGATTTTGGCTGAAATAGGTGGGGTCGGGTTGACCCGAACCCGACCCGAACCCGACCCGAACCCGAAGCGGGTCGGGTTCGGGTCCAGAAAATCGACTCGTTTGAAAAAACGGGTCGGGTCGACCAGAACCCGAATAGTACAGGGTCAATTTCGAGTTGACCCGAACCCGACCCGTAACCCGAAATTGACAGGTCTAGATTTTATAAATATTGGGTGAAAATATCTCATTCCAATAAAAATATTAATATAATATAAATTTAATATGATTAAAATATTTAATATAATATCTTAAAAATTATATTTAAATAGCAAACACTATCATTTTTTTGGTATACTATTATCTCCCTAATAAAAAAAAGCTATCAGCTATCTATCTTATTTTATTTTAATTTAAAATTACTGAAAAAAATATTTATATGTAACCATCATAATAAGAGTACTATAAAATTTTGCGTAAATGATTTTTTAAAGAATATATTGATTAAAATTATATTCCGATTTTTTTTTTTCAAATACATAGCATTTGTTGAATAATTTAAATATATTAATAAAACTATAATTAAATAGCTTCTTTACTAAGCTTTCTTTGTAAATTTTGCAGGCAATATGGAGCTATCTTAGTGGATAATATTGAAATAGCAGACGTGGACACAATAGTAAATCCGCTCCAAAGTGGCGAAGCTGTCGCATTATTGGCCGAGTTCAAGCTCTCACTGAACACTTATCTTAAAAATCTCGTATCTTCCCCGGTTAGGTCACTCTCAGATGTCATCGCTTTCAACAACAATCATCCTGTTGAGGTACCGAATTCTAACACAAATTCTCGTAATTCTCATGTAAAAAAAAAATTATTGAAATATTCATGCAAAATATATGAGAATGAACTTCAAAACACTCATAATAAATATAAAATGTCGGTATTCTGATGACCTAGTTATGAGAGTAGATGTATTGGATTTGACCTATGTTAAAAAAGATAAATATAAACATAAAAAGATTCACTACAGAAAAATCACGTATTACCGGTGAATTTTCAGGCAGAAATTTGTTCATTTTCCGGCGGATTTAGAAGTTTTTGAGGAAAAATTTTTCGGCAATAAAAAAGCGCCTGAAAAAATTTCCTGCGGAATTTGTTCGCTGGAATAATTTGAAGAAAAATAAAATAAAAAAAGATCCATTAGCAGCTGCTGCCCACTTGCCCAGCTCACTCCTGTGATGCCTGCCCTGCCCTCCCGCGTTGCCCGGCTACCTACCCTGCTGCCCGCCCATCACTGTCCAACTACCCCATTGGTTCTCGTGCTGCCTGGCCTACCTACCCACACTGCTCGCCGCCTGCCCAGCTGCCCGCCAGTGCACGTGACCACCGTGGGATTCTTAATAGGGAAAAACCCGTCAGTAATGAACTATTTTTATGTAGTGATTTGACTAGAAATTATTTTTTTATTAAATTAAAATGAGAATTTTGAGTCTTAATAGGGAGAAATTATTATATTTGGAGTCCTGATTTAGAGTTACCTTTGTACATATGAGTGTATATAGTGTGTACACTTGTGTACAAAAATGTATAGTGTACTTTTGTACACAGGTATACATATTGTATACACTCACAATCCTCATGTAGAATTACACTCCGAAGGTAATAATTTCTCCTTAACATGGTAGTAGAGGAAAAGGTTTAATGTAGTCAAAATGATTGGTGTTGCTTTGTAGCAAATAATAAAATTTATAAAAAGTTATCGAACTCAAATAAATTATCAACAGAAGACGATTGAACACGAACTGCAGCCATAATCAGATGCTTGTTTTCATGATTATATACATTTAAAGATAATATTTTTTATGAAAGAATTGAATGGACGCGCGCGTGGATGCAGGAGAGGTTGGCAGAGTATGGCCAAGCTATCTTCTTGGCCGCTGAAAACACCACCGGGTTGGGTGAGGCGGAGAAGGCGGCCATTAGAAGACTGGTTCAGCTTTCCGAGAATGGATTGGAGAAAACGGTGAAGAAGAAAGGCTTGGACGCTATCGTGTTCCCTGATGCATCGGCATCGTCTGTTCTCGCCATTGGTGGCTATCCGGGAATCACCGTACCGGCCGGTTATGGTACCGACGATGTTCCTTTCGGAATTAGCTTTGGAGGATTGAGAGGCTCAGAGCCCAAACTGATCGAGATTGCTTATGCCTTCGAACAGGCTACAAAAGTTCGAAAGCCGCCTCAAATCGCCGAGTAAATTGCAAGTTCTTGTAAGGAAATAAATAACGCTGTACTGCTATGTGACCGTTACGTGACAGAGAAGGGGAGCACTGTGACCCGAGTTTCTCGCTCAAAATAATGCATCATTACAGCATGCATATATATATATATATATATATATATATATATATATATATTAATAGAGTGAGTTTTTTATGTTTGTTACATCCTTGAATATTGGCGGCAATAAAGAAATAAAAAAAGTTAACATCATAATTTTATAAGAAGATCTAGCATACAAATAAATAAACATTTTGGGTGTAGCATTCATAAGAGACACTAGAGTTTTAAGTGGAAACTCTTGAAAAGGGGAAACATTGTGGGGCTTTGCTTAATTTAAATGAATATATTTGTGTTTGCGGTTGATTACAAATAAGGCACTTTATTTGGGGGAAGGACTTGGCTCGACATAGCAAATATACATCATATGGTGTGCATTGCATGGTGGGAGTTGTAAGAAAAAGTGTTGACATGTTTGTTTGGTCAGCAGGATTATAGTCCGGGAGTCATGTAGGTTAGAAGGATTGTAGTCAGACGACGGTGGTGGGAAGGATTGTAGTCGGGCGACGACGATCGGGGAGAACGTTGTCAGGAGATGGTGGTTAGAGAAATTGTAATCGGTGGGCGACAGAGGTCGGAAAGACCATAGTGCTAAGGTGACGGAGGTTGGAAGGATTGTACGTGGCAAACGACTGAGGTCGAAAACATCATAGTCGGCTGATAGTGGTATGAAGGATCATAGTCGGCAGGTAACGAAGGTCAAAAATGTTGTAGCCAATGACGGTGGTCAGAAGGATCGTAGCTGGCTGGCGACAAAGGTTGGAAAGACTGTTGTTTGATGGCGGAGGTAAGAAGAACTGTAGTCGGCGGGACACGTTGGTGAGAAAGACCATAGTCAGATGACGGGGGTCATAAAGACCTTAGTCGGGGAAAAGTGGTATGAGGGACCATAATTTAGCAACAAAGGTCGAAAAGATCTTTGTTCGGTGATGGAGGTCAGAGAGATCGTAGTTGGAGGGAAACTGGGGTCAAAAAACTGTAGTCAGCGACGATGGTCGAGTGGATCCAATGGCAATCAGTGGTCACGGTATAAGTCCCGTGACACTTGGTGGCCGGGCGGAAGTTTGAAAACAAATCCAAAGACAATCGATGGTTGGCTGTAAATTCGACATTAGTTGTTGGCTAGGAGAAAATTCGGTGATAATTGGCGGACCGGAGTAAGCCCGTGACATTTGGTGGCCTAACAAAACTTCAGCGACAGTCGGTGGCCAGGCGGTGGGCGAGAAGAAGTTAGGTGACCAGAGAGATCTCATATTTCTCTTCCTCTCCTCTCTTTTTCCCTTCCACCCCCTTTCTCCCTCCTTCCTCTTTTTTGCTTCCTCCATCAATATAGAATAAAATGTCTATTTATAATTTTTTGAGAGCGATAAATAGGAAGAATATCAAGGGCATGTTGGGAGTATTTCGAATGGACGATCGATATCGACTCCTTTGATTGTGGATGGTTTATTATATATTTAAGTGCCTTAGTGATGTCATAATTCAACAATTTTGGGCTCATTAGATTCGTCTTGTCGAGCCGCACGATTTGACTATAAACATGTCACTTTTGAAAATCATTTGATTGCCCAATTTATGGTTTAAACCTTCTAAATGAGCTTCGGGTCCTTAATTTGAACCCATTTCACCTCGGATTGGGTAAAATTTAGTGTCATTGGGTTTGTTTTTTTGAGACGTTCAATTACTATAAGTTTGTTGAAATCAGAGTTCATAGGATTGTGAATTTAAATTTGGATGTTTTCAATGTGTATTTGCCTCGTGATTCATGCTCGATCAAGATAAATTTTAGATGGTATATAAAAAATAATAGCATCATTACACAACACACACATATATATAAATATAATCAAGGGAAGAAAAACTCAAGTTATAAAAATATCTTCTCCACAAAGAAAGAAGAAGGGATTAATAAATGAAGAGTACTTGTTTAGTCTCATATAGTTACAATAGAGATTATGAATGAAATAGTAGAGAGGTGATGACATCAGATGGATAATGTTGGCAAGTGGACGAGGACATTCGTATAATGGGACATGAATTATGACAACTGAGTAGTGATGGTTGGACGACATTGGCTAATGGTGATCCCTAGTATTATACATTGAATTGAGCTTTAGAGTTCTTTAGATAATTAAATTATCTCCAATCTAACCTATAGATACTTCTGGAGATTTGGGTTCTATTTTGCGAGTGACATTTGAGCAAATTCGGCCAAAATTTTAAAACATTCCATCAAACATCTCATATTAAATAATTCGATCATATCCCACTTATTCGGCACTTTAAAGTTCTAATTATCTTAGAATTAAATTGTCACACACTTATCTTGATTTGATTATAAACAGCAAGATTTAGAAATTATTTGACCCCTCAATTAATATCCTAAAGTTTTCAAATTTACTTCATATGGTTGATTTGGGAGCATTAAAAGTCGAATAGAACCACCTTTGATGTCATTGGGCTCGTCTTACCAAGATGTTCACAGAGAGAGAGAGAGAGAGAGAGAGAGAAATAAAAGCTTGTTATTGTTATTGTTATTGTTATTGTTGTTATTGTGTGTGTATACAAATTTAGAGTCATATATTTATTCAAAGAGTAGGAAGTAATATTGTCCAAAGTTTAGTGTAGGAAACGGAAAAATTAACCTATTAATATTCGTCATCTTTCTACTGCCTTAGATACCACAAAGTGCGCCCGTAAGGCAAGCTGATGTCGCCCATCTTTGGTTGGTGCTGTTCGGCTTCGTTTGGTACAGTTTTTTTATTATTTCTTAAAACAATTTTTTTATATAAAATTATTATTATATTTTTTTTATTAAAGCGGCTATCATGATAGATTCATCAATGTTTATGGATGTTGAAGTCAACAATTACAAAGACTTATGAAGATGTTAAACCTATTGAAGGTTTATAGATCATGAGGAGATGAGGCTTTCTTTCTAAATACAGAAAAAAATAAGTCTCATGACATTAAATAATCACCACATTACACTATTATTAATATTAATTTTTTATACAACTTTAAAACAAAACATTATAATAGTTATTAAAAACATTATTAAATTCATAAGAAATTTCATATTTGATAAATTGCAAATTGTTAGAAATGTTTCCAACTTTGATTTTATTTTAATATTATAACAATTTTGCCATCTCTTACAACATATAAGATGTCAGGTTTGCTGTCCTGTGGTTTCTGAATAATTGGCGCAAGAAGGTAAAAGGCTCTAAAACTGGAACTTTTATTACATCCAGTGAACGTACACTCATCTACGTTCGGTTTAGACAAAAAAAGTGCCTGTACCGAGTACCGAGTTTTTTCAAAAAAACTGTTTATCAGTTTGCATTGCTTTACTTCAGTTTGTTTATTTAATGTTTGATGCGGGACAGTAATATCAGTTTGCAGTGTCTCACATCATTAATTGAACATAATTTATATAGTGCGCTCGTCTAAAATCCCTACTAGCTTATGTGAGCTTAGACTTAGTGCTGCTGCAAGCGAACCAAGCGTTCGGCGAGCTACTCGATGCTCGGTTCGATTAAAGCTCGTTTGTGATTGTTTAACTAACTAAACAAACAAATTTGAACAACATTTTAAATGCTCGATCCTTAAATAAACAAGCTTGAACACTAATTTGTTTGGTTCATTAATGTCACAAACAATATTATTTGAAGTTCATGAACAAGCTCAACATTAAGCTTCATTAAAAATATATTCATATAAATTAATCATATTTTCATTTTAAATAGACAACTGCTTTTATTATAAATTTAATTTTCTGAACAAAAGATATTTAACATTTGTCCATGTTTGCTAGATTGTTTGTTTAAGATGTTCATGAACAAATTTAATGTTTGTTTGTTCATTCGATTGTTTGTTAAATATGTTCATGAACATAGCTTATTAAGGCTTGTTTGTTTAAAGCTCGATAAGCATTAAACAAATCGAACATGAACCGAACATGAATCAAACATGAACACCCTTGAATTAAACGAACCAAACATGAACACAAACAATAAAGCTCGAATCAAACACGAACTGAACTTGAACAAGCTAATGATAAACGAACTCAAACATGAACACTCACATACTCGGCTCGGCTCGGCTCGTTTCAGCCCTACTTAGACTTGACATAAACACTCAGTAAACAAGACAGGTTAGTGGCATAAATTGTCACACTCCAATCCGACCAAAATAGATCCTATTGTGTTGAGCTGTGATAGACAATTTCAAGATCTAGTTTTGAAATGTTTATAAACTTTTCCAATTTCATTTCAAATAAAACTACACATAACAAAGCTACTAAAACATCCAAATATGAAAATAATCCATCCATAATGATTTTTTCATCATATATGTACTACAGTACATAGCTACAGACAGAAACTACATAACTTAAAAAATAAACTAATCATGATTATACAAAAATCAAAATAGCAAAATACATATCAAGTCAAATTTGATTCCGAACTATTAATCAATAGCCTCCTTTCTTTTCCCAAATCCTGAAAATCACAAACAACCGATAGTGAGCTACAACAACTCAGCAAATCACATAAGTCAATCTACATTTTCAAATTCTTTTATTTTAGTAATTAAACATTTTGCTTAAAAGCAGCTAAATACAATCATATAATTTATTATGTGTACTGGAAAAGATAAATAAAGCATAACAATTATTCGCAATTAATAATACTAAATAAGTGAAAATACCAAATAAATAAAGAATAGAACATTTTATATCATATAGCATTTCACATTTCTTATCCTGATCCCAAACACAATCTCAAAAGATTTTAGCCCCTTATGTCTCTCATTTGTACTCATAGCAGTATCACATGCACATAGGCACCAAAATATGACTTATACCCATCAGAATATGTCTTATAGGTACTAGAATATTCACTGATACAGATAGAATATCAAAAAATTCTGGCTTCTTATAACTCTCAGCATATATTTTTCAATCATATAAACATATATCTCATCACATAGGCATATATTTCATCATTATGCAGTAATTAAAGTAAAATTTAAACACGTTAGAATTTCATAGTATCGTATAATGGCAGACAACTGAATTTCCTACTGAGCGAATTTTCACAATGCTCAAATTGAAGCGTTGCATCGCTCAAAAATCTACAACAACCTAAGAGCCAGCATTACAATGTCACTTTCTAACGCCTTGGCTGAGTGCAACGCCGCGACACTCGAACATGCGACATTGGGGCGCCTCAAAAGTAACATTCTCCGATTTTGTCAAAATTCACACACAACGCTTGGAACACATTCTAGAGCACACCCAATCAATTTTCATGCATTAAAATACTCACAAAGACATGTAAATAGTTGAAAAACTCAAAAGTCCAAAACCTTACATTTTTCCAATCGAGTCGGAACTGGCGGAACTGAATGTTGAACCTGTAGGTATCACACAAATTACTAAAAAATGAACAAAATTTAAATCAAATTTATTTGAAAAGACAAACAATGAAAATTTGAAGAAATCTAGGATGAATTAAAGCCGCCATAGGCAATGTCATTTATCCTTCATTAAGCATCAAAGAAATAACTTCATTTCAAAATCTCTACACTCCTGACTCTAAAATATTTCAAAATACCTACCATAAAATGCGACATCGAATTCCAAAGCCTAACTAAAGAGACAAATACCACCCAGCAATTGAGGTTTACTCACCTGTAAGCGCTGCCTTATATCATATCCTTTAATCAGACTGAGTAGCAGCCTCCATTGGCTAATCATATATGTTGAATTCTCAGAAAGGCTCAGATGAAACAGAAAGCATCCTGATAATACTTCTAAATAAGGGCAAAAGAGCAACCAAAGCTATCTGAACCTGATCAGAAGTGTTCAAGCGAATACCAACTTGGCCACTTCCCTTGTTGCTCAAATTTCCATGAAAAATGGCGTTGGTTCCCCTTCCCAAGGAGTGCTGAGTTTGAATATTGCAACCCACAGCCAAATCGCCATGCCAGTCCACAACAGAAAGAGCAATGGTTGAAAGAGCGCGCCCAATGGGATAGTTTTTCTCTCTCAAGATGGCCTCAAGACGACCTCCATAAGCTACATCACCTCGACCAGCCATAGCGCCACCACTTATTAGCATGCTAAGCCTTTTGTTTATCATCAACTTGTCTTCAATCTTGGCACCAGCGGACATTGTATCCCCCAAGACGGTAACGGAAAGGCCAGTAGCGGTGTTATTGCATCTAAAATTTTGGAACTTTGTCTCGCCTCGTAGAGTGTAAGCCATATCTTTCCCAACGGTCTGCAAATCCAAACCTACTGAACTAACTGTGCCTTGACTGTGCTTTAGTGAACTGGCCACTTCCATTTGAAGAGAGCAGTCCTTCTTATCCTTTGTTATCTGCCCAGAAATAGATATAGGAATCTTATCTTTAACTGCAAACAACCTTTCAACATTCAGGCCTTCATAACCAACATCATGATCCCAACCCTGAGTCTCAAGAACAGGCCTAACAAGCCATTTGTTGGAAGAATCAAGAAAGCGATAGCGATGAGTAGGATAGTCAGAATCAAAAGAATTTGGTAGCACCAAATCCGGCATGGGAACAGGAACAGATCCGGGACCGCCAGTTTCATCTTCTACATTCTCAACACCGTGATCAATGGGCACGTCAGGGACTGATTCGTTCATCTTCTTCAGGAGCTTCCGACGTTTTTTTTTCTTCCTTCATTTGCTTCTTGATGAAGAGCTTTTCCCTGTAATCCAACTCTTCATAGTACGCATTCCTCTGTGCTTTACTCAACTTAGCTAGCTGTGACCGTGTAAGAGATTTGAATGGTGGTAGCTCATCATAATCAGACCCGTCATCTTCATCAGATGCCTCCTCTAGATCATCAAACATGTTATCCTCATCATCCATCTGGTCCTCTGGAAGCTTGAGATGGGGCCTTGTCTGAAGAAGAGAAGACAAGAGAAAAGGTAATGGTGGAGCTTTTGTACGAGATCCAAATGGCCTACCTGTTGGGCTATCTTCTAATTTAAGAAGCATGTTTGCTTCTTGCAAAATCTTTGAAGCAAAAGATAACAGCAATAACTGTGGTTTCCAAACTTGTCCATTAGGCAATACCCTCTGGCCTGCTCTGTTCATTCTACAAGCAGTATGGTTCTCGACTAAGGACACTGGATTCATGAGCCGCACGTCGCCGGCAGCTTGGCGTATTGCCTGTTGAACAACATGAGAACGTTGGGTCACAAACATCTCATAGCTCAGAGGACTGCCATTGGGGCCATCAGGTGGAGCAGAGGCAGCATGGGTCAGAACCACAATTGCATTAAACCAAATGGATGCACCAAATACATCAGTGATTGTTCGCAAAAGAGGCACATCACCAAAATCCCTGCTCTGCATATCCAGACGATCAAAGTATAAGACAATATCTGGAGGAGTTTTACTGATGAAACTCTTGATAGAGTTTAGAATTTTCTCATTGCGACGTTGATCTGATGGACAAGAAGATAGTCCAGGGGTATCAATTACCCTGACTTGTATACCCTGAACAGTGCCCACTACATCCTGAAATTTCTTAGTACTTAACTGGAAAGCATCCGTGCGGACTTTGGCATGATCAAAAATTGAATTGATTGTAGCACTCTTGCCAACTCCTGTCTTCCCAATAACCATAATAGTACATGTGAAGTTAAGCGGTTCCTTCCCGGCAGCCTCAAGTTGCTCTGCCATAACACTAGCTCGGTCAAAGCTGAAAACCCCTTGCCGGTTTGTATTCCTCCTTAGCTGCTCTGCAAGCCCAAGCCTATACAAGACCTGCGCAACAACTACATTATGTGGAGTCTGGCCTAACCTATGAGCAAGGCGCAGAAACTTTACTCGAATCATCTGAAGTTTCTCCCGGATCTCATCACCTTCCTCAGTGTCATCAGGGACAGAATTTTCAGAATTCCGGGTCTGTTGATGGGAAACAGACCCATTTACCCTAGATGGCTGAAGTGAACGAGTAGGTTCCAATAAGGGTGCAGAAGATCCTAGGCCAGCCGGACGAGAAGGCAACGTAGGTGTTAATGAAGGCTCAGGGAGTGAACGGGTTGCGGAAACTTGCTGAGTAAAAGCATTATTTTCGTCATCATCAGTGGAGCTCGACTCACCAATATTTTCTACAAAAACAGATTCTTTTGGCATCTTACTTTGACATGTAGACCCGCCACTTTGAGTCAAGGACTCTTCATTTTCACTTGTAACATCAGAATATGCAGATCCTTCTTCCACCAACAAAGAATCTGCCTCTGCTTTTATTCCATCACCTTCCCTGATATCATCAAAGCCTTTACTTTCTATTTCCTCAATTTCATGGTTATTTGAAATATCTTCCTCATATTCAATGCCATCTACACTCTGTTTACGAAAAGAAGTCTCATCTCCAATCACGCCATTCTGAGTCTTCTCAATACCTAAATTTTCATTATCAGACTCAGAAACTATTTCCCCATCATCACCTGGGACACAGTAAGTTTCCCCAACTGTACCATCTGATTCACCAACATTCAAATTGATCAACTCCTTTCCTTTTCTGCCTTCAGCTTGATCAGAATTCTCAGACTCATCAGCTGTTTCTTTTCCATGTGGTTCAGCCAAATTCTGACACGACAAATATTCACCCTCTGTAAATACATCGGCATTCAAGTCTTCAACATCACCATAGCTATCATCTTTATTAAAAGCAGGGATTGCTAAATAAGAACCTTCTTGCTCCTCAGATTGACTACCTACCTCCTCCTTAGCTGTAGCTGTCTCAAGCTGTCCAAAGCTGGCATCATTGGTCTGAGACCTGGTGATTGAATCAACAACCTCAGAAGAAACAATCTTGTCTTCATCAGGGCTCTGATCATTAAACTCAACATCAGTGGACCCATGAATGCTCTCCAAACCCTGCCCGAAACTAGAGTCGCCACTATTTCCTTCCAAAAACACCCCACTCTCAACATATTGCGGTGTGCTTAAGCTCTCCGCATCTTCGATAGCGTCCTCAAATACTTCATTCTCAGAAGAATCCTTAGTCAGACCATTAGAGACTTGGGAATCAGAAAAATCTTCTGGCGCCGTCTCCATCGGCACATCCCCATCTTCCACCTCCACCTTTCTATCTCCAACGATCCCAACCCCGCCCTCCATCTCAACCCTAGAGATACAAAACACCAAAACCAAATTATATATAAAAAAAAAATCCGCCTCGATAAAGACCGCAAGCCGAGCAATAAAAACAAATTAAACACTCGCAGTTCTATGATCTCGCATTAAAGACAATTAAAGAATAATTAAAGGGTACGTGCATAGATCGATCTTTTTCTAGGGTTTTGAACTCCGAGAACTTAGAGCAAGATTCAAACTGACCTTCCACAAGCTGAAAAGATAGACAAACACACAGTACTCTTTCCCTTCTCTTCCTCCTTCCTTCGAAATAGCCACAGTCAAGGAGTAAGTGGAGATCTAACGCATCTGCCGCTTCCTCTCGTAATCGCCCGCTTAAGAAGAAGAAGAAGAAGAAGAAAGGAACCGGGGAAAAAGATAACGCGCGACCGAGAGAACAGCGATCGACGGACGGGAAGGTAGATGGCTGCGAAATGGACGGGTGATCACAGTCGAAGTAAAAATAAAAAATAATTTGGATATTTGGATACCGATAAAAAAACTACACAGATAACAAGCTACACATACAAGTTATTTATTAAAAAAAAAAATACACGTAAATATTGGAGGCGACAATAAAATATAAATTTTCAAAAAATAAAATAAATATAACATAATGAATATACAACAACAAAATCAAGCATGTGTCCCACTAAGTGGGATCGGCTATATGAATAATTTTTTTTCCATTTTGTCATATTAAAAGTTAAATTCTCTTTTAAATCTAATAAGGAAAAAACATTTCCGATATTCTCTAACCAAGTCAAATCTAATTCCTCTACCTTCCTAACCGGGTCATCAAAAGGACCACGTTTTATGTGACCAAATCATCTAAGACGACTCTCTCTAATCTATCTTTCACTCGAGCTACTCCAACCTTTTCATGTATATGCTCATTTTGTATCATATTTCTAAGGGTAAAGTCACTCATCCACCTAAGTATCATAATCTCTGCAACACTTAACTTAATATTATGATTCTCTTTTAATGCCCAACATTCGGCACCATAAAGCATTGCAAGTCTCACCACCATCTTATGAAATTTTACCTTATGTTTGAGGGGGACTTTTCTATAGCACAACAAGCTCGATGCATTCCTCCACTTCAATCATCCAACTTGAATTCTGCTGATGATATCTATATCTATTTCACAATCACTTCGAACAATAGATTCAAGATATCTAAAACGTGTACTCTTACTAATGACTTGATTGCCCAAAGTCACAATCCTCTCACTAAGTCTATTGCTACTAAAATTACACTATATATATTCAATTTTAGATCTGCTCAAACGAAAACATTTAGACTCTGAGATTGACCTCTATAATTCAATTTCACCATCTTATAAATTAAATAAATATAAAAACATATAATAATTCATGTAGCATTTAATTTTATTATTTAACAAATTTAAA
This sequence comes from Dendrobium officinale, assembly GCA_019514585.1. Taxonomy (NCBI): domain Eukaryota; kingdom Viridiplantae; phylum Streptophyta; class Magnoliopsida; order Asparagales; family Orchidaceae; genus Dendrobium; species Dendrobium officinale. The sequence continues at coordinate 1,002,029 of JACXSL010001578.1, forward strand.
AAAAAAAACTGTTCAAAACATTTTAAATAAAATTATGTTTTAAATGCACATTTCAATTATTATTTTTAAAAAGAAAAAAAACATCTTATTAGTAATTGATGTTTTATTCACCATAATTTTTTTTTTCACGTTATTATTTAACTTAATTTATGACATATCTATCTATATGTGTCATTATTTATTTATTATTTTAAATAATTTGATTGAAATAATTATGAGTATGCATACCATTAATTCGAACATAATCAGCTGAATTTTTTTTTCTAAGAAAATATAATCACTTACCCTCACCAATCATTAGTGATTAATTAATTAGGATAGTTCAGCGATTTAATGCTTATCCGCTTAGGACAAAAAACCTCAATTCTCCATTGTAATCAGAGAGCAAAGTAGCTCTGTTCTTCTGAAGTATCTGACTTTTGAGATGTTGCACCCACTCATATCTGTCAACTTTTCGTGTTTTTTAAATGCAATTTGTTACAAACTAATGGCCTTGAGACTTGTTGCCCTTTGCTCTGACAACAAACTTTCAAACTACATATCAGAATTTACCGTGATCGCAATACTGTTCAGTGTTAAGTACTGTATAATGAAGATTGTGATAATATACGACATATAGTGGTTAGCAATGTAAATCAATTTATCCCCCGATGTTGAGTACCCACCCATACCAACCAACGAGGTCATGAGCCTACCCATACCCTACTTAGGTGAGTGTGGGTACGAGTATCAAATGCAGGGCTCTGTAGGTGAATATTATAGAATTATTAAAAAAAATAACATTAAAATAATTTTTTAAAAATATTAAATTTGGCATTGGTATATACTTGATCTGTTATGTTTAAATTTGGATAGAGCTTATCAAATAGCCTGTGGAAAGAAAGTGATTAATAAATACTCAATTTAATCGCAGAGTTTCACATTGTTCCATTTTAGCATATCAACTATTAAAATTTATCCGATTCGATCCCTCTGTTAAACTTTTCATTTGAATTAATGAAAGAAGCCGCCAGTGTTTGTTTCTTTGCGAGTATTTTCGAAAAAAATGCTGCTAACATAATCTCTCGCCTTCTCGTTATAATTCTCTAGAGATGACACTGGAGACCAAATGGTGCGAGGGAGAAGACATGTAGCTGCAAGCATGGAGACATGCTTCAACAGACAGAGACTACAAGTGTGATGTGCTTCGACGCAGGAGGCGGACAAGCAAAACAAGTGATGCGGCGAGCAAGACGACGCACTTCAATGGCCAAGGCCATGATCGCGATGACACACTATGACGGGCGAGGCCAAAGACGACACAATGTGGGCGAGATGCTAGAGACCGCAGGTATGGCCTGCGCTACTGCGAGCAAGCACAATAAACTTCCGCATCCATAAATGAAGAAAAAAAAACAATAATGTGCGACATCCACAAGGAGATAGAGACAATTAATGCTAGATTTATTTATCTTCCTTATTTAATATATTAACTATGTATTATAAATGATAAAATAGAACAATATAAACAGCATAATCTCACACATACTTGTAACTCTTATTTTATGCTCTAGGACTGGATTGGATCAATCTTTAATAGTCGAGAGACTAAATTGATACAATGCGAAACTCTGAAATTAAATTGAGCATGATGCTTGTCCAATAGGGTATAGGGTCTAAGAATGATGCTTTTCTTGCAGATTTGCCAGCTTTAAAAAAAAAAATGTTAGGGTTTAGGGTTTAGGGATCATGTAATAAACAGTGGAGTCAAATGCAAATTGCAAGCCATACTTGTTTTCCTGAGTAACTTCATCAAACATAGTAGCCTGTGAAGGTGAATCCTCTGCCTGCAATCTCCCCCACACAGAACCAGCCAAACAATTCCAGACCAAAAACAGCAGCAATGCCTAATTCCTCCACCGTCAAGTCTTGTCTGTTCCTCCACATGTGCTTCACGCCCTCAACTTCTTTCCAAAACGATTCATACCGGACAGGAATACTGCAAAATAAAGTGTTTAAGTTAATAAAAATATGTATTCTTTTTCGATTGAACTAAAAATATACGCCGCACATTAAACATGTCGGAGAGGACGATTCATTGGCTTATCAGTTCAAAGAGAGATTATTACGTGCGGAGTTCGGACCTAGAGAACCGTTCAATTTTGTAACTGTGAACAGTAAAAACATAGTTATTGTTCACTGCTACGCTTTTACTATTCACAGTAATAGAATCGAATGATTCACTGGATCTGGACTCCACACGTAATAATCTAAGCAGTTCAAAAGACTAGTATCTTGACCATTAGCCTTAATCTTAACTATTTTTTATCAGCTATATGAATTTCTCATCCGGTCATGATGATGTGCTACATAAATGTTAAATCTAGTTTATGAAATTTTTAACTTTGACTAATTTACTTTTGTTTATCCATTCATTTCTTAGTTCTCACGCATTAGCATCTTCTAATTTCTATTTTAGATGCCCAAATAAATTAAAACTGTATAGTCTACTATTTTAATCCTGAATAGATATTTATCCCTTCATCTTTTTGATATAATAATTCTCACCATATCAATCATAATCTAGCACTCGTTTTTTAATGTCTTATTTGCCATACTCATTTTAGCTATAAAGTATTAATTGTCCAATACCAAATGTAATAATTTTGAAAATTTCATGAGTCTTATGATACGGGAGGAAGCCGGCTCAGCCACAAGCCAGTCCAGCAAGAGCCTGACTAACAGAACCTGGCAGAAGGGGTGGAGACAGCAGGATTTTCGGGCCCTTTGTGAGGGCGAATTATTACGTCTGGACGTCCAGACATCCAATCCAGACACGCCACGTCATCCAAATACACTGGGCCGAAGTATTTGAGTGATGTGGCGCATCTGGACTGGTGCCCAGATTCGTCCGGACACCAAACGTAATAATTTGCCCTTTGTGAGGCCCAATAAACTTGTAATTTCGTATGTAAGAAGAAGTATTAAGGAGAAAATTAAAGAGGGATTAAGGAAAGATTTAATGAGGAGTTTTAATTTAAAATAGGGTAGGAAATTAAGTAAGGAAGGAGGACATCCAAGGCCTATCAAATTGGTATCAGAGCGAGGTTTCTGGGAGAGATGGCAGCAATGAAGGTGGATGCGTTGGAAGGGGAAGTGAAGCAAATCAAATACAGGATGGAGGAAAGATTTTTAACTTTGAAAAATCGGATGGAGAGCCAATTATGAGAGATAGAAGAGATGATAAAGAAGCTCATCGAGCTGCAATCTCAAGCCCCACTGGCGGTTCCGATTACGAATCCTCACCACGATTTGACCAAGGGTTTTGGCTGAATCGAAGGGAAAAGAAATCTTGAGGGACGAGCTCAATGAGAAAAATTCATTTCATCAAGAGCAACCTCCTAGGGCTCCGATAAAGGATGGAATAGGGGTTTTGAAGGGGAGGGGGGGGGGGGGGGGGGGGGGGGGGGGGGGGGGGGGGGGGGGAAGAGAGTTCTATGGTGGGATTTATGAAGAGAGTTGTAGGGCGACCGACCATTATGGGAGGTCGTTTGGGCAAACGGGAGTGGACAACCGGAGAGGGAGGTGGACGAGCCGAGCCATGGGGATCGGGTCATGGGAGGCGGATGGAAGAAAGGTGGGATGCCCCACCCTCGATACACGAGGGAAACTATCAGTGGGAGAGGGAGTTGGGATGGAGAAGCGAAGGTGAGGAAGTTGAAGATGCCGATGTTTGAAGGGGAGGATGCCCATGGGTGGGTATACTAGGTGGAAATGTATTGAGGTGAACGGATTGAGAGATGAGGAAAAGCTTATAGCCCTAGGGTTATGTCTAGAGGGGAAAGCCCTCGCTCTTAATTCCAATGGATGAAGGCTAGATACCAGAACCGCTTATGGGAGGAGTTTTAAGGATTGCTTGATGGTACGTTTTCGAGCCATTCGGGAAGGAGATCTACACAAGCAATTCCTTGCCTTGACTCAAGAGGGGACCCTCATGGAATACAAAGAGCAATTCGAGTTGCTATAGGGACGGCTGAGGGGAATTTCAGAAGTAAACCTGGAGGAAAATTTCATGAATGGCCTCAAGCTTGACATACGAGCGGACATTTGATTGCTGAGGCCGAGGGAGCTGAAGGAGACGATGGAGCTAGCACAGATAGCAGAAGATTGGAGGCAGATGAAGAGAAGCGGTAACAGCATGGATGTGGGAGGCTCTTACATAAGTATTTCAACTTCATTGGCACCGAGCACCCAAATAATATCATTTCAATAGGAGGCACCATGGGAGAAGAGTGGGTGAGTTCGCCCCGGGGCCAATTTCAAGCACCTCACAGAGGCAAAGGTTTGTGCTATCTCTATAATAAGAAATATGCACCAGGCCATTGGTGCAAAGACCGGATACTCTAGGTCCTTCTGGTTTGTGAGGAGGAAGAGACTAACATTGAGGACCTAGTGGAGGAAGCAGAAGAATAAAGAGAGCACCTACATCTTGGTGTGGATGAAGTATCCCTAAATTCTATGGTGGGAATTACTCCAAATCACACCATGAAGGTGAGGGTATTGATCGGGGAGCAGCCAATGGTAGTCTTGGTGGATAGTGAGGCTACTCATAACTTCCATCTCCAACCGGGTCGTGGACCAATTGGGATTGAAGTTGGTGGATACATAGAGCTTTGGAGCAATGATGGAAATCAGAAAGATGGAGAGGAGTGGGGGAATTTGCATAAGGTTAGTGCCGGCACTCCATGGCATACATATAGTGGAGGATTTCCTTCCCTTAGAGTTGGGGATCATCGATGTGATTCTAGGGATAAAGTGGTTACAAATGATCGGGGAGACCAAGGTGGACTGGTAGTCCTTGACCATGGAGATTCAAATGGAGGGGAAGAAGGTGGTGCTATGAGAGGATGCAAGCCTATGCAGAACTATGGTTTTACTCAAAACCATGGTCAAGGCAATATAGGAAATAGGGCTGGGCTAATTCGGGATTCATCGGTAGACAAGGTCCTGAGTGTATACATCAGCTTCTGCAACAATTTCCTGAGGTTGTTCAACAGCTTAATGGGTTACCCCCACCCCAGGAACACGAGCACACTATCACTTTGAAGGAGGGTGCTCTCCTATCAGTGTCCGACAGTACCAGTACCCACAAATTCAGAATGATGAGATAGAGAGACACATCAGAGAGATGCTGGAGGTAGGGATTATTAGACCCAATGTAGCTCCTTTCCAACCTAGTATTATTAGTGAAAAAGAAGGATAAGGGTTGGAGGTTTTGTGTAGATTATAGGGTCTTTAATAAGAAAACTATGCTAGACAAGTTTCCTATCCCCTGATTGATAAGCTGCAAAAAAAATTGTTTGGTACAGTCATTTTATAAAAAATTGACCAGAAATCAGGATACCACCAGATCAGAATGAAGCTAGGGAATCAACTCAAGACAGCTTTTAGGTCTCATGAAGGTCACTACTAGTTTTTGGGGATGCCTTTCAGCCTTACAAATGCCCCGAGCACTTAATCAAGTTTTCAACCCTACCTCAGAAAGTTTGTCTTGGTATTTTTTATGACATCCTGATCCACAGTAGTACAGAGGCAAAGCATATGGGTCACCTAAGGATGATGATAGAAACATTGAGGGAGCTCCAGCTGTATGCCAACCTGAAAAAAATGTTCGTTTGCACAACCACAGGTGGAGTACTTGAGACATGTCGTGAGCATAGCAGAGGTAGCAGAATTAGTCCAAGATTGAGGCTATATCGGATTGGCCTTCATCTAAGAACTTGAGAGTGCTGAGAGGGTTCTTAAGCCTCATCGGATACTACCGGAAGTTTGTGCAAGGGTATAACATGATAACATGGTCCTTGATTGAGCAGCTGAAGAAGGACAATTTCAAGTGTGATAGGTGGCTACACATGCTTTCAAGCAGTTGGAGAAATTAATGACCAGTGTACCAGTGCTAGCACTTCCTGACTTCAGAAGAACATTTGTGGTGGAGACAGATAGGTCAGACTACAGACTGGGGGCAGTGCTCATGCAGGGTCAGAGGCCTATTGCCTATTTCAGCCAGGGTAAGACTCAAGTCGGTGTACGAGAGAAAGAGCTAATGTCTAATGGCTATTGTCTTGGCTATTTAGAAGTGGCGAATATATTTGTTAGGGAGGCATTTCCTAGTCAACCCAGATCAGAGGAGCCTGAAGTATTTATTGGAACAACAAATTTTCACAAAGGAGCATTAGCGATGGTTATCCAAGTTGCTTGGATATGATTTTGAGATCCAGTATCGATCGGGCTTAGAAAACAAAGAAGCAGACGCCTTGTCCAGGAGAGTCAAAGAGCCCCAATTAGCAGCCTTGTTAGTGCCCATGATCCTAGATTGGGAAGCTTTAAAATGGGAGAGTGAACAGGATGAAGGATTTGAGAATATCAAGGTTGATTTGCAGTAGAACCCGGATATTCATCCCGATTACACAATGAGAGGAGCCCAGCTACCACACCAAGATAGATTCATTCTACCGAAATAATCGGGATACATCCCCAAGCTGCTACAGAAGTTTCATGGCAGTGCAGTTGGAGGACACTCAGGAGGTCGAAAAACCTACAGCCGATTGTCAGCAAAATTAAACTGGGTAGGGATACGCAGCGATGTAGAGGGATGGGTAGCTAGATGCGATGTGTGCCAAAGGCAAAAGTACTTAGTCATGATACCAGTAGGGTTACTACAACCCCTGGGATGTGGGAGGAGGTGACAATGGATTTCATCAAAGGGTTGCCATGATCGGAGGGATTTTTAATGATATTGGTAGTAGTGGATCATCTGAGCAAATATGCACACTTAATCCCTTTGAAGCACCCTTATACAGCGATCACTGAGGCTATTGTTTTCATACGAGAAGTGGTGAGCTTGCATGGATTCCCATAAACTATTGTGTCAGAAAGAGACAAGGTATTACTTAGCCACTTATGGAGGGAGTTATTTCATTTACAAGGGATAGTCTTGAAGAGAAGTACAACCTACCACCGCCAGACAGATGGTAAAACAGAAGTATAGACACCTATCTAAGATGCTTTGTATCAGACACACCGAAGAGCTCGACAAGGTTGATTGCTTGGGCAGAATATTGGTACAACACCTCGTATCATTCAGCAGCAATGACAACCCCCTTCAGGATTATCTATGTAAGAGATCCACCTCATTTGATTCATTATGAGTAGAGCACTACACCAGTATCCGGTGTAGAGCAGTACTTAGAAGAGAAAATATGGTATTATCTCAGCTCAAGGGACGTTTGTTGAGAGCACAACAGATCATGAAAATGAAAGTTGATGAGCACATAAGATAAGTAAACATCGAGCTAGATGATATGGTTTACCTAAAATTGAGACCCTACGGATAAAGCACACTAGCCCTGAGAAATTATCCCCACGATACTTAAGGCCTTACGAGATCTTGGACCATATTAGAGCAGTAGCATATCGATTAAGGCTACCACTCTCATCAGCTTTGCATCCAATATTTCACGTCTCATAGTCGAAGAAGGCAATAGTAGAGCACACGCCATCGTCACAACCTCCAACTTTGACATAAGACATGAAGGTTATTTTGGGACCTCTAGAAGTAGCAGGTGTGCGCAAAGGAGAAACAGGGGCACAATAGATGTTAATCAAGTGGTGCAAATGCACGATGCCACATAGGAACCATACAAGACGATCATAAGACAGTTCTCAACCTTCCACCTTGAGGACAATGTGCATTTTGGGGAGGGGAGTATTGATATGGGAGGGGGTCGGCTCAGCCACCAACCAGTCCAACAAGACCCGAACCAACAGAATTGGGCGGACGGGGCAGAGACAGCAGGATTTTCAGTCACCCATGTGGGGCCTAGCAACATGTAATACCTTATGTATGGAGAAGGATTAAGAAAAGATTGAAAGAGGGATTAAGGAAGGATTTAACGAGTTTGAATTCAAAAAAGGGGAGGAAATTAAGGAAGGAGGATGTTTTGTGGAGAATTAGGAGAGATTATTTAGGGCTGATTCTAGGGTTTCTTTTCATTGTATGATTTGTTCTTGTTGTAGTTTCTTTTATAGAGAGTTCGTAGTAGCATCTAAGGTTTGTGAGAGAGACGATCTATCTCTCGAATTATAGATCATCTGTATCTTGCTTTCGTGTTGAAGAAATACTACAAAATCAGCATCTGTATCTTGCTTTAGTGTTGAAGAAATACTACAAAATCAGCCATTGTCTTGGGTATTCCTATGGTTTTTCTCTTGCTAGCTTGTTGTTTTTACTTCCAAGGCCTATCATCTTATTGATATTTTCGGTTGAGAATACAAAATTCCATAGATTGATGATATGGCAGAAACAATAAAGAAATCAGTGTAGCCAACTCAAACATTAATGAAGTAATTGATTGGCCGTTTATTTCATTATAATACTCTTACAAGTGGCTGAAACAAGAAAGAAAGGCCCGCTCCAACAAATTGGGAACTTGGATGGGTATTTGGTGCTAGAATAAAATATATGTATACAAATTTTATAATATGCTTCCGGCAGCAATTCAATGTAATTCATTTTATACTTGAAAATTGTATAATTTCCTAATTATTACAATCAACATTTATGTATAGATACTAATGAGATAAATAAACAATCCAAACTTCCAGCCAATTCTCTATTTTATATGGGATCCGATTAAGGATAGGGTCCTCTTCACAACCTTTGTGTTTTCTTTGTTTCATTTTATTCTCGTCATCATGACGATTTTTTAGACTTCTCTTCCAAAGAGTCGACCACCAAAACTCATAAAAATCATACTAAAGAAGAATTCTAAGAGCTATAAATCTCAAATCTTTTGAATAGAAGAGGCTACTTGAAGTGGCCTCAAATTGTGAAGATCTTTTCAAAAGGAAAGATAAAAATCCATTTGATAGATCCTCCTCCGAATCTAGAAGACCCAAAGTTTACACTTTGAGATGAAATGGGTTACATGATCATGACATGGTCCTGGAACCCTATGAAGCCTAAAATTCATGGATCATACATAATCCTAACAACCGTAAAAGATGTTTGGAAAGTTGTCAAACAAATTTAAAAGTTAAAGAAGTTGCTCTCATTTATGAGATTAAGACAAAGTTATCAACAACAAAGCAAGATGACATTTCTGCCATTAAATATTTCAATACAATGAAGTTCTATTGGCTAAAATTACATTACTATGAAGATCACAAGATAAGATGAAGTGATGCTACTATGGTTCTTGAACAATTTGAAGGATGAAAAAAGCTGTTTGAGTTTGTAATAGGACTCAATAATGAATTAAACTAAATTCATATTCAAAGCTTGAGCAAAGAAAATTTAACATCCCTAAATGAAGACTTATCACTCATATAAATTGAAGAAGTACGAAGAATATTAATGTTTGACATCCCAAACTCTGAAACATGGACCATGAAAACCATAGAAACTCAAGATAAGAGACAGCCACTTACTCATCTCAAAAAGAACATTTTTTTCCAAAAGCAACCTCTGGAGCAATTACTACAAGAAAAAAGAGCATATCAAAAGAAACATATTGAAAGCTCCACAGAAAGTCCCAGGATTATTGTGGAAATAAAGAAGGTCAATTAAAAGGGCAAGTTTATCTGGTTAAACTAATAGAGCTCACCAAAGTTTTGTGATATATGTTATCAACCTAGCCTTACATATTTTTTCTATATATAAACTCACCCAAAACCACAACAACAAGATGATATATTTTTTTTTTTTAATAATTCTATATTTTAGGATCTCATCATGAGAAAGATAAATTGGGTAAGCTAGATAATAGAAGCGGCTATACCGACTTGAAGGAAATAACCACCACCACAACAACAACAACATCAAGCCTTTGTCCCACTACGTGGGTCGGCTACATGAATCTTTTTTTAGCCATTGTGTCCGATTAAAAGTCAAATTCTCATTTAAATCTAATAAAGAAAGATCATTTCTAATAATTTCTAACCAAGTCTTTTTAGGTCTACCTCTATCTTTCTTAACACAAGTCAAATCTAATACCTCAACTTTCCTAACTGGGTCATCGGAAGGCCTCCGTTTAATGTGACAAAACCATCTAAGGCTACTCTCTCTAATCTTATCTTCCACTGGAGCTACTCCAATCTTTTCACGTATATGCTCATTTCGTATCCTATCTCTAAGGGTCAAGCCACTCATCCACCTAAGCATCCTCATCTCAGCAACACTTAACTTAGTATTATGCTTCTCTTTTAATGGCCAACATTCGGCACCATAAAGCATTGCAGATCTCACCACCATCTTATAGAATTTTCCCTTAAGTTTGAGGGGGAATTTTCTATCGCATAATAAGCCCGATGCATTCCTCCACTTCAACCATCCAACTTGAATTCTGCTGATAACATCCCCATCAATTTCACCATCACTCTGAACAATAGATCCAAGATATTTAAAATGTGTACTCTTATTAATGACTTGATCGCCCACAGTCACAATCCCTTCACTGGGTCTATTGCTACTAAAATTACACTCCATATATTCAATTTTATATTCACTCAAGCGAAAACCTTTAAACTCTAAAGTTGACCTCCATAATTCAAGTTTACCTTCAACTCCCTCTCTTGTCTTATCAACAAGAAGAATATCATAAGCAAAAAGCATACACCAAGATACATCCTCTTGCAAATGTCTAGTGAGAACATCCAAGACTAAAGCAAAAAGATATAGACTTAAGGCTGATCCTTGATGTAATCCAACCGAAATAGGAAAATACTTGGTCAAACCACCTTGTGTTTGAACACAAGTAATAGCTCCTGCATACATATCTTTAATGATTTGAATATAAGCATTATTAACTCCTTTTTTTCAAGAACTCTCCATAGCACTTCTCTTGGAACTTTATCATATGCTTTCTCTAAATCAATAAATATAATATGTAGATCTTCCTTATTCTCTCTATATTTCTCCATCAAACCTCTCAATAAATGTATGGCTTCCATAGTAGACCTACCCGGCATGAATCTAAATTGAACCACATATGTTGTTAATTCATATCTACTCTAAATGGGCATCTCTCCTTTAAAAATATACAATATATATATTTTTCTCTCATTTTTATAAATATAAGCATTAAAATTTTTCATTGCGAGATTTGAAAATTTGCCAAAGAATATAACAATTTTTTTCATAAAAATTAAACTAGATCATCTACTCATTTCAAGATAATTCACTTTAACTATTTGGGGCCTTCAAAATTCTCTAATTGATAATTGCACTCTAATAAAAAATAAACATTTGATGTCAGTTATATTTTGCCAATATTCATTGTTATGATAAAAAATCAAATTAGTAGGAGGACTAAAAAAATCAGGACCGATAATGCTTGATATTATTTTAATCAGACTTGATCGTCCTCAAAGAAAATATAATTTAACAATCCTCCTATTCTAACATCCCACAACAAAATGAGGTGGCAGAAAAAAATTAACACCTCCTGTAAGTCACAATGAATCTTCTCTTTCAAAATTAAGTTCCAAAAAAAATATTAAGGAGAATTTAGGCTAACCTTCATATATCTAATTCATAGTATACCCTCAAAAGTGATTAATTTCAAAAGCACCCTAAACCATCAAGGTAAATTTTCTTCTACAAATTTTTTTCTCAAAACTCCGTCTGAAGATGTTTGGTTGACATATATTCACATCTATAAATAAGACAAGGGTAAACTTGCTCCTAGAGCATTAAAGTGTGTTTTTTAAGGATATTTGTCCACATAAAAAAAAGGATATAAGTGCAATTATTGAACCACCACAAAAATTTTTCACTTCAAAAAAATATCACTTTGATGAAAATAAAATTTCTTCGCCCAAATTTATTTTTGACGAAAATAAAAAAAAAATGGAAGAAAAGTTTAGAACATCAACAACATCAACATCAAGTCTTTATCCCACTACGTGGTGTCGGCTACCTGAATCATTTTTCTCCATTTTATCCTATTAAGAGTCAAATTCTCATTTGAATCTAATAAAAAAATATAATTTATAATATTTTCTAACCAAGTCTTTTAAGGTCTACTTTTACCTCTCTTAATATAGGCCAAACCTAATACATTTACTCTTATAACTAGGTCATCAGAAGGCTGACATTTTATTTCACCAAATCATCTAAGGCCACTCTTTCTATTCTTATTTTCCACTGGAACAACTCCAACATTTTCACATATATTCTCATTTCGCATTCTATCTCTAAGAGTAAAGCCACTCATCCACCTAAGCATGCTCATCTCTACAACACTTAACTTAATTGTATGCTTTTATTTTAATGACCAACATTATGCGCCATAAAACATTGCAGGTCTCACCACCGTCTTGTAGAATTTTCTCTTAAGTTTGAGAGGAACTTAGCTATCACACAACACAACATGCCTGATGCATTCCTCCACTTTAACCATCCAACTTGAATTCTACTAATAATATTCTCATATATTTCACCATCACTCTGGACAATAGAATTAAGATATCTAAAATGGTACCCTTATTAATGACTTGATCATCCAAAGTCACAATCCCCTCGTTAGATCTATTACTACTAAAATTTAACTCCATGTATTCGGGTTTAGATCTACTCAAAAGAAAAGTTTGATGAAGTAAATATACTCTCGTTTCACATTCTAGCTATACAAACTCAAAAACAACATATTAATACTATCACTAAATCTCTTCAGACCCACAAGTCAGACAAAGACCATCTAAAGTCTTCAGAATCATTATCAATTAATTTTCCATACTGACAATCAACCAATTATAACACATTCTCCTCTTTACTCTATAACCAAATACATGTCTTTTCAAAAAATTTCTCCTGCACAAAATCTCATTTACAAACATCAACTCCAACACTATCATTGCAAATTTTACTTGAAATATTAGAAAATTAAAATTGGAAAGATCCCAAAAGAAAAGAGATGAATAGCCAAAAAAAATACACCTAGGAGAACGATGAGCTTCCAAAAGAGAAAAAATGAGGGATGCAAATGAATTTTCTCATTAAACTATAAACAAAATAGAAAAATAAAGCGGTATAAAATAATGTTAGTAGCAAAATGATGTACTCAATTCTATAAAGTAAACTACAAAGAAGCATTTGCTCCTATTGCTAAAATGAATATAATTTAAAACCTAGATTCTCTAGTTGCAAACGTTGGTTGATTCATACAAAAAGAACAACAACATCAAGCCTTTGTCCACTACGTGGGGTTGGCTACATGAATCCTTTTTCACCATTGTGTCATGTTAAAAGTCAAATTCTCATTTTGCTTAAAAAGTTTTGACCTCTAACCTCTAAGAGCAGGATAGACTCGCCTAGATGATCTGGGGGCCAAAGGCTGGCACTCAGTTGCCTGAGCAAATCTCTTTCTTTCTTTTGAAATCCTATGTCACTTACAGGATTTGAACCTGCCTTTGATGAATGAAGAACCATTGGACGACATTCATCTTCCTCCATGGAAGGTGACAACGAGTGAGCTAGGTTTGTTTTTTTCTTCCTTCTCGAGCTTCTATTTCTTCAGTGAAAGGAGATTCGAGAAAAGATGGAATAGGAAGACGTGTTTCCAGAACGAATAAGATAGGGGCGGTTCCTTCTCTGATTCGAGGGGGCTGGTACATAGAACCGGGATAGTAAAAAGGTAATTTCAGAGCTGAAAACATGACGGGATCCCAGGATGAATGATTTCTGACTTTTGTCGTTGGTTCTCATGGACGTTAAGATTGTGTGCTGTGAAAAGCTGGGTTTTCGGGCTGCATATCCGTAGTTTGTAGTTTGACTTCTAAGCAAGGCACAGTTTTCATCTCCTTGAATCGAATGCGATAATCTTCGAGAATGGATGATGCCCACACTTCAGGTCGATCAGAAAGACAAAAAGGTCTAGTGCTATTTTCCTTCTTTATCTTCTTTCTAGTAATTTCAGGGCATTCCGCCTAATCTAGCAACCCACGGAGCGGTAGACAACCGAGGCAAAAAAGAAAGACTCTAAATCTGATAAAGAAAAATCATTTCTAATCTTTTCTAACCAAGTCTTTTTACGTCTACCTCTACCTTTCTTAACATAAGACATATCTAAAACCTCAACTTTCCTAACCAAGTCATCAGAAGGCCCTGTTTAATGTGACCAAACCATCTAGGCGACTCTCTCTAATCTTATCTTCCACCAGAGCTACTCCAACCTTTTCACATATATGTTCATTTCTTATCCTATCTCTAAGGGTAAAATCACTCATCCACCTAAGCATCCTCATCTCTGCAACCTTGGTTGATCATACAATAATATAATGAACAAAAAATGCTTTCTTAGATGAGGATGTTGAAAAACAAATTTATATCCATCCTCCACCATAATTCAATAGCCCTTTCACAAAAAATCAGATGTGCATTTAAAAAAGGCACTATATAATCCTTTAATAACAAATAACTTTTCTACATTAACAATTTACTTAATAAAGCAATATTTGTATAAATGCTTATCTTTGGGGAGTAATAGGCATCAAGAAAACATGAATTAATTTTCTTCGTGATGTGATTCTTCTCCCAACTTCTAAATCTCACATTTTTTTAGAGTTACCGGCATTCTCAAATCGTTGCTTATCCCTCTTCATCTCGGATTTGCAACAATTGCACTCTTGTTGAGCCTTCCGCTGTGTTCCGCCTCCATCTCATCATGTTCATAACTAACACCGAGATTCACACATCATTAGTTGCTAGTTTCATCAAATCTATCCTCACAACAGAGACTCCAAATATGATACCTTATTCCCAACTTCATAAGGTCTCACACTACATCCCCATCGTGACATCATTTATGTCGCAACACCCATCCCCAACACCACATCTCAGTTATGAGATCCCCAAAGTCATAGAAACAGTTCTTCCCATCAAGATCAAATCAGATACCCAAACTCACTAAGCAACCAACTTCACTACTAATGACAACCCTTATTTACTTTTCTGATTTCAATTATCCAATTCCATACCCGAAGCTATATTCACTCATCTTGCTTCCCTCTTCACTTTATCTGATTCTTCCAATCAATTGCACCTTAAGCTAAAATACTCTTTTGCTAACTCCATCTTTGACTTCTCTAAACAGAATCACAAGATCCCCAAAATTACAACAACCCCACCTCCCCAAATCCCAAGTAGCGACATTAATTCCTTGTGCATAATAATTTACTTTAAAATGATGGGTCTAAATATTCTTCACAAATTAACTTCCTCTCTTTACAAACTTGATTTTTACAAGAATATATATATAACATTTTCAATGTAATTACGTTAGGGCCCAGAAACAGTAGGACTGGTTTGCTATAGGAGGCGGGCACTAAGGGTGGCTGAAATGGGAAGGGAGGGCAGCACATGGGTGGGGCCCAAGCATTAATGCATGCATTGATGGGAGCTTGGTTTTTTTTTTTTTTTTTGGGGGGGGGGGGGGGGGGGGGGGGGGGGGGGGGGGGGGGGGGGGGGGGGGGGGGGGGGGGGGGGGGGGGGGGGGGGGGGGGGGGGGGGGGGGGGGGGGGGGGGGGGGGGGGGGGGGGGGGGGGTGGTTTGTGGGGAGGGCTGTTTAGGGATTTAGCATTAAATATTTGTATTGTGCTTTAAGTATACTCCTTTTGGCTAGGATGAGAGTCATCTTGAATTTGAAAAGCAATTTGAGATCTAGGGTTTGTGTTCTTGGGCTCTAGGCATGGCTAGAGAATTGGAGAGTTGTTTCTTCCTCTTGAATTGAAGAAACTTGTATCGTTTGCTGTTTTCTTTCATCTATTAGTGGATTTCCTCATTATTTATCTCAGTTTTCGCAGTTTTCCTAAGAAAATCTACTGTTATTTTCAGTTTGACTGCTGTAAACAGTAATTTTCTGATAGGAAATACTTGAGTTCGCAAGTAACCTAACCAAAATCGGCAAACAAACAGCAGCCAAATGGCTGTCCACAGCAGGAAAACAGCAGAAATCTGCTGTTTACAGCAGAAAAACAGCACTTGTCCGGGAAAATCTGAGAGAAAACTCAAAGGAAAGCTTGTATTTCACTAGTAGATGAATAAAACAGCAAAGATACAATTGATCCTCAATTCGAGAGGAGGATCGATCTCTCCCAAATCTCTAGACGCCGCTAGAGCCCAAAGAAAACCTAAATCTAAGAGATCTCCAATTTCAGCCAAATTCAAGATACCCAAACCCTAAGAAAATCAACTATTTAATGCATACAAATCAAAAGGAAATCCCTAAACAGTCCCTACATTCAAATTTCCCTCTCAAAACTCCAAAAAAAAAACTTCCTAAACGGCTCTACGTGGGCTGGTCGGGCCGCTCCTTCTCCGCCAGGAGGCGGATTCTCCGCCTGTTTTTTTGCGATTTTTCCCGTGAACCGGTCCCGCCTGGACCGGCTGGACCGGTCCAGTGGACCGGTCTAACATTTTCTTCATTGTTTTCCACCCAATCTAGCTAGATTTGCTTGCGAACTCAAGTATTACCCTTGGGGTTACTTGCGAACTCAAGTACTTCCTATCAAATTGGTATCAGAGAGTTATCTTGGGACCATTGGCGGCTGAAATCCAGAAATTTCAGCAAGAAATTTTCATCCGCAAGAAGATTCTCTTGTAAATCGTGGAAAGTAAAATGGCCGGAAGGAAAGTTGAAGTATTGGAGGGAGAAATAGGTCAACTAAAGACCGATTTTAAGGAAAAAAAATCGCTAACTTTCATAATCAATTTGCTTCCATCTATGAAAAGATGGATGGAAGGTTTGTCTCCTTGGAAGGCATGATGAAGAAGATGCTTGAAGGCAAGCAAAATCCAACGACATCGAAAGCAAGGAAGAACACCGGTGATAATGGGATGTGCGGAAATCCGAACCCATTTAGGGAGAAGGGGAATCCATAAGTGGAGATTCTTTAGGGAAATGATGGAATGCCTCCTCTAGAACCACTTTCTAGGGAGGAGATGAGTATGTGCTATGAAAGGAGGAGTGCTAATTTTGTTGGGAGAAGGGATGAATTTTATCGCCGGGGTGCTGTATATGAAAGGAGAAGAGGGGAATATGAGGAAGGGCTCGGGTATTATCGCCAAAAGGAATATCGTGACCATGGTTTAAAATTGCGCAATATGAGGCTCGCCTTGAGGCCCGCCTTTGTGCAATTCCAGTAAAAAAAGCATTGATGCTTACGCCTCGAGTTTTTTTTATGAGGCTTGCGCCTCAACTTGGTTTAGGCCTGCCTTGAGGCCCGCCTCGCCTCACTGATATAAGGCTTACGCCTCACGAAAGATATATATATTAAAACGTACATAAATCTTGAAGTAAATGCCTGACATTGGACTCTATAGGAGAGGAGGAGGGGACCATGGACAGAGAGAGCAGTTCATCATAATGATAATTCAAATGAAGAACCCCTTAGTAATGACAGTGCTGATGACTTATGAGTTAGATTATGTGATATGTCATTGCTATTTATTTTTGGAAATTGGAATTATATGTTAATGAAAAGAATATGGGATTTGGTCAAAGATAGAATTTTGAGTTGAACTATATTTCATGTTGTCTTATTATTGGGATATTTTGATTTCACTTCATATTTTATGTTTTTTTATGTTTTATATTATTCACCTCATTAGTATATAAAAAATTTATCATTTTATGTTTACGCAATCTTTTGATTTTGAGGCTTAAGCCTCAAAACGCCTTGAGGCTTACGCCTCGCCTCACGAATGAAAAACGCCTTAATACCCGAATACGCAATTTTAAACATTGATCGTGACCATTGGGGAACACCTCCTCTTCGATGAATAGGAGGTTATGGAGGGGTCAGAGGAAACGAGGGTGACCTGAGGGTGAGGAAACTAAAGATGTCCATCTTTGAGGGCGAGGATGCACATGACTGGATCTACAAGGTGTAGGAGTACTTTACAATCAATGGGTTGACTGAGGAGGAAAAATTGACAGCAGTTGGATTGTGCTTGGAAGGAAAAGGGTTGGCATGGTATCAGTGGAGGGACATGAGGCAACCCATTCGGAGTTGGAGAGAGTTAAAGATTGCTTACTAGAACGTTTTTGAACCAGTAGGGGATGGGACTTCTATGAGCAGTTCTTTGCCCTGACGCAAGAGGGGACCGTGGCAGAGTACCGTGATCGGTTTGAATACCTAGCTAGTAGGCTTGATCAGCTTTCTGAGACCGTGTTAGAGAGGAACTTCATGAAGGGACTCAAACCAGATATCAGAGCAGCTTTGAGAGTGATGAAGCTACATGACTTGGGGGTAACCATGGAGTTGGCACAGTTGGTTGACAACAAAAAGCATATGGATAGGGGGGCTAGAGGGGGGGGGGGGGGGGGGGGGTCATACAAGATGACTACCACTTTTCTAGCTCTCAAAGGAGTTGCATCGGGAGGTTTGTGTGAAGTACCAAAGGAGAAGTCTCGAGGAGGGGGATTTGGGAGAAATTTCAAGAAGCTTACTGAGAAGGAGTTGCAGGAGAAGCGAGCAAGGGGGTTGTACTTCAGATGCGATTAAGAAGTACATAACAGGGCATAGGTGAAAGATCGAACTCTTCAGGTTCTCACCGTCTATGATGACAAGAAAACTAAAGAGGGAGGAGAAGAGAGCGGGCAAATGGAGGAAGATGAGAAGTTACATTTGGATGTGGCGGAAGTCTCTCTAAACTCGGTGGTTGGATTCACCCCGAATCACACCATGAATGTGAAGGAGAGAAATAGCTTATCGTGAGTCGGTGGTGTTGATCGATAGTGGGATAACCCACAATTTCATCTCCAATCAGATTGTGGATCTGTTAGGGGTGAAATTAGTGGATATATGGGGGCTACAGGGTGATGATGGGAATGGGAAAGATGGAGATGGCTAGAGGAAGTATGTAGGGGAGTAGTGTTGACCTGCATAAACTTTTATAAGCAGTGACGTGCATTAATATTTTTGGCAAGAGTTTGGAGGAACATGCTCACGTTATAGAATTATACATCTTAAAAATTACATAATATGTTATATGGCAATGTCCAGTGGCATTTTTTTTTAAATAGGGAACATGCTGACGTTATAGAATTATACATCTTAAGTTGATAAAAATACTCTTTCATGCATCTTTTGTTTGTCCTTCTGATGCATTATTCAACATTAACAGATGTAGTCGCACTTGCAAGCAATTTCTTCAAACATGAGGAATACCAATCAAGTGAGTTTCTTTTGTTACAGTTTAATTATAGTATCATATTGCTCCTCTTCCCACGTTCTACATTTATCAATATCATATTCACACAAAACTTCTGCACAAAATTGTTCAAGAATTTGCAATCGTGCAGGTCAGCCCAATTAGGAGCTTTAAGAGCTTTGAAGGAGCTCAACATACTCCTGTCAACAGCTCGAGATTAAACTAAACATTGGAGATTTATTCCTAATAAATATATGAGTAATTATATGGCACCTTTTCATGATGCATATCCAAATTTAAGTAACGAGCATTTTTCTTAATAGATAACTTATTAAGATTATTCAATTATACATCCTGATAAAACAAAAAAAAGGTGTTTCACATGTCTTCTGTTTGTCATTTTGATGCATGCTTCAACACTATCAAACGCCATTACACATGCAAGCAATTTAATAGATGTACATAGGGTGTGTATTGTTTGGATAAAACGAAAAAAACAAACTAAACCGATCTTATTTGTTGCTTTGATTCGGTCGATTAAAGTATCGATTAGATCATGGTTGTAATATTGAGTTTCTTTAGTTTTTTTGTTATTAGTGAAGTTTTTACATTAGTAAAACCAATCCAATCAATAGTTGAACTATATTAAGTTTTTCAAATAATGAATCAATAAAGTCGTTTAAAATAAACAAGTAACCTAAATATTAATGTGAATATTATTTATTTCACATGTCAAAATCATAAATTTTAAGAAATATTACTAGTATTATTCTTAATATATGTTATTAAAGCAAAAAATAATTGTGTTTATTATTACAATTAATTATATTTTGGTTCAAGCTAAACTCACCAAACTAAAGCTTTATTCCGCTTACTTTGGTTTAAAGAATAATTTTGCCAAATCGATTTTCTCAATTTTCAACCGAGATTAATCGGCTTATCTAATTATTGTCTCAAACTATCCAAACTGATCAAATACAAACCCCTAAATTTCAAACAAAACCGAAAAGAAAGTGCATGCTAAAATTTCCCAAATTTTACTCTCCTTTTGTCCAGGCCTGTATTAAAGAAAAAGGCCTTCTTTAAGCAAGAAATACTTCAGTAAACTTACCTAAAATCCATTACTCTCATTGATGACTAAGTGACAGGTTAACTTAAAATTAGAATAGCAAAATACAAATTAAAGCGGAAAACGCCCAACCAGAAAACTAACCTTGCCAATCGTGTGTAAAGCAGCTTCTTCGAAAGCTCATGACATGTCTCTAATGTAGGTGGCTGGACGATATACTCTTTGTTCTGCTCCAGTAACTGATTGTAGTAGGCAGCTCCATGCTTAGCAACAAATTGCGATGCTTGCGCAGCCTTGACCTTCAGCTGGAGAAACTTCGATGCCATCTACTCTCAAGTTCAAATTAAAATAATTTAAATGTTAGCCAACCTTTCACCAATCGATCAAAACCACAGGAACACGTAAACACAAACGCGGTCCACACAATTACATCAAACTCACCGTCGACGCACGTAGAAAGGAGAATAATCTAGCCGAAATTTATAAATAAATAAGCTAAAAATATAACAAAAAACTTTATATATAAAATTGAGAGAAGAAATCAGTTTATCAATGTGATAAAAAACCCTAGATTCCGAAAAAAAATTTGACAAAAAAACTAGCAAGAAGAATGCCGGAGAAAGATGATAGAGAGCTGAACTTAAAGATTATAGAGAGAGGCTGTATAGAATACCTCCTCCCTACCGCCGCAGAAAATAATGGAATGTCGAAGCAGAGAGATCGCCTTCTGCCGCAGAAAGAATTTCTATGATCAATGGCCCGAAGGCTGCCCTTTTCTCTCTCCGGTAAATTTTGGATGGAAAATTTTTTATAAAGTTTAGGCCTTTAGGGTTGGTTTTTAAAATTTTTTGTTATTTTTCCAAAAAAAAAATTCTGATTTTTTTAAATTCTTTAATTCTATTTTGGAATAATTATAATATATAAATAATTTATATTATATTTATATAAATTTCAAGATTTCAATTTTTTTCCCCTTAATCGGGCTAACATTTTCATTGTTGTTTTTGGGTTGATGATGTAAATTATAAAATGTCTCATGAGTTTAGATAGACTAATTAAAATTTTGAAATGACTCATTTGAATAGTATTAATGTAAATATAATTTTTATGCATGCCATTGTAGATATTAGAATAATATAATATTTATGTAATAAATATCACATAAAAATATTTGTGGTATGTACGTAAATCAATTTTTACATGAGATTTAAATCATAAAATCTTATGTATTTACATTTATAATAACAATTTTTTATATTTACTTATATAACACTTAAATTTTTCTATAAATATACAATATCAAATATCCAAATCATATTAAAAATATTATTAATATTTTCATGCTGAAATATTCATTTTAAGTATGAGAAGATGTTTTACAAATCCAATGGATAAGAGAATTGTTATAAGAGATACCAGAGTTATACGAGAAAAACATATAAATGAAAAAAATCATAAGGTCAGAATCAGTTAAAATGATTACGCAGCGTCTGAGTTGGTATCTATGCATGCATTGTAATAATCTTTAAATTTTAACATATATTTTTTGATCCGTAACAGTAAAAAATTATTTCTTGAGACATTATAAGTTCAAATTACAAACTTTTTTCACCATAACATAGATATTGTTGTGTTATAATTAGAAAAAACTTTCCCTTAATTTTATAGGTATTGTTGCACTTCATTAATAAATTAAAAATTTTCAATACAAGTGGGTCTTTTAGAACCATTAGGTTTCGTTTTACAAATCGATTTCATCAGAGTATTCTAAACATGCTTATCTACCTTATGATTTTTTTTTTTCATAATTTTTGTATCCCTGAATTTGAATATATAAAAAATTTTATATGAATTTAACGATTAAAATCTTAACAATTAGAATAATTAATTGTATGTCATTTAGTTATTTTATTACAAAAATCTATTATATGAATTTAACGTTTAAAAGTCAAGTTTTGGGCGTCTTTAGTCCGTTTTTGTTCGACGACGCAGTTGGAAAAGTTGATAAACTCGAGGTAAGACACATTATGCCTGTCTCAATTTTCAGAAATGTGAGTTTTGACGAATATTCCGATTAAAGTTTTGTTTCCGTTAGCGAAAATTGGTATAACTTTACACCGGTAAAATTTTTATCGAGTAACTTTTGGTTTGTTTTATAGATTATGATTTTGCACATTTTGAATATTTTCTAAAAATTTTTCACCAAGTATTTTGATATATGTGGGGTTTTTATATAGAAAATTATTGTGATTTTGAAAAATGTTGCTTCAGTACAATAAAAACTTTGAAATGTTGTTTTATATGATCTCTAGTAATTTCGAAATTTTTTAAAACTGTGAATTTTGATCCATTGGATTTTTTTGTTATCTGTCGTTATACATTATGACGACATTTTGATATATGTATGATTTGATGTTTGATATGATTTGATTTGAATGATGTCAGAAGGGGAGTTTTTAGAGGTCAGAATCCTTTGAAGTTTTGTCTGGTCAAGGAAGGGAGACATAATGGGCCATAATTCTTTGAGATTCTATTTGGTCTATAAATATGAAAATGAATTATGATATGATAATTGTGTATATCTGATATATTCTGGTGTTGTTAGCACAAAAGGAGGCATAAGGGGGCAGAATCCTTTGATATTATGTCTTTGTCAGGGAATGGAGGCATAAGGGGTCAGAATCCTTTTAGATTTTATCTGGGTCAGGGATATGTGATTTGAAATATGATTTAAAATGTGATATGAAATGTGATTTGAATAATTCTGTTATATGAATCCGGTTCAGTTCTTCTATATTGATTATTTGATTCCGTCTGATTATTCGATTTCTGTATGATATTCTGAATTATGTTGTATTTATGACTTTTAGCTAGTTTCATTTTTGTAGGTTTAACTTTTTTTTTATTATACATTTTATGATAGCCTGAATTTCTGAAATTTTTTTTTTAATGAAAAATATAAATTTTAGTCTTGTGTCTTATCAAAGAAGAGGAGGAAGGGAATGAAAGAGATGACAAAAAAAAAAGAAGAAAAACTAATTTTAGACTTCGAATCGCTTCGTCGTTTTCATGGAACTTGCTCAAGTTTTTTATACAATTCAAAGTTCACGCCACATCCCCCATCAATCTCGAACATGACCCAACAACCCATTTGACACCCCTAATTGTTGTTCATGGTTTAATGCATTAATATGATTTTTAGTAGTCTTTACCAATGCTTTAGTTTTACCAATGTACATGATTCATTTACTGATTGTCACTAATTGATAGCACTGATACGATGGTTATTTTATGGTTTAATTTTGACACATGTATTGGTTTAGTGGTTTTTATACCATACTTTTTTTACTACTTATTAATTTTGTTGCTATTTTATGTGAGTTTATGTCACGACCCGACCCGACGGGGACGGATCCCGCCCGAGCCGGATCGCGACAGAACCTTCTAATCCAGGATCTGGCTTTGGAATTTGGTTCTGACTGAATCTTCCAAAATAATTAACTCGACAGACACACAAACATAGAACAACAGAGCTACTATAAGTCACCAAATGCAGCGGAACAAAACATCTATAATTTCTCTTTCTTTTCCCCAAAACAATCATCTACAAATACGGTACATGGCTAGCAGAATAAACACAGAAGAAAAGTCATGACCGTACAAAAATCAAAAGTAAAACAAATACCTATACTGATCAAATTCTGAACTCTAGTCCTGGACTTCCTTCCCTTTCCCAGAACCTAAAAACCACCAGAAAACAAGGGTGAGCTCAACAGCTCAGCAAAGCAACAAACCACCAATCTAAACTCTCAGAATCCAAAACCACACTCATCAGACAGAAATCAGATCAGAAATCGGAACAGAATCGAATCAAGAATCAGAACAGAATCGAAAATCAGAACTTATACGGACATATATCAAATCAGAATCAGAGTCGTACAGATCAGATCACCTCAGAATACAAATCAGAACAGAATAAATCAACAAAGTCAGAATCGTACAGAAATCAGAAATTCAGATAATATCAGAACAGAACTGTACGGAAACAGAAGTCGTAATACAGAACAGAATCAGACATATCACATCAACAGAATCAGAAATCAGAATTGCAGATCATATCAACAGAACAGATATCAAATCAGAATCAGATATCAACAGAACAGATATATACAGAACAGATTCGGAAATCAGATATCAGATATTTAATTAATAGCTAAGCTAAACTAAACAGAATCACTATGGATTCTGACCCTTATGTCTCCCTTGTGCTCACGGCACCAGAAATTCGCTGAATAATTAATAACTAAGCTAAATGTGCTCACAGCATCAGAATAATCCTCGGATCCGGGACAGAACAGAAATTTCTCCAACTTGAGCTCAACTAAAATTTCCCCAGACACTAACTGAATCTCATAGGATTAATGCCCCTTATAGCTCCCTTTTATAGCTTTACACATAGCATTTCAATTCGGAAGAAATCCGGGCAATTCAGAAATCAGATAAAAATCGGGCAGCACAACGGCAGTAGACAGAATTTACACAAAATTTCCTGCAAAGAAAATTTACCAAATTCGCACAGAATATAGATAATCACATTCCAGAACTTTTATTCTACTGCACAGAGAATTTACCATTTCACAGAAAATTATAGTCTACGAAAAACTCCGCCGAATCAAAAATACCCGGACAAAAATCTTCGGAAAATAACCAAAATGTGCACACTCGGCACGTCAACAATATACAGAAAGTTACGCGGTAAAAACTGAACAAATCAAAAGATACGGACGAAAAACAGTAACGGAAACAAAATCTGGACAGAATATATCGCCAAACTCGACGGAACTGAAAATTGAGAAAGGCGGAATGTGCCTTACCTCGCGTACAGCAATATTCTGAACAGTCACTTCGGACGAAAACGGCTCCGCGTCGTCCGAAAATCAACTTTTCTCCAAAAATCCTAGAGTTTCTCTCTCCTCAGATATTTATTTTTATTAAATTTGATTTTCTCTCTCTTCAAAATGACTGATTTCAGCTTTATAATCTTCAGATCGGCCCGGCCGATCGCCAGATCGTCCCGGGACGATCAGACCAAAATTCGATCGTCCCGATCGCCCTGGACGATTCCCAAAACTATGCTCAGGACGATATTTTCTACAGTGTCGATCGGCCTGGACGATGTCCAAATCGGCCTTGACGATGTGTACAAAAAATCACCTGGAGCAAAACTGGGCAAAATCTGGAGCAAAATTTACACTGATCGTCCCAGGACGATCCAGATCGTCCTGGACGATCCTGGAGCAGATTTTTGATATTACAATCTCCCCAACTTCAAAAAAAATGTCGTCCTCGACATTATCCAATCCAAACACAGTCAGAACAAGTACGGGTACGACCGTCTCATGTCAGACTCCTTTTCTCAAGTTGCTTCTCGTGCAGTCCGGTGCTTCCACTGGACTTTAACCATCGGAATCTCTTTATTTCTTAACTTTCGGACGTCGTATGCTAAAATCAACTCTGGCTCTTCCTTATACGCCAGATTCTCCTGAATCTCAACCTCATCAACTGACAGCTTCTTCCCAGAGTCTGAAACCCACTTCCTCAGAGTGGATACGTGAAACACATTGTGCACATCAGGCATCGAATCAGAAAGCAACAGTCGGTAAGCAGATTTTCCAATTCTTTCCAAAATCTCAAACGGTCGTAAGGTATGTTGGACCGTGAACTGAACTTGCTTACCTTTCCAAAGTCTGGAAGTAAATCGTCCATCTCGATCAGAAACAATCACCCGAGGCACACAGTGCAATCTAACTATTTCCTTCACATAAATCTGTGCCAAATGATCCACCGGATCGGTCTGTCTGATCGGAAGAAAATGGGCTGACTTCGTCAATCGATCTACGACTACCCAAATGGCGTCATGTCCTTGCCGTGATCGAGGAAAACCCATCGCAAAGTCCATCGTCACCTCCTCCCACTTCCACTCAGGGATAGGCAACGACTGCAACAGTCCACCTGGTCGCTGATGCTCTGCCTTCACCAACTGACAGGCTTCACATCTTGACACAAACTCTGCCACATCCTTTTTCATCCCAGGCCACCAGAACAAAAGCTTCATATCAGCATACATCTTACCACTGCCTGGATGAACAGTGTAGCCAGAAAAATGAGATTCATACAGAATCTCCCGCCTCAAATCTCCGAACACAGGTACCCACAACCTGTTCTTATAGAAAATCGCACCAGAATCAGAAATTCGAAGTTCAGGAGTCTTACCAGATCCAATCTGAGCAATCAACTTCGAATAATCAGAATCTGACTTCTGGGCTTCTTGAATCCGTGCTTCTAAAGAAGACTGAATACTCATCTGAGCCAACTCCCAATCACTGGAGAAAATCACCTCCAACTGCAATCGCTCCATATCTCGAATCAGAAAGTCATCACAAGTAAGCTGCAAACCTGATAATCCAGAAGACTTCCTGCTCAGAGCGTCCGCTACCACATTAGCCTTCCCAGCTGATATGATACTGAATAGTCAGGTCATAGTCCTTGATCAACTCGAGTCGAGAAGATGGCTCTTATGATCAGTAAAGATCTCACATCTGACGCCATACAGATAATGACGCCAAATCTTCAGAGCAAAAACAACGGCAGCTAACTCCAGATCATGTATCGGGTAATTCTTCTCATGTGGTTTCAACTGTCTCGAAGCATAAGCAATTACCCTTCCATTTTGCATCAGCACACAACCCAAACCTTTCAGTGAAGCATCACTAAACACCTGAAAACCTTCCGTACCTAACGGAAGTGCCAACACTGGAGCTGAAGTCAGACAATCCTTCAATTTCTGAAAACTAGCTTCATACTCCGGTGTCCAAACAAAAGGTACTGACTTCTGAGTCAGTCTCGTCAGAGGAGTCGAAATCTGTGAAAATCCCTTCACAAATTTCCTATAATATCCGGCCATGCCCAAGAAACTACGTATCTCAAATACCGTAGTCGGCCTTGGCCAATCAGCAACCGCCTGAATCTTCTGGGGATCCACAGAAATACCTTCTCCACTCACCACATGCTCTAGAAAAGACATACTCTTCAGCCAGAATTCACACTTGGAGAACTTGGCATATAGCTGATGCCGCCTCAGAGTCTCCAACACAATCCTCAAATGTCTGGCATGATCATCCTCAGAAGTAAAATATACCAGAATATCGTCAATAAAGACGATCACAAACTGATCCAAAAACTCCCTGAATACTCGGTTCATCAAATCCATGAAAATCGCAGGCGCATTGGTTACCCCAAAAGGCATAACCAAAAACTCGTAGTGCCCGTACCGAGTACTGAAAGCAGTCTTCACTACATCAGATTCCTTTACCTTCACCTGATAGTATCCGGATCGCAAGTCAATCTTCGAAAATACTGAAGATCCGGAAAGCTGGTCAAACAAATCGTCAATCCGAGGTAAAGGATACTTGTTCTTGATTGTGACCTTATTCAAATCTCTGTAATCCACACACATACGGAGTGTCCCGTCCTTCTTCTTCACAAACAGAACAGGTGCTCCCCAAGGCGAAACACTAGGACGGACAAAACCTCTGTCAACCAACTCCTGAAGTTGAAAGTTCAGCTCAGAAAGTTCTTTTGGTGCCATCCTGTACGGAGCTTTTGATATAGAAGCTGTACCCGGAAAAACATCGATAGAGAACTCCACCTCTCTATCCGGAGGTAAACCAACCAACTCCTCAGGAAAAACATCAGCAAACTCCCGTACCACTGGGATCTCAGAAACAGAACCAACCTCCAGGTTCAAATCCCGCACCGAAGCCAAAAACACCGGGCATCCTTTCCTCCACATTCTGTTCACCTCCAACGCAGAAATCAGACTGGAAAGAACACCTCGTAATCCCTGAAATACAACTCTCTCTCCAGCCATAAGCAAACTCACTTGCTTCTTCAAACAGTCTATCTGGGCCTCATACCGACTCAGCCAATCCATGCCCAAAATCACGTCATAAGACGAAATCGGCAACAAAATCAAACTAGATTTCCACTTCTTGCCAGCAATGTCAATCTCACACAAATAAAATTTCTGAGCAATCAAAGGATTTCCAGCCGGTAAAATCACAGACAAAGAAACCGGTAAAACCATCGAATCCGAATGTAAAGTCTCAAAACACCGCTCGGACAGAAAAGAATGACTCGCTCCAGAGTCAAACAAAACACGACAGGGCTGATCAGAAATGTAAACCGTACCTGTCACAACATCCGGAGCATTACGAGCCTCCTGCTGACTCAGGCTGTAAACTCGTGGCTGAACTGGAGCAGGAGCTGAAGCAACAGAACTACTCTGCTCTCTCTGAACTGTAGGTGGTCTCCGAGGTCCAGAACTAGTACTACCACCTCTACCAGAAAATCCCTCAGGACGAGGAGGAACAGTCCTCTGTCTTCCTACTGAACTGACAGGTCTGACAGAACCCTCTGATCGGTACTCAGAACGCCGATCAAATCCAGCCTGTGGACATTCTGCAATCCTATGTCCCGGCTGACCACATCTGAAACAAAGACCAGCCATCCTGTAGCATTGGCCATGGTGTCGCCGTCCACAACTCTGGCACACAGGTGCCGTACTAACAGATCCAGAACTCGTCGTACTAGTAGCAGTACCAGACGACCCTCCGCTCCTCCTGGAATCGGATCTGTTGACTCCAGGTCCAGAATCAGCTACAAATCTCCTCTTCCCAGAGGAACCACTGCCAGAAGCCTCACCTCCAAATCTCTTCTTACTCGCAGTCCACCGCTGCTGAGTAGCCGTCATGTCATTCTCTATCAGACGAGCTCGCTCCATAAGCTCAGAAAAGTCAGTGATCCGGAATGGTATCAGAGACTGCCTCAAAGTATCTCGTAATCCTCTCAGAAATCTGTAGCACCTCTCAGCAGAAGTGCTAACCAGCTGCGGAGCGTACCTGGCTAAGGCAGTAAACTCAGCCTCATACTGCATCACCGTCTTGCTCCCCTGAACCAACCTCAGAAAACTCTCCTACATCTGCTGTCGTGCAGAAGGGGGAACAAACCACTCTCGAAATACCTCAGTGAACTCTTCCCAAGTGATCAAAGAGTTCAGCATGCCCTGAAATCTAGCTGCTTGCTGGCCTTCCCACCAGTGCTCAGCCTCTCCATCTAACAGAAAAACGGCCAACGGAACCTTCCTGTCTGCATGACACTGCATCCCGTCAAAATTCTTTTCCAATCTCCTCAGCCACTCCTCGGCTGCTCTGGGCTCAACAGCGCCCTCAAATCTCGGAGGTTTCAAACTCAAAAACAACTGCAGGTGTCTATCAATGTCCTCAGATCTGACTGTAGAAGCTCTGCTCTGAGTCTCGCTCATCATCTGAGCAACAAGTGTAGCAAACTGGGACAGTGTATCTGCACCGGCCACTGGGGCTGTACTCCCCACTGGTGCTGCCTGACTGGCACTCTGCCCGTCTGTCATGTCTGGGTCTGGCTGATCCATACAGAAAATCCAGAAAATCCGAAAAACTATTACAAAAACAACACAATAAAAAGCCAAACGACCCAAAACTACCCCCAGACATACTCACTGATCACTTCCTATAGCTCTGTTTTACAATCCAACCAGTTTCCAAAACCAGTGCTCTGATACCACTAAAGCTTGTCACGACCCGACCCGACGGGGACGGATCCCGCCCGAGCCGGATCGCGACAGAACCTTCTAATCCAGGATCTGGTTTTGGAATTTGGTTCTGACTGAATCTTCCAAAATAATTAACTCGACAGACACACAAACATAGAACAACAGAGCTACTATAAGTCACCAAATGCAGCGGAACAAAACATCTATAATTTCTCTTTCTTTTCCCCAAAACAATCATCTACAAATACGGTACATGGCTAGCAGAATAAACACAGAAGAAAAGCCATGACCGTACAAAAATCAAAAGTAAAACAAATACCTATACTGATCAAATTCTGAACTCTAGTCCTGGATTTCCTTCCCTTTCCCAGAACCTGAAAACCACCAGAAAATAAGGGTGAGCTCAACAGCTCAGCAAAGCAACAAACCACCAATCTAAACTCTCAGAATCCAAAACCACACTCATCAGACAGAAATCAGATCAGAAATCGGAACAGAATCGAATCAAGAATCAGAACAGAATCGGAAATCAGAACTTATACGGACAGATATCAAATCAGAATCAGAGTCGTACAGATCAGATCACCTCAGAATACAAATCAGAACAGAATAAATCAACAGAGTCAGAATCGTACAGAAATCAGAAATTCAGATAATATCAGAACAGAACTGTACGGAAACAGAAGTCGTAATACAGAACAGAATCAGAAATCAGAATTGCAGATCATATCAACAGAACATATATCAAATCAGAATCAGATATCAACAGAACAGATTCGAAAATCAGATATCAGATATTTAATTAATAGCTAAGCTAAACTAAACAGAATCACTACGGATTCTGACCCTTATGTCTCCCTTGTGCTCACGGCACCAGCTGAATAATTAATAGCTAAGCTAAATGTGCTCACAGCACCAAAATAATCCTCGGATCCGGGACAGAACAGAAATTTCTCCAACTTGAGCTCAACTAAAATTTCCCCAGACACTAATTGAATCTCATAGGATTCAGGCCCCTTATAGCTCCCTTTTATAGCTTTACACATAGCATTTCAATTCGGAAGAAATCCGGGCAATTCAGAAATCAGATAAAAATCGGGCAGCACAACGGCAGTAGACAGAATTTACACAAAATTTCCTGCAAAGAAAATTTACCAAATTCGCACAGAATATAGATAATCACATTCCAGAACTTTTATTCTACTGCACAGAGAATTTACCATTTCACAGAAAATTGTAGTCTACGAAAAACTCTGCCGAATCAAAAATACCCGGACAAAAATCTTCGAAAAATAACCAAAATGTGCACACTCGGCACGTCAACAATATACAGAAAGTTACGCGGTAAAAACTGAACAAATCAAAAGATACGGACGAAAAACAGTAACGGAAACGAAATCGGGACAGAATATATCGCCAAACTCGACGGAACTGAAAATTGAGAAAGGCGGAATGTGCCTTACCTCGCGTACAGCAATATTCTGAACAGTCACTTTGGACGAAAACGGCTCCGCGTCGTCCGAAAATCAACTTTTCTCCAAAAATCCTCGAGTTTCTCTCTCCTCAGATATTTATTTTTATTAAATTTGATTTTCTCTCTCTTCAAAACGACTGATTTCAGCTTTATAATCTTCAGATCGGCCCGGCCGATCGCCAGATCGTCCCGGGACGATCAGACCAAAATTCGATCGTCCCGATCGCCCTGGACGATTCCCAGAACTATGCTCAGGCCGATATTTTCTACAGTGCCGATCGGCCTGGACGATGTCCAAATCGGCCTGGACGATGTGTACAAAAAATCACCTGGAGCAAAACTGGGCAAAATCTGGAGCAAAATTTACACTGATCGTCCCAGGACGATCCAGATCGTCCTGGACGATCCTGGAGCAGATTTTTGATATTACAGTTTAATTGTTTCTTTACCGATTCATGATCAAATGATTATTATTGTTATTAAACTAATTCATGAATATTGTTTTTTTACAAGTTATTTAGCTTATTATATTTGATTTAAATGATTATAGATCAAGCTAGAGGATCATAAGTGCGAGGCTGGTCAGGTTTCTATAAGTTTATTATTAATCATTTATTTTTTCATGTTGTTATTCTTTTGACCTCGTGACTGAAATGATAGATTATTTTTGTATGATTCATGCGTATTACATATGATATTGGAGAAATAAATATATATGTATATATTGATGTTTTGATCAATAATTTTATGTTTGCTAATATTTATGTCGATAAAAAATAGGTAGTTCTAATTGTTGTCTAATAAAAGATAAAAAATAATTATTCCAAGTTAAAATTTGGGGCATTACAAAGTTGATATCAGAATAATTGTTGAATTGTTACAAGAGCTATAGAAAATTGATTCTGAGTCACATAGATTTGGTAGATTAAAGTGCATTATTTTTCATCCATAATTGATTGCATAAGTGAATGTTATGTGATTGAATGAATTGTATGAGTGTATGACAGAACTTGATTGAGTTCAACAAGTTTGGATTCATGATTTGATTTAAATTAGATTTGAGTTTTGATTATACAAAAAAAAAAAAAATTGTATGATTTTGTATCTGAATCCTGATGAAAAATATTGGAGATAATATTTTTCTAAGATAAGAATATTGTGATAACCTGAATTATTGAAATAATTGTTTTTTTAAATGAAAAAAAAAATAGAAAGTAGTTAAAAAGCTATCACGAACAAGCCTATATTATTGAATCAAAGTGCTTCCAAATGCTTCCCTCTTCTATTGAAATTATTATACAACCAATACAAAATGTATTTTATTTCATATTATTATAAAAACAAAATAAAATAAAAAATAAATATTGTTCCAAATAAAAAGTCATTCAATAAAATCATAATTATAACTATGGCTTCGTTTGGGACGACTTTTCTGCTGCTTCTTAAAGCAGCTTTTAAGTAAAACAAATTAAATTTTTACTAATAAGTTGATTTAAGAAGCAGTAAAAAACTCGTTCAAAACGAAACTTATATTAGCTATTGGAGAGATTATTACGTGCATAATCCAAACATAAAAAATCGTCTGATTTTGTGACTGTAAATAATAAAAGCACAATTATTGTTCTCCAATGTGCTTTTACTATTCACCCCTGCATTTTTTACTATTTACAATCACAAAACAGAATGGTTGTATCCGAACTTCGCAGGTAACAATCTTCCAAGTCATTGGCGGCGGAACAACCAATACAATATTGCGCCACTCATATATGAAAATTTGATATGGCATACTAATTAGTAATTAATACTGTTTTATTGAAATGACAGCCTCACTCATTATTGAAGTTCATAATTAGATAACTAAAATAAGCAGGATTTTAAATTTAATGGGGGTAATTAAAGGATACATTGTCACAAGACAATTTATTACAAAATTAATATACGATGTGATCCAATAATTCCACATTATTATTTCCATATTCTATGTGGTGGGCATAATGTAATAAATGATTATAAAACTCCTACCATAATATTATTGGGTGAAAAAAAATAAGCAAAATGTAATAATGTAGCTTAATAAATAATAAATATATATTTATTTTGAAACGTGAAATTAAAAAAAAAATGTTAATGACCCTAAAATCAACGAATATGCCACCTCTCAAATTTTAATAACCAAAATATCAAGGTGAACTATGTTGATATGTGAAAAATTCTAGTACATGTCATCCAGTGTAATATTCATCCTTTCAGTCCGTAAAATAAATTTCAATGAGATAGTTAACTCTCGTATTTGAGGATTTACATACATACCATTTTATTCCAAGTTATTTGCATATCTAACATCAAAGAATCAAAACATTAATATTACATGCATACCGCCCATATACAACATTAATGTCAAATATATCACTCCTATGTTTTATTCCTACCACAAATATCACCCTACATTCTTTAATATTTCATTTCATGCAAATAGGGGCGGATCTACCTAAAGCCCATGAGGGGGGCAACACAGGCAATTGCATAATTTTTTAGATAATTTGATCATCACAGTGTATTTTTCAGTCTTTATTACCAGGTTTTTTATATAATTGTTCCCCCCCCCCCCTAAAAGTTTTAAAATACTATGATCTTTAATTTATGCAATTGTCGCCAACATAATTAAACACATTGTGTAAATGTGTTATTGTTAAGGAACGAAGAACCAATAGTAAAGAGAAACAAAAAATATCCTTACAACCTATTATTGTTAGGTTCGAACCCCGTCAGGGGGATCTTCCCCCCCCAACCTATCTATGAAATCTCTACACTTTTACTTATAAAGTTTGCCCCCCTAAAAATTAAGGCTGATTCCGCCCCTGCATGCACCCATGTTTGTTCTATGCATGGTATGCAAGTAATATTAAGGTTATGAGTGTTAGATATGTAAATTGCATAAAACAAAATGATAGGTATGTAAATTCTCCATATTTGGTCAAGCAAGCTTAGTTTGAAATTTTCAACTCATTATAAAAACAAATCTAATAAAAATTGATTATATTTGTGTCGAGCTTTTTTTGAAGTGGACCCGACCCGACCCCGACCCCGACCCCGACCCGAGTAGACCCAACTCATTAAATCAAGTTACAGTCGATTCTCTTTGGCATATCTCTTATCCCTGCAGCCAACTGCTCGTTGACTCAACCTTTTCTCGTATACGACAAGGGCCACTACAGCACCTTCATGAGGTTAGAGGTTATTTGATAAAAGAGAAAGGACAGTTATATACATAATATTTATTTAAAATAAATAAATAATATTTAAATTTATTTATTTATAATTGAAAAATAAATATTTTCAGTCTATAATTATAAAATATAAATTTAGAGGAACCAGCCACCAACATTAGCCTTTGCCATCGTCACCTTGCCTCTACCGCCAGCCACCTCCCTCCTTCGTTGGCTGCCACTCCCGGCCGCCTTCCTCTGCCAGAGCCTGCCATCCTGTCCACAATTTTCTTGCAATTACATTGCATTCACTTTACTTCAAATCAAAATTAAAAAATAAAAATCGCGCATTCCTTTTACACTCATCCAAACAACTATAAAGTATTCCTTTTACATAATATTTTTTTTACATCACATTAATTTTTTTTATACTGCATTCTTTTTTCATACAACCAAACGTACAGCTCCTACAGAAAATTATCCCATCCAAACATAATTGGAGATGTAAGGTCTGTTTGGAATTATAGCGTTTTATAAAGCTTATTGATACGCCATGCAAAAATTATCTTGATCGGGCACGAATCTCGAGGCAAAAATCAAGTTGGAAACTTAAAAAATTAAATCCGGGAGCATATGAACTCCGATTTCAATGAGCTTACAGTCAAACTGAGCGTCTCAGAAATACAAACCCAACGACACCAAGATCAACCCAATCCGAGCCCAAATGAGTCCGAATCAAAGGTTCGAAGCGCTGTTGGGAGGTTCAAACCGCAATTTGAGTTACCAAACGGTCTCCGATTTTGACGAGCTTATACTCGAATCGAACGGCTCGACGAGACGAATCCAACGAGCCCAAGATCATCAAATTCCGAAATCATTTAGGCCTTCAAATGTCCAACGAACGGTGCATGATCGAAGGATTCGATATCGGCCGTCCATTCGGATCACTCCCAATTCGCCCTTGATCTCACGCCTATTTACGGGCTGTGCCACTCCAGAAAAACTATAAATAGAGCCCTCATTCTACACCAAGGGGCTCAAGTGAAGAGAGAGAAGAAGGAGAGGAGAAAGGGGAAAAGGAGATTCCTCACCTCCTCGACCACCGCCGGAGCTCTTCCTGCCGCCTGAAGACACCGGAACTCTGCCGGATTTTCGGGAGAACGCCAGAATTCTGCCCAACTTCCATGGGATGCTGAAATTCTTCCCAATTTACAAGAGAATTCCCTTTGACGCCGAAACTCCGCCCAAGTGAAGCCAGAGTTCTCCTCTGCCACCAACGACGTCGGACTTCTACCCGACGTCGGACCTTCACTCTTCGCCAAGCTTCTACCCGACGCCGGACTTCTACCGGTTATCGGACTCCGCTGGACGTCTATGCGAAGATGCATTTCTTTTCATTGCTGGACTTCTACCTGACGCTGTCCTACTGATTTTCGTCGTCAGACTACAGTCCTTTCGACCTCCGTCGCCAGCCGACTACGGTCCTCCTGACTTACGTCGCCCGCCGACTACAGTCTTTTTGACATACGTCGCCCGTTGAATACGGTCCTCCTGACTTATGTCGCTCACCGAATACATCATTTCCGACCTCCGTCGCCCGCCGACTACAGTCCTCCTGACTTACGTCGCCCGCCGACTACAATCCTCCGTCGCCAGCTGACTACGGTCCTCCTGACCTACGTCGCACGCCAACTGCAGTCCTTCTAACAAAGCGAATACGTCGATAGTAGATCTTTGTATTTACATCATGTAATGTACTCCATAAGATGTACATCAAGCTAAGGCCTTCTCCCAAGGAAGGGTCTCATTTGTAATCGACTGCAAATACTAGTGGATTCGTTCAAACTGGGCTAGGCCCCGTGGTTTTTCCCCCATTTTACAGGGGTTTTCCACGTAAAAATCTTGGTGTCTCATAAATGCTAGACCCTCTCTCTTTATCTGCTTGCGTGCCAGATCTTCGTACAATGCTAAGACGTTAAATATAATATTTCTCTACCGCCGCGAATACTCCTGGACGCAACACTTATCATAAATATATTGTGGGATTATAGTTTTCATATTGATTTTTTAATAATTTTCTTGCACAAAATTTATTGAAAACATTAAAAAAATTTTGACAAAATGCGGTCTCAAATGAAGCTCTTACTATTTTGATTGAAAAAAAAAAATTATGATATGAAATTTCTAAAAAATAATTAATAAAATATAAATAAAACAATGATGAAACAAAATTACATTTGCTGTCCAAAACTTCAAATAGAGAGAAAACTATTATCTCAAAAGTAAAACAGTGAAAAAAACTATGCCAATGGGGCGAAATTATTACGTCTGATCACTGGACGTCCGGACATCCATTTTAGACGCTTCACGTCACTCAAATATACCGGGACCCGATATATTTGAATGACATGATACATCTGAATTGATGTCCGGACGAATACAGACACCCGACCGTAATAATTTGTCATGCCAATGGAGAGTTTTTCTTGAAGGATCTACAGACAGTTACTCTTATAGGATCCGAATCCGACATTTTTTGTCCTTCCCAACAGCTTTCCGACTGACAGAAACAGAAAAGGCTTTTCTCCAAAAGGAAAGGAGCTCAGCCACTATAAAATCTCTGTAACTTACCATCTTCTCAGTTTAATTCTGTATCAGCTTCATGTCGTCAAGCCCTCCTCCTTGGAGGATGAATCCCATGCCTTTCAACTGTACAAATAACAGTGAAAATGTAGCATGATCGTTCGATCTGTCTTATTATTCGTGCTAGGATGATTAAAATTTGGGAGGAATTCTTTCAACGAATCTTGAGAGAAATCTGAGAGATATGAACAGGTAAATTTAAGGTAGCAGGTAGAGGAAATACAGAAAGCTTTAGTCTTCTCTTTTGTTGAAAGAACAAATCGAAAACGACCTGTCCCATCTGGTTCCCTTCCCTTTGACCGCCTTTCTGCTCATCGTTATCCCTTACAGGTTTTTTTTTTTTTTTTTTTTATCCAAACGAGCAAATGCTTGCTCGGTATCTCATATTGTGATGATTGGAATTTTATATATTAAATAAGATGTTTTGAATTTATTTTTTTTATTAATTTTTTTAAAATAATAAAAATGTGTCATAAATGAAATTTAAAATTTAGTTTGAGAATGTTTTCTTATTACTTATTAAAGCAGTTTTTTAATACAAAAATTAAAAATTTTATACTTGTTTCGTCCTAGATTATTCGCGGCGGTAGATAAATATATAGTTTAACATCTTAGCATTTTATAAAGATCCAGCACACAAGCAAATAAGAGATAGGGTGAAGTATTCATAAGAGACACTAGAGTTTTTTACGTGGAAACCCCTGAAAAGGGGAAAAAACCACGGGGCATGGCCCAATTTGAATGAATCCACTAGTATTTGCAGTAGATTACAAATAAGGCGCTTCCTTAGGAGAATGCCTTAGCTTGATGTCACAAATGTACATCATATATACACATTACATGGTGGGAGTTACATATACATGTTTGTTTGGTCGGCATGATCATAGTCGATAGGTTGGAGGCCAGAAAGATCGTTCTCTGGCGATGAAGGTCGGAAGGACCATAGTAGGTGATGCAGGTCGGAAGGATCGTAGTCGGTATGAGACATGGGTCTAAAAGACTGTTGTCTTGTGATGGAGGTCATAATGACCATTATAGGCGACAAAGGTCGGAAGGACCGTCGTCGGTAGGTGACCGGGGTCAGTAAGACCCTAGTTGGCAGGAGACCAGGGTCTGAAAGACTGTAATAGGAGGGCAGTACTTCGGTAGAAGTTCGGGCGTCAGGTGGTGGCCTGGTGGAGCTCATGGCCTCAAATGGTGGTTCGACGGAGCAAAGACGTCAGGCGGTGGTCTGGCGAATATGAGGGCCTCAAGTGGTGGTACGGCGGAGGTGAGGACCTCAAGAGTAGTGGTCCACCGGAGCAACGACTTCAGGTGGTGGTCCAGCGGAGGTGAGGACCTCAAGTGGTGGTTTGACAAAGGTGAGGGCCTCAAGTGGTGATAAGGAGGAGAAATGGCGTCAGGTGGTGGTTCGTCGGAGGTGAGGGCCTCAAGTGATGGTCCGGCGGAGCAACGACTTCAGGTGGTGGTCCGGCGGATGTGAGGGCCTCAAGTGGTGGTCCGGCATAGCAACGACATCAGGCAGTGGTCCGGTGGAGGTGAGGGCCTCAAGTGATGGTCTGGCGAAGGTGAGGGTCATAGGTGGTCTGTCGGATGTGAGGACCTCAAGTGGTAGTCTAACGAAGGTGAGGGACTCAAGTGGTGGTCCGACATAGCAACGGCGTTAGGCGGTGGTCTGGCGAAGCTGAGGGCCTCAAGTGGTGGTTTGGCGGAGCAACTACATCAGGCGGTGGTCCGGCGAAGATGAGGGCCTCAAGTGGGGGTTCGGCAAAGGGTCTTATGTGGGTGGTCCGGCGAAGGTCCAGCGGTGGTCCAGCGAAACTCTGATGATGGTCGAGGAGGAGCTTCTTCATTCTCTTCTCTTCTTCTATTCTTCTCTTCTTGCTTTCCCCCCTTCTCAAGAGAAATGAGGGTCTATTTATAGATTTTTGGAGTGACATGACCCATAAATAGGTGAAAGATCAAGGGTAAATGGGGAGTGGTTGAATGGACAGGTCGATATTGAATCCCTTGATCATGCACCGTTTGTCAGACAGTCAGAATTCGGCGATCTTGGGCTCGTTGGATTTGTCTCGTCGAGCCGCTCGATTTGACGATAAGCAAGTTATGTTCGAAGACCGTTTGGTAACACAAATTGTGGTTTGAACCTTCCAACAACGCTTTCGAGTACTTGGTTTGTACTCATTTGAGCTCGAATTGAGTCGAATTTGGTGTCGTTGGGTTCGTATTTCCGAGACGCTCAGTTCGACTGTAAGTTTGCTGAAATCAGAGTTTGGATGGTCCCGATTTTAATTTTGGAAGTTTTTAACTTGATTTTTTTATCGAGATTCGTGCCTGATCAAGATAAGTTTTTGACGACGTATCAATACTAAAAAATTACTTTAAGAAGCAGTAAGAAAGTCATCCCAAATGAAGTCTAAGTCTAATAAATTCAATATGTGTTTTTTAATTAACCTAAATATAAAAAAATACAGCTTATTAGGGTTTGGAAAATGATTTTTAGATTTTTTTTTATTTTTAAGATTAGTTTTCAAATAAAATAAAAAAATGGGAAATTGCAATTTGTATAAATGATATTAGAGAATTGATTGTAGAGTCTCATAAGACTAAAATATCATATAGAATCATAGATTATCATGTAAATTATTATATGCATTTTATGTGTATTTCATTTATGTATTATTATATCATATTTTTACTATTTAATGTATATGTTAAGAATTACTTAAAAAAGTATGTGTTATATATTTCTAATAATAATTATGTTTACAATTCGTTTTGTATCATATTTATATTTTTATATGCTTATGAGTGCATTATATCTTAAAAGTATTTACATCTTATAAATACGATGCACATACTGAGACGAGTCCTCGCATGCATTCAAATACACTCGAATGTATTCGTAATGATTCAGAGATATATTTTTATCAAATTGTTGTATTTCTTAACACCACTTTCGAGTATTTATAATGCATAAATGAGATGTGAGAAATCTATGTAAGATCTATTTTCATAGGTTCATATTTATTGGAAGAAGATGTTGTCTATCAATAAAAGTATTTGTTATCAATCTTTATATATGATGGCTATAGAACAATAGAATATAATAAATAGCACACATTTGATGTTGCTCTATAATAATTCTTATAAATTAATGTAACATTATTAAATGTAACTAAAGGAAAAGGCCTCAACCACTTTACCCTTTTTCTTCATGCCTTTTCGATCCCTTTATGTAAAAGCTTTATAGCTATTCTTTCAATAACGAATAATCGGAGAAGAAGGATAGTTGCGAGAACTTGCTGGTGAAGGCATCGATTTGAACTATAGTATATACAAGCTTGCTTCTTAAGTCGATCAAAAGAGCATCAACAAGCTCTAGCTTAAGCTAATTTAACATATAAGCTTGAGTTTGGGTTGCTACTTGAAATCATGAGTTCGTTGGAGAACTAGGTTTGAGTTAGCTCACGAATTGACTTTGCTCAAATACAATCTTAAACACGAGATTCTTATCTCTTGGTCAACTTTTCAATATTTGTATGAATTACTCTCGATCTTAAAAATTTTCTCTCAACATTTTGAG
Source organism: Dendrobium officinale (assembly GCA_019514585.1). Classification (NCBI taxonomy): domain Eukaryota; kingdom Viridiplantae; phylum Streptophyta; class Magnoliopsida; order Asparagales; family Orchidaceae; genus Dendrobium; species Dendrobium officinale. The sequence goes on from JACXSL010001578.1 coordinate 1,042,848, forward strand.
TTTTTTTTAGAAAAATTTTAAAAAATTTTTGGGAGTAGCATTTTTTCTTTTAAATCCTTTAAATTTTCTTCATATTTACATTTTCACGACTTTTAATTATCATGTAGAGTGTGGAACATAGAGAGGAAGACAAATAGAAGTAGTTCTAGAGAGAGAGAGAGAGAGAGAGAAGTTCATATGATTTTATCTAGAGCAAGAAATATATAGAATCACTATGCATGTTGATATATCACAAAAAAATTATCTTGATCGAGCACAAATCTGGAAGTATATTCAAGTAAGGAACTTCCCAAATTAAATCTAATCGATTTCGTCAAACCTATAGTCAAACTGAACGTCTCGAGAGAAGACGAATCCAACGACACCAAATTCAACCCGATTCGGGCTTAAATGGGTCCAAATCAAAGACATAAATGCATTTGGAAGGTTCAAGTCATAAATTGGATAATCAAATGATTTTCAAATATAACATGCTTATAATATAATTGAGCAGCTCGATGAGATGAATCCAATGGGCCCAAGATTGTTTGATTATGACATTATTTTGGGCAATCAAATGCTTGATAAATGTTCCACTATCAAAGGGATCAATATGAACCGTTCAACAAAGCACTCCCAACATGCCCTCGATATTCTCTATAATTGTGGAGCATTCCACTACGAAAAATTTATAAATAGATCCCATTCTTCTCATGAAAAAAAGGGAGGAATTAGAGGAAGAAAATAATAGCTTTGAGGCTGAAGCTCCACCTCGACACCACCGCCGCCGAGCTTTCATCGACTGCCGTCGTACTTTTACCCAACTGTCGAACGATGCCAAACTTTTTCCCGACCTCCGTCGCTTGCCAACTATAATCCTTTTGACCTCTGTCGCCCATCGATTACGGTCATTTTGACCACTGTTGCCCGACGACTACGACCATTCTAACCATCGCCGCCGCCGACTACGATCCTTCCGACCACCGTAGCCCGCAAACTACGGTCCTTCCGACCACTGACGCCTGTCGACTACGGTCCTTTTCGACCACCATCACTCATCGACTACGATCACACAGATCAAAAGAACATATCAACATTCTTTTAAGAACACATGTTATGATATTATATTTAGACGACTATGAACTGTGTTATATACATTGTATATTTGCTACCTGGAGCCAGCGCCTCCTCTAAGGATGTGCATCATTTCTAATCAACCACCAATACCAATAGACTCATTTCAATTGGGCCATATCCTGAAGTTCTTTTTTCTCCTTTTTAGGGGTTTCCACTTTAAGATTATAGTGTCTCTTTGTAATTGATGCATACTAATTATTGGATTACTACCATCTAAAAACACTTTTAAGTGCTATTCAAACACTCCGGCGACTGTGATGACGTCGATGATGATCGGTGTTCCATAAATGCCTGTGGAATTGCTCAACCAAATTCTCCGGCTGCCCCCCTTCCGTCGTCGCTTCAAAATGGCGCGGACACTTACCGAGTCCGGGAGTCCAATTTCTTAGTTCATATGAAGCAAGGAATTTATACCTATTATGTTTTCACCGCTTTCCGATCTCTCCGCCGCCAGCGTTCTTTGTCGGCATCGACTTCGATGCCGGACGTCTTCATCAATGGCAAAGCTGGGGCAGGCGGCGGGATCATCTCTCAGCTCATCACCTACTCGTTGAAAACTGTATCATCTTTCTAAACTCGTAAACTCTCGATCTCTCTGCCTCTAATGACACCTCTTTGTTCTCCTACATCTCTTCGTGCTCTTAGGTCAATACTGAGCGCGATCTGTCCAAGTCCATAAACAGAGATGGAACTTCGATATGTCCAAGTCCATAAACAGAGATGGAATTTTTAAGCAGACATGCCAGTTCTCTATATTGAAATGGATTCTTCGGTCTATTTCCCTTACTCTCCCCAATTAGGTCTATTTGCACCTGCTAGCTCATGCTTGCTCACTAACCCCATCCCAATGGAACCAGATTAAAGCGTGGATTTCCTTTGAACACACGAGACTGAATGCAACGGAAGCGGCGTTGCGATCGCGGTGAAAAAGAAACACAGCACGTGTTCAAGGACATTCTCGAGAAATTGGTCGGAGAACGGCTGCGACAGGCTGAGAATTTGTATGAGCAATTCCGCAGGTATTTTTACGGAACACCGATCATCGTCGCCATCTTCGCAATCGCCGGAGTGCTAGAACAGATGAAAAAGAGGATTTTAGGTGGTATATCAGTAAATACAAAAGTTTAAGTGTTGAATATGTATTTATAATAGTTTGAAGTGTTATGTATGTAAAAATCCCTATTTTTTATGTTATTAAAAATATTATATTTATACATCCCTTTAATTTTAAAAATTTTAACAATAGAACAATAAATTATTTTCTCCCCTAAATCGTGAAAGGCAATATAGCTTTAATAGACGCAATTAATTCTGCCGGCTATGAACAGATTCACCTTCACTGCGGCTCAAAACCCTTAAAACCCGACGGCGCTATCCACACCTATCTTTTATTTCTAGCCGTCCGATATCGCAGTTCTCATATCTCATGACGTGGCCGCCGAGGCGACCGATCTTCTCGCCTGCCCGACTATAAAAAAACCTCTATGCGGAAATAACGAGGGTCACCTCTGATCTTAGAGAGTTTTCATTAGGGTTTCGTCTGATTTTCTTCCTTTTCTTGGGGGATCTGAGCTGGGAGATCGAAGATGGCGCAAGAAGGTGTTCGATTAAAGGGAGTAGTAAAGTGGTTTAACGGAAGCAAGGGATTCGGATTCATCACGCCGGATGATGGAGGGGAAGATCTGTTCGTGCATCAGTCCTCCATTAAGGCGGATGGCTTCCGAACGCTGGCCGATGGAGAGCCGGTCGAATTCGTAATCGCTGAGTCCGAGGACGGACGGACTAAGGCTGTTGACGTCACTGGACCCGACGGTGAGTTTGTTCAAGGCGGCAACGCTTCCGGCGGAGGCGGTGGAGGTGGAGGTGGTGGTGGAGGTGGCCGGAGGGATGGATACGGTGGTGGAGGTGGACGAGGTGGTGGAAGATTTGGAGGTAGTGGATACGGGTTCAACGGAGGCAGCGGCGGAGGAGGCAGGGGAGGAGGATGGAGGGGCGGCGAAGGGGGTGGATATGGTGGTGGTGGATATGGTGGCGGAGGTGGCGGTGGAGGTGGATCGTGCTATAACTGTGGTGAGCCAGGGCATCTTGCGCGGGATTGTTACAAGGGCAGCGGCGGCGGCGGCGGCGGGAGATTTGGCGGCGGCGGCGGCGGTGGACGGTATGGTGGAGGCGGCGGCGGCGGCGGCGGTGGCGGTTGTTACAACTGTGGAGAATCCGGGCATTTCGCGAGAGAGTGCCCTGCTGGACCGAAGTGAGAGTTTTATCCATATCCATTTACCCTTTTTCCTTTGCTTTGTTAGGTTGGTCTTGTAGTTTGATGATATGCGATGTTGTACCTCGTGTTTTACTTGTATTTTTTGTGCTGTTCGCTCTTCAAGGGCATTGAAATTGTCTTTTTTTTGGCTTGGACTTATCATGTGATTTGGTTTTGCTTAGTTTCTGTTCATTTTTGGTGATGGTTGAATTTATTTTTGACAATGGAATCTGTATAATATAAGTTCTTTCAATGATGTGCTTTATGTATTCGTTGAAGCTCTGTCAAGTCACTCTGCAAGTATCATTTAGTAAGTCCTGTAATCTAAAATGTTGAGAGCTTTAAAAGCTGAACTGTTGAGAATGGGTGAATGACTACAGTTAAATCTTGCTAAAAAGTGATAAACAGTTTGACTCTTTCTTTCAAAAAATAGGAAGATCCTTAAATTAGTTAAATTCCAGTAAATTTATTAATTTGGACGATGTAAGGTGTAGACCAGAATTATCTGAACAGTAAAGTTACACAATAACTGTTTGGCGAGATTCAAGCTAAATATTGGTGAGGCCCTGTCTAAATTAGGATTGATGCCAAGCAAATTATTTCATCATTTGAATGGTTTCCGAATATTCTGCCTTTCCTGCCTGAAGCGCGAGTCTTTGGATATTTCTTTCCTATTATATTCTCTTTTGTCTGATGTCGCATTTACTTGATATGGGATGTTCTTTCTTGCGTTTTGTTTGTACCTTTTGCTCTTCTTTTTTGAAGGATTGTGGAAATTAAGAGTTTTTTGCTTGAACGTGAATCAGTATGGGCTGTTTGGTTGCAAGTAGGATTTTTAGTAAGTTTTATAGAATCAGAACTACAATCATTTCTCATAACAAATGTTAAATCTAGCTTTGTGCTGGTAAACAGTTTCACGATTTGTTTTGGGATTGTAGTTTTATTTGATGGGGAAATCCTTAAATTCGTTTAATTCGATGGACAAGTCAAGGAGGGTTTCTGTGTTGTATTGAAGCTTCGAAACTCAGCTTTACAGTTTGTTTAACCCTTGCAGCAACTTTCCATGGATCTTTTACAGGCTTCGGCCTAAATTTTCCAAAAACAATAAACTTATCTTTTACACTGTATTGTTTTTATTTCAACAACTGGCCCTGCGGTGAGGTTTTCCTGAATTAGCATGAGAGACATTAGTAAACTGTGAGACAGCGAGAGGATTAGAAAGAGTGAGAGATTACAGGAGTGAACAACGTTTTTTTTAGACAGTTTTTTTATTATCTTGTGAAGCTCTTACACAGAAAGCAACTTTTAGACTTTGTTTGGAACAATTTTATTACTTCTTTATAAAGCTACGATAAAAAAGAGATAGAGGCTTTAGCCGGACGATCAACGGAAGCAATTCCTCCCCTCTCACTCGCACTCGAATCCCCTAAATTGAAATTATGGTTACTCTAGGATTATTATGTGCGGAGTCCATAACTGAGAATCGTTCGGTTTTTATGAGTGTGGGCAGTAAAAGCATAATTATTGTTCATCACCGCGACACTCATAAAAATAAGACGGAGCTTCGGTCCAGACTCCGCACTTTATAATCTCTCATGATTACCCTCTAGCTGTCCCAATAGAAGCTTTAAGTCATTATTCTCTCTATTATTCTCATTTTAATATGTTTCTCTTATTACTTAACAAAAATGGTTTTTACTACTCATTTTGAGTAAGTTGCTGAAAGCTTTGGCTATCTATATGAGGTTTGGACATGTATTCTAGATAAAGCATGGTTGCCAGTTTATGATTAAACTTGTTTATTATCATAAAAAAAAGGTGAATTAGTTATATTTAAATCATATTAAAATTTATGCATGAAAATATATTATTCATTTTAAATAAATTATTGTTGGTGATATTTTATATGTGGTTGAACTTATGTGATATTCTATCTGAAAAGCTATCATTAAGATTTTTTTTTGGGATGATTTTCTTACTGATTATTACTCTAAGCAGTGCTTAATTTTATTGGATTTGTCTAATAATTATCATCGAGTGGCTGAAGAAAAGACGCAGATTAATAATAATATGGTTATGAAAAGTGTTTTTAACAAAGCGATGGTTTCGTCTAATTATGTGATTTTTTAAGCTGTAAGCAGTCAAAGAGTCTTTTGCTTTAGTTTGGGGCCTCCGTCCTGATTTCTCTTGCCAGTAGCCACGTGGCCTGTAATATATGTATTAATGTGGTACGATGCTGAATTGTATGGTCTTTGATGGTGAATTATTGAGTTGAAGAGCTCTTTTATATTGGTTGGTTGATAGTTTTGATTATCAGTCAAGAAATTATGAATTCAAATATTATGAAATATAATAAGTATGAATTTATCTTAATTGATTTAAGGTTTCATTTGAGATGATTTTATAATTGTTTTTTAAAGCAATTTTTTAATATTACAATAACAACAATATCAAGCTTTTGTTCTATTATGTGTGGTTGATTATATGAATTCTTTTTTTTATTGTATTATATTAAAAGTTAAATTTTTTATTTAAATTTAATAAAAAAATATCATTTTTATGTTTTTTATCCAACTCTTTTTTATGTCCATTTATATCTTTTTAACAAAAGTTAAATATAATATGTCTACTTTCTTAATAAGATCATTAGAAGACTATCATTTTATGTGACCAAAGTATCTTAATCGACTCTTTCTAATCTTATCTTTTACTCGAGTTAATTCCAACTTTTTCAGTGATATGTTCATTTCGTATTCTATCTCTAATAGTGAAGCTACTCATCCACCCGAACATCTTCATCTTTTCCACACTTGACTTAATATTTTGATTCTCTTTTAATGGCCAACATTCTGCATCATAAATCATTGAAGGTCTAACCACTATCTTATAGAAATTTTCTCTTAAATTTGAGGACTTTTTTTTTATCAAGCAACATAATAAAAAAATAAAGTTTTTATACTTAAAACTTACTTTAAGTAGTAAGAGCCTAATATTTAGTTTGGGATATTTTTCTTATTGTTTTTTAAAATAACTTTCTACTTTAAGAATTAGTAAGAAATTTATCTTAAATGGAACCAAAATGTAAAAAAAAAAATGTGGAGTTGGTTTCTGCTTTCTTTTGCTGATGGACATTTCTTGCACATTTTTTTATTTAATTTTTATTTAATGGGATTAAAAGCACGTTTGCATATTATTATGTGCAAGGCACTTTATGCTTTGCGCACATGATGCTCACTTAAACTCAGTCTATATTTTTAAATTTGAGAAAGTTTCTTTCAAATAATGATTATTTTATTTTTTGTATAATGATTTTATTAATCTTGGTGAGGATTATGATCTCAGTCTAATGGAATTTTAAGCCCCCAAAGTTTCTATTAAAGATTTTCATATGAAATTAAGGTTTTATTTGAATCAACTTTTTGATTTTTTTTTACTTAAAAACTATATGTATTTGAAATATTAGTTTTTATTGCTTTTCTCAACTTTTGCTTTTAGAAAATCACTTTTGAAATGATGACTAAGGCTTTGTTTGAGACGATTTTCTTGCTGCTTCTTAAAACAATTTTAATGTTCAATAATTAAAAAATTTGTACTAAAAAGTTGTTTTAAGAAGCAACAAAAAAGGCATCCCAAACGAAGCATAAAATAGAACTAAAAAGTTAAAATAAAGAAGTTTAATCTGTTTAAAATATAGCCTAAGATGTGGGAGAGAGAGAGAGAAAAGATCTAAGTGAGATCATTTTGGACATGAACAAATTTTTACTCTTTATTTATCTTTGAGCCAATATTTGAGATATAATGACTTATTTGACAAAAGATAAAGAAGATAAATAAATAAATCATTTAGTTATGGGGCGGATGACTATTCAAGACAGTTGAATACAATACAAGAATTTCGAGCAAATTTTAACGTAGATGGTGAATTTTTACAAAAAGTTTTTTCATTAGGAACTCCAAATTGTTTAACAAGCATTCTAAATGAGTAGTGAGATTTCGTGAGTGAATAGCCTTCGCGAATAAATGAGATCGTCGATTTACTGGTGGGTTCAATAGCGAGTTACGATGATCAAATATGTAATCACTTTGTTGACTTAAAATTTGGTGCATATAGAGTTGATTCGTGTCTAATGATTTGTTGAATCATATTCATATCATTACGATGATTAGATCAATATGATAAGATGAATATGATTTTATGCTAAAATTGATATTATATTTTATTTTTTCCTTATGATATTCTAATTATATACATAGGAGATTGGTTAAATTAATATATGCAAAATCAAATTATGAAGCTTATTTATGAGTTTAAGGAGCTGTTTGATTTGAGTTAGTATTAAGTATTATTACTATAAGTCTTCTTTGAACACATGAGTTTTGAAGTAGTGATTCTTATTAATTAAAATAAATCCAATGTATTTCTCAAAAAAATTTAGAGTGCTAACAACTTTTTTTTTTTTTTTTTTTTTTTTTTCAAATTAAACATTTGTGCTTTGATATAACAAAGGGTCAATAGAAAGTCCCATCAATCATGCAACATCTTTTTTTTTTGTGATGAGGATGCACTGTCCTTAGGCCAGTGTAAACCCCGGTCGACCTAACATGCAACCCACACCAATTTACACGGGCCAACACTTAAGGTTGCAACATCTATTTTGACCATCGACTCCCTGATGTTTGCCATGTCATCGATCTATTGATATGGGCAAATTGATGATATCTTTAAAATAGTCAAGTTGTACTCCTATCAAGAAAATTCCCGGGTTCACTACTAGTGCACCCGCAATTCATATCCATATGTCTGACATAATTAACAACACCATCGATTTGAATAACATGCTCTAACCTTATGATGAAGGTGTTGCAAAAGCTTCAGTGCTTATGACACCATAGATGTATATGATCGCATCCCTATCATTTTAATAAGCTCTTAACTTTATATAAAATTATTATGTGTGGATACGACGCAATGGTGCCGAATGTTGGCCATTAAAAGAGAAGCATAATACTAAGTTAAGTGTGGCAGAGATGAGGATGCTCAGGTGGATGAGTGGCTTTACCCTTAGAGATAGGATACGAAATGAGCATATACGTGAAAATGTTGGAGTAGCTTCAGTAGAAGAAAAGATTAGAGAGAGTCGCCTTAGATGGTTTGGTCACATAAAACGACGGCCTTCCGATGACCCGGTTAGGAGAGTAGAGGTATTAGATTTGACTTATGTTAAGAAAGGTAGGGGTAGACCTAAAAAGATTTGGTTAGAAAATATTAGGAATGACCTTTTTTTATTAGATTTAAATGAGAATTTGACTTTTAATAGGACACAATGGAGAAAAATGATTCATGTAACCGACCCCACGTAGTGGGATAAAGGCTTGATGTTGTTGTTGTTGTTGTTGATGTGTGGATACGACGCTGTCCAGAGGCGAGTTAGAACGCGTCACACCCCCTTCTTTCCTGGGTACCGTGGTTATGTACTGAGTGACGTGGATCATTTATAGGCCAATTATAGTGATGCTTTTTTTAAAAAAAATAATTAAGATTATTTAATTTTATATGGAAAATAAAAAATAAGAAACTTATCTACGTATTTATGACGAACTGCAAAATAAAAAAAGGATCATTTACTGTTTTATTAAAAAGTAGAAAAGCCCACTATCTTTTAAGCCCAATTAACTAAGTAAGCCCATGGACTTTTCTACTCTTTGTTCTGTTAACAGTCCCGTTTCGACTCAGCTTCTTCATGAAACAAGCGATATAATTTCTCGAATTATATGCCGGGAAGAAAGTCATGGCGAAAGCAGCCGCGGCCCCGGCGGCTTCTGCTCTGCTGAGGCGTTCATCTGATTTACCTACATGGATCTTCTCTATCTTATCTCCAAAACCCCATATTTTCTTCTTCTCCACTTCGCCACACGCTGGAAGCTTGGGCATCCGTAAACATGCTCTCAGCCCGGTGAGGCCGCCATCGGACGGCAGTGATATTGGCAGTGATGAAGTAGGGCTGAAAACCAGCGGGGATTCTTTCAAGAAGAGCCGCAATGAGCTGAAGAAAGAGGCTCGACGGGCCGTTCGCTGGGGGATGGACCTTTCGACTTTCTCCCCTCCGCAAATCAAATACATACTTAGGTATTGCTATTCTCTCGATTGCGTTTCCTTTGAGTTGTACGTATTTTTTAGATTTTTGTTTTCTCGTTGTGGATTTCAGGGCGGCTTCTCTCGAACGAGAGGTGGTGGATGCCATTTTGCTAGTAAAGGTTCCGAGTTGCCACTCTGCCTGTTTAGTTGGCCTTAGTTGTAATTTTATTAAATATGTTCTGCTTTTCAGAGATTGGGTCCTGATGTTCGAGAAGGAAGGAGGCGGCAATTTAACTATATTGGTAATATATTGGATAATTAAACTCTACATTTTACTGAATTATCGGATGCTTGTCTTTTTAGATATAGTATTGATATGTCAGTTCTTGATTTAGGCCTGTTAGGTGATGTATTTTTGTGAATTCTCATGAACTAGAAAGTTGCAATGGATGTTGTTCAGGCAAGGAGGAAATATTTTCTCTTGACTAAGGGTTGGTTTGGAATGACTTTCTTACTGTTTCTAGTACAAAAATCTTTAAGACGCAATAAGAAAACTGTCTCAAACGAAGCCTGAGTTTATGAGTTGAATATTTTCTTCAAACTGCGATTCTGAGCTAATGAGAATGTTTTAGTTTTATGAAGGTTTTAAATGGTTTTTATTTGCTTAATTTATAGTATTTAGGTAATATTTGCATAATATGTTAACTTGACAAATTCTCTTTTCATTGGCAAATGTGGATATTTCTTACCACACTGGCATTGAGTAGAAATTATTAGTTCTGGATGAAGCAAATGCAAAAGGTGCATCACCTAATCAAGAGCTGACACATGGCATAAGTGCTCAATTGTACAGAACTATGTACATGCTTTTGATTGGTTAGGTTTACCTTTGACATCTTCCGCATCTTCTTCATATATATCTAATAGTTCCTTGACATTTAATTCTCCTTTTAAAGGCCTTTCAACCACAAAATTGCAAACTAGAAGTGGAATGCATTCGATTTAAGCTTGTGTGGTTGCTTAGATGAAGACTTAATAATTTTAATATATAATAAACAATTTTTCGCCTATAATGAATTACATTCATGTTAAAGAGCGAAGAGAGCGACCTATGAGGATTTATGCAACCTGCATTGGAGTGAGCATCACACCATATATTATCTTTGTAACTACCCATACTGATAAGAATTGAACAATGTTCATTTAATGATAGAGATGGGATGTTTGATTCACGCAGGCAACATGAGATAAACATGTTAACATGGAGCGTGCATGATATAGTCTTGGTTTTGAATCCAAGAAAAGTTGCTTTTTTGATAAAATTGATGGAAATTTTACCATCGATGATTAATTTGCTTCTTTTATCTTTGCAAGTTGCATATGTTAGGATGCTGCAAGTGCATTTTCAATTCTCAAAAGTTGCTAGGATGTTAGAATTCATGTTAACATGCACTTGTGCAGAATTCCCATTAAAAGTTGTGCATCCTCATTAGTTAGGGGTTAATCTTCAATCACATTCTTTAAACTCTTTTGGCTCATTGGAATATGCTTTTTTTCATCAATCAAAAGTTTAATCAGAGGGCATTATTCGATGGAATGACTGTTTTCGCACAGCCCCTCATCATTTTGTTGAATGAGATTTGGAAACAAAGACATGCCCATTCTAACATGTTGGAGTGGTCAACCTAGGCTGAGTCTTGAGTTTTCAACATGAGTGGATGTGATTAACGACCTATTAGAACTATTCTATGATAACAAGTGTGTAGCTAGCATCCTTCATAATATCAAGATTATATTAACACATTTTTTATATCATGTCAAGAACTCAAGATGAAGATCATTTATAAATTTGATAGTCAGTTGCCAAGTATTCTCAAAAACCTCATACCATGATATAAGCTTCTCAAACTGGTTAAGATAATCAATAATTGATTGAGTACCTTTTCTACAATTCAACATAGCTTTAGCATAGCATTTTCTTTGATGGAGTGACAAGTACTTATGTCTCAAAATTCCTTATATCTTAGCCTTATAAAATGGCACATATCCCTATAAATTACTATAACAAATAATGATATTATTTTGTCCTTTAATAAGTTCAACAAATTGCATATAATTCATTTCATGCGTTACAATGAAGTCATTCATCTCAGATTTGCATTATATGTCTTAGGTCATTTAGACCCTTGAAAATGGGAATATCAACCTTGTTCCTTTGGGTATGATCATGCTTATAATAAGTGGGATGATCACGGCCGCTAATAGGTAATCCTAAAGGGCTTGTTCTATATTGGTTGTGTTCTTAGCGTAGACTACTCTAATCAGGAGTGTTATGAGCAAGATGTTGGTAAGTTAGGATTGACCTCGTGCTTATTTATGATAGGTATGCTATTCCGGTTAGTGTAAACCTCAAATAAATCATTATTAAGTATTTTAGAATCAATTTTAACATGGAAGATTTTGTGCTGTATCAATTGGTTTACTAGTTTTTGTCTTATTACACTTTGGTGATTTGCCTAAATTCTTTTTCATAGATGTGAATTTTATCATTACTGATAGGGTTATTGGTGTTTGCTCTTTAAACGGATCATTTTGGGTTAGATACTTACTGATGTGAAACCTATATGCGACAAGAGTTGCATTGGAATTTAACAATATATATTGAACATGAGCTTTGCTAGTTAAAACTTATGTTTCACCAAGTCAAATTCTTAGAATTTTTGTTAAAAGATTAAGTAATGGCAAGCGGTTACAAAGAGATTAGCAAGACAATTGCAAATAACAACGAAAACAAAATAGTAAGACTAATAGCAATAAAACAAGAATCCACGGCGTAACATCAAGTAGTATTCACCATGAGTTCCTTCTCACTCGCTCTTGAGGTTGGGTTTAGAGGAGGAACGACAGAAGCAATCCCAATGATGCCACCACAAGACAAGTGGCACGTAGGGCCTTGTTCGCTGTAGAAGTAGCTGGAGGAGAAGATGTCGTTGATCGGGAGACGAGAAGCCAAGGTTCTTTGGGTCGTTGATACTCAATCGTCTCGATGAGGCAATAGATCATGCGGTTGACGTAGCTCTCCACGAAGTCTTCATATTCCCAATCTGGATCGTAGAAAGGAGAAAGTAGGATATTGATTTTTCCTTGTGCGTTGTAGGCAAAACCGTGGTCGACCTCAGGGTCGGCCATACACCGATGGTGAGGAGGAGGAAAGAGCTTGTCTTCTTCTTTACATGAGAGAGAGAGAGAGAGAGAGAGAGAGAGAGAGAGAGAGAGAGAGAGAGAGAGAGAGAGAGAGAGAGAGAGAGAGAGAGAGAGACAGTTTTAGCAAATCTGAAATTAGTTTCAGATTTTAAGTAGATTTGGAGGGAACTTATTTGAAATTTGAATTCAAATTTAAGTGGAGTTTGGGGGCTCAATAGGAAGCAATGGGGAAGCCCATTAATGGGGGAGGGGGGTGGCGACGACATTGAGAGAGGAGGAGGGGTTTGGGTAGGTTTTTAAGAAGTTTCCAAACAAGGTTTGCCAAATAGGAAAGAGAATAATTAACCCTCTCTAATTTAAATTTAGATCGGATTTAGATTTAAAACTTTCCTTATTTGAAATTTTGAAAATAAGGAAAATTTTTGAAATTCAAATTTGAATTTAAAAAATTTAGAACTTTCTTATCTTGCTTGAATCAATCTAGGGAGCCATGATGATGTTTGGAATCTTCATAATGGTGGAGAGCCATATGGGGGGCGGAGACAAGGGGAAGGGGGAAGGGTGTTGTTGCCGGGTAGGGGAAGTGGGCCAGCGGTGGAGCGGGAGGAGGGGTCACAGGGTGGGGAAGAAAAAGAAGCAAAAGGAAAAGAAAATAAACCACGAGCCACGGACACTTCTAATGACTGGTGGGTATTGCGCTCGTCCACATGTTGGGCTCTCTCTTCTCCCTAGTGCATTCACAAGAATAAGAAGAAGAAGACAAAGCAAGATTTCATTTAATCATTCATCAAACTTTTATAAAGCATAAGACCGCTATATATAGGTCTCAAACATGAAAAAAAGAAAAAGTACGCAGTTGCCCTTCGGGCTACAACAATAAAACACTTCCCATAGGAGTAAACTCGGAAAATTGAAAAACTAAATAAAACATAAAAATGCATCAGAAGTAAAGATGCTGAATCGTAGCCGTAGCCGTCGATTTACGATTCCGTCGCAGGTACATCTGTCTGAATCTCTGAACAATGTTCTCATTACTTACCACCATTTTGTTGAACTTGTTTTGAAGTGAGCGTCATGATTGCAAACTGTAATGATGTAATGTGCAAATCATTTATTTGAATTGATTATCAGTTGATATCAATGCAAAATAATTAGCTTTCTTCCACTACAAGAATCAAGTTCAGTGCCTTAAAGTATACGAAAAATAGCTAATTTCAAGGTCATATAGTTGTGAGCTTCAGAGTTTTAATGGAGCACTTAGTTCTCTCTTATGTAAATTTCGTTGAAAATGTTGAGTTGTAGGACTATGGTTAATATGTTTTGGTGGAGATCAACTAATTTGTTGTTCATGCAGAGTTACAAGATTTCTAATATCTGTGTAAGCATACTAACATTAGCAAAAAATATACCTTATCATATTAGGGTCAAATATAAGAGAGTTGCAATCTCCTGTTTGTTAGAAGATATCTCTTGAGCCGTCTCAAGATGTGAAGGTCCGTCACTGGTGAGCAGGATCAGAGTTGTGTGCTTGGTGCTCCACTCGTGTTGGCGGTTGAAGGATCGGCTGAAGAAGTCTTAGTTAGGTTATAAGGGTTGATGATTGTCTACATCCTACAGGAATCATTGCAATTGGTTTATCTTTTTGAAATATTGTAAACAAAAGATTCAAGTGCATGGTAATGCTGACCAGACAGTGTGTGGGATGATCTTGGAAAATGTGAGGCATGTGTGATAAGAATGAGATGGACGCAAGTGAAGTGATATTTTATAGAAGTGGACATGGAACTTGTTCTCATGGTAGCATGCAAAGCAATTGTGGCAGATGGAGAAGGGATGAATGCATATTAGCTATCTATGTGCATGAAGTAGATGAGGAGATGTGGGTTGTGCCTAGTTTGGTCAATGGAGTGGAAGTGTGAACTAGCTATGGAGTGAGCACACGAGGATGAGGGTTTAGTGATTATGTGTGACATGCGATCTTTGAAGCTTTGTGTGAATGTTGCAAGATGTGCGTAAGGATCATTGTTAGGATGTCAGGTTGGGATTGGGTGATGATGTATGCTTTGAACAATGTGGAATTAAGATTAATAGGGTTTATGGGATTAATGTGCAGGTTATGGTTGGCGCATTATTTAATTGCGTAATGTAAGGTGTGTCTCAATACAATTCTAATGAAAAATGCCTCAATGTATACACCTCGAGCTTTTTTTGTGAAGCATGCACCTCTTTGGCTGAGGCGTGCCTCGCCTTATTGGCGTGAGGCGTACGTCTCACCTAATTTATATATTTTTAATTAAAATTTTCCTAAATTATAAACTAAAGCTTCAAATAAATCACCCCCTTCATGCACCCCAAAGCCACAAAAGCTTCCTCTTGATTGCCTTGACCTCCTATTCGCCGCCAACCTACAGCCGTAGCATTTTTTTTTTTTCAGCTCGGGAGGCATTGGACAACAAACGTGCTGAGGCGGGGGAGAGAGAAATTCGTTATGACAACAATTCAAGTGAAGACCCTCTTTGTGATGATAGTGCAAATACTTCTAAGTTATTGCCATACTATTTTAGCTTTATGTAGGAATTAAATGCGGATGAATAGGAAACTTTGAATGAAGGAATTTGGAGCTGAACTTGATGTTATATGTATTTTTATGCAATTCTTCTATTTTATATTGTTGTGCTCATGTGATGTTTGATTTCAATTATATTTCATGTAATTTATTAATTGTTAGCTTACGTCTTATGCAATAATTGTTTTATATGTATGAAAATTTATTACTTCATAGTTCAATTGAAAGTTAATATTGACCCTTTAACTTATTATTTAATTATTATACACACAAAAAAAATCACTTTTAGCTTTTACTTTCACTTTACGCAACTTTTGGATTTTGATGTTCATGCCTTGAGGCTTATGACTCGTCCTGCGGGTAAAAAATGCCTCAATATCCGATTGTGCAATTCCAAACCTTGGCTAAGCATTGGCAAGATAAATGGGATTAAGGTTTCTATTTTAATTGTCGGAGATGAGGTTGGAGATGATAGGTT
Source organism: Dendrobium officinale (assembly GCA_019514585.1). Taxonomy (NCBI): domain Eukaryota; kingdom Viridiplantae; phylum Streptophyta; class Magnoliopsida; order Asparagales; family Orchidaceae; genus Dendrobium; species Dendrobium officinale. The sequence continues at coordinate 1,058,542 of JACXSL010001578.1, forward strand.
TTGAGGGATTAAGGTTCTATTTTAATTGTGGGAGATGAGGTTGGAGATGATAGGTTTTGAAAGCCAGGACTTGGATGTGAGGCTATTAACACTAGCTTTGATATTAATTTGAAGGGGAGGGAAAGAGGAATAATTATGTGTGCAGAACTTGGAGCGATTCACGTACAAATTTGGATCTTGCGGCTTTAAGTGTACTGCAAATAATCAAATTTCATTCATAATCAATCAATAATTATTATTATTATATATTATGGTTCCTTATAGAAATAATATTCTAAGGATAAGACCAAATAAGGCTGCAAATATTATGCAAGCCCTTCATGTTTGGACCACGCTTCATGTATGTTCATAATTTTAAGAACCCTTCACTTTGATATTTTATATATGGATCATGCTTAGCATAGGTCATTCTGTTAACATTATCATCAAACTCAACATTAAAAAAAAAAAAAACAGAAATACATCTCTCCTTTTCTCTATTTTTGGAGACATTCATTGAATTTAATTGTAAACTCACACACAAACCTAAATATACTAGGCCTGGAATCTGTGGCATCATGATTTTCAGTCAAAGATCCCAACTACTTGGCTAAGGAGGGCTGCATATGCCTTTTTCCTATATTTCTCATATGTTCATCTTTTGATTTTGAAATCACCCCACTCGTGCTCTTAGGGACAGCCGTCTCCATCGATCTTTGATGATTTCTTCTCCTTAAACAATTTCCTATACTCTATCAAGATGACATTAGGCCGAAAACTCTATCTCCGTCTCTACCTTTTACATTTTATGTTCTCTTAATCGAAGGTAAACCCAGTCCACCTGCAGCTTTAGGGTTTGCAAACAATGGACCAGGCAATGGTATGTAATTTCTTCTCATCCTAATGTGTAAGAAAAAATTAAAAATAAGAAGCTTTGTTATAAAAATTGGTTTAATTTTAAAAATTCTGATAATTGGGAAATATATAAAGTGGCTCGTAAGGATGCTAAGAAAGCAATATGCGATGCAAAGGCATTAGCTTTTAGTGATTTATATAATAGATTAGATACTAAAGAGGGAGAAAGATATATGTATAAGTTAGCCAAACAAAGAGATAGGAGTAGTAAGGATTTAGTTCAAGTGAAGTGTATTAAAGATGAAGATCAAAAAATACTTTTCTTAGAAGATGATATTCAACAAAGATGGATGAGATATTTTGCTAAACTTTTTAATGAAGATTGTGAAAATAAGATTGACTATAGTGACCTTAGCACCCTAGATGAAAATAAAAATTTATGTTTTTATCGGCGTATTAGTAAAATTGAAGTGCTATGGAGAGTTCTTGAAAAGAAAGGAGTCAATAATGCTTATATTCAAATCATTAAAGATATGTATGCAGGAGCTATTACTTGTGTTCAAACACAAGGTGGATTGACCAAGTATTTTCCTATTTCGGTTGGGTTACATCAAGGATCAGCCTTAAGCCCATATCTTTTTACTTTAGTCATGGATGTTCTCACTAGACATTTGCAAGAGGATGTACCTTGGTGTATGCTTTTTGCTGATGATATTCTTCTTGTTGATAAGACTAGAGAGGGAGTTGAAGGTAAACTTGAATTATGGAGGTCAACCTTAGAGTCTCAAAAGGTTTTCGCTTGAGTAGATCTAAAAACGGAATATATGGAGGGTAATTTTAGTAGTAATAGACCTAGTGAGGGGATTGTGACTTTGGGCGATCAAGTCATTAATAAGAGTACACGTTTTAGATATCTTGGATCTATTGTTCAGAGTGATGGTGAAATAGATGGGGATATTATCAGCAAAATTCAAGTTGGATGGTTGAAGTGGAGGAATGATAAAATGTACCCCTCAAACTTAAGGGAAAATTCTATAAGATGGTAGTGAGGCCTGCAATGCTTTATGGTGCCGAATGTTGGCCTTTAAAAGAGAAGCATAATACTAAGTTAAAGTGGCAGAGATGAGGATGCTCAGGTGGATGAGTGGCTTTACCCTTAGAGATAGATACGAAATGAGCATATACGTGATAAGGTTGGAGTAGCTCCAGTAGAAGATAAGATTAGAGAAAGTCGCCTTAGATGGTTTGGTCACATAAAACGGCGGCCTTGCGATGACCCGGTTAGGAGAGTAGAGGTATTAGATTTGACCTATGTTAAGAAAGGTAGGGGTAGACCTAAAAAGACTTGGTTAGAAAATATTAGGAATGACCTTTCTTTATTAGATTTAAACGAGAATTTGACTTTTAATAGGACACAATGGAGAAAAAGGATTCATGTAGCCGACCCCACGTAGTGGGATAAAGGCTTGATGTTGTTGTTGTTGTTGTAGATGTTGATGGAGTTTGCGGCTCAACCATATTGAAAAATGTTCAAATGTTGCAAGATTCAATCATAAGAGTAGTTGGATTATTGTCCCTTCGTCCACCTCTCATATTAATCTTCCTCTTCATCTCCAATATAAAGGGTATGAGTGGCTTGAGCTCTTTAAACATTGACCTAATCTTATTTCATGAGAAAATATTAAGGATGAGGTCATTTTGATCATAAGAAATTAATTTCATTCAAATTTAAATAAGAATGTCATCTTAGCTAAATTGATAAATTATTTAACGACATCAATGAAAATTGATCTCTATGATTACTCCAAATCAAATAGATGGGTGGGTCATAATAAAACCTCAAAAGATGCCAGGATCAAAGTGTAGGGTTTTATAAATCATGAGCTTGCATGAAGCATGAATCAAACCCAAGGAACTCAAATGATAATTACTACATAAAGAAATAAAATATATATATAAGAAATTTTGAGAATCGTATCAAGTTAGATGCATTAAAAGTTAAGTTGGCAAAACCTTAGAGATGAAGACATTGAAGAAATATGAAAATATTGTTGTGAGAAATTTATAAATAGTAGTTTTTAAGGTAAATATTATTTTGGAAGAGCAGGAATAAAAACTATAGTATATTTGATCTAAAAAAATGAAGTGAAGTTAACCCTGAAGATACATCAAAATGAAATTTTGTGTTTCATATAAGATACCTATTGGAATTTAGAGGGTTATTAAAAAAATAGCAGTTTTGTGAATAAATATTTTCATTGAATTTTTTAATATTAAGATGATGCAAAATGAGCGAAGCATTCGGGTTTATTTATTTATTTTTTATTATTATTTTTTTAGAATCAATGAGATGTTAATTATTAGAAAAAAAAGAGAGCCCGTGAGGCATATAATGTAGTTATAAAAGAGAGCATGAAGCTTAGTTTTAGAAATCACACAAATTTTGAAGAATCATTATGCTCTTTTACCAAGAAGGTTTACTACAAAAGCATTTTTTGTTTGTTTGGAGAAATAAGGAAAATAATTGATAGCATAAAAAGTATCTTTATATGATCTTCGTTGATCTTAAGAAGACATACGATTAAGTGTTTCGAGGATTGACTCACACATTAATGAAAAAACAGTGTTAAATATATGTTATAGTTAATAGTTATTATAGATATGTATGATGGATTATTGGCTGTTATTAGAAGAAATGCAATAGCCAACTAATTTTCAAATACAATTGAATTACATCAATGGCTAACAATGAGCTCAATTTTTAGGGTATTTATTATGGAGATATTTATAATGAATATTTATAGTGAAGTGTCTTGGTGCATGCTTTTAGCAAATAGTATAATTCTAATCAATAAGCATTTATTGAAATAAATGAACTTCTCTTCAATTATTTGTAGATTATTGTTTTAGTGTTTATATTAACAATTATACCTCAGTTATTAGAAGGTAAAGTGATACTATGTTTGATAGAGTTGTATTTTGAATCTATTGTATAACGAAAGGATATAATTTATAGAATTAAGTTTAGATTGCTAAAATAGAGATATACCTCAAGAAGATTATGTGCTTGAAGGATATTATTGAGACTTAAAGGAAATTTTGTAAAATTAAAATTAGTACGGCTATATTGTATGGAATTGATTGTTCAGTACTTAAAAAGTTGTTGATAGCTAAGCTGGTATGATTGAAATAAGAATTTTGTGATGAATTTATAACAGAATAAATTATTTAATGATTTTTCTAGAGGAATTGGTTTAACATCTATTAAATATAAGGCATATTATATAGATAGATAATTTGGACATGCACAAAGAAAGGTAGTAAATGCATTCATTAGATGAACATAAGAAATTAGTGTCAAAATATTATTAAGGAAGATTGATAGATAATATAGGCATAAGTTACTCAAAATGATTTGCAAAGAATTTTTTCAACAGCTGAAGCTTTACTAAACATAAATGAATTGAAAATGAGGAGTTATAAATCAAATTGCTGTTGATAATGTGACTTCCCTAGAGTAGAGTTCCTATACTTTCTACTTTCACAATCATTGAGTTTACCCGAAGATTTATGATAACATGTTCTGTGCAAATTAGCTGGTGTAGTAGTGATGCACCTATCATATGTGATCTTTTATTAAAATGCAAAACATATAGTGAGTTGGTTTACCAAGACATCATTCTATTTTCTTGTTATTAACTTATTATTATTATTATTTTGGTTCTCTGGAACGTGCAAATCCTCATTACTGATTCTTATTCAAACTTTTATATACGGATATACATGGAACATGCAAATCTATGCAACCTTTTTTATCCTAAAATGTTAAAAGATAATATTTGCGATGCATTTCACATTTCGTGCTAGGAAGGCTTCTGCGGAAAGCACAGCCTGAATTGATGGATGCTTTGATTCAGGCATCAAGAGATGGCGATACTAGTACGTTGCAGGACCTTACAGGTCAGGCAACATTGCCTATTGATGATAATGAAGATGATGAAGAAGATCTTGAATATGAGTTAGAGGTATCTAGTATTAAATTGATATTTATTATGAATTCTATTATACTAATTGAACTTATAGCAGGAAGGTGAAAACTATATGGAATTGGCAGATAAATGGTTTGATGGCCTAATTTGCAAAGATCCAACAATAACAAATGAAGTCTACTCAATTCATTCAGTTGATTTTGATCGCCAGGTATTACCACTTACAGATTCATGATCAAGTATGATATTATTGTAGTTAAAGCGCAACTGGCCTGACAAGCAAATATACTTTTACACACAGTGGTCCCTATGGTATGAGATGAAATAAAAGCAGATGCAATTATTAACACCTGCCCAAGCTAAGGATCTCGTTGCTTTTATAACTTTTTTTATTCCCTGGCTTTTGATAGGAAATACTTGAGTTCGCAAGCAACCCTAACGATAAATTGATAAAAACAGCGAGAAAGAACACAAAATTGCCAACGAAATCAACCCACCCAAAAACAGTAGATTGTATTAGGGAAATCAAAGCAAAACAAATATAAAGCAAAGATACAATTGATACTTAGCTTGAGAGGAGGATCGTTCTCTCCCAATCTCTAGACGATTAGTCTAGAGCCCAAGACCCCAAGGACAACTCCAAGAGAACAACTCAAATCATGCATGCCCTAACCCTAGCCTCCCTCCCTCTTTTAATACATATCTTCCTAATAAAAGCCAATAAAAAGTTTCCTAAAATAAACTAATTATTCAAATAGTTTTCCTATGCAATTCCGCCCCCTTCCCTCTCTCTCTTTGCGGCTCTAGGAGGGGCCACACACTTGGGCGGCATTCAAAGGAGACGGTTTAGCCCGCCTCCTGTAGGTATGAACCGGCCCAGGTTGGGCCGGTTTGGATGGTCCAGGCCGAACCGTAACAGCTTTCTATTGCTAGTTCTGGTTTTTTTTAATTACATGCCATCCTTAAACTCGGCACTTTTTGGCATTTTATGCAATGCCATGCTTCTTGTTATGTATGAGTTACGTTTAAAGGAATTATATATGAATAGCTGACGCTTTCAATTGCAAGTATTTTTTCATCATTTAATTTATCTTTTTATAATAACATATCTAACAGTAAAAATTATAAAATTGCTAATTTAAGTACCAAACCCAAATGAAAAAAATTGCGGGTATTTTTAAAGTTGATAATTTATGCCTCTACCAAAAAAACATCCTTGCTTCGCCATGAAATGTGCGATACAATTTCAGTTCAAGGCACAAATAAAGAGCTTTTCTTTTTCTTCTTTTGCCTACATAAAAAACCTTCAACAAATTCTTCTTTGGCTTCGTTTGGGACGGCTTTTTTTTTTGCTTTCTAAAACAGCTTTCTAGTACAAAAATTTCTTAAATTTGAAAATTTTGTACTAAAAAGTCGTTTTAAAAAGCAATACAAAAGTTGTCCCAAACAAAACCTAAAACTTCAAGGAACAAAGTTCCCTTTACATCACCAGCATCTGGAGAAAAGATTGCTGAATATGAGAAATGAAAGCTCCAAAGAAGACTTTCTTTTGCTCTTTTCTGCTAAACTCTGACCAAACTTCTATTCATCATAGTTCCTTGATGAACTCTTACAGGTGGTGTTCGAATCCACTTTCCTTCTGACTTCTTATATATCATCACAATTTTGAAGTTACAAAATCCATTTTTTAGCTCTGAAAACCAATAATTATGGTCACAGGAACTGCGCAGCCTTGTCCGACGGGCACAATCTGTCCAACAGGAAGGATCGCATACTGGTAAAAGCTGGTTGGAAGGTGATGATAAGCTGAACAAATCAAAGAAGAATCTCCTTCGCTTCTTGCGTTCATTAGCAAAGAAATCTTTGGCCGAGTAAGTTCTATTTTTCATTTCTTTTGATAACTAATGAACACAAAATTTCTTTACCTATCAGTATTGCTTGAAACATATGGTTACTTTTGTTATCTTTCAGAAGCAACGGATCTTAGCTGTTAAACATCACATCCACTTAGTTTATCATTTTGTCACTGTTTATGAAAAAGTGGAAGCAATTGCTTGTGGTAGGAGAGAATTTGCATGGGGCTTTCTTGTTGAATTTCTCCATATGAGATTTGGCTTTATTTGCTTAGTAGGAATTGAAGGAGAGGAAATGGTGTAGGATTTGAATTGAAATTTCTTCACTTAATTCTCTTACAACTCATTTTCTCTGTCTTATTTGACGTTTGAACAGAATAGTACACATTAAAACCTATTAGAAACTAGTATGGATTTAAGCTCCGTTTGGGACAGTTTTTTTAGTGTTTTCTAAATCAATTTTTTTAGTATAAAAATTTTTAGTTCAGTAAAATTTTGTACTAAAAAACTGTTTTGAAAACTAGTAAGAAAGCTGTCTCAAACGAAGCTTTAATTTTTTTCTCTTTGGTTGAGGGCTCTCTGTAATTTTGAAAGCAGGAATGTTCAAAGTTGATCTTATGGAATTTGTGCTTTGCTTTTTCCATAATTATTATATGCGGTGACCAAACGGTCCAGAGGCGAATACCGAGCGGCACACAACAGCGATACACAACAAAAAATGACGTGGTGCGTTCTCATTCGTCTCTTTACGCCGTTCGGTGATCGTGACGAATAATTTTTCTAATGATTGATCTTGCTCTTTATTTTCTGCTAGCATTAAAAAAAAAAACTTTTGAAACGTTCAAATTTTATATATTTTTATAAATAATACTCATATTTTTGTTCATAATAATGCCACCAAAAATATATATATATATATATATATATATATATATATATATATATATATATATATATATATATATATATATATATATATATATATATATATATATATATATATATATATATATATATATATATATATATATATTATATATAAAACTTAGAATTTATTTGGGATTATTGTAGCTCTTTGTGAATGTAGTTATCAATAGGTTTTAGTAATAACATATTTTTAATATTTATTGTGACTATTTTTTTTTTCTTAATTTTTTTTATAATTATTAATACTTTAATCTAACACATAATTTTTTAAATTAATACATCAAAAGAATTATCTCTAATTTAAAATAATTAGAATAAAATAATACTATCAATTTTGATGATAATGATTAATGAGATAATTTTTTTTAATTGTTGAATTACAAAAAATGCATGGTCAAATAATGTTGGCCCCAAATTAGCTGAGGTCATAGAAATTGTTGTGCATGGCATGAGAAAAATGAAAAACTTTTCCTTCAGAAATATGTCGTGTGAATGGAATCGCCCACGCGTGCTAAGCCTTCCTCATCGTTCATACGTAGTTTTTAATATAGACAAATTTTGATAGCAAAGTTTCTTCGCACCTTTTTTTTTTTTATAATATAAATTTTTTTTTATTTTTTTATTTTTTTGACTGAAGAAAAAAGGGATTGAATTTATTATAAAAATGTGTGACATTTTTATTAGTTACATGAATTGATGTGATTCTTCGGGCTTGATTGGGACAGCTTTCTCATTAGTTTGCTTTTTAGGGTCTATTTGGAGAGAGATTATTACGTGCGGAGTTTAGACGTAATTTTTTATTTGCACTCCAATCCGATGGAGTCACATAGGATTTTTTTTTTTTTTTTTCTCTTGATTTGCTGTCTATAATACAACAACAACACAGCCTTTGTGTATAATGAACAACAACAAAAGTCAAATTCTCGTTTAAACTAATAAAAAAATATCTTTTCTAATATTTTATAATCAAGCCTTTTTAGATCTACCTCTATTTTTTTTAAAATGAGTTAAATCTAATACCTCTACTTTCCTCTTGTACAGATACTGTGTATAATGGAGAGGAAAAAAAAAGCCATGTGGCTCCACCTGATTAGAGTACGGACAAAATTCAGAATCCGCACGTAATAAATTTTCATGTTTGGGATAATTTTTTCATTGCTTTTTTTTTTAGAAATCAATTACTTTTTTTTGTGTGACTAATTTCTTGTTGTTTTTTAATTGATTTAAAAAAAAAATTATGATGGAAATCTATTTTTTATAATTATGGTGGGTAAAATATTTTCTCATAGTAATTTTGCAACTAACTTTATAAAATATTGCAGCTTTCCCAAACACTCTTAAACTTAAACTACAACTTCGTTTGGTTACTATTTTCTCCTTTTTTTAAAAAAAAAAAAATTTGTGGTAAAAGATTTTTTTTATAATCAAAGTTGTAAATGTGCGGCATCTTTAAAAAAATATATGTTCTATTACAAAATATAATATATTTATAATATTCACAACAACAATAAAGAAACTTACTCAACATTTTTTTTTTTTTTTTTGATGATGAGAAATCGTCCACTATCATGCTCAGGCTTTGTCGAGCGCGCCTGGCTGTCTATAAACCCAGAACGACCTACCGGGCCAATCACGCCTACAGTACCCGCAACCGGTGCTTAGGGTCCCCACTTAAGGACGATAGTCACTCGAGGGAATCGAACTCGGGATGGACGTTCCGAATCGAGCTAAGCCAGGGTGGGCTATTCAATATTTTCACTACCAACTTTATAAAATATTGCACCTGTCTCATCCCAAACAGTTCCTTCATTCATCATGAATAAAAGCAATTATCATGATATGCATATCACTATAAATAAAGTTATTATTATTTAATTAATGAGGATATATTTTTTTATTATTTATGATAAATACTACATTATTAAATATTAAATATTAATCACTCATCTATAAAATTAGTTTTCAATAATGACTCTCCTAATTCCATAATTAACTAATAATTTTTGAATGGTGGCAATGGTCGGTAAGCTCATAGAAACGGGAAATTATAATTAATTATAATTATCATATACAAAAACAATGATGCACGCCAAACCGGACGTGGCGCTGAGTCGGATCGAAACTGAGCCGGTGCCGGTTCGACCGCCCTTAATTAATTAATGGCCTAAATATATTTAATTAATGTCTTGACGTGGCTTGATGTTTGTTTGGGAGTGATTTTTAATTATATTTTTCTTTTTTTTATTTTCTATATCATAATTTTGATTTATGTACATATATATTAAAAGAAAATGTAATATTGCATGCTGGCCTGTTTTATAATTTCAAAATTTTGAGCATTATAATTATTTGTTATTATTTAATTATTATTATTATTTAATTATTAGGCATGATTTTAAGAGTCCGCAAAGAGTAACCAAAGTCGTCTCACCAAATGATTTAGACGATCAAATAGATAAATTATTTTATAAAAAATTCACAGAAACGTAGGAGAAGAAATAAATTTTCTAATTTTTTTTTTCTTGATAATATTCATACTAATTTGGTTCTTATTTATTTACAGCTTGATTCATCATCTTCTTACATAGAGGTGTTTTAATTTGCATACAATAAAAAGATAATTTTTTTAATAAAATAATTTAATAAATTCAAATCCCTATTAAATATGCTATAACTATGGAGAATAATTATTTTTCAAATTTATAGTAGGTAATTCATGGAAAATATTTGGGTTAGAATACCCTGATTCAATTTTAATGAAGACGAGTTAAAAAATATAATGTTTAAAATTAAAGATAATAAATTTAAAATTAATGTATATAATATTTGTTATGAAATATATAATAAAATAAAACAAATATTTATGAATAATAAATATATAAATATCATCAAAAAAAAAATTTTTGACATGTGTCAAAATATTAAGAATTTCTAACAAAAATTGGGCAAAAATAATTTAATTTACCTTTTTGGCTTATTTACTTTAGGAAAAATGCATTCCTCACAAATAATGAATTATTGTTGATTTTAAAATAGTATATATACCCACTCTTATTTGGGCTTCGTTTGTGATAGCTTTTTTGCTGCTTTCTAAAACAGCTTTCTACTATAAAAAAAAATTTAATTAGAAAATTTTGGACAATAAAGTTGTTTTAGAAAGCAATAATAAAACTATCCCAAATGAAACCTTAAATGTTATGAATAAAATAAATAAATAAATATATATATATATATATATATATATATATATATATATATATATATATATATATATATATATATATATATATATATATATATTACAAGTTTTTGCTTTTTTTTTAGAATAAAATATCTACAATTTGTAATGGTCATATTCAAATACTATTTTTAAATTAAAAAAAAAAAAAAGAAAGAAAAAATCAAAGACTACTAATGCAAGGCATGTGGAGTGCATCACTTTTGCTTATCAAGGAATCATGTGCAACATTGCTAATTTATTAATTGCCATGTGACAATTATTTATTTTTTTCTTTTCATATGCTTAATTAAACTTAAAAAAAAAAAAATTTGCAAACAAAATTTGAATTAGGAGATCCTTAATCAAGTATTAAATATATTAAATAATAAGTAGTCATGTTGAACTTCTTGTAAAAAAAGCTTCTATTTAAAAAAAAATAAAGATAAATTATTTGACATAATAGTTATATTCATATTATATATTTTTTAAATTATATGAAAAAAAAATCATATATTGCTTAGGAGTTAAATTTAATTATAACTTCTTGAAAAGTACAAGTCCTTGTTTGATATTGATATCTTGATGTCATAATTTTCTATGTACTATTTCATATAATTGACTTCACATGCTCTGAAATAGGAGTGCAACTAATTAATGATGAATTTAAATATAATTTTTATATAAATTAAATATTATATAATTATTCAATTTTAAGTACTAAAATAGTCATTAATTATATAAAAATATCAATTTTAACCCTTGATCTTTTTAATAAGGATCCAATTAGCTCTTTTCTGGGATCATTTAGATCCCTATTTAAAAAATATAAGAATTAAAATTAGAATTTTAAATAGTCGGGATCATTTTAATCTTTATCATCCCTTATTGAGGAATTAATCATAAATTAATAGGTAATTATAAATTTTATTTTTAATATTAGTAGATATTAAATTAACTAAAAATTTAATTTAAATCAAATTTAATAAAATCCAAATTAAATTCTATAGTAAAGAAGATGAGTATGCATCAATGAGGGAGACCTTACAATTTCAAGCACATTGATTTGGAGTATGAAATGATTTATTGCATAGCAAAATTCAACATCAATTACAACACCATGTACCCATGCTTTTAATGATGCTTTATCCAATTTGGACTGTGCCAAAGGAATTTGTTGACATATAATCATATAAGATCCAATAATTCTTAATAATTCTTGTGGCTTAGGCCTATTTTGGGAAGGCTTTTCTACTGTTTTTTAAAGGAGATTTTTTATACAAAAAATTTTTGAACAAGAGATTTGTATACAAAAAAGTTGTTTTAAAAAACATTAAGAAAACCGACTCAAATGAAGCCTTGATATAAACATGCAAACTGACATAGCTCTAAGGCTTCGTTTGGGACGAGTTTTTTGTTATTTATTAAAGTAGTTTTTAGTACAAAAATTATAAGTTTTATACTAGAAAGCTGTTTTAAGAAACATCATGAAAAAATCTAAACGAAGCCTAAGATATTCTTCATAGTTTAAACTTCTTCTTCTTTTTTTTCCAATTTTAGGTGAAAATTCTCGTTATGTGAAGAATGATATGCTATTTATTTATTTTAGGAATGGCAACTAATTATTTTAGCTGATATCTCAAAACATTATATCGGACAGCTTGTACTGATTTTCATGATCATAGATCATTTCTTAAGATATATAATTCATTGAGATACTCATTTTGATGATAAAGATGTATAATCCAAATATCATTTGTTTTTATAAGTTGTTGCGGGCTAGAGTATTTGCGGTGGTAAAGTATGAAAAACTTCACGTTTTAGTGTTGCTCGATTATCCAGCACATAAATAGATGAAAAGAAATACAAGAATTTTTACGTGGAAAACCCTGAAGAGAAAAGCCAACGGGGTCACGACCAGTTGAAATGATCGACTAGTATTAGAATTGATTACAAGTGATTGGTTCGTCCTTGAAATTGAGGATTATCATATGACATAAGTCAATCGTCGGGTTGTAGGCTAGTGACAGATGAAAATTTGGTGATGGTCGGGCGGAAATCCTATGTCAATTGGCAGCAGGGGGGAAGTCTGGTGTTTGTCCGGCGACGGACATAAGTCCGGTGATAGGAAGAAGTACGTCAATGGGCGGAAGTCTAATGGAAGTTCGACAACGGACCAAAATTGGCGTTGGGCAGAAATCCGACGACGGGCGGTGGTACAATGAAAGTATGACGAAGGGCAAAAATTAGACGATGTGCAAATGTACGACAATGGTCGGAAGTCCGACGATGGAATGAGATCTGTCTTCGGCTAGAAGTCCGACATAAGTTTGGCTATGGGCGATGGTCTGGCAGATGTCCAGCCAGCGGTGGACGAAATTCTGGTCTCGGGGAGAAGTCCGACGGAAGTCCGGCGACGGTCGGTTGTTCGGCTGAAGTCCAGCGACATGTTGTGGCTCGGCAGAAGTCCGACGGTGGCCTGTGATTTGGTAGAAGTCCAGCCTGTAGTCAAGGAGGAACTTGATGGCAAGAAAGATCTCCGTATTTATCTTTCTTCATTATCTCATTTTCTCTCTCCTCCTCTTGTAAAGTGAGGGGTTTATTTTTTTACTTACTAAAATAGTAAAAAAAAATCTAAAAAAAGTACGGTTTTATTTGATATAAAGACTATTATTATTTTTAAAGTAATTTTATAATATAAAAAATTAAAGTAAGAAACTTCGTAGCGTTGGATCAATCAATTTCATCATTATGGTCATAATATTTTTCCATTCCCAACACAGCCAAATTGAATTCGACCTAACGGCGCATTTCTCCATTCCACTTACGATAGCTATTTCGTCAATAACGCCGTGTCATTTGTGCATTCTCTCGCCAATATTAAGTAGATGAGCTAACGCCGAACCCTCTCTAATGATTTTTTTTTATTTTGTTGCTCTTTCCTTTGCTTATTACTGAAGTTTCCTATATAATATAAAATTTGTTATTATATTTATTTAAAATATATTTTTGAAATTTATTTTGATCACATTTTCAAATATTTTTGTTATGCGCTAGAAATTTTGTATCGATGGAGTAGAAGATATATGTCTTAGGCTTCGTTTGGAATAACTTTCTTACTGATTTTTAAAGTAATTTTTTAGTATAAATTTTTTTTAAAATATAAATCTATATACTAAAAAAGTATTTTAGAAAGCATTCTCAAACGAAATCTTATGCTTCATTTGGGACGGCTTTTTTATTGCTATCTAAAACGGAGTTTTATAAAAAAATAAAAAAATTTGTACTAAAACTTCATTTTAAAAAGTAATAAAAAAGGCTCCCAAACGAACCCTTAGTTTTTGACAAAAAATTCAGCACTTATATGTAATGTGATTATTTTTCTTATATATATTTTTTTTTCACGATTTCATAATTCAATTGTTGTTCATAAATATAATGAAATTATTAAATATTCATAATAATTTTTCTATATTTGAAAATGTATATTAGTTTCGTTTATTTTTAAAATTATTTGGTTGTATCATCTAATAACTTAGGCTTCATTTGGGACGATTTTCTTGTTTCTTTTTAAATCAATTTTTTTATTATAATTTTTTTTTTATACTTAAAAACTACTTTAAGAATCAACAAAAAATCCGTCTCAAATGAAGGCTTCATTTGGAACGGCTTTCTTAGGGCATCTTCAGCAAAAAAAACTCATTTTTCACTTCAAAATGTAGTAATTTGTCTCCAACCGAACTCCATTTTCTAACAAAAAAAAAAAAAGAATATTCCTAATAAATATATTTTTTCCCAAACTTCATTTTATATAATTTTCAAATTTAAAAAAAAAAATAAATGGCAGATAAACAGTGCGACGTCAATATTGGCGTCGCACTGTTCATCCACGATGAAATGACGTAAGAATTGCCGCACAGTTGGAGTGACAGAAGAACGGTTGTTTGCCGTTCCATTATTTGGAGATGCCCTTATAAGAAGCAGTAAAAAAGTTGTTTCAAATAAAACTTTGTCATATTGAGGGATATATGTTAATGTGATACTTAAAATAAAAAACTCATATAATAAAAATAATCTTATTGTGTCAAGATATATCTCAAATTAATGCTTTAATTGTATTATATATGTAAGAGATATTTTATATATTACGATAATGGCACTTATGAGCAAGAGTGGAGCTATAGTGGGGGGTATGGGCTCCCACTAGCATACCAGTCCATAATTAATTAATTAATTTTAATTTTCTACATTAAAGCATAAAAAATAATGTTGATTTTAAATCATAATTGATTTTAATTAAAAGCTCACAATTAGAGTCCAAACCTCACAAATGCGTTGAATCTCTATTATGACACTTGGGTGCTTCACATTATCTCACTAATAACAGACTCATCATGAGTTTTTATGTTGGAGTTTTCTCAAATTTAGCTCAAAGCTCGTTCATTCATGTCCATGACAGTCGTACACTCTGTAGATATGTTAGAGGTCTAAGGGGACAGTGTGCCCCTGATGAGGTTCGACCCTATTTTTATTGTAATGGTATTTTTGAAACTCTGATAGTTTTTCGGTTCCCAATTTTTGTCCTATAAATATGTTGTAAATGGTTTAGTTGGAAGGCGTAAGGGTGTCAATTTTTGACACGACCCGAAACACGACCAGAACCCGACCCAGAAAAATCCAGGTTCGGGTCAACCCGAACTCGAAATGGGTTGGGTTCGGGTTCAGCAAATCAACCAGTTTTAAAAATCGGGTCAGGTTGGGGTTGACCCAGCAACCCGAAATTGACCCAAAAGTGACACGAAAACTCATTTTTGACCCGAAAACCAGAGATTGTCCCATTTTGACACGTTTTTTACCCGAAAAACCGAGATTGACCCGATTTTTTACCCGAAAACTAGCAATTTTGGGTCAACCCCGGGTCATTTGTGTCGGGTCGGGTTGACCTGGACCCGAATCGGTTCGGGTCCAAAAACCGTACCCATTTTAAAAAATGGGTCGGGTTCAAGTTGACCCGAATAGTGCCGGGTTCAAGTTGACCCGAATAGTGCCGGGTCAATTCCGAATTCGACCCAAACCCGACCCGTTAACCCGAATTGACACCCCTAGGAAGGCGTTTGTACTCTGTCTCTTCTTCTCTATAATAAAGTTGTTCTCTCTTCTCCCTATATTTTTTCCTAGATTTGCGTTTTTCATGTAAATCTTTTATGTTCGTTTATGTTTAATATATCATAATTTATTATATTTTTTTGTTTAATTCATCGTTCCCTAACATTTTTTATGGTGAATTTTTATCTACCTTTCTTTTTCTCATTTTGGTGCATATTTAATATATATGTAAAAAATATTTAATATTTGTAAATAATTCTAACAGTTAGTTTATTTATATTAGTTTATAATCAATATCATATTTGATAAAAGAAAAGGAATATTGAGCATAACATATTAACATGCAAAGAAAAACCACTCATGGCGTGAAAATATTTTATTTGTTCACATTCTAATTTTGTCTTAAGATAGGTACAACAATAACTATTTATTATAAATATTATAAGTTGCGCTCCCATGCATGGGCCAACTAACCATGACTACAAATATTTAATGCATAGTAATTTTTGACTAACTAAAAAAGTAATAAAAAAAATCATCATTTTATTTTGATTTCACATTTGTATTTTTTTTTTTTTGTCCTTATGGTTTGTTAATGATTAACCCAAATTATTGAGTAGACTTTCTCCTTGTGAAAAAAATTCATAAAACAGCTCTATTTTGTTTAAGTGGACTAATTAATATTCCTCAGATCAGGACCTGATTAGACAAACATGTTAGAAGTTCAGCTCCGGATCTCACCCACCTTAATCAGGTTGATCTGCTCTGACCCGCTAACTTACTAGTGCGAGCAGATGAGCAAGACAGTAGGCAAGGGTCGAGAGCTGGCAGTGGGGTGCTCTAGTGAGGGCGCCATAGACGTGGGCCACATGGCGGGAGCGGGGGTGAGGCAGGAAAACGTGATAATTATTGTCTCATCAAATAAGGTGCTGTTTATAAAAATTGTCATTTTTTTTATATATAAAGTTTATATATTTTTGTTATTATTTATAAATAAATATAATTTTTCCAATATATTAAATAAATAACACACTGCTAGCTTCACTCGTAATTATCAATTAAAAAAATCTCATAGTTTCTTGCAAAGTGCGTCGCTTTTCATTTTAATTTTAATTAATGCGGATTGTATTTTCTTTTAATTCGTACAAAGATTTTATATTAAAGGCATAAAATGATTATATTTATTCAAATCATTATAGTTTATTCAAATTAGACAAAACTTGCTTATTATTTAATTTGAAGGATCAAACAAAGTATCTTTGGGTTTTGTGCTCTTATGGATAAAAAAAAAAAATCATGGTGAGCAAAATTTTAAAACCATTTAGTAATGAGCTTTGAAATTATCATTTGAATTTTCCTTTAAAGTTTGATATTAAATAAAGAAAAGTTCAATGAGTAGTCTTCTTTATAAGTATTGTGACATTTGACTGGCAATTCTTGCATATATCATATGAATATTGTGTCAAATGCTTGATCTATTAACTGTTAAAGTGCATTGCATTTTTGCATGCATAAAATTGGAGATGTTATGTTTTGAAAGGTGGAATAGTGCACTCTTTGTTATGTTACAATGACTATAAATATAATATTTTGGCCCATTCGCCTGATGCAGATGTGGAAGAAATTCCGGCCTCACTTGATGAAAGCAGGTGTGGGATATTAGGTAACACTACGAATTCTCTTCTAGCCCCATCTGCCTGATGTTGATGTGGAAGAAATTATGACCCCACTTGTTATATGTAGGCGTGAGGTAAATCATAAGTGATTGTGGAACTATAAATATATATCGGGACATGATCACTTTAATCATTGCATTCTATATGTTAATATTTTATTAATTAGATTTAAGAAATATTCTCAAAGGTATATTAGTAAACTCTAAATCTCTAAATAAATATTGTTGAGAAAGTAAAAGTGATATGCAATTGAACCTCTGAAAATAAGTATTTTGTTCTGCATATAAAGACTTTAGTAAAAGTGTTTATGTGGTTATGAAAGATAAGTGCTAATTTAGAACTTCGTTAAGTTCAACTTTTGCTTATGCTATAACTATAGTGCAAGTTTTCATATTTTCCTTCCGTGATTTAACTAAACAACTTATTAAGAGGCGACTTGTAGTTTTAAGACTTCATAAATCTTTCAAATAAATAAGTTTTTGTTACAAATAATTTAAGCCTATGTATCAATTTATATTTTGTTCCTTATGACTCAACCTTAATCTGCATTAAGACTTGATTAATCTCATTCAAATAAATATAAGTACAAAAAAATTAAATAAATTTCTTTATTTTCCTCAAAAATATTTCCAGAATATATATATATATATATAAAGCATTTAATTTTATATATCATATAATATTTCTCAATATAAATAAATTATTAGATAAATATCTATAAATTATAAAAAATTCACAAATATAATAATGCCAAAAAAATATTGTGAATAGACTGAATTCCTTTGTCTAATAGTTAATATTTTTTGTATGTAATGAATTAATTATGTCATATTGTATAATATATATAAAAATAATAATATATGTAATTATAAAAAGGCTCTATGTAATATAAATTTTATGAGATCAACCCTCACATAATTTTTATTCTTCGCGGCTATTTTCTCAATCGCCAGATATTTATTGTTTTCAGCTGGGAATTAGTTAATTAGCAGGTACGACCGGCCGCGGGTTGCTGGTTAGTTGAAGCACAATTGACTCACATTTGCCACGAATAACGGACGTGTAACGGACGTGTGACGGACGTGGCTATCTTAAAATATTATATAAGTGTTAGATATGGCTGAGACTTTTGCTGAATAAATCGGATATATCTATTAATAGCTTATACTTTTTTTTTTCATTTAAAATATATATGTTATATATAAAGATTTCTATGATTGATTAATAGCTATTTAATAATGTATTGCTAATTGGTATGTCTTCTAAAGTCGTCTTAATTAGGCACGAATCTTGATGAATATTTGAATTTAAAATTTTGAAATTAAGATTAGGGTCATCTGAATTATGATTTTGGTAAACTTATATTTAAATCGAACGTCATGATGTGGCAAACCCATCATCGTAGGGCTTCAGCCATCCAACCATCATCGTTGGACCTGTATCATTGTATCTCTAGTTTTTATTGTTAGATTGCAGTTGTAGGACACCGTTTTTTGAACAACGATTATTAGTTCGTTATCATGCGATCACCATTATCAAATCGTTGGTGCCTGACTATCACCATTATAATTGGATTGGTGCTGCTCAATCATCATTATCGGGCCACCACAACTTGATTGATTGATACCACTAGATTGTTGTCATTTGATCATAAATGTTCGAGCGGCTTTCATAGCATACTAACTTTACATATTTTTTGCAAACTCTACATACTATTACAGTCATGCAGCCTCAATATTAAGGGATGAGAAACCCTCTATAATCAATGCTCACGTATTGGAATCATTTCAGTTAGTTCAAACCAAATGATTTTTCCCATTTTTGAGTTTTTCATATGAAAATTTTAGTGTTATATATTCAAGCTCTTTTTAATTATCTGTTTGTGTGTTGAATCTTTGTGTAAAGCTATAATACAAAAATCTCTCACTCTATCATACAAATTCTCTAGCGTGCTAATATAATGACCAATTATTCTCATTTTATAAAATTAACATATTAAAAAACAATTTTTGTGGCACCATAACTATATTTAAAATTATATTACATAGTAAAAAACTAAAGTAATGTTAAATAGAAAAACTAATTAAAAAAAAAAAATCCCAAGTATAACAGAAAGGTCCTATATACAAGATTTTGGATTTCAATATTGGCTTACATATGTGCATGATATTTATATATGAGCACTCAGCTTAAAAAGAAAAATAAAATAAAAAATATATATTAACAATAATTTTTAAATAAGTTAATTATATTACATAGAGGGGAGATTATTAGGTTTGTACGCCGGACACAGTTTACCATTCAGTACTTCACAGTACCGAGTAATACTAAACTAGGAATTGTGAAGTATTGAGTTTGGTACTCTATAGTACCAAGCAATACTGAGCTCGATACTATTGGATACTGCTCAATACCAAGTTAAAGGTGATGTAGCGCATTTTCATTGGCTTCTAAAGATCATCCGATGTCCGAACCCAATAATTTTCCCATAAACAGGGCCATAACACCTTTGTCAATAATCAAGACAGAGGAAATTCACCTTCTTCCCACCCTATATGAATCCCCCTTCCACCCTCCCACCAAAACTTCACCTCAAGAAGCAGACCATTTTCTCAAATGGCTAAATCCCAATCTCTTTCCTTTTTCTTTCTCCTCCTGATGATCTCCATCATCGCCTCTGGTTCGTCTCCCATTACGTACTCAGTTTCACCCTTCAATTTCTTGAAGAATTTCTGTTTCTTTCTAACTTCAAGTCTACAATTCAATTGCAGGTGCAAAGGCAGCTTCTTTCACCCTCACCAACAACTGCGGGTACACGGTTTGGCCCGGCATCCTCTCCGGCGCCGGCACAGCGCCCCTATCCACCACTGGCTTCGTTCTCAACTCCGGCCAATCTCGCTCCGTCGATATCCCTTCCTCCTGGTCCGGTCGTCTGTGGGGCCGCACGTACTGCTCCACCAACCAATCCACCTCCACCTTCTCCTGCGTCACAGGCGACTGCGGCTCCGGTAAAATCGATTGCTCCGGCAGCGGTGCCACCCCTCCCGCCACCCTTGCGGAATTCACCCTCAACGGAAGCGGTGGCATGGATTTCTTCGACGTCAGCCTCGTCGACGGCTACAACCTTCCCATGCTCGTCTCTCCAACTTCCTCCACCGCTTCCTCTGGCGGCAATTGTACGGCTACTGGTTGCCTCGCCGACCTCAATGGTATCTGTCCCTCGAATCTGAAAGTCATCCTCTCCGATTCAGGTGGGCAGAGCGTGGCGTGCAAGAGCGCCTGCGACGCCTTCGGCAAGCCGGAGTTCTGCTGCAGCGGAGCTTATGGAAATCCTAACACTTGCAAACCTTCTTCTTACTCTCAGATCTTCAAGAACGCCTGCCCAAGAGCTTACAGCTATGCTTATGATGACGCTACTTCGACTTTCACTTGCCCCACCGGCGTCAATTACATCATCACCTTCTGCCCCAGTAACCCCGGGTATCACTTTCATGACAAAATTTGTAATCTTTTGTACAAATTTGATTTCAAAAAGCAATCTTTCCTTCAAATTAGATACCTCTTTGACTTCTCGTTCGCTTATTTGGTTGCAGCCAGAAAGCAGGGGAGAATAATCCGCAGGCAGCTGGAGTTCCACTGATCAATGACAGCATGGTGTTCTTGGGTCCGGCGAGCGGCAGCACGCTGGCGAAAACGTGGCGTTTCGCCGCAGTGACTTCCGCCGCCAGCTTAGCCGCGTTTTGGCTGCAGTTCTAGAAACTGAGAAGGCGCAGCTCACGGATTCTTTTACGCATTCGGCAACGCGCTTTTCGGTAAGCGAATCCCGCACGTATTTTAACGTTTGGCACGGCGGGCGGAGATTCCAATGGCCGGCCATGGCCGGAGATGATTGCGCTGGTGGATTATTAGTTATTTATTTGTAGTATAATTATTATAATGGCAATGTTTGGAAGGAATTGATAGGAGATTTTTATTATGATGCTCTTATTGAATTTTATTTTATTAATTTAATTTAACTTTTAGGCGAAGTCATACTTATTTCATGTTTATTTTCACCTTATCAGTGCGTATTCCAGGCTGTATACAGATGCTGCAAATTTTTTAAAAAACGCTGCAATAAATAAATAAATAAATAAAATGTCAAAGCAACATCGGGCGCCATGGATCGGGTCGGGTCATTAGACCGCACGCGATAAATTGAAAAAAACGCGACGAATGTTATAATTTTATTGGGTAAGGTCGTCAGGCCATCACCTGGTGGCATGCTATTGGAGTTCGAACATAGAGCTATGTCCGAACTCCGCACCAAATAATTTCTTTTATCGTAAGGCTTCACTTCTTAAAGCAGCTTTCTAGCACAAAAAAAAAAAAAAACTTTTTGCACAAAAAATTGCTTTAAGAAGTATTAAAAAAAGTCATCCTAAACAAAACCTAAATATAGACCGGTTGATCATAATTATTTCTCCAAGTAATAATTATTATTTTTTAATGAGTTACCTCATTTAAGGCTTGTTTGAGACATCTTACTCACAATTTTGTTTTTGATATAACAATTATAATTTTATTTGGATATTACTTTCGTGTTATTCTTTAGTATTGTTCAAAAATATATGTGATTAAAAGTTATTTTTTACAATAAGATTAACTAAACTATTTTGAGTGAAACAACTTCACAATTAGCTTTATAAAATATTGCAACCGTCGCAAATAGACCTTTAAATTATACATAAAATGAGATTTGAGTGTGGCATATGAGAAACTAATTGAGATTTTTATTATATATGTTTTAAAATAAATTTAATAAATTTATTATTTGTTTTTGATAAAAATTTGATCAAATCAGTCAATTTTGTCATTAGAAAATAATAATTTTATGTAATCTAAATCTCTGTGTTCAAAATCAGTCAAATCATGTCATATCAAAATTTGTATTATAATTATATGATTCTGTCTTATTAGCATAATAAAATCGAGTTGAATCTCATTTTTATGAGAAAAACACATTTAATTTAAAAAAAATATATATTTTTATGTTCAATTTCTTAGGTCCAAGGAGCTCTCATTCTCCAAATTTCATTTTTTTTAATGTTTTATGCATCATGTAATAAAAAAAAAATAAAATATATATCTTGAATTCATGATTAAGAAAATAAAATTCAACAATCACGAAGCTATAGATCCTCATAGCAAAAATTGATAAAGGTAATCATTTCAAAAATATAATTCATATACCTCATGTTTTTTTTTTTAAGCTGTTATGTATAACATATTCATAGAATATTTTAGATAGTTCTAGATATACTAAAAAATGTTTATTATATTTCGAATGTGTATTCTAATTAAGATGCACCGTATCATACTCCTCCATCTCAAGGATGTGAGTGAGAGGAAGCGAACAAGACGACACACAAGATTGGGAGTGTAGAGTGCGAGATCCAGTTGTGTGGATGGGCTGAAGTAGCGCTTAGGTTCGGAGAAGGGACTTGGAGCGCAGGACGCGGGTCACATGTGAGTGCTGGGGTTAGGTCAGAGACGGGTGTCGGGCCTGGGCTAGGTGACACGCATGCTTGCCGTGGGGAGAAGACGTGAATGAAAGGGGGTGCGAGCTTGGTTCATGTATGCGGGAGGCGGACAACGGGTTTTGGTGGGGCGAGGCTCGGTTGTGCAGTTGCAGAGGAGCTCAACGTCTGCTAACTGATGTTGATCAAAAGTAGAGGAGCTCGCAGCTTTGCAAGCGGGCTGCACATCAAGTGCGCAATCGGGTTGGACAATAGGCATGTGATAAAACCGCTTATGTGAATTTGCGAGTGAGAGGAAGTGGAGCCGAAAGCGGGGTCGGACCGTGAGAGATTTCCTGGATGGGACGAGTGTGGGAATGGGCTTTGAATAAGAGATGAGATAGAAAAGGCGTGTGCATGAAGATGCCCGACGATATGGTTGCCATCCAGGGAGAGTGACTTGTTGGTATGGTTGCCAGGGTATAGTTGTCGGCTAACTTCTCAAAACGTCGTCGTAGAGTTAGCTACTAATGAGCCTAAAATCTAATACCAACTGATGCAAATAATCATTCCAAAAATATAATTCATACCAATCATATCTTCTTTACATCTATTATATATAAAATAAACATAGAATATTCTAGAAAGTTCTAGAAATGAGTATAAAAAAGGATATTCTATTCCTAAGGTGTATTATTATTAAGATGCACCGCAGAAATTTTCATTATGAAGTTAATATTCATATATATAAGTATTGTTTGGTTGGATCTATTTAAAATACATAGCGAACTAAGAACATCATACAAATTATTATATTATGAAGTTAGGGTTATTGTTTGACTCTATTGTCCTGTTTTGCTTGAAAATACCACACATATTTGTATCCTCAAAGACGCCATTAAAATTCTCACTCTTAATGACAGTTTCTTCCTTTTCAAGTTCATTTGTAAAGAGGATTTATATATGAAAAGGATGAGGGGCATTGGTTTTTCTTTGGTAAGCCTTCAATATCCAACAAATAGACTCTAGAATTTAATGCCTTCTACAACAAGCTCAAATTGCAACTTCGTCTCCATCAATTCCTTCTCAAGTGAGATCCCATTGCGAATTCTGCAACTTCGATGCCTTTTCAACAAGCTCTAGTTGTGATTTTGTTGCTTCTTTACTGTCAATGGTTTCAAGAATTTGGAGAAAGGAGTTGAGCTCATGAGTTGACCTCGAGCCCTTAATTGATCCGTCAAGTCAAATTCCAGCTTAATTTATAAGGTAAAGCTTGAGTTTGAAACTACCAAGCGATAGACAAGTAGAGATCAAAATACGCTCTTAGTTGACCTAACTTGCCCTAGACTAGCAGTTAGGAGCTTCAATTTCTGTTGCAAGGTAATAAAGTCGAGGCATTGCATATTCTATCATTTTTACATTTATATCTAAATTCACAAGCTCAAAATTCACAAAAAAAAAAAAAAAAAAAAGCATAGTTGATAAAATCTTGAAAATCATAATAATGATTGTGATGTTAAATATCATACCTCATTTCTAATAAAGAAAGTGATTAACTCAGTTATGTACTATCGGCTGACCTTCAACATTTCTTATTGATCATCACTCGACATCAATCAATAACGTATGTATAAATCATCCCCAACGTTTCTTTTCCTTAATATTTATTGGTGCTTTGTCCTACAAGAAATATAAGGACTAGTTGCTTGTAGTAAAAATATTATCTTAAGAGTACCAAAAAAAAAATTTATAAAGAACATTGCTTTCAAACATGTATATAATATTAACAAACAGAAAATTCAAATGTTTGTTGAGATTATATGCATGTTGATTGTTGAAATTTAAAGCTATGTTCCCTTCTAACAACAAATATAAAAATATAATAAAAATTATATTAGAATATTTTAACATCACATGTATTAAAAATATTGATTTTATAATTAGAATAATATAAATAATTCATATGCAACATCAATCTCAAAACAAATTTAATAATTTTTAAGAAAATTCTCATAAAAATTTTATGAGAATATTCTAATCATAATATTTGCATATTTTTAAAGTATATTTACTGCTGATTCTTAAGATATAATTATCATTTTTTTAAGTGCTTAAACTTCAAATTTTAGTTATATATTTTAAAATAATAACTAACAAATAAATTTATTTTGAATCTTTTTTGGTATACTATATTTTTTTATTCATGACTATTGATGAACGATTGAAAATATTAAGCACAATTTTATAAAACCATAATTACTAAATAATATGGTTAGTCATAAATATTTTAAAAAATATGACATAGCTTAAATATAACTAATACATTTTTTTAAATATAACTAATACTGTAATATTTAATCACATTATTAAAAATAAAAAAAATTGATATAGATTAAAATTATATAATAACTCTATCTAATTGCCCAAAAATAAAAGGTGTGTGTAGCAATTATTCAGATTATACTAATTATTTTTAAGGGAAATAATTATTAATTAAGAAAGTGCTTAACTTTTATAAATATTATCAACAGTTCAACTACTGGATAAAATAAATATATATTCCATGTAGATAGATTCTAACCTAACCACCAAATTATGTGATTAGCCAATAAAAAACAAAGGTTTTGGATGCTAATCAATTTTTAATATGTCATATTATCAATTTATTATTGAAGCTTTGAGGTGTCCACGTGGCACCACATCAGTCCTTTAACTCTTTCAAGTTTTGATCTTCATGTATTACCCCATTGGTCCCACTTTATCCAAGTTCTTAAGATGAATGAAATTGGGCATTTTATAAAAAGGTAATGTGTTTTAAATTTAAATTAGTTTAAGGAGCAGTTTAACAAGAGAATTTAAAAAGGAGCAAATACATAATTTAATTATCCGATTTCAATATAAATCAGAATTTAATTCTCTGTTTTTTGCTTTAAACGTAATTTTAAAAAAAATATGGAACTCAAAATTACGATTTCTCAAGAAACTGGATTAATAAATTCTGGTTTCTTAAGAAACTAGAATTTATATTAAGTGTGCTTAAAGTTTATTTGATTTTCTTTGATATTGGTGCAACACAAATATTTCATATATATTATTAGATTTCGTTTGGGATGACTTTCTTACTGCTTCTTAAAATAACTTTCTAGTATAAAAATTAAAATTTTTGTACTAAAAAATTGCTTTAAGAATCAATAAGAAAGTTGTCCCAAACAAGGCCTCAATCTCAAAGTAAATCCATTGATTTTCAAGTTAGTCCTTGTTACTTGTTAAGAAATTTATAATATAAAAAAAAGATATTTAGCATATAATTATTGAGCCCAAGAAATTCAAAATTGATTATTATCATAAAGAGTATCAGTTGGTTCATAAGACCTATAAAAGAGTTAAATTATTTGAGTACTTTGACAAAATATGTATTCATTGATGCATCATCAAAAAATTATCTGCATCAAAAAATTATCTTGATCGGGCATGAATCTAAAGGAAAATCAAGTTTGAAACTTCCGAAATTAAATTGGGACCATTCAAACTCTGATTTCAGTAAACTTATAATCAAAATGAACGTATCGGAAATACGAACCCTACGACACCAAATTCGACTCAATTCGAGCCCAAATGGGTCAGAATCGAGGACTTGAAGCATTATTGGAAGGTTCAAACCACAATTTGGATTACCAAACGATTACTAAACATGACATGCTTATAACAGAATCGAGCGGCTTGACGAGACAAATCCAACTATCCCAATCTCATAGAATTTCAAGATCATTAAGACCTTCAAATGTCTAGTGAACGGTCCACGATTAAAGGATTCAACATCGATCGTCCATCCAAACCACTTCACATTTACCATTGATCTTCCTCCTATTTATGGGCCATGTCATTCTATGAAATCTATAAATAGACCATCCTCTCTCTTGAAAAAGGGGCTCCAAGCAAGAGAGCAAGAGAGAGATCGGATATCACTCTTACCTCCTCGCTCCTCGACCACCGTCTAGAGTTCCGCCAGTCCACCACTTAAGGCCCTGAGCTCCATCGAACCACCACTTAAGGCCCTGAGCTCCACCGGATCACCACTTGATGCCTAGACTTCTACAGGACCACCACCTGACACCCTGACTTCTGCCATACCACCACATGAGGCACGAACTTCTATCGGACCACCACCTAAGGCCCGGACTTTTGCCGGACCACCACCTGAGGTCTGAACTTCTGCCGGACCACCACATGAGGCCTGGATTCCTACCTGGCTATAACATGACGCCCGGAGTTATAATGGAGTATCACCTTACTACTATGATCTTTCAGACATTTGTCTCCTATTAACTATGGTCCTTCCGACCTTTGTCTCATACTAAGGTCCTTCCAACAACGATCTTTCTAACACTGATCTCCTGTCAATTATGGTCCTTCCAACCTTTGTCGCCTACTATGGTCCTTCTGACCTCCATCGCTAGACAACAGTCTTTCTGACCCCAGTCTCCTGCCTACTACGATCTTTCAGACCTCTATCATATCGACTATGATTCTGTCGACCAAACAAACATGTCTATGTTGATTATTGTAACTCTCACCTGTAATGCGCTCTATATGATGTACATTTCTAACATCAAGCCAACACCTTATCCAAAGGAAAGGTCTCATTTGTAATCGACTGCATATACTATTGAATTCATTCAAACTGGATCAGACCTCGGGGTTTCCACGTAAAAATAATGGTGTCTTTTATGAACGCTACAATACCCTCTCTCTCCTATATGTGTGCGTGCTGGATCTTCATACAACGTTAAGATGTTAAATTTCATATTTATCTACCGCCGCGAATACTCCAAGACGCAATATTCATAACTCAACAATAGCTTATTATATTGATAATGAAGTTCATCTTGAGCGAAGGGCATGTCCTTTCTTTGCTAGAAATTATTGAAGTTTAGTGACAATCAGTATTTTTGAGAGCATTGATAATATCACAACATGTTTCTATCGAGTGATTATATATAGTATTAGAGTTTCAAGGCATACGGTGCAAAAAGTTTCTTCGATTGATGCAATATTATCGAAAACATAATATTTATTCTGGCTTAGAAAAAAAAAAAAAAAAAACGTTAGAGAAACTCTTAAATAATGATTAAAATAAAAGTGCTACCCCATTATTCAATTAAAACTATGTATCCTTGATGATAGCCATAATGATGATGTTAAGAAGAGAGGATATATTGGTGAAGCAAAAGCAGTTGTTTTACCACTATTGGTGAAGCCCTAGGAGTGTGGTTTTCAAAGAAAAATAAAAGACATTCAAAGGAGGAGAAGGATGTAGTACAACTTAGGCTTAGCCGATATGAAGTTAGATGAGTTACTTACCCGTCGCCGCATTCGTAATAGTTTTCTTGCTTGGACCAATCGTAGTTCTAAAGCTACTATTACTAAATTATTGCGCAGAAGTAATGCGAGTTATTTTCAGGTGTTACATTTGATGTGTCATATGTTGCGATTGCTATTTATTGTATCAAGGCCTATTTAAATATACTCAAACTCTGCTCAATTATTAAATTTATTGTGTTGTATATGTTATGAATGCTCCTCGGATTTGTTATTTTATCAAAATTTCTAACAATGTATTATTTGAATGTTTATTGAATCACAATGAAAAAAAATATGGATACGAAGGATTAATGTTACATTATAGTTTAAATAAATTTGATAATATATAAAATATTTTTATCACATATAGTTTCAGTCTAAATCCAATTTTATTTAAATCTTCTTTAGATATTATTTGAATCAATTTTCATCATAACTAACCTAAAATTAGATTGCAGTTAAAAAAAACATTTTATTCTAAATAATAAATATAACTTTCAAAAAATTTTTTTTTTTAACAAAATAAACAAATAAATATATTCCTCCTACTTTGGTTATTATGAATATAAGCTGAAAATTTCTTCTTTTTGGGGAGATGGATGGCTACAAAAAGATTCATATGCTATCCTGGGATAAGATTTGTAAGCCAAAGGCTTGTGGGGGCTTGGGCTTACCGTCTCTGAATGCCCTGTAGCATGCGTTTAACTGCTCTGTTATTGCTAGGATGTATAACAGTGATTCTATGTTAGCTGATTGGCTCATCAACAAATATAAATCTCCTTGGCGTCCTTATAACTTTAGTGATTCTAAATTTTGGAAGTCTATTTGCTTTACTGCGCAGGCTGTCAAACCCTTCTTCAAATTTAGAATCACTAGCTCTTCTCCTATCATGCTGCATTGGGACCACTGGTGTCATAATTGCCCTATGTCCGAAGTTCCTGAAGGATTAAGTTTTTTAAACCTGATGAATACTGAGGTCAAACTTAGGGAGTTTATTTATGGGAATATTTGGGTTCTTCCTAACTCTCTTCCTCTTCAATTACAGAATTACATCTCTACTATTTGCATCTATGACAACTCTGTCCCTTGTCTCTGCTGGAATAATAACTCCACTGGTAGCTTTAGTGAGTATATCAAAAGTTTTTATATTCAGGAAGCTACTGTTGCTTGGGCTAATCTTATTTGGCATAAGAAATATGTACTTCGGTTCTCTGTTTGCTCTTGGTTCGCTATTATGGGAGGTTTGAAAACAACAGATGAGCTTCTTAAACGTAACATTATTGTCCCTCCCACATGTGGGTTATGTTTTAATGCACCTGAAAGTGTTACACACTTGTTCTTTGAGTGCTCTTACTCCTTCGCTATTATCACTCACATCATGCCTGCTGCTCACGGGTTCCTTCTTAGGCCTAATGTGATACAACTTCTTGACTGGATTGAGACTAAATTTTCTAAGAATAGGGGGAAAAAAAAATTTTTTCCTCCTTGCAGCCTGTTGCTCTATTTATTTTATATGGAAGGAACGTAATGACAGGAGATTTGGGACTTCTTCTCATAGCTTCATTAATACTGCATATGTTATTAAAAAGCTGTCTTGAAAAAGGTTTATAAATGGAAAAATGCCTCTCACTGCTGGAGCTGCTTTGATTCCTCCCCGCTTTCTGTGGCTGTCGCTGGAAGTTCGGCTTGCCTGCGAGTAACGCCTTGGACCATGATGTACCCAAATGCAGGCACCCCTTGGATGGCATTTGTGGCAACCAGGGGTTCTCGACTACCTATCACTTTCTGAGTCCAGGCGAAGCTGATTCGTAGTGCCGTTGATTTATTGCTTTTTTGTCATTTCCTGTTTCGTTCTGTATTGCAGATGAAGTGTATTCTTCTTCTTTTTTGGGCTTCTGTAAACTAGCCATTCTATATGGCCTTAGCATTTCTTTATTACCTGTAATCTTCAGTTTTGATTAATATACGGGCCAAGCCCAAATTTTCCCAAAAAAATATAAGCTGAAAATTCCCTTCAGATTTTTTTTTTTTAATTCGTAGTCATTTAAAAATTATCGCAATACACAACCTAAGGGGTTGTTTGGTAGAATTTAGGATTTCATTTAAGTAGAATTTCGTAAATCCTCAAAATCTCGGATTTACGAAATCCTGAGGGGTTAAATCCTGAAAACTGTTTAGTAACATTCATGATAAATCCAGTTAAATCCTTTGTGACTGTTTGGCTGTTCATTTTAGAATTTAAGGCGGTTAAAAAGTTGACATACATTATTAGGATAATTAAAACACGATAAGAAAAAGTTTAAATAAAATATAACAAAACTTTATTAATACTAATTAATTATTTAATTATTATTTATAATATTTTATAATAATTTTTTTAATTTTATATCATATTTAATCCTATTAATTATTTTGAAATAACTAAGTATTTAACTAATAATTTTATCAATTATTTAAATATTATTTAATTAATTTCACTTAATTATTAATATTTTAAATTATATTAATTAAATTATTCTTTTTTTTTTTTGGAAATATTTGGGATAATTAAATTATTCAACAATTAGAAGTTTCTATGTTTTACTTTTTCTCTCCTGTATTTCGTTCGGCTTTGTTCCTTCGCACCTTAAATTTTCAAGAGTTCTTCACGTGGCTGTTCGACTTTGCTCCTTCGACTACATTACCTTCCTGTTGGATCGGAAGTTACGACATTTTTTTATCTGAAGCAACAACGGGAGCTCGCTTGCTGTGAAGGTAACTTTCTCCCTTTCGCGCGCTTCTTCGGCCAAATCTCGTAAATCCGCCGAACCAAAGGATTTCGGAAATCCGGGATTTAGAGCGAATCGGCGGAATTTTCCGTCCACGGAGGATTTCGTTTGCCGTGAGATTTGGATTTGCATTTTAGGCCGTTTGGCTGGATTTCGCCCAAATCCGGCCTTAAATCCGCCTAAATCCGCATACCAAACAGCCCCTAAACCTCCTCTTTGTTTCCCTTCCGCTCCCGCACAAAATCCCAAACCCCTCGACGACGGCGAAGTGACGGTAGCGCGCTGGAGAAGACTTTAACGGGGTAAGCGCGTGGGAAGGAGAAGAGGAGTTCGTGAGACGCGGCGTGGGTAGAGTTTGGACGAGTCGCTAAAAGGATCTTCGCCTCCTTTGACGAAGTATCCGTTCGGGTCGGAAGTCACGAGAGATAGACATCGTTCTTCCTTCGCCTCCTTCGACGATGACGGGAGCTCGCTCTCTGTGAATGTAACTATCTTTCTCTCTTTCGCGCGCTTCTTGGGCCAAATTTTGAGGATTTACTAAATCCGGGATTTTCCGCCAAAGGGGAGACGGAGGATTTATTCCGCCGTGAGATTTAGCGGGCGCTCAAATCCCGTTTCGCTGGATTTGGCTAAAATCCTGCTCAAATCATGCATAAATCCTGTTGCCGAACAGCCCCGTTGAATTTTGTTGGATTTAAGTTTGCGTATTTTACCTTTCGGCAGTATTTAAGTTACAATTTTGGTTAAATCCTGCTACCTAACAAAAGAATATTTTTACAGATTCAGAAATTGATTGCTCCGATCCGAATTCAACCGGTCTACTAGTCTGCTCACAGCAATATCACAGCATGGGAGGTTCTAGAGTTCAAGTGAACAAGGCTCATAAGAGTCGCTTCGCCTCCAAGTCCTCACGGCAGTCGCACAGGATCCCCGTCATTGGTGTGCAAAACAAAAATTGCTTTCATTCTAATTTCTCTTCATCGTCGCTACATTTTCTCTTTTCACTTTTGTTTTCCGTTGCAGATAATAGCAAAATTGCTAAATCCAACAAGAATGCCATGAAGGGCGCTCGTGCTATTCGGATCCAGCGCACAAAGATGGTAGCATTGCATTTCTTTTTGCTAGTATCAATATTTGTTGAATGACCAAAGTACTAATTATGGAGCGTACATACGTTTTCAATTATTGTAGTAAACTTTTGGCTGCCCGATGACTACTTTTAATAATAACCAATGCTCCTTCTTACATATTTTTAATAATTTTAGCATATGTTGGATATGTAAGAGATGAAGAAGACGAGCGCGGGAAACCAGAGAGAGCAGAGAGGAAATTTAAGTAAATGAATATATGAATCTTATTATAATTTGATTTGATTACAAAGTATTTATAGAAGATACAAGGCGGTATATCAGATAGCTGATATGGGACAAATACATTTAATCTCTGTGCTTACATTCCCCCTCAAATTGGTCATTCTGTGGTCGAATGGTCAATTTGGAGCAGAGATAGTCGAAGTGAGAGCTTGAGAATGATTTTGTAAGAATGTCAGCTATCTGTTCTTGAGAGGAGATGTGTTGTATGCTGATGTTTCCGGTGAGGATGTGCTATTTGATGAACTGAAAGTCTATCTCGATGTGTTTAGTACGAGTGTGAAAGACCGAATTTTTGGCAATGGCTATTGCTAAAATATTATCACAGTATATTGTGGTAGGCGCGGATTGTTGAAGTTGTAGTTCGTCCGCTAAGCGCCGGAGCCATAGAATGTCTGACGTGGCTGCCGAGAGAGCTCGGTATTCCGCCTCAGTGGAGGATTTATTGTATATTTAAAAATCGTTCAATTCTAATAGTTTTCAAATACACCAAAATTGAACTACAAGGTGAATTCCAAACACAAAAAAAAAAATTACTTTGCATGTCTTTTACTTCGAACCAAACAACGATATTTTCGAAACCCCTATATTTGGAATATTTTACAGTCCTTTTACTTCAAATCAAACAACCCCATAATAATTGTTAATTTTATTAGCCATCTTGTTCTTCGGAATAAGTGAAAATATTGATGTCTTAATTTCCAATTCTAGAAATAGTTTTTTTCCCTGCTTATTTATCACGAAGTTTGATGGTAACTAATGTTAGTTAGCTATTGAGTGCTTGTGGTTCATTTCGCATGTGTTTCTTGCCTCCTAACCAAAAAAACTAGTAGCTAGAAATTAATTATACTGCTATGTAATTTTTGGCATGCCTCTGTTGGCTTTCCTTCAAACCCAACTAACCCAGATTTTAGCATATCGCTGACGTTATTGATAAGTTTAAAATTTTGCATGAAATCACATAAAAGGTTTCAAATCCATCATTTCCAACACTTATAAGATGTTCAGTTGGGATGAATATCTGAAGTTCAGATTCATCTATGATCTTCCTTGGTTATTATGTAACGTAGGCATGTTGGGTCGCATGCTTGTACTATGAACTGCATAATGTAGATACATATTGATATTAACTGCTTGGATGTTCGAGACATGATAGTTCTGTTTATCTGTTGATTTTTTGCATCTAAATACAATTGTGGACGAATGGCCTCAACAGGCTTTACAAAGTTCATCTCCATATGAATCTAGAAATTTTTTTTGTTGTTTTGGAAATTGTTCATTCTAATTTGGTGGCTTGTGAAACCCTTAACCTTAGATTGAAAGTTGGGTGCATAAAAACTTTAAAGTTGAGAAATGATTCAAAAGCGCCATGCAACAAGATAATGTCACGAAAATTTATATTTTTTTAAATTTAATTATTCTAATCATGTTATATGGATTCAAATGTTGGGCTAAAGAGAAGGCGTTCCCGTCTTGATGGAATATTAAAAAAACAGGGAATGTTATGGTTTTTGTGTGTTAAAATTGGGAAAATAAATTGAGAAATAATTATATTAGTTCGTGGCTGTAGAACCTCTTGAAGGTAAGGTAATTGAGAATTACTCTTGTTTCTTTAGTCATGTTTAACAAAGGGCTGAAAAATATTCCATAAGTACACGGGCAAATAAAATCAATAAAAATTAGCAATGAAAAAACAAAATTATAGTTTGTTATCTTAAATAAAATTTTACCGAAAGATTTGCAGAAACCAAGCTCGATTCCTTATGTATTTCTCAAAGAGGGAATGGAGGAGGATTTATAAAAGGAGCCTCCAAATAGTTGAGAGAAAGATAAAACTTATGATCAATGTGTTTTATATCATAGAAAAAGATTTCTTTTGAGGAATTAGTGAAAAGCATCACAAGTTTTGATTGTTTACCTTTTGTACTCTTACTCATTTCATTATTTATGTATGCAATGAAATTTGAATATTCTTTTTGGCTAGCTTGTCTAAAATGTTATATTCACTTGTTGCTTGTTATCTTTTGTAGCTTCGTGATCAGAAGAGAGCTACTTTATTGAAAGATAAAAGAGCCTTAAGTGGACCATCTAGTTCTCCACGTATTATTGTAAGTGGCCCATGATTTACTCATGATTTTTATTTAGAAAAAAAAAAGATGTGCGCACTTGTCCATGCATCTGAACATATTCCCTCCAATTTAACTCACTTCTGGCTTTTTGTCTAAGAAGAATACTCCATGAACTGTGCAAATTCTTAGAATATGTTCGTACTGTTTCTCTTTCTAAGGTCTGTAGTTAGCTATCCTCTATTTTATTCTCTATCTTTTTAAATTTGAACTGATCCTATGGCTTAAGTCCATGTTTTACTGCCATTCTCATTGTTAACACTAACTTTTTTTTTTTTCGCACTAATCAGTGCATTATGCTATTTGTGATCAACTCTGGGTTACTTTTGTCGTTCCTTTGTTTCTTCGGGAAAGCATGCTTTTTTTATGCCAAAAACAACACATGAATTTATTATCTCCTATTATTGAATGAAAGTTGTCTTCATAATTCTATTATATTTTTGTAGAACTCAGAAGGAAAGTCAGTTTACCAACTAGTAGGCATGTGAAACTTGTATTGAGCTGGTTGTGGTGCAGAAAATTAAGACAAGAAAGCAAGTGGAGTTTAGGATAATTGAGAATATTATGATAGGTACTGGTTAAACAAGGATAAATACAACATAGATATATTAGAGAAAGCCTGGGAATGTGGTTAATTAAGGATGAGATGGTAGAAAATAGCATGTGAGAATTTTTGTCTTGACCAATTGGACGGATTGCATGGGTAAGGGCTTCATATGAAACGTTTAAAATAGCTAAACAAAAGCAAACATGGGGCTGGAAATTATCCAAACGAATTTTACTAGAGCACAGTGAACAAATAAATGCAGCTCTGAGCACTTATGATGGTCAACAAAGGATTCTTTATTTTGACTTCAAATAGTTGGGGGAGGCGAATAATAATGATGATCTTATTGATCTAATTTCATAGTGGAACTACTTAATTAATTTAAGCATGCCACAATTAAAACTTTTCATTCTGTAACAAAAATTAACCTTGAAGTAGGCCTTAGCAACTAGACTACTAGAGTTGCTTGGACAACATTGTTGCAGTATCATTTCTTTCCTATTATGAACAGAATATTATTAGCCATATAATATAATAACATCGTGGCGATATGATCTTCCTTAATTTGACCTTCTTCCCGCACTCGTTAACACCGGAACACCCGTTCAGAGCCTGAAAGCTTTGTCACTCAAAGTCACCTACTCGTTCCCTGTCTCACGCTTCTTTAAATTTTTTGCTTCCTTGTGACTTCTGCATGTGCATTACAGATTAGTTGTTAATGTCATTCATTGTGATTTGTTTGATTAATTTTTGAAAATTTCCATGTTGGAGATATTTGTAATTTAGATTGTTTCCTTGCAGGTTCTTTGTGGACTTTCCTCAGCTGTGAACCTGGATATGCTTGCAAAGGAACTTTTTATGGTATTATCTGGAGAAGAATCAGGGGCCATTTCAGCAACAGTGGCTTCGCAAACTTATAAACTTAGAACCACGGTAATTCCTTGTTTACAGATGTCTTTGTTTCTCATGTTAGTATGTTTATATCAGTGATATGGTTATTGTCGCTGGACTCTCTTCTCTCGTGTCTCAGTGTCTCTCGCTCTCGTTGGTGTAGAAGGCAAGGTGAACAGCTAGGTCACATGATAAATTTTTTTACTTAAATTCTATTGTCTGCATATTATCATGCTTGTTCAAGTCTTAGACTTGTCCAGGAGTGTCCGGTCTTGTCAAAAGAAAATTTTACTTTTAATGAACCAAAAACATGTGTCAAACACTTGTCGGGATGTGTTCGAGACGTGTATGTGTCTATCACAGACATAGATGACATTTATAAGTGTCTGTTCTTCCTAAATGTGTCTTTTAAAGCATTAATTTCTGTCTCTAATTTCCTCTATTTTTCTAGGTTCTGATTGCTCCATATGGCGACTTGGTATCATGCATGGAGATGGCAAAGGCATGTACTGTAATTTGAAATTACCATGTTTGTTACTTATTTTATTTTTTGTGAAGGCTTCTTATATTACGATTTAATTGAATGCTATTTCCAATTCAGGTTGCGGATTTAATTGCTTTTGTAGTATCAGTCAACTCCTTAAATGATGGCTGTGAAACTGGCTTCATTGATTCCTTTGGAATACAGTGCCTTTCTGTTTTCAGAGCCATTGGCTTGCCCAGTACCGCTGTCCTAATTCGGGTTAGCCACAGTTGATTCATATCAACTTCCTTGCATTTTATTATTAAGCAGTTAGAGGATTGATATTGTCATCACTACTGTAGGATCTTCCTGTTGGTATGAGAGAGAAACAAAATGTGAAGAAGAATGCCATTTCATGTCTTGGTTCTGAGTTGCCTGAAGATTGTCGTTTTTATCCAGCAGATACGAAGGAAGAATTGCACAAGGTGGTACCACGAAGTAGTTGTTTTCTAAATGGAAACGTTGAGCAATACATGGCTCAAGAACTAGTTCTAATTTTTTTTTTGCTCAATCTTGATTCTCATTCAAGTTGTTCATTGTTATTTCGCCAATCCTCTTCTGCAGTTCATGTGGCTTTTCAAGGATCAACACCTTTCTGCTCCACATTGGCGAAGCCATCGGCCTTACCTTGTGTCCCAGGAGGTAATATTGTTGTATTAAGCATATGATTAATGTGAACTGATTGCTTCTAGTTCTAGTGTTCCTGTGGCTTACTAATCTATGTTGAATTGGATGCTTGGAAGACATATCTACGCTTTACAACAATGGAATCCAGCTTCAAATTTTTTTGCGACTGTCTTTTAACTGAATTTTTTGAGTTGTTTAAATTTTTTAGACTCAAATTAAAAAAAAAAAATGAAGGTTATAAATTCTTGATTCATTATACAATTGAATTCTATCCTTAACGTTAGATTATGTATTTCCATGGCTGATATATCCTGATCCATTATTTCAGAATTGTGTATGAGCTTCTTAAGCATATTATGTATGAGGCTTCAGATGTTAATACACTTTTTTACATGGTTCGATTTTATTTTCCTACCAGTGTGCCTTATTTGATTTTAGCACTCTAATATCTATAAACCTATACGGCTGCACCTGTGATATATTTTCTTTGAAGATTTCAATTGTTCTGTTACTTATCAACTCTATATTCAGCTCTTTCATGCATACGTTTTGTTATCAAATCGAACCATATTCACTTGGCTGAATTGCAGTTGGATCCTTCTGACATTTCATTGTTCCGTTGGTTATATAGAAATATGCTGTAGAGAATTTTTGTTCTTAGGCTTGTATATGTCTTGATGACTATTTGCTTGTATTTGTATTAATGACTAAATAGTGAAATAATGGTATATTAAAGGAGAAAGAGCGCATTATTTTCTATTTAAAATCTTACTTCTGCCTGTGCTTGAGAATATCATGATATTTTTTGTTAGAAATAAGCTTGAACATCTAAACTAGAGAGCATTTCAGATTAAGACATTATTCACCTTATCTTTATGTGAAGTTATCATCAAAGAAATTGAAAATTAGAAAGTATAAAAAAGTGCTCAGGTTCAGAATAGTGTGCTAAGATTTAATAAAAACCAACCAGTTTAGTGTTGTTCTTTAGGTTTTGCAGCGCTTTGCAGTGATACTTTCATAAACAAAAGCTTTTTAATATATTTACATTATGTCATTTTATGTAACCTTGCCCGTCTAAATGAATATTTGGATTTGTTCAGCATCACTAAAATTGTTTTTTTTTTTTTTTTTTTTTTTTTATTTTAATTGTTAGGTTGGTCTGGAGCTTGACAATAACAAACCTGGTAAATGCACTTTACTTCTATCTGGCTATGTGAGAGCTCATAATCTTTCAGTGAACCAGCTTGTGAGATGCTCATCCTTATTTTATATGTGTTATTTAGTTTTAACTAATTTCTGCTATTTCACATTTGCATCCCTTTTCTTTCAGGTTCATGTTTCCGGTGCAGGGGATTTTCAGTTAGAAAAGATTGATGTTCTCAAGGATCCAATGCCTTTGAATGAAAGAAAAGGTTTTAATTCAATGGACTCGGATAATCCAAATTGCATACAGGTATAAGTTTCCTATCATTCATGAAGTAGGCATGTGCTTAAGTTGTCAGGCTCTGCCTATTGAATATCGTAACTAGTATTGAAGTTTCTTCCTTTCGTATATTCTATTTGGTATAGGCATGCTCCTGCTTGTTGCATATCATTGATTATTCATTAAAATTTTCTCTCTTCAAGCATTATTGCCATTAGCCTTATCCCAACAATTTGATCACCGTGATGAATCTTTCTTCTTGCTTGATTACAAGATTCATGAATTTATTTCCAAACAGTCTTAACTAAATACATATTTCAAGCTGTGCCAACTCTTCTTATAACATCTAAGTTTACATGACCTGCCATGAATGTTACCCAAATCAGTGAATTCTACTCAGCCACATTTAATGAAGATGCAGGTATGGAGCAATAGTTAGGTTGCTTCCACAATGATCTAGTGGTTGCACATTTGAATAACATAATTAGCTTCCTTGTAATGATGGGTAAAGTTGCATACTTAAATACCTTCTAGATCCTGCATTGAAGAGAGCTTCATGTTGTATACCCCCCATTTTTTTTGTTTCTTTTCCAATTTTTTGGCGCTTTCACTTCTGAATCATTGTCAAATATTTGTAATTTGATTTTTTTGTTTAGGCTTGAGTAAAGTTCTCAATTATGAATTACTGTTTTAAATCACTGAACCAAAAACTTCTACAATATATTTTCCTATGTCTTATGGTTTACTGATTGTTATTGCCATAAAAAGTTAACTCTACCTGAATTTTTAAAGTTTTTCTTGGTGTTTGTACATCCAGTTGAAATAAGAGGTCTAGTAGATGCTTGGAAGTGCTATCGTGACCCTATGGTCTATGTCCCCTTTTCTTTCTGTTTTACCATTCTACTTGAGAGAATCCTACCTGATAATAACTTATGGCTAGCGACACATTCATCATCGTTTTGTTTTTCTCTCTAGCATCAAATTCCAAGTTTTCTAACAAATTGTAAGGGTGTATGTTCCAACCCTTTTCTTTCTCTGTTATTACTGTTCTACTTAAGTGAATCCTTCCTGATAATGAACTTGTGACTTTGCATTTACTTAAAGCTACATTTCATTATCATTTTTTTAAAAACTTTTAGGCATCAAAACCCAACTTTTTAAACAAATATTAAGGGTGTACCTTCCAGTGTGTAAAAGGTTAGCAGCGTGAAGATGGTTTTTTTTGTCATGGAAGATAAGCATTTACAGTATCAATATCTTATACTTTCCTGTTTATGCATCCTTCCTCCTTGAGTACTGTAAGACTTAAATTCCTTGCATCTAAGGACCTCCTATGATGTTAAATGACATGTTCGAGCATCCTACTCATTGGCGTAATTGTTATTTAATGTCTTACTTGTTGGTGTAATTAAATTAGTAAACAATTGTCATATTGACTTGGCCTGAAATTATTAACAAGTTTTTGGGTGTGCGAGTGACATGAAAAAGCATTATCTATGTTAGATGTACGTAACTAATCAATGCTTTGGTAGAGGTTGAAATTTTGACTTATGTGCTCTGATGCTAAATTGTTAGAGGAAAGTAGTGCTTTGATATCAACTGATGCAGAATGAGGTTCTTTGAATTGTTAGCTTGTGAAGTTATCTGGAGTTTATGTGATCCGAATTAGCGAAAGTTAGAAACACCAATTATAAACGCCTCTGTTGTAGAGAAACAAATTAGGAGGAATTGAAACTGTTAATCATTTGATTCCGATAAGAATTGAGAAGTATAAATTGAGTTATTGAGAGGGTTTTGAAGATAGTCAAGATCAGGGCTTTCGTAATTAGGAGAGTGAACATGTAAAATCAAGAGGTTTGGAAAGACTAGTGGAGCGGGATAATACCAATGAAATTCACATTCAAATGTTCTTAACTCTAGGCTAATAACATCTTTTTATAGAGAACAATCATGTTAATTGAAAATTAGTCCAAATTGAAAAATATGAAAATTGCTAACTATAAAGTTGAATAACAAAATGACTTCGTCCCTTCATCAGGATTTCCGATAAATTTAGCCTTCAATTTTTCTAGCCTATCAAAGTTATGAATCCTAGATAACTTTCCATGGCTATGCAAATCCAAAGCTAATCCGTAGATAATCAATAAATACTTCATTGAATGTGCTATTTATCATAAAGATGTAACTCAAAGGAGCATTTAATTCTATTGCATGCACTCTTTGAGGTATCAATGTTGTACTTTGTATTAAAAGATAAGTTTCGAAAAAGTATGGAGTAAATATTTTACATTTGAACATTATTGCCATGTATCAAATGGACTTCATATATTATCAATATGTATTTCCAAATAGCACATGCGCACAAGCTCTCCAAAAAATGCTTATACTATGCTAATAGTATACAATTTTGGTGAATGTTCTAGCTTTTAGGTTTCAGTCCCCAAATTCACATTCGACAACCAATACATCAACCTAAAATGCAATTGTTCAAAACTATTATTGAAAACCTAAGCATCTTCATCAATTAAAGGCTCCTAAAATAGATTGGCAAATACTTCTGCCTCAAAATTTCTTTTATCTCTACCCAAGAAGATGTGGGAGTAGCTCTTTGTAAAGTCAAAATCATGAATAATATTATTAAAATACCATTTTGCGTACCTAGACAATTCCGTCTTAATAAATTTGATACGTTGCTAGTCATTTCTCTAAAACTATGGGAGAGTGTTATGGAGCATAGTTTACGCCGTGATACTAATGTTTCTCTAAATCAATTTGAATTCATGATGGGTAGGTCTACTTTGGAAGCTATACATTTATTGAGAGGTTTGAGGGAGAAGTATAGAGAGAATAAGGAGGATCTTCATATGATATTTATTGATTTAGAGAAAGCATATGATAAAGTTCCAAGAGAAGTGCTAATGGAGAGTTCTAGAAAGTAAGGGGTTACTAATACTTATATTCAAGTCATTAAGGATGTGTATGTAGGAGTTGTTACTTGTGTTCAAACACAAGGTGGTTTGACCAAGTATGTTCCTATTTCTGTTGGATTATATCGAGAATCAGCTTTAAGCTCATATCTTTTTTGCTTTAGTCATGGATGTTCTCGCTAGACATTTGCAAGAGATTGTACCGTGGTGTATACTTTTTGCTAATGATATTCTTCTTATTGATAAGATTAGAGAGAGAGTGTGTGAAGGTAAACTTGATTTATGGAGGTCAATCTTAGAGTCTAAAGGTTTTCTCTTGACTAGATCTAAAACCGAATATATGGAGTGTAATTTTAATCGCAATAGATCTAGTGGGTGGATTGTGATTTTGAGCAATCAAGTCATTAATAAGAGTACCCATTTTAGATATCCTGGGTCTATTATT
The DNA here is from genome assembly GCA_019514585.1 of Dendrobium officinale. NCBI lineage: Eukaryota > Viridiplantae > Streptophyta > Magnoliopsida > Asparagales > Orchidaceae > Dendrobium > Dendrobium officinale. The sequence goes on from JACXSL010001578.1 coordinate 1,100,650, forward strand.
TAGAGTGATGGTGAAATGGTGATGCAAGCAAAACTAGAAAAGAGAGACATATTGGAGAACACCAAGACAAGACTTAAACCAAACTCGATTCATATAAAGCTTGCAAACATCTAAACAAACTTAAGAGAAACAAAAGCCAAATCGAAGAAAACAAAATAAAAATATAAAAACGCTATCCTAAGTAAAACTGTCTAGCAGTCTTCTCACATGCAACGAAAGTAGGAATTTTAAGAAAATTGTGCTTAGGCTTGCAAACCAGGGGTCCACCACTGCAAAAGAGTCCAACATCCTTTCCAAACTCCTCCGACAAATGTCTCCAAACTTCAGCCAACATACACTTCCAAAGCTCAAGAAGAATGATACAAGTGGAGTTGAACTTGCGTAGAGAAGAAGGGGTTAGAAGCCAAGACGAAATAAAGAAGAGAAGAAGGGGATGGAACAAGCTCTCAAGCTTTTTCAAGAAGAAACCCTTAGGTTTTTGTAGAGTTTTTACTCACAATCATCAACAACCTTTTTCATGCCAAAACAACTCTCTTTTATAGGCATAAGAAGGTAGACAAGTAGCCATATCACCTCCAACCAAAGCCAATAGGAGTTGGGGAAATGAAAGGCCAAAAGTCACCAAGTAGAATGTTAAAAGACAGCAAAGACTGCAGCAGAAAACTGCACAGAAAACAGGGTGAAAACCATGGAAATTCCCCCCAAAATGCCAAGGGAAAACAGCCAGCAGGAGACCCGAAAAATCAACATAGGAGGCCAAGCACCAGGGCACGGGAACTCCAGCCAGCACAGGAAACAAAGGGGCCAGGCACGGGAAAATCAGCCAACACAGGAAACAAAGGGGCCAGGCACAGGAAAACCAGCCAGCACAGGAAACCGAGAAGACATTGGGGAGGAGAAGAGGCTAGTCCACTCCAAAATGAATCCAAGAAATATTATCATACCTTTTTGAATTAATGAGCTAGGAAGTGCAATTAATCTCCAATCATTGAGCTAAACTTCAGCTCAAGCATTTATGAGCTAACACCAAGTAGAATCCCACACTTTTTTAGCTCCATACTAAGCAACCAAGGCCATACTTGAGAGAAACCACCACACCAAACCAAAATCAGCAAGCAGCCCAAGGACAAAGTGGACCCAAGAGCAAGCAAACCCAAGGTTCGCCATGCTGAGCACCTTCCTACCATGATCATTAGAAGCCCAACCATCATAGATAGCATAATAAAAATAAAACACAACTAATATTGTTTAAAATACAAGAAAACATAAATAAACCAAAAATAACTGAATGCATCAAATGGATGGAGATATTAGAATTCAAGTTGGATGGTTGAAGTAGAGGAATGCATCGAGCTTGTTGTGATAGAAAATTCCTCCTCAAACTTAAGGTAAAATTCTATAAGATGGTGGTGAGCCTTGCAATGCTTTATGGTGCAAAATGTTGGCCATTAAAAGAGAAGCTTAATATTAAGTTAAGTATTGCAGAGATGAGGGTGCTACGGTGGATGAGTGGCTTTACTCTTAGAGACATGATATGAAATGAGCATATACGTGAAAAGGTTGGAGTAGCTCCTGTGGAAGATAAGATTAGAGAGAGTTGCCTTAGATGGTTTGGTCATATAAAACATTGGCCTTCCGATGACCTGGTTAGGAAAGTAGATGTATTGGATTTGGCTTATGTTAAGAAAGGTAGAGTTTGACCTAAAAATACTTGGTTAGAAAATATTAGAAATAACCTTTCATTATTAGATTTAAATGAAAATTTGACTTTTAACAAGACACAATGAAGAAAAAAGTATTCATGTAGCTGACCACACATATGGGATAAAGACTTGATGTTGTTGTTGTTGTTAGTCATTTCTCTCATGCCAAGCAAAGATGTTCTCCATCTTAGACTCCCAATCTATGTAAGCACCAATGTCATGGAAACCATCAAATATGGGAGCATTTATTTTGATCCTTTGGGTAGCATCATGAAATTATTGGTGGGATCATTATAATCGATAGTAGTAGCTCTGACTAGGGTGGTCTAAACCAGTCTTGTTCATAATGTGGATGAGTTTGTTTAAGAATATTTTGAAGAACTTGATAGTTTGTCGTTTTAGATAGTTTGTCGGGCTTTAGTAAATCTACAAATAACTCATTAGGTACTCTAGGATTAATTGTAGCATCTGGTGGGTGATTGATTGCTTGTGGTGTCACAATTAGTTTACCAGTAGATCTTCGTTGCCACATGTTTTTACAGATACTTGTGCCATATTTTCTTAAGCTTGTACTGTTAGTCTCTATTTTGTTGGTGCTTTGCTTAAGTTCATTTACTAAAGATGCTGCCCTTTGATCATGATAAGACATGCTATTGATGATCTACTTACTCATTAAACTAGGCAAGGTATTTATCAAGATTATTTTTTATTTGTTCTTTAATGAGCGTCATAGTTGCAAGCAATAATGATGCATTATGCAAGTACAATGTAGCAAGAGGTGAGCAACAAGCATAAGGTTTGTGATGATCACTAGGTTGTGTGAGGCTTAAAGTGCCATGAGCATTGTTTCATTTTAGGGTTTTGGAACTTAGCAATTGTTGTTGAGAAGGATCACAGTTCAGGGAGAGCATGGGGAATGCGAGTTTGCTTCCACATAGGATTTTGGGAACAAACATGGGATCGGTGTTTAGGAAGTTATGTAGGCTTGGAGTTTTGCAGGAAGGCTTAATAAATGTGGGTTTGCATTGTTGTGTTTCCCAAATTTAGGTTACGAGAGCTTGGTAATAACGAAATATCAAAGTATTTTGATCAAGAGAAAGATTGAATATCACTTTGATGCCAAAATTGTTTGAGGAAAACAAGGGGGAACTCCATATATATTACTTGGATTTAAAGAGCATATTCAATTGTCTTTACGAATAATTTACATTCATTCAATCAATAATAGTCAATTACAGAATATAAGTCGTGAATCTCTATACATATAATAGAGTTATAAGGATAAAATCAAACAATTTAAGTTCAAAATCATAGTAATAATTTTTCTGACAAAGCATATAAATTCAAACTTATTATTATTCTAAGAGCATAATTAAGCCTAATAAAATAAATCAATAAAAGATGTGAAAATTTTGCTAAAATAGAAATGATCTTAAAAGGCAATGAAAATAGCCTCAGTTCAACCCATTGCCAGCAATACATGACATAGCATTTACTCTGACCATATAATTACTATAGGGCTTTTCTATGTTGTTACTTCACACCATTTGCGATGATATGCATCTATTATATGTGCATGGTATGGTCTATGGGTATTTCCATTTGTTTTGATGAATATTGAGTTTTAAAAGATATTTGTTTATGCTTAAATTTGGCGAATAATATAATTGTAGATGTATATATGCCATTATTATAGATTCAAGTTTGCAGCAGTTAGCGAATACTATTAGAAGATTTGTTGCCTCCTTATCCAAAGTGCGTCATACTTTTGCTCTTAGTTTAACATGAAATGTTGTTTACTTTTTAAAATATAATAATAAATAACTATCATAAGAAATTATTACAATACTTCTAAGCTCCAAAATTTAGACTGTAATCATTAGATCCGCCACTTATAGAATTTATTAGTAATCCCCTTTAGTTTTTAATAATATTTCGTGTTGGTCCATAAAAACTGAAAGATATGGAATGCTTTGAAAAACTTGAGGCACTTGATGGTGAAATTTGAAAATAGGGAACCTAATCATTACACACTCAAGGTTAATAGTGTTGGGTGTAATTATGCAAGTACTTGTTCTGCAGATAGTTATTTAGGTATGCAAATATATTTAAAGAACAATTTTCATTTAACTTTTATGAGATATTGATGCGAGGAAGAGGTAACTTTGAAATTTAAGCGGCCTCACGCCAAAAATAATTTCTACCTATGGATTTTGGTTTGTGTTTGACATAGCAATATCATAGGCCTCACTGCTATTGTGCTTTCTTCTCTTAAACTCTGCAGGTTGTTGTCACATTAAAGCCGGATGCCTTAAAGCAAGAACCGCTGGTTGTTGAGAATATACCAGACCCTCTTGCTGGGGAGCAGGTCAGTTTCAAGCTTCCTACTTCATTCATTCATGGTATAGTCATGATCAACATCACTAGCCTTGCACATTTATTAATTATTTTTGGTCACTTAATGAATTCTTATTATTCATCTATTTGGACGATTCTTGTTGAGTAATTCTTAAAGTACTCAAAGTGTTGAATTTATTCTGCGCAAAACTTTTTAAATAATTTATATTCATAACTCTTCTTCTGCTCATCTTCTTTCATAATCCCCTTGCATTAATTTTATCTATACATTTTATTTTTACACCCTTTACGCTTATTTATAGATATGCACAAGCCAACCATGTCTATTTTTTGCTTATCTTCAACATGCACCATCTTAGAAAGTTGAAATTGAGCACGATTGACTGTTCGCTACTTAGAACGGAATAGAATCTAGCATTATTTTGTACGCATTAATATTTCTAACGTTATTTTTATATTCCATCAGACTTGGCCAACAGAAGCAGATATGGAGGAAGCTAATGCAAATAATAAAAAACGAAAGTTACAAAGAAAGAAACTTCCACCAGGAACCTCAGATTATCAGGTTACTATTTTATTTTCCTTTATTTTTTTTCTCTCTCTTTGGCGTGGCTTTTTTGATCATCATATATGCAGGCTGCGTGGATTGTTGAAGATTCTGATGATGATGTTGCTGATGGTAGTGTTGAGGAAGGTGATGGTATGGTTTTGGATGGGCACAACAATAATTTTACAGGAGAAGAATCCAATCAATCAGAGAGTGAAAGTGTTTATAATATGGAAAATTTTGATGAAGAAACTGAGGCAGACACTGACATGGCTGTAAGTTTCTTAGAGAATTGTTTATTGAATGATAACATCAACATAATATTAATTGAGTAATATCCTTTTTTTTCGAGGATATTGTTTTTCTCAGTTATGCTTGCAATTCTTTTTGATTGGGAAAATAATCAAACTGATCCCTTAACTCTTTATGAAGTATCAAAATAGTTCCCAACTATATTAAAGGATCATTTTGGTCTCTTAAGTCTGTAAAAACAAATTAAAATAGTCTCATGATGGGACTATTTTGGTTCCTCTTTAAGGAGTTTGAGGGACCAAAATGGTCTTTTAATATAATTGGAAATTATTTTAATCTTTTATAAAACGGCAAGAGATCATTTTAATCTTTTTCTCCTTTTTTGGCCGATCAGCTAAATTAATTGCATATAAAATATGTAACCAGATCTAGTTATCTGATGATACATTTCTTCGTTTCTCCTTTTTTTTTTTTTCATCTTGACTTTAGTTTGCTCTTCTATAACATATTTTTTGTTCTTCATGGAATATTAAACTCAACTCATGTTTGGAAATAACATAGGTCATTTATTTGCTAGGGCCCTCTAATATGTTCTGTGCTATAAATTTTGCTTTGTAGGATGATGCGAATTTGACAACGGAACAAATAGAAGCTGAGATAAAGAAACTTAAAGATGCAAGTGGTTTGGATGAAGGTATATTTTTTTGTATTTATGTGTTATAAGTGGGGTTTGGTGTCTGTAGGTGCGGTCCTTTGATAGTAGTGAGGAGGAAAGAAAAGGAACACACCAATGCATGCTCAGCTGAAATTCTTTGGATATATGTAGTATATAGGTTATGCAGCCTTCTTCAACTGGCTAATAATTTGTTTGAACTTTATTGTCCGTTATGCTTATGGACCAGCCTTCATAATATGATTGCATCCTTGCCAAATTGCAGGACACCACCAAATGCCCAAGTGACAAGCTTTTGACTATGGTTTTCTCATATGGATGCTTAATAACCTTAATTTTTTTTTTTGTTTCTACGTCATGTTTTAAGAGTATGTTTAAGTGACATGTGATTTGCTTCATTCCAATTACTTTAAGGATAATAACATCTCTAAGGCATACATCTTCTACTCTTGTACATCCTCTTGCAAACGAGTGGCAAGCCTATTTAGAATATTTAAGAAAGACAAATGGAATGAACTTCTTCAGTATTGCCCCTTTATTGCTGATCCAACTTCTTGGAAGAAGTAAAACTAGTTTTTAATCACCAAGTTTCTCTTTGATATTCATTTGTATTTGTAGTATGTTTAAGTTCAGTTTATGGACAACTTGGTTGTTTGGAATATTTCTAATTCTCTCGCATGACAAGAATAGGTGGTAGTTATGATAATGATGGATGCGGTGGTCATGGTCATAACTCTTTTCCACCTTTTCATTATTATCATTGGACCAATTAGTCATTTGACCATCATTGGGAAAACTTTGGTTATCCTCCACAACTTAGCATGTCTCTACCACCACTTCTACCTTTTCTATTAGTGTTCATTCCAATTTAGTCTCTCTTTCCCAAAAAGAATATGATTGACTATTCCAATATTCTCAATTGGATGCATTATACTAATGTGATTTTCTCTTTTAGTTCAGCTATAGCTATTCATTCTGGTATATCTTAGGTTTAAAATTTTGATGTTTCTTCCCATATGAAATTTAACTGACGATTATTTTCATCCTTTGCCATGACACCCCTTCCATTTATCATTATTAATGATGCATCTCCCTCTATGATGCATGGACACGGTGGACACAACGATACGGATACGGCACGACACGTATACTGAACACGCCAATTATTCAAAATATAGGACACATACATGTGTTGGACACGATATTATAAATTTTATATTTTAAAAATAGTTTATGAAATTTGAATAATTATAATATTAAAAAGAATTTAAAAATAATAAGTCATCTAACTAGAATTTGTGCTTAAAATGATTAATATTAAGATGTTGAGAGTCAGACGTCGATATCGTGTATCATGCATCGAGAGAGGAGACGACAATGTTGTCGAGAGTCGAGCATTAATGTTATGCAATAAGTATCGAGTGTCGATGCCAAGAGGGCATTTGTTGTCGATGTTGAGAGGGCGTTGATCGTCAATGTTAAGATGATGTCAGACAAAGAAGAGTTGTCAAGTTGGGTGTAGAAATTGCTAGCGTCGAGCATCAATGTTAAGAGTCTCAAGTCAATGTTAGACTTTGTTGTTAAGATGATTTTTAAATGTCAATGTTATAATGACATGAGATTTCAATGTTGACATGACATCGGACATTGTTGTGAAACCGAAATCGAGAGCCCCCAAAGAGAGTATTCGATGAATGGAGCGATTAATTTGGTATTTTGGATATGAAATAAGAAATTTAATTTTTATATTTTAAATTAAAAAATATTTTAAATAAAAGAAATTATATTTTTAAAAAATTCATAAAATATTTTTAAGACTCGCGTGACCAATTTGTATTTAATATTTTTTAATCATTGCACGCCTCTTTGAAAAGAAGTGTTGGTACATCATAGATCTCCCTTATCTATCTATATATGGAAAAGATCTACAACACTTTCTCTTTCTTGACTTTAGACAATATTATATATGTTTCAAAATTTCTTATCTAATGTTTATGCATTGCCTTATCAAACTCATAGCTATTATACCAATTATCCTTCTCATTGTGCTTTTTAGAATCTTAGCATGAAGAAGATGTTTTGTGAAGGTCTTGAAGTTGGAGTCATTTACTACTCACAAATGCTACTTATAATGCTACTTATAGTTCCTTGTGTTATTTGGTATTATTATCTAGGTTATCCTCTCTCACACTATCTTTGGGGTTTCAAAATTTAAATGCTGAGGCTTTTGAATATGGTAAGCACTGTTGGGTCTCCTTTCTTGTGCCTACATCCTTTCATAATAGTTCACCTATTGACTTAGTTTATTCAAATATGTTGGTTCCAAGTCATGTGTCTGCTCATTTGGGTTTTGCTTATTTTGTTTCTTTTTCTGGTAACTGCACTAGGGTTTTTGGGGTTTAATTTTGAAGTATAAGTGAAAGTTTTATCTATATTCATGTATTTTTATTAAGAAATAAAATTAATTTATACCAAAATTAAATCTCTTCATACCGAGAATTCCTTAAATGCATACAATCTTCATTTCGCTCTTTTTGTGCTGACTGTGGTATTTTATATCAATCATGTCCTTATACAACATAACAAAATAGGGTAGTTGGATAAGCATCAATATCTCCTCAATAGTGATCCTACATTAATGTCTTACTTGCATATTCCATGACAGTATTGGGGGTGATGTCATTTTAAAAAATTGTTTCTTAATCAATCATGTGTTGTCTATTGTTGCAGCCTTATTCCTCGTCTTACTTCTAAAGTTTTTGGTTGTGTTGTTTTGTCCATTCCCTTCATTCATGACATGATAAACTCAGCTTTCATGCGTTTGTGTCATTAATTGTATCTTTATGACCTATTTTTATACTGAAAAAGATTATTGGTGTTACGTTCTATCTACACCATGACTCTGTCCTTTCTAATGTTACCTTTCATGAGACATCTCTCTAGTACCCACCTAATTCATACCCTACTACATCTTTTGCTGCTATTTCACTTATATTTATTACTATAGTGTTTGTTGTCTCTTCTTAATTCGTCTAATTCCATCCCAGTTGTTTAGGTAGGCGTCCACCTGCATTGGCTACCTACTACCTCCTCTATGTACTTCAATTATTGATCCTCTGTTGGTTATTGAAGCTCTGCTTGATCCAAATTGGAAGCATGCAATATATATTGAAAATGAGTTATTGTTGATCGTCATACCTTGTTTATGATTACACCATCTTTTGGGTTTAATCCCATTTCATGTCGTTGGCTCAATACTCTTTTAAGTTTTATCAAAATGGATCTATTAATTAGTACATAGTTCAATTGGTGGTTGAAGGCTATGTATAGGCAAGACTATTTTGAAACTTTTTTCCTTATTGCTTAACTTAATTTTATTCACCTTATTCTATTTGTTTCCATCAATCAAAGATGGACTTTGCTCCAAAGTGATGTTAGCAATGTTTTTCTCTATTGGGGATATATTTGAAGTTGTTATATGGAGCAAATTCCAGGTGTTTTTTGAGGGGACAACAAAATTTGTATGCTTTGAAAAGCTGCATGTGGATTGAAACAAAGTCACCTTGATTTGATAAACCATGCAAAGTTCTTGTTCATATTGGTTTTAGAGAAGCGCAAGTGATCTTTATATCTTCATTCGCCACTCTTCATGTGACATAATGATCCTCGTTATGTTTCTTGATGATATTTTTCTAATTTGGAATAATTCTTCTAGCGTTTATGAGATAAAATTGTATCTTCAAAGGACATTTGTCACTAAAGATTCGGGGTGGCCAAGAAACTTTCTTGACATCTTGCATATAATAGATAAGATTAGGGGTGTCAATTTCGGGTCACGGGTCGGGTTCGGGTCGAACCCGGAACTGACCCGGGTTCAAACGGGTCGACCCTAACCCGACCCGGGAAGGCAAACGGGTCGGAAATCCGAACCCGGACCCGACCCGACCCGACCCGACCCGGTTCGGGTCGAACCCGCTGCTGGCGGACGGCGACGCGGCGGTCAGGCGCGGGCTACAGCGCGGTGGCGCGCGGTGGGCGCGCGCACGCACGAGCTGGGCAGCGCGGGCAGGCGCGGGCTGCGCGGCGGGCAGGCGCGGGAAATGCAAAAATTCAAATTTTTTTGAATTAAACGGGTTGGCGGGCCGGGTCAACCGGAACCCGACCCATTTTTGAAACGGGTCGATTTCTGGAACCCGAACCCGACCCGTTTTGAAATCGGGTCGGGTTCAACCCGGATTTTCCGGGTCGGGTCCGGGTCGGGTTTTCGTGTCGTGTCAAAAGTTGACACCCCTAGATAAGATGAGGTTGGAGTAGCTGCGGTGGTAGATAAAATGAGAGAGAGTCATCTTAGATGACTCGGTCATAGAAAATATCTGCATTCTGATGACCCTGTTAAAAGAGTAGAGGTGGACCTAAAAGGTCTTTGTTAAAAAAGTGTTAAAAATGATCCATTTTTATTAGATTTAAATGAGAATTTAACTCTTGATAGAACACAATGGAGGAAAAATATTCATGTAGCCGAATCCACATAGTGGGATAAAAACTTATTGTTATTGTTAGGTGCGGCCATGCTAACTCGCCTGTTTATACTCTACAATCATTAAATAAATATAAATGCTTTGATCATGTTTCTCACCATCGACATATGGTTGACAAGCATAGTTATTTAACTGTCCTCATTCTGATATACGTTTTGGTCTTGGTGTAATTAGTTAATATATGTAAAGCTCAAAGAAAACACATTGGAATGTTGTTCTAAGAATTTTTAAGTTATACTAAGAAATCTTTGAGAAAATATCTTGTTTATGAGAAATATGATCTTTTAAGGATTGAAGTTTATTTTGATGCTGACTATGCTACAATCATTCAAGAATGATGAATGCTTTGATCATGTTTCTCGCTTTCGACATATGGTTGGCAAGCTTATTAATTTAACAGTCATTGACCTTATTTATCCTTTGGTCTTGGTGTAATTAGTTAGTATATGTAAAACTCAAAACAAATACATTGGAATGTTGTCCTAAGAATTTTAAGTTATACCAAGAAATCTTTGAGAAAATGTCTAGTTTATGAGAAATACGATCATTTAAGGATTGAAGTTTATTTTGATGATGACTATACTGAATCAGTTGAGAATTAAAAGTCTACTTCATGTTATTGAATTTTTATGAGTAGAAATCTCGTGTCTTGGATAAGTAGAAGACTTTGTAGCTAGATCTAATATTGAATATAAATGTAGGGTCATGACTCATTTTACTTACAAAATAACATGGATTAAAACACTTGTCAAAGAATTTGGCTTATGCCCTTCAACATAAACAATGATTTTTAATTATGATAATTAGGCAACAATCTAATTACCAATAATTATATCTTCCATGTAAGAATCAACATATTGATGTGGATTGCCACTTCATTAGAGATGTAACCCTATCAAAAAAACATATCATCACTAAATCCATCTTTAATGAAGAATAATTTGTTGGTATCTTTACCATGGTTTTGGGTCCTCCTTTTTTTTTCCAATATTTGTACCTAGCTAGATCATATACATTTCAAGAATTTTCAACTTAAGGGGGAGTGTTATCATAGAAAACAATTAGATTGAAAATATCATTTATTGTTGTAATATATCCTCAGAATTAAGTACATTTTACTCTTTTTTTTTTTTTTTGGTTCTCCCTGGTACCTATATCTAGGTAGTTCTATCCGGTCAATGCGAATATTAAAAACTTTTTTCTTTTTAATACAATTGTGTATGTAAAAGGTTTTTTTTTTATTAATCATGATGACAACTTTGCTTGAAATATTGCTTCCCTTTAGTATTTTTCCTACTGCACACTTATCTTTATAGACCAAGCTTTAAATACATATCCAAGGTGCTTTCATCACTAGTCAGATTTGTCAAGCAGCGTGTATGCCTAGTGGAAGTTCTATGGATCAAACCTTGGAGTGATTTGCTATTTCTTCTTAGCTCAAGCCATTTTATTAAACTGCGACATCATCCAGCCTTTTTTTGAGTTTTCTACAAAATGTATTGCCAAAACTCTGGTTTCTTACAAAATGTATTACCAAATATCATTTATTGTTGTTATAAATCCTCAGAATTAAGTACATTTTACTCTTTTTTTTTGTGTTCTCCCTCGGACCTATATCTCGGTAGTTCTATCCGGTCAATGCGGATATAACAAATATCTTTATTTTTAATAACAATTATGTATGTAAAAGGTTTTTTTTTATTAATCATGATCACAGCTTTGCTTGAAATATTGCCCCCCTTTAGTATTTTTCCCACTGCGCACTTTAGCTTTATAGACCAAGCTTTAAATACCTATTCAAGGTGCTTTCATCACTAGTCATGCTTGTCAAGCAGCATGTATACCCAGTGGAGGTTCTATGGATCAAACTTTGGAGTGATTTGCTATTTTTAGCTCAAGCCATTTTATTAAACTGCGACATCATCCAGCCTTTTTAGAGTTTTCTAAAAAATGTATTACCAAAACTCTGGTTACCTTTTTCTTAGCGGTGCAATTTATAACATTTTAGCTTAGTTTTATCGAATTTGTAATATATTTGAGGAGCATTCACCCCTTCTTTTATTTTATTACTTTGACGATATTCTGCAATTTGCTTATGAGTCATAAAATCATAGTATTAGATAAAAAAATTTAGGGGCGGCTAATGCATGGTGCTAAGTTATAAACCTTAGATATCTTCTCATTGTATCTCTTTGCTTATCTCTCTTCTTATCTATTTGTTTTTTTTTTAGTTGAGCTTCATGTGATATTGATTTTTTTTGGGATTCCAGAGTTTCCAGATGAAGTGGATACTCCATTAGATATTCCAGCAAAAAAACGTTTTGCAAAGTATAGAGGTCTGAAGTCCTTTAGGACGTCTTCGTGGGATCCTCAAGTAAGTTTGTTGTCCTATATCTTTTAATTTATAATCATGTTGTTTATAATTTTTTATGCATTAACAGGAATCTTTGCCACAAGAATATGGAAGGATATTTAATTTTGATAATTTTACCAAAACCCAAAATCATGTCCTTGCTAAAGCTCTAAAGATTGATCAAGGAGATGTGGATAGTTCCGTACAAGCTGGTTCATATGTGAGACTTCATGTGAAGGATGTTGCTGTTGATTTAGCATCTAAAATATGTAACTTGTCCCAAAAGTTTCCGATGGTAGCTTGTGGCCTTCTACAGCATGAGTCTAAAATGTCTGTCCTTCACTTCAGGTACTTATATTGGCCGGATTGTTTCATTTCTATGATTTTTACATTTAGCTATGAAACCAAATCTCATCTTTCTCAGCGTAGGCATTTCTCCTGTCAATGGATATTTTATGTTATGCTGCTTGTTTATTTTTTATTTGTTTCAGTTGAAACCATGGTTGCCATCTTGGTCTGAATTTTAGTGGTGTAAGAATCATCATCGCTATCCTTTATAGTTCAGATAATGAGCAAAGGGTCAAAATAGCCCCTCGGCTATTTGTGAGGCTGTTGTAGTCCTAGACTATATCCAAAGTTTGATTTAGTACTTTGACTGCTTAAATGGGAGCCAAAACAGTTCCTCGTTAGAAGTAATACAAACTGAAGTCAAATTTAACATATGCTGTTAAAAATGAGGATATTTTAGGAGGATGCATGAATTTTTTTTAATTCCTAAAATACCCTCATTTATTAACACGGTTGGTTAATTTTAACATAAAATTTCCATTCTTTTGATTGCAAGACTATTTTGGCTTTCATTTAAGGAGTTCAAGGATTAAATAGAACCATTTATATACTATGTGACTAAAATCGCCTCCCAAAAATGGTTGTAGGATTATTTTGGTCCTTTTATCTTTTTATAGTAATCCCTTATAAATGAATTGTAAATAATTGTATATTAAAATTAATCTTTACTTGTGATTAAAGTTGGATGGTTGAAGTGGAGGAATGCATCGGGCTTGTTGTGTGATAGAAAAGTCCATCTCAAACTTAAGGGAAAATTCTATAAGATGGTAGTGAGACCTATAACGCTTTATGGTGCAAAATGTTGGTCATTAAAAGAGAAGCATAATATTAAGTTAAGTATTGCTGAGATGAGGATGCTTAGGTGTGATTAGTTGCTTTACTCTTAAAAACAAGATACGAAATGAGCATATACGTGAAAAGGTTGGAGCAGCTCCAGTGGAAGATAAGATTAGAGAAAATCGCCTTAGATGGTTTGGTCACATAAAATGGCGGCCTTCCAATGATCTGGTTAGAGAAGTAGATGTATTAGATTTGACTTATATTAAGATAGGTAGAGGTAGACCTAAAAATACTTTATTAGAAAATATTAGAAATGACCTTTATTTTTTATATTTAGATGAAAATTGACTCTTAACATGACACAATAAAGAAAAAGGATTCATTTAGCCGACCCCATATAGTGGGATAAAGGCTTGTTGTTGTTGTTGTGATTAAAAAAGATTTAATAAAATTAAAATATTTTACTCAAATAAACTCAAAATTAATTAATGTTGATTCGACTTAAACATATCTGAATCAAAATTAAAATTGTTGATTGCAGCTGAGTTCAACTAGGTTGAACTCGATTCGACGTCTCATCCTTATATGCTGTGCTTTTTTTCCTTTACCCATGTACTCTCAAATTTAAAAATTCTGTCTTTTTTCATTGATCCAATGGGCGGGTAAAACTATCCACTAAGAATCTTTTCAATTTAAAAGTACACAAATATGAAGAAGGCCTATACTTCATAGTTGGTTTGCAATTGCTTTATATTGAATTTTTAATTAAAATTAGTTTATTTATATTTTAATTGGTGCCCCTTTGATTAGTACCGTATTCCCCCCTCTTTCTATTGCAGCCTATTTTTTGGACAATATCATTTTGTGATATTTGATAAATTATTCCTCCAATTCTGTCGATTTACTCCAAATATTCCTATATGTGTTCATTATATAGCCTAACTTTTTCAGTATTAAAATATTCATCATAAGTAACTTTTAATTACACTAAAAATTCTTATTTAATTGATTTTTATTATATTTTATTGTACTTATGTGAATATTATCGTATAACTTTTCTATTGTATTATATATATAACATGTACTTTTCTCCTCCTAGGAAATAGATCACTTTTCCCGGTTAGATTTGGATGTTGTGAACTTCAAATGCTAGATCAAAATGATCCATTTTCTTCAACATCAAATGAATTTGATACTTCTTAAGGGCATTTGATCATTTGATCAGATGCATCAATAAATTTCAATGGATGACTTTGATTGCATGAGAATGTAGTTTTGATTTCAAAGTGTTGAGACATTCAAATTGGTTGGTATTGAATGCATAGCTACATGATATTATATTGAATAGTTTTGATTGGTGAAATATATTTGTGAAGTCAACTTTTAAGAGGACTTCTCTCCTCTTTTTTTTTTTCTCACATGCTTGATGAATGTTTAAATTGTTATGAAACTTGATCCATATTTTTTTGTAGATCACATCGATGTGACCTTAAGAGTGAATATTTCATCAAGTTTTAGATGTAGAAATAAAATTAGGACGATAGTCATTCTCCTTGTAGGAGAGAGGTTCATCTCCCTCTCTCTATGGATTGTACTTTTCTCTATTTAGGTGGAGAATTTTCATTCTTCTCTTTATTAGATATTGAAGTTATAACCGTCAAATTGCAAGATCAAAATTGATAATTCCCTTCAACATCATTAAAACTAGTGGCATGCATAATTTCAAGATTTTTTTTATTAAGATAATTAAAGCACCAATTACTTGCATCAAAATTTTTAGAATTTATGGCTCTAATTCTATGACAAAATAATCCCAATTTCACAATATAAAATCTTTTAAATGACTTGGAATCAAATACATTGATTGTTGATGAGATCTTGCATGTATTAGATGGTTTTGATTTGTGAAATATATGTATAAAACTAGACTTTTAAAAGAGCTTTTTGATATTGCATGATCATCAATTGACCATTGTATATTTCATTTTATGAATTATTACATTATCACATACATTGATGAAACCCAATTTGTATGTTATTCATATGTTATTGATCACAATCAACTGCATCATCCTAAGTTTAAAGATTAGATCATGCACAAATTAAATTATTTTTCTCCTTTTTTTTCCTAAGAGGAGAAAATCCCCCCCCCCCCCCCCCCCACTCCACTCTATATATTTCTTTCAGAGGGAAATCCTTATTATCATCTAACCTTTTATTTGATATATTCTAAAATTTGTGAAACTCATCTGAGTACTGCCAAAATTGTGAACATCACCCCAACTGGTGAACCCTGATTGTGGCTCTACGACAAGGTAACTATCATACTTGGAAACGTTGATGTGTAAGACCATCGTAAGATTATATCTGATATGTACGCGACATCAAATAGGCATTCCTTTCTATGTGATAAGCCTTCTAGCGTAATTGGTTTTGTACTGGGAAGCTTAATTTGTAGGTTCCGGAGATGCAATATCTAGGTTTTGCATAGTGACGTTCATAAAAATTGTTATACATGCAAAGTTGTTGGCCTCCAGACTCAGATGTTAATCTAGTTGAAGATGCGTGAATTTCTTAAATTGATTTCTTTGTTTCTGAAGTGTAGTATGTGTTATTTGAAGTGATTTAGCTTTGGGATTGCTGAGTTTATTTACAAATTGCAGCATAAAGAAACATGATTCCTATGATGTTCCTCTCAAATCCAAGGAAAACTTCACTTTCCATGTTGGATTTCGCCAATTTGTTGCTAGGTAACTACCTTATTTTAACTCAGTTATTACAAGTTTGGTGCCTTGTTACCACTCAATCTTGACGTCTTCTGACCTTTTACTTTTTAACAGACCGGTGTTTTCTTCTGATAATATCAATTCAGATAAGCACAAAATGGAGAGATTTTTGCTCCCAGGCAGTTTTTCAATTGCCTCCATTTATGCGCCCATCAGTTTCCCTCCAATGCCCTTAGTCGTCTTGAAGAACAAGCATGGAGATGTACCTGCAGTTGCTGCTGTGGGTTCGTTAAGAAGTGTTGATCCTTACAGGATAATACTAAAGAAAATTATTTTAACTGGGTAAGTCTTTTATTACTGAAGTTACTCTATTTCGTAGTCTCTGATGACATGTAATTATTCTTGTTTATATCCAAGGCTTATTTGAAACAAATGAATTGGTTGAAATATTAATGAACACAGATTTACTGGTAGATGGGTTGGGATTTTAGCTTTTTATACAAATTGCTGTTCTTCAAATGATGTGTAATGACTATTCTGGTTATGGCAGATTTCTGATAAAGGTCTTTAAGTAAAACTAGGGATTTAACTTAAGCCCTTTCTGCTTTGATATGATAAAATCGTCAAGTTTTTTTTTTTATTCAGCATTTTTGTTTCTTTTTGTTCATAATGATAATTTGTTTAAGCATTGTGTTTGAAGGCATGAATATGCAGATATAATGCTTAATTTTGTTTCAATATTTTTATTTTCTATTTCAAACGATTAGTTACCTTCTGGTTGCAGCTATCCCCTGAGGGTTTCAAAGAAGAAAGCTACTGTGCGATATATGTTTCACAACCCTGAGGATGTTAGATGGTTCAAGGTAATCATAAAACTGCTTTTACTTTATTTTGAACATCTTAGCGAAATGGATTTCGTTCTTGTCTTCAGCCGGTGGAGTTGTACACTAAATGTGGTCGCCGAGGCTTAATAAAGGATTCTGTTGGAACTCATGGTAAAATGCTTTCCTCAATACTTTTTTTTTTTTTTTGCCTCTAAGAGAATTCCTTACAACTGCTTGCATTAAAACTTTATACAAGTAATAAAATGTTTCTTCATGGTAAAATGCTATCATCAATACTGATAATTTTTCCACTGAAGCCAGTCCTCACAAACACCTTTAATATAAAGTGTCTAAGCACATATCTGATGCAGGCGAGTGCAATCCGAATGCCTTCACAACTCACAAAAATTTTGTCAACTAAGCTTGCTGGCACCCTTAATGAGCTCAAGTGCTTACATTAAAACTTTTTGTAGAAATACTTAAGTTTCGTTTCATTGAAAAAGTTCTTTCATAAATCTATTTTTTATTAGAGTGTACTACCTTGCACTGGCTTTCGCTAGAAAAGTTTTTCTGTGCGGAAGCCGAATCCTGTCCGGATACCTAAACCCGTGGCTCAGTTTGTTCGGTACCGCGGCTCAGTATCGATGACGTGGCTCATTCTGATTGGTATCTACATGTAGAGCTATGTTTGGCGTCCGCATAGAATAGTTTCTCCTTTCACTAAGGTTTCGTTTGGGACGGCTTTCTTACTATTTCTTAAAACAGCTTTCTAATACAAAAAATTTAAAATTTTGTGCTAAAAAGTTGTTTAAGAAACAGTTAAAATGTTGTCCCAAACAAAACCTAAATATTAAAGTATCTGTTCATGTTAAATATTCACACTTCGATGCTCATCATTTCAATGAAAAAAATCTTTTTTTTTCCCCTATAAGTTCTTGCATTAAAACTTTATAGAAATGGTAAAATGTTTCTCTCATGTTTGTATCAGGTGCTATGAAATGCGTCTTCAATGGTGTTATTCAGCAGCACGATACTGTCTGCATGAGCTTGTATAAGCGTGCATACCCAAAATGGCCTGAGCAGCTATTTCCATTACAGTAAATTCTTCCCAAACTGGGAAATCATTCCTGCTTCAAATGAGCTAGCTATATTTATTACCTCGTCCACTGTCAATTCCTGCAGTGGATTTTTGTAGCACATACCTTAGCTGTGAATTGTAAGAGAATTTTGACCGTTCGAGTTGCCTTTTGCCAGAGTATTTATAAATGATCGTTTGATTCATTATTGTACCTTATACATAATCTTTTGATAATCTGATTATGCTGTGCAAGTTGAATATTCTGATTGTCTTTTTATGTTCTATGTATTTAAAGTTTTGTTTAGGATTGCTTTTTAAAACTATTTTTAGTATAAAATTTCTTAAAAACAGAAAAAAAAAAAAAATAGTGATCTAAGCTTTTCCTGCAAAAGGATTTGATAAAAGAAATATTGCAAATTCATATTTTGACCATTTTTTCTTCAATTAGATGCATTTAATGAAGGAATAGATTGGGTTAAGATAGTTTTTCAATTATTGTAATGTAAATTTTAATTCTTTATTAATATATTACCCTCATTTTAAAATAAATTATGGGTAATGTCACACACAAATACACCTAGACTTCTTTATTAAGCCTAATATTCAACCAATCAGAGTTTGTAAAATAAATTATTTGATTTAAGTTTTTTTCATAAGAAAGCTACAGTTGCCGCAAAGCATAACAAAACGAGACAGAAGCACGAGGAACATCGCAACAGAGCTCTAGCCATAAGCATACTAGGCCATTAATCGAAATTCCATGGTTGCCAAAAGACCATCCATAGAAGGAATGGCAATGTGAAGGCCTTTTCATCATTGTCTAGCACCCAAAAAACTCCCAAACCAATTGAATAAAAGACCGGAGAGTAGATCCTAGAAAATCACAGAAAAAGGCTGTGAAATTGCTCCATTAGCTTTTTCTCCAAAATTTCCATCTCAATTTATAACGAATAACAAGTTCGATGGCCATTATAATAGAATCAAGGGCCTGACATTAGAGAACCTACAATTTTTCTGTTCTCTCCAGAGGTAGTATATAGTGCAACAAATAATATGGTAGCATAATTTTTTCTCCAATACATTAAAATGCTGAAAATTCTCAAGGAAGTCAAATGTTTGCATAATGTTTAGTCTAAATAGGAAGGAATCCAATAAGGAGCAAAGCAGAGAGAACCAAGTAAGAGAAATCACACTCAAAAAACAAATGAAAGTGAGTTTTTGAAGCATACTGACACAATGAGCAACCATGTTACATTTGAATGCCCCTTTTAATAAGCAAATCAGCACATATCAACTTCTCAATCATGGTCATCGAAGCATAATTAAAAAGAAAATCTAAGAGAATAATTTTTGTGCCAGATATACTTTGCCCAATTCACTTCATCCAAATCAGAGTAAAAAGAAGAGGTATAGTTCCTGAAGCTCGGATTGCAGGAGCCTTCCTAGGACAAGGCCGATTGCTCCAAAATACCAATGCCCCAAATAGCCTCATGCACAAATTTCGATGACAAGATCGATAATACCCACTGCCCATTATGAATGTAAGCATTAATAGATTTATATGAAATCCTCAAAGGAATGCCAAATTCAAAAATCGATTTGCCATTGCACGAGGGGTCCCAAAACAAAGAAAAGTTGCAATGGGGAGTCACTGCTAAAGAGATAGAGCCTTTAATCTTAAGAGCAGTAGAGCAAATAAATTTCCAAGCTATCGAGGCCTTTTGTGGTGGTGGATTCTAAGGGGATTCATATTTAGCTTTAAACCAAGTGGCAGTGAGAGAGTTTAGCTTAAGCATTCTCTAGATGAATGAACATGAAGTTGCATGATATAGGGAATCAATAGATGGAATGTCAAAACCACCCAGACACTTAGTTTAGAAGTGTTCTTCCAAGCAGTAAGATGAAGCTTCTTTTCATTAATGTTACTATGGAATAAAAATCTGGAATATAATTTAGTAATGATCTTACGGCAACCTTTAGGAATTATAGAACCTCGTATCTAATAAGCAATAGTATTAACAATGGAGAATTTAAGGAATTGCACGAGACCTGCAAAAGAAATAAATTTTACTTTCCGACCCTCAAGTAGAGAAGAAATTTTGCTCTGAAGGGGTTCGAAGTGAGAAACATTAAGCCTCTTGATAGAAATCGGGATACCTAAGTAGGTGATGAAGCTATTCAACTATGAGATGCCCATAGTTGAATAGTAAGACGCTTCCCCAAAATATCAGCAATAGCAGAATCATCAAAAACATTATTAGAAAACATAATAGAACTTTTGTTGGGATTTATCTGGAGCCCATAGGCTTTGGCAAAGAGCTGAAGGGAAGTTTTCAAGTAGTTGGAATTATAGTAAGACGCTTCCCCAAAAATAAGCAGATTATATGCATACATCAAATGACTCACAGAAATACCATTGCAAGTCAACCCTAAGAAGGTGTTGTTGGATGCGAGGTTTAGTAGGCAATATGATAGCCCACCATAACAATGCAGAAGAGAAGTGGGGATAGCGGGCACCCTTGTTCGAAGGTCAAAAGAAGATTTAAAAACCCCTCTAATGAGCCATTAAGGCATATTGAAAAATAAACATATCAGCCTTTAAACCACTTAATGAACAAATCAGGGAATCCCTTTTGCTTCAGACGATTAATAAGAAATTCTCGGGATATAGAGTCAAATGCTTTTTTAATGTCTAGTTTTGCATAGAACCCTTTGTTTACTGTCTTAAAATCCCTAAGAATCTCAGAAGCTAGAATGATATTATCGGTGGAGCATCTTTTTGAGATGAAACCAGCTTGACTTTCATGTATGATGTAGGGTAGGGTCAGCTTCAGCATATCGACAATCACTTTAGCAATAATTTTATAAAATACATTGCACTGGAAAATCGGTCTGAAATCTGATATATCATATGCATGTGAATGTTAGGAATAAGAGTAATCGTAGAAGTTTTGACCCCTTTAGGAAGATAACCAATATTAAAATAATTTTTAACAACATTACAAACTTGCAAACCAATTATATGCCAAGTGTGCTTATAGAAAGCAAAAAAGAAACCGTTAGGCTAGGAGAAGAAGCCGAATGACCGAGCAAATAATTTTTTTTTTAATTTCCTCATTAGTGATCGATGCAACCAGAGAGCTAAGTAAATGAGCAGGAACAAAATTGCCAGGAGGAATGTTGAAATTGTTAACACATATAGGCTTACGAGAATTGAAAAGGCCCTTAAAATTATTAACAATTGCAACCACAATGTCAAAATATGAATTAAAATGACCAAGGGGAGTAGAAATCTCCTTAATGACATTATTATTCCTCCTAGCTTTGATCCTAACATAAAGGAACCTCAAATCATTCTCACCGTTTGTAAGCCATTTTGCTTTTGCCTTTTGTGAGATCCAAGAAGTCCAAGAAGAATGTAAAACCTCTATTTTCTCATTAATCTCTTTGAGAGAAGAATTTAAAACCTTGTCTAAGGGTTGCAGTTGAATATTAGCAAGGCATTCCATCTTCAAATTTTTTAACTCCAGAATAGAATTATAAAGAAAATTGGAATTAACCTAGTTCTTTCCTATAAGTGATGTCTTTAAGATTTGAAGAAAATGATAAAAAGAGGCAATAGGACTTCCAACATCAGGTCTAACAAAAGCAGATAAAATCTCATCCCAAAAACCATTCATATATACCCAATAATTTTTTAACATGAACCTTGTATAAATTAGATATGAAGTGCTAGCCATAAAAATCAAAGGAGTGTGGTCAGAGCCAAAAAGAGGTACCACCTTATAGTAAGCCATAAAGAAAATGTCAAGCAAAGCAAAATTCACCATAGTCCTATCTAATTTTATATTAATGGATTGATCTACCCTTTGATTAAACCAGGTATAAAAAAGACCAATCGAAGCAAGCTCCTGGACTCCACATTAAAAAATCACATTATTAAGCTCCCCCAGTCTACCAGTATATAGAAATAGGTACACCCTGGCCTTATCAAAATCAAACATGTAGCAATTGAAATCGCCCATGATATTCCATGGCATGTCATGAGAAGGTTCCAAGTCCCTTAAATCTCATATAGAATCTTACGCTCTCCAGCAAATTGGCAGCGTAGATAACAAAAACATAGTAAGAGGAGTATAGCCTGCAAATAGGGTACCATGAATGATCTGTGAAGAGGAGAAGGTGAAAGATAGAGAGAAAATGAGAAGAGTCTCATTTAATCCAAATCCTCCCAGGGTTGAAAAACCAAAATCGTTACAACTACTTTCATGCTCAAAAATCCTATGAGAGTTGATAAACCAAGGGTCAGTAACCACATTATGCAGAATTTTAGCTTCAAGAATACAAAGAAGCTTAGGATTAATTATGAAGAGAGATTTGTTCTGAGGAAGAGGATTCCTTCATGGGGAAATTTAGATTAGGGAGAATGTGATCTTTATCAAGATTAGAGATGGGAGCCTGGGATGGAGATGAAGTCTCAATGTTAAGTGTTGATGAAGACATGCAGAATAGTAACACGCGAGTGAGCTATACCATGAATCTGAGAAGAATGTGATATTGGCTTAGATGGGGAGGTATGAACACGAGGTTGAGAACAAGAAGAGGTGTCGATATTAACAACAAGAACCGGTAAAATATAAAAGAAATTTAGGTGGAACATTTTGACGAGGTTCTACCAGCTTTTTCTTAGGAATATTCCGCGAAAAATCCGTTAGTATTTTCAGCATAAAAGTTCCATCATAAACATCTTCATTTTATTATCATTTACGATAAAAAATCTACTGGAAATCTGTATCATAGATTTACAAAAAATTATGAAAAAAAGAACCACCTCATGTCAATTTTTTAACTTTTCAATATAACAACCATGTCAATTGCTCAACTATAAGATTATAATATTTTAACATTGCTGAACAAAAGAAAAAAAAAACATTAATTAAATATTTTGCATAAACTGTTCGATAACACAATTGTTCTACAATTATCTAACACCTTACAATAAAAGCACAGTTCTTATACATTGAAAAAAAAACAACAAAATATTCACAAACAATATCCTTATCTAGACTTTAAGTAACTAAATTCATTATTTTGGTACTCAGATCTACAGTTTAGACAAATAATAGTTAATGGGCTAATAAATAATTAGTGGTAAATTGACCCACTTCTTACTTTTACTTAATCATTCTACTATTTTATTTTATGATTTATAAGATATGATTTGTGAGTTGAGACATTTATCATTAATCATTTTTTACTGTCTAATTCAATTTGTGTAATGCAATTTAAAACAAATTTTAAAGTTTCGTTTGGGACGATTTTTTTTTTTATTTTTAATTTTTGTATTAGAAAGCAATTTTAAGAAGCAGTAAGAAAATCACCAAAAAAAAGTCTAAGTTTTCATTTAAGAAGTTTTTTTTTTTTTTTTTTTTACATAAAGCTACAAAATGACTACTCTAAATTTGTAACCAATTATAGAAGAGCCCGAATTGTATTGAATCTTGCGTTGGTTGCAAATGCTTGAATTGGAAGATAAACTTGGATTTGAGAGAGCTCAGAGATCTCAAGAAATTTTGAGCTCTACTATATATTTTGCGTTGACTATCATTGCTACTAATAATTGTCTTCAAACCATCATTGCTCAACCACTTTATTATCGTAGCTTGTTTGTCATCATCTGACCAATGCATCTCATTCACAGTTGCCTGCCCAAGTAACCATTGCCAGACCATCATTGCTTAATTTCTAGTTCATGAACATCATCACTCTTCATTGCATCTCTAACATTCTCCATCATATTTATAGGAAGTTAAGCTTATGTTCGAAATTTTGTAACGTCACCTTCTCTCGATGAGGTAAACAACAAACTTTTATTACGTCCGGTGTAAGGATGTAGAGGAACGTCCGGTCGGAGGCAAAGTCCTGCCAAAAAACTCAGTATTGCTAGGTATTATTTGATAATAACGAGGAATACCGCTCTGTGAAGATCAATACCTAGTTATACCGAGCTATACCGAGCAATACCGAGTTGTACAGAGTTTTTTCTAGGAAAAACTCGGTACAACTTTTGTATAACTCTGTATTGCTCGGTATAACTCGGTATTGGGTCTTCACGTGATGGTATTCCTCGTTATTGTTTGGTATTGCTCGGTATTTCTCATTTTTTGGCTCGATTTGGCCTCCGACCGGACGTTCCTCTAGGTCCAGTCGGAGGACGTAATAATTCTATATCTTTTTAATCTCTATTTATACAGTGGATCATTTCATTGATGCCAAGTCCCGCTATTTTTTTTTTTTAACATAAAAATATATATGTCTTATTCATGCAAAGCTAAGACATAAAATGCTTTTTTTATCAATGGGTGGATTCAAGAGGGGAAGAGTGGGGGCACGTGCCCCCTAAAAAAAATACAATGTCTAATTGAGGATTTAAAATAACAAAAAATAGTGTGGACATATGGGGCAGGCAATCGTAGGGATTTCATGCCTTACATTAAAGTTATTGTACCGTTGTTGCCACCGATCAATAATGCATGCTATGATGAAGCTTATCTATAGATCCAACAGTCTAATTAACAACATGACGATGAACCAAGCAATATCCACGGCATCACATACCAAGCTATACAAAAAAATGTGTAGAAATGCCAGTATCACTTTATCTATGTTAATTTCAAAATTAAATCAATCCAATTATTAATATCATACAATTTAAAAACAAATGAATGTTATAGTTGTTGCAGACTTGAATATACGCGGCGATAGATTTGAAAAACTTATGTCTCAGCGTTGTACGTATACCTAGCCCACAAACATGGGAGAAATAATAACACCAGGTTTTTTACGTGAAAAACCTTAGAAAGAGAAAAAACCACGGGGCCACGCCTAGCTGAAATAATTCAACTAGTATTTATTTGAGGTACAAAAGGCTGTCTCGTCCTTAAAATTTAGGATGATCATATTACAATGTTACACTTCTAGATTGAAATCTGATTACAAACAAGTTAATTGTGTATTCGAGCTGAATTCAAAGCCAGTTAGAATTCCGACGTCACTTGGAAATCAGGCAGTTCCGGCATCACTTGGGAGTCGGGCAGAATTCTGACGTCACTTGGGAGTCGGGTAGAATTCCGGCGTCACTCGAGCGTCCGGCGGAATTCCGGTGTCACTCGGGCGTCGGGCCGAATTCCGGCCTCACTCGGGCGTCGAGCAGAATTCCGGCGGTAGTCGAGGAGGAGTTTCTTCACTCCTATCTTTCTCTCTTCTTCTTATTCTTCTTCTTGCTTGGGTCCCCTCTCAAGAGAAATGATGGGTTTATTTATAGATTTATAGAGTGACATGGCCCGTAAATAGGTGAGAGATCTGGGGAAAATGTGGAGTGGTTCGATGGACGGCCGATATTGAATCCCTTGATCATGTAACGTTCGTCAGACATTTGAAGATCTCAATGATGTCAAAATTTGGCGATCTTGAACTCATTGGATTTGTCTCGTCGAGCCGCTCAATTCGACTATAAGCACGTTATGTTTGGAAACGGTTTGACAACTTAAATTGTGGTTTGAACCTTCCAACAGCGCTTCAGGTCTTTGAATCATACACATTTGTGCTCAGACCGAGTTGAATTTGGTGTCATTGGGTTCGTATTTCCGAGACGCTCAGTTTGACTATATGTTTGCTGAAATTGGAGTTCAGATGATCCCAAATTTAATTTTTGAAGTTTCCAACTTGATTTTTGCCTAGAGATTTGTGCCAGATCAAGATAATTTTTTGATGATATATCAATAGTAGTTAAAAGTAAACATAGAAAGCCTAAATAATAAATTTGTTTTTTTAACTTTAATATATCATAATCAATATTTATTTGATTTAAAAATGATTTGTAAATTTGGAAAATTTAATTATGACTAGTGTTTGATCTTTTTTTTTTTTGCTTTACAATTGTCTATACTCGTCCAAGCTCGGATGAAAAATGTTGAGGGAAAATTTGTCAGAATAAATTTTGGGCTCTGTTAAAAAAAATTTCCGACTCCGCCATTTATTTTATCATTTATTTTCTAGAACATCATAAATATAACTAATTGATAATTACTATTTATCTTAAATTATATGTCAATTTATTATTTTAGATGGATAAATACAAATAAAAATGTTGAGAGAAATAATGGAGGTTATTCTTATATTAGCTCAACAAAAAATATTTTGTAAGACATTATAAGAAATCAAATCCTTAAAATGGTTTGATATTATAGGTGTTAAATCCAATTAAATTTAGGTAAATTTTTTGGCTATTTGTTTTGTAATTTAAGAATTTATATAATTAAAATGTAAGGAGATTTACATACATATCACTTTATATCATGGTATTTACATATCTAACATTCGAAAATTTTTATACTTCATGCATATCACCCATTGGTAATTTTAATATCAAATATGTCACTCATATATTTCATTATTACCACCAGTAGCGGAGCAAGAAAATGTTTTTAAGGGGGGCCAAAATAAATTTTTAAAAAATTTTCTTCAACTTTTTACATCCGGGCATGGGATTAGTATAGTTAGTTTTAAAAATGATAAAACTTTGGCAGTGAATTTATTTTTTTTCTTCCTTCACAAAATGACTTATAATCATCAAATCACTCGATTTCTACTAGAACATATTCAATATATTAACTAAACATGGGATATTAAATATCTCACTGCAAAAAAAATTATAAAATATCTTTCCAATTGAATCAATACAATATTAAGTTGAAATCAACCAAGAAAAAAAATTAACTTAGTCCGTTTGTCGTTGCCGTCTCACCCATCTCTGTCTAAGTTGAGGGAAAGCAAGGCGACTTGCCGAGAGGCGAGAGCAATCATTATCGGATGATAGACACATATATCTTACTTGATTTGAAGTAATTTAAAAAATTGTAAATGAATAGGAAATTAAATTGAAAATTATAAAGAAATTAGCTTCACTCACTCTCTCTCTCTCTCTCTCTCACACACACACACACACACACACACACACACATATATATATATATATATATATATAACTTAATTAATGAGAAATTGAATTTTTCATTTTCATGAGAAGAAAGCATGTGTCATAACTATCATCTATAAAGTTTGTTTTCTTCTTTTTTTTAGCCGGGCACTTACCGCAACCACCCCCCCGTGATGCATGGCATCCAATAAATTTAAATATTTCATTTTTTCCACCCATATTACATAGTCATATAATTTTAACATGATATGTATGTAAATCTCCCTAAAATAAATTATTATATTTATTTATTTTATATAAATCTTAATATGATAAATTACATTATAATTAATAAAATAAAATGGATCAACTATTAATTAGTTAATAATTTACAGAGATAAGAATAATAATTTATATTTAAATGAATTAAATTTAAATAAAAATAATATCATTGGACTTTAAATAATAATTTTTAATTAACTAATAATAATTATTACAAAAAAAATAGTTCCCAAATTATTCTTATATTACCAATTAATTTTGAAGAATTATGTGGCTCAAATTTAATCAAAAAACTATGCAAAATTGATTTAAAATAATCTCTCAAAATATAATTGTTATATATAATTGATTCAAAATTGGCCCATAGATTTCACCAAATTGATTATAAAATAGATAATTTTGGATCATATTTATATAGCCAGTTGAAACAGCATTATGTTCTGCGATTAAAATGATCATATATGAATAATTAAGAGGCTAATTTAAAATTTAATGCATTATTACAGAAAATTTTCAAAATAATTCCTAAATTATTTATGTATACATACAAAATTCTATTTAGATCAAAATATCCTCACTTTTCGTCATGGATCAAATTCAAATAAATGTCCAATAAAATTTAAATACATTATTCTGTCTTAACTTATAAAATAGTTGAAATTTTATGGAACACTTAAACCAAACCTATGTTATATATTAATAATTATTTATCAAATCTATTTTTAATTAATGCATAATTAGATATTATTTTTAATAAATGAATAAAACCAAACCTATGTTATATAT
This sequence comes from Dendrobium officinale, assembly GCA_019514585.1. Taxonomy (NCBI): domain Eukaryota; kingdom Viridiplantae; phylum Streptophyta; class Magnoliopsida; order Asparagales; family Orchidaceae; genus Dendrobium; species Dendrobium officinale. The sequence goes on from JACXSL010001578.1 coordinate 1,128,875, forward strand.
TAATAATTATTTATAAAATTTATTTTTAATTAAAGCATAATTAGGTATTATTAAATTTTTAATAAATGAATAATTAATAATTTGTAAAATTTAAATGTAATAAATTATGCATAAATCGAATTAAATAATAAATAACATTAATTTATTTAATTAATAAATATAATTAATATATCTTGTTTAATTATTATAAAAAAATAATATAAATACTAAAATCCTTAACCATCCTCTCTTTCCCCCCAAATCCCGTCTCCCTCCTTCCCGAAACCCTCGACGGCGAAGAAGCGAGTTGGCCCCGGCGGGAGCTGGCTGGAGAAGGCATTGGCGGGAGCTCGCTGGAGTAGGAATCGGCGGGAGTACCGGCGTGTGAGATAAAAACGGTGTTCGTGAGACTTTGGGATTTAAGTTGAATCCGGGCAATGCCAGGATTTACTTGCAAAGCGGTGGAGCAACAGGAGAAGTTGTCATTTTGATTTTTTTGCAAGATTTAGGCTACATTCTGTTCAAATCCGGCTACAACGCAGTCTTTTGGCGCTCATGGATCCCCAATTCTGTTTCGAGGGTGGAAGCTCGGACGAGGAACAGGATAGAGAAGAAAAAATTTGCCAATCTCCTTGGGAGTTTGGATCTTATTCCGAGTCTGTTTATGATGAGCACGAGCGGCGGAGGACCACCTCGGTTGATGCCAAGATCTCAAAAGCTCTCCAAATTCGCCCTGTATCGCTTCCTAACAACGACGAAGAAGAAGACGAAGACCGAAGAGGCAACGATAATAATGACAGCGAAGAGGATGAGGAGGGCGACGAAGATGAAGAACAGAAAGGAGAGGAAGAGCGGGAAGGGGTGGAAGAACGGGAAGGGGTGGAAGAACAGGAAGGAGAAAGTGACCACGAAGAAGAAGAAGATGATGACGTGGAGGATGAATCCCCTAAGCAGGTATACCCTATAGCTATTTTTGGGATTAAATTAATTGAATAATATTATTTTCTCGGTTCTCGTGCGTAATAACATGCTGTATAAGTTCTGTTGAATTGCGAAGTTGGATATGAAGATGGAAGCATGAATTGATGATATAACTTGTATGAGAGCTGCTTTTTATTCATTATTGTTATGCTTGTGATCTCTAGAGGCCATGTTTAATGCATGCCACTGTTGGAATAAAGGCCTATTTTTATGAAATTGGCCTCACTTTATTGACCGTGGTTAGACGGATTTCTGACTTTGAGTTTTAGGTGAAATACATATTTGCTTGGACGAATTTGGATTTTAGGTGTTTGATGTGGATGTGGATGGAGATGACCCAAGTCTGGCTTTGGTTTCTTGCCAGCAACTGAAAAATTGAGGTGTATTTATCCTCATGCCATTAGCTCTAGAATTATTGTTGGTGTAGCTGAGGTGACTCCCAATAAAAATACCATGGTTTGTGAAAAAAACTGTTTAGAGTTTCATTCATAATAACTTTAGTGCTGGGAGTTAAAACCAAATGACTAATTCATTGGTTTCTCTCCAAACATCTTTATGATAATATAAAAACAACCAAATCTAGTATCTGACTTGAATTAGCAGTATTTTTGATGCTGCAATTCAATAATCTTTATTAGATATGCATTATTGATTGATTATGAAGTCATAATGTCTTCATTCCTGATGCAAAGATGCAACATGTTTTAAGTTTGAATTGGGCTAGTCATATTGGCTGGATGATTTGCATAACATCAATTTATTATGCATCATGCAAGGCAGTTGGCATTTGGTACTTGAAAAATAATTCTTATTTTAAAAAATTTAAAATAAATCTTATTTGAAATATGATTTAATTGATGAACAGGACATCTTATTAGGACCTTTTCATATTTAAAAAGGATGCTTTAGGTATAAATCTGTAATCCATTAGGTAATCTCATCATCCAGTTGTTAAAAATGTTCAAATGGGTTGTTCACATGAATTTGTTCTTACCAAAGTGGATGCAATTCATCTTATGTTTTCTATTTCATTGAAATTTTTGAAATGAAAACTGATCTCCCTCAATTTCATGAGTTCTAACCTACTTCTATTTCTATTTTATTTCTGAACCTTTACATGCTATGTTAAGGTGACTGCTGCATATCAAGAAACTTAAAATACCTATAATAAGCTGCGTTTGAATCAATTCTTTTATATTTTTGTTGAATTATTCAATTATCCTCATTCAGCTGTATTATTAGTCTGGTCATTATTGTTGTATTCTGAGACTCAATGAAAAATATGTTTAGGCTCAGTATTGAGTTTTCTGGCAGTTGAAAAATGTATGCCATGATTTTGTAAGAATATGCATTTGTAGTATCAGGAGATGTAATGCTGCTTTAATGTTGGTTCACCTCTAGATGTTTACCGTATGTAGGTGCATTTATTTATGTTCCTTTTAGCTTTTGTTTTATTCCTGTCTATACAATAGGGCCTATCGCAATGTCAAACATATTTGATTCTATGTTCTAGTGTATAACATGTAAATGGGTCTTTTCATATCACATTTATGCTAGAGAGGGCTTTTTTATTCTTAAATCTATTATTTTTTGCTTTTTCTTGTAAGAAAAATGGTTTTGTCTTCACAGGTACATTGACAAGGGATTCATGTTGTGATTGTTTGATAAAATTTAGACTGGTTGTCGACTAACTAATACAACCCTCTATTTTTCTCATTATGAGCTTGAGACCCGATAATGATAGTGTTAAATCAGTGATTATATATTAAAGAAGCAATATGTGATATAAAAAATTTAGCTTTTAGTGATTTCCATAATAGATTAGATATTAAGGTTTAAAACTTGCGCAGTCAGGTATTGAGCCTTTTTTTGTTCATGAGGCAAGGCGTAAGCCTCAAGATGTTTTGAGGCGTAAGCCTTAAAATAAAAAAAAATTGCGTAAATTGAAAATAAAGGTCAAAAGTGATTTTTTATATAATACTTAAATAATATGTTAAATGATGACATACGAACTTTCTATTAAATTATGAATTAACAAATTTGCATACATATGAAACAAAAAATTACACAAGATGTAAAATGACAAATAATAAATTACGTGAAATAGAATTGAAATCCAAATATTATAAGAGTACTGTCATTACTGAGATGGTCTTTATTTGAGTTGTTGCCATAACAAATTGGTCTATCCTCTATCTCATCCGGTGGAGTCGAATTCCTCCCAATGTTCGAATCCTACTTGGGGAGATTTGATTCATTCTTCATTCTTTCATGAAGAATTGAAGGCTCGCTTTGACCGTTAGGAGTAGGTAACTCGTTCCCTGTCTTTGTTTCGTCTGGTTCAATAATACCGCTTATCCTAGTGAGTTTTACGGACCCAGTAAATATCTAATGCGTTCCCGGGAGGTTCTTTTTGGAGGTTTTTTTTATATTAAGATAGCAAAAAATTATATATATTATATAGAAGAGGATATTTAACATCATATCAAGTCAAGCAAAGATTTTGAGATATAAAAATTTAGTTTGAAGAGTTTAATGAAAAAAAAAATTAAAAGAAAGAGGATTTTAACATAGATGAATTATATTTCAATAAACTTTTAAAATGAAGATTTTGGAGACTTTTGAACTTTAGTCCTTAGAATCTTTAATGATATTACAATAGAAGTGTGCAAATACTTAGGAGATCAAGAGATTTCTTGGCTTACTAAACTTTTTAATATTATTGAAGACTAAAAAGATGTTAGACAAGTGGGGGAGTGTGTTGGTTCGTAGTTTTAAGAATAAAGGTTATGCACAAGTGTGTGCGAATTATAGAGGAATTAAGTTATTATGTCTTGCATTAGGATTATGGGAGAGAATAGTTAAGCATCAGTTATAATGTGATACTATTGTTTCCCAAAATTAGTTTATATTTATGTCAGTTAGGTCTACTAGAAGCTATACATTTGTTGAGAGGTTTGATGGTGAAATATGGAGAGAGTAAGGAGGATCTATGTATATTAGTTATTGATTTAAAGAAAGCATATCATAAAGATCCAAGAGAAGTTCTCTGGAGAGTTCTAGAAAAAAAAGGAGTTAATAATGTTTATGCTCAAATCATTAAGGATATGTATACGTTCAAACATATGGTGGTTTGACCAAATATGTTCCTATTTCAATTGGATTATATTAAGGATCACTTTAAGCATATCTTTTTGCTTTAGTAATGGATGTTCTTACTACACATTTACATGAGGATGTACCTTGACGTATGCTTTTTATTGATAATATTCTTCTGGTTGATAATACTAGATATGGAGTTGATGAAAACTTGAATTATTGAGGTCAACTTTAGATTTTAAAGGTTTTCATTTGAGTATATCTAAAACTTAATACATGGAGTATAATTTTAGTAGTAATAGATCTATTGATGGGATTATGACATTGTGTGATCAAGCCATTAAAAAGTGTGCATGTTTTAGATATCTCGGATCTATTCAAAGCGATGGTGTAATAAATGGAGATATTGTTAGCCAAATTCAAGTTGGGTAGTTGAAGTGGAGAAATGCATCAGGTCTGTTGTGTGATATAATAGTACCCCTCAAACTTAAGGGAGAAATTTATAAGTTGGCAGTGAAACCTAGAATGCTTTATGTTGCAGAATGTCAGCTATTAAAAGAGAAGTATAAAATTAAGTTAAGTGAGCCAGAGATGAGGATGCTCACGTAGGTGAGTGGCTTTACACTTAGAGATAGAATGCAAAACGAGTATATATGTGAGGGTTGGAGTAGCTACAGTGATAAATAAGATTATAGGGAGTTGCCTTTGATGGTTAGGTCATATAAAACGTCGGCCTTTTGCTGAACCTATTAGGAGAGATGTATTAGATCTGACCTATGTTAAGAAATATAGCTATGTTAAGAAAGGCAGAGATATACCTAAAAAGAGTTTCATAGAAAGTATTAAGAATGATCATTTTTATTAGATTTAAACGATAATTTGACTCTTAATAGGAGGTAATGGAAAAAAAAAAGATTCATCTAGACGACCCACGTAGCAGGATAAAGGTTTGTTGTTTTTGTTGTTGTTGGGTACAACAATTGATAAATACATGTTCACAATTGAGGAAAGAAAAATGGGCTTAGTTTTCCTCAAGCATCCATGAAAACATGATTAAGTACAACTTTTATTATGGTGCGCAGATTGATTCTATTTCAAGCTTGCCTATTTTTATAAAGGGATATTGGATAGCTAATATTTATCTCTATTTTGAATATGGGAACTTGTTGATTATATTACTAATCACCTTACAATATGAGTAACCAGGGGTCCAATAAATATGCTTGGAACTTCATTGTGAATTTTGTTTTCTGAGAGACGAATATTTTGAAGCATTTATGGTTGGTTATTTGATCATTTTTAGATGTTATTTGAACATACCTTTATAGCTTATTGTTGTTTTGCTTATTTCTTGACGCTACTACTTTAAGTATCCACTTCTGCTTTTTCTTTTTGCAATGCATGCATTCAAATTTGCATTTAGATGCATATCTTTATGCATGCGTACATTTTTTGTACAAATTGAGTGTTCTTTTTTTTGGCTCTTCCTTGACTGGTTGTTTATTTTATGATTTTCTATCAGGAAGGTCTTGCATCTGAAAACAAATACGGTGAAAACTCTGTCGTTGCCTCCACTGATTTTTTTGCATCAGCTGAAGGAGCCTCGTTTCATGCAAATTCTTTTCTTGAGCTTAATTTGTCACGCCCTCTACTTAAGGCATGTGAAGCCTTGGGGTACCATAAACCAACTCCAATTCAGGTTTTCTTCATTATAAACCAACTCTAGTGTTATGATGTATTTGATGATTAAAGGCACATTGCGATATCCTACATTGGTTTAATATGATTATTTTACGAGCATAGTGATTTCTACGCCTATCATTGGCAATCAAAATAATTCTTGTCAGCACTATTTATTTTTTTAACTTAAGCTATTCCATCTGTTTCATGCAGGCTGCATGCATCCCCTTAGCTTTAACTGGTCGTGACATATGTGGTAGTGCTTTAACTGGTTCTGGAAAGGTGATCATTGGAACTTCGCCTATTCTCTTAGTACCTTTTTTATTTGATATGCATGTTTATTTGTACGCACATCTAAGTTTAATGTGTAATTTTCTACCTTGTTTGTTTTCACCACTCAGACAGCTGCCTTTGCCTTGCCTGTGTTGGAGCGTTTACTTTTCCGGCCAAAGCACATTCATGCAACCCGGGTTTTAATTTTAACTCCTGCTCGGGAGCTCGCTGTTCAGTAAGCCAACTTATGTTACTCTTATTTCCATTTGACTAATTTGGTGAAACTTGTATACTTTTATAAAATTATTTTTATACATGACGCAAAGTTGTATGTGCATTAGTCAGCAATGTGATATGTGTGGAAGCAAAAACAGCAAACAACAGTATAAAAACTGTTGTAAAAACGAAAACGGAAATTAATTTTTTAATAAAACTTCAATAAAAATAACAAGATACATGTGATCTACAATTCGAAAGGTAGATCGGCTCTCTTAAACAACCTAGACACCGTTAGGAAGCCTCCAAGTAAAACTACAGCAGAAAATCCAACTTAAAAGCATGCTCTAAACCCTAGACAACCCCTGCTTATATAGCTACAACACAAAAGAACGTAATTGGGAACTTCCTAATTAAAACCTCCTTAAATAAAATCCTTCTTAATATATAATAACACAATTACAAAGCTTTCCTAAATTAAAAAAAACCATCCTAAACACAATTAGGAAACTTTCCTTAAATATCTCCTTATCCTATTTGAATTCAAACCCCACATTAATTCCTTCCTTACTCCTTTTCCCTACATATGGAATTATAGGTTTGATGGGCCCCATAAGGGGGGCTGAAACCCCTAATGTTGCTTCTGTAAAATTCTGTTGGATCAGCTGGTTGAGCCGCCCTTTCTCATATCAACACTCCTCCCAAAAAGTGCCACCTTTTTCTCTAGGTGGAATAAAAGGAATGGCTGCTGAATAACCTGATAGGACTCCCACGTGGTCTCGTACTCTGGTAGGTTCTTCCACATGATCAACACTTGCTTCATGCTGCTCTCTTGGGCACTCCTTCGATCTTCGATGGTTCCAACAACACCTTCATGTCGCCCGTCAAGGTCGGGGGAAATGAAGAAGACGAAATGTAACATCTCGGCAGACTAAGGCCTTTTTGGTATTGGGATGGTAGTATTTATATCTTTTTTGAGTTGAATCCAATGAAGATGTATCTTTTGGCTTTTGGATCTAGTTTAGTGTTTTGATGGTATTGATTGATACATGCAACACTCTTAATCATTTTTTAGTGGAAATAATGAGTGTTTTATGCTTCACAAAAAAAAAAAAAAATGGCGAGGGTTTCGATTGGTGTTTTGCTTTCTAAATTGTACCATGAAAATGATTTACTAGGAATGTAGCAATTGAACTCGTTTCCTCCCAATAATATTTCAGAACATTCCTTATATAGATTAGAGCACTAATAGTTTTGAATAAATGACTACTTTTTTTCTTTGGGCAACCTCTCTTTTTGTGGATTGTTACATTTAATATTAGTTTCCAATTTGGTAAAGTTTTTTTTTAGAGCGGGAAGATTATTCTCGCATTGGATTTTACAAAAATTTTAGACATTAAGACATCTAAAAGGAATTATATAAACAATAAATTATGAACTTTTAAATTATCATATATTTTATTAATAAATTTGGATGACGATTAAGAACTTCATTTTTAACTTATTAGTTGTGTATCCTATATTTTGTAGTAATACCTTTTGGTATTTATGAGTTATAATAATATCACATTATTTATTTTCGGTTAAGTTTCAAAATAGTCCCCAAACTATTCATATATGAATATATGATCATTTTATTCCCTAATCCTTGATTATAACGTTGCTCTAAGTTAGTCCCTCGACTATACAAAATTGATCCAAAATGGTCCCTTTGAGATTAAGTTGGGATCAATTTTGTAATGTTGATAGACTAAATTTGGGTCAATTTTATGTCACAATTACAACATGAGGGATTATTTTGGATCAATTTTGTAGGGTGGCGGGACTAACTTGGGGCAACGTGATACTCTGTTACTAAATTGGTCATAAACGAATAGTTTGGTGCTATTTTGAGTTTTTTCTATTTAATTTTCATTTTGGTTTATAATTTTTTAAGGATTATTATGGTTTTATAAGAGGATGTATACTTGATATCAGTTTAAAAATTTACAAAACTGTTTTACTTGAAATTTCATCTTCAACCTTTATCTAACAAGAGAAATTGTTGGCATAGTGCCGTTTTTTACTCTTGTATATAACTTGGAATCCCTGGTTTGAAACCCAAAGGCAGTGGAAGTGTGGAACAAAGAAATGTTTGTTAGCAGATGAAATAAATAAGATAATATCAGAATTCAGAATATCAACAAGGAAACAAATGCCAGCTTGCGGTTGGATGGCATTCAGGCAAAATTGATCAGAAATAGCTGATCCAAATTGATTTCAATGTTTTTTGAAAACCATGGTTGAAATATATCTCCCATGCAAGATAGCTTATGATGCATATACCCATCTCATATTTGCCTAAACATCTAGCATTGTGTAGAGCTAGTTCTACTGCATCTTTTGTTTCATTTATCTTAGAACAAGGACAATTATCTTTTTTAGTTATGGTTAGTTAGTTATGGGTAGTTGCCTTATTTTTTTGGGTAGTTGACTTTTAACATGACACAATGGCGAAAAAGGATTCATGTAGCCGACCCCATGAAGTGGGACAAAGGCTTGATGTTGTTGTTGTTGCTGGTTAGTTAGTTATGGGTAGGAAATTCAATGGATGATTTAACATTTAATGTATGTTTCTGAATTATCTAACATTTCTATTCGAGTTCAATGCTGTTGTATGGTTTTCAAATACTTCATAATTAAAAATGGTATTTAAATGCAGAGATATAGAGGCATGATATGTTAACGTACTGGCACTAAAGCATAACAAGAATTTAAATTTAACCTTCATTTCCTCTTCTTTCGATCACATAATTACTAGTTCCCAGCTAATTGCTGTCATTTATCGCGGGTCTTTTTAAATTCCTTTTTCATTATTATATTTAATGGTGGTTGTATTTCCTGTGATTTCTGAAGATTTTAGGTAAAAATCAATAAACTTGAGGTATCTTTTGTAATGCAGGGTTCATAGTATGATAGAGAAGCTTTCTCAATTCACTGATATAAGGTGCTGTCTTGTTGTTGGAGGGCTTTCATCTAAGGTTAGGCATCATGTTTACTTATCATTCTAACCCCATCATGTGCAAAAGGGAAATTCTTTCTTGAGTGGAGAAATTATTTGATACTTTTCCTGTAAAGGAAGCATAGCATCTAATCTTTTTTGCTATTCCTTTTTAATATTTATGCTTTTTGTTTCCAATTATCTTTGTGAAATGTTGATTCATTAGTGTTTTGGCAACTTCGCTGAAACGTTGATTCATTAGTGTTTTGGCAAGTTTGCTTTAAGTTAGAAGCACAATTACTTTTATCGTACTATTTTTATGGATATTATGTCAGTTAATACTTGGATAATGCTAGTGTCACGACCCGACCCGAAGACTCGAATTAACGAGGTGAGAAAAAAAGACGGTCGGGCAGTAGATTAAATTTCAACTAATCTAAAACTATCTCAAAACTGAAAGAGCCGCTAAAACCTCATAATTTAAAAAAAATATCATAAATACCTTTTATTTGGAGCGTTTAGCTTACGGTATACGTTTTCACCTCTTCTATTCATTTTGATTATACTAAATTATACCTGAAAATGTTAGGACAACAAAGAGTAAGCTATAGCTTAGTGAGTAAAACATGCTTCTAATTTACAATAACAATATGCATGAGCATAAAATAAGTTTATTTAATCATTTCATATCAAAACGTGCATACATCATATTTGTCAAATATATCATATCTTTATCCTTTTTTTTAATAATACAGCTGTCTCAGGTGTCACCTTCTAATTTAATACCGATGAAGGTACTCTTTTTCCTTTTTCATTTCCATAATCTTTTTCATTAATGTGCATGGATACATTGCGTCCCCAGCCAATACCATAAGGGGGTGAGCTCCATCAGTCAACATGCACATACAATCACATGTTTCTAGTTATTTCATTAATATTACTTTCTTTTACAGTTTTACTTTATGCTTTATACAGTAATATAAAGTAAATCATTTAATATGCGAGAGATGAATCATTTTCAATACAGTTAAAAAAATAGTAAAGTAAATAACTTGCAATGTAATTAGAAGCAATACATTTACCATAACATAGAAATATACTTACTCACTTTGACTAGGATTGCTTGCTCTTAATGTCCTTGATCTGACTTCAATAAAATGACACCTATCATAATATATGATTTCATATGATTATTTTAACTTATATATCTAATCATATCTATTTAATTAGTTATAAAAAACACTTAATATTTATTATTAATATTATTATTTTTCAATATAATTTATTCTCTCCACTTTATTATAGAAAATCATAATTTAATTAATTTCTAAAATAAATTTTCTATATTTGATAATTTCTCCATTTAAAAAACTAATAAAATATACCTTCATTTTCTATATAAATTATTGTTAACTCTTAAATATGTTGTTATTTTAAATCTAATTTATATCATAATTTAATTTATTACGACTTCATATATTCTTTTATTAATAAATTCTAAAATAAATTTTAATTATCCTTTATTAAAACTCTAATAAAATTATATATATATATATATATATATATATATATATATATATATATATATATATATATATATATATATATATATATACATTTTAAAATTTTAATTTATTATTATTTATTTTTAATAATATTAAAAAGAGCAAATCTTATCGCTTGGTCTCCTCCGCCTTCTTTGCTCGCTCGATCTCTCTAAATACATTTTTTTTAAACTACTAGTGATTTTTAATGTAAAACTCATAATTTAATCATTATTATTCTCTAATTGATATTTTAGATTTTTCCAATATAGATATATATTTTTATTTTAATATATATAATTACGACTAAATATTTAATGAATCAATATATCTCATATCATTTTCTTATATAATTGTTGCGTGCTAGAATATACGCGGCGGTAGAGTTTGTAAATTTGCGTTCTAGCGTTGTACGAGTATTCCGCACACAAACAGAAAAGAGAAATGAACACCAGAGTTTTTATGTGGAAAACCCAAAAGGGGAAAAAACCACGGGGCCTCGCCCAGTTGTAAAGTTCCACTAGTGTTTGTATGAAGTACAAAGGTTGATCCGTCTTACAAATCAAGACGATCAGTTTACAATCAACTTCTCACAAAGTTACAAAGTTCTGCAAATTCCCGGCGTTTCCCGAAAATTCAGTAGAGTTCCGGCGTCTTCAGGAGGCAGGAAGAGCTCCGGCGGTGGTCGAGGAGGAGCTTCTTCCTTCTCATCCTTCTTCTCTCTCTTCACTTCCCTCCCCTTTGTGTAGAATGAGGGCTCTATTTATAGTTTTTCTGGAGTGGCATAGCCCGTAAATAGGCGTGAGATCATGGGCGAATTGAGAGTGGTTTGAATGGACGGCCGATATCGAATCCTTTGATCATGCACCGTTCATTGGACATTTGAAGGCCTTAATGATGTCGGAATTCAGCGATCTTGGGCTCGTTGGATTCGTCTCGTCGAGCCGTTCGATTCTAGTATAAGCTCGTCAAAATCAGAGACCGTTTGGTAACTCAAATTGCGGTTTGAACCTTCCAACAGTGCTTTGAGCCCTTGATTCGGACTCATTTGGGCTCGGATTGGGTCGAATTTGGTGTTGTTGGATTCGTATTTCTGAGATGCTCAGTTTGACTGTAAGCTCGCTGAAATCGGAGTTCATATGCTCTCGAATTTAATTTTTGAAGTTTCCGAACTGATTTTGCCTCGAGATTTGTGCCCAATCAAGATAATATCATGATGACGTATCAATAATAATGAAATTAATATTGATTAATAATAACTTAAATTAAATAATAAATAAATTCTTTAAAAATTTTCTTATAATTATCTTAAATTTCTAATAATATATTAAATTTATATTTTCTAATTTATTATCTAAATTTAACAAATACAAATAAAAAAAATTCACTTACTTTCTTCACGCTTGATTGCCCTAGTCCTTCGGCTCTCTCCCTCTTCTCCCTCTCTCGGTCGTTTGCCCGATCGCTACTCCCTCGGTCTCACTCCTCTCTAATTTATAGAGACGAAGCCATTGATGGAGCAACCCTAACCCTTCGGCTTCCTCACCTCCTTATATTATGCCTCTGCGACTCCAATCGTCGGGAGAAAACTCTACAACTTCTAGACCATTCGGTTTCACGATACGATAAGGTCAAAACATTCCCGAGTGCCTCTTCATTTTTCTCATCGCCTTCGACTTCCTCAACTCCTTCGGCTTCCAGGCGATGCCAAGTGACGCACTTGCTTTGTATTCGATAGACGACTCCTTTGACTCCTTCACCTTCTTCGTCCTCTTCTTCGTATACCCGCAACTCCAGGTAACGAAAACATGTTTCTTTCGCTTTATCTTCTTCGTATCCTTCACATTGTCGAACCCTAGGTTCGAGATATTACAGCTAGGAAACTTCATTTCTCTCTCTCTCTCTCTCTCTCTCTCTCTATATATATATATATATATATATATATATATATTGGAGAAAAATGATTTATATAGCCGACACCACGTAGTGGGATAAATACTTGATGTTGTTGTTGTTGTATGTGTGTATATATAAATTTGCAATCAATTGAATACAATGAATGCTTGTTTTACATGTATATCAATTTGAATCTAGCATATCTCTTAAACATATAAAATCATGCCCAGTGTCCCTTATAATGTCTGTGCTTGAATGATTTTAAGCTGCAACTTTTTTTCTTAGATCACAGCATGGAGCTATGTGAATTTTATGTGACAACTCTATTTCATTTCACTACACTCTTCTCTTTCATTGATCATATTTTCAGTATTGTGTTCATGTTAGATGGTGATGCTTTTTGAATTTGCAGGTTCAAGAGGCTGCTCTAAGATCTATGCCTGACATTGTTGTAGCAACTCCAGGGCGCATTATAGATCATTTGAGGAATTCCCAGTCGGTTGGTCTAGAAGATCTTGCCGTTCTAATCCTTGATGAGGCGGATCGTCTTCTGGAACTAGGTTTTAGTGGTGAAATTCAAGAATTGGTATTTCTACAATTTTACTCTTATCTACCAGTTGAAAACATAATTACGGTTCCTTATTATTTCCATGTTGAATATGTGGGGGATATTATGGCTGCTTTGCTTTGTTCTGAGCAATATGTGGAGTGTAAACAACTGCCTTCTCGTTGATGTTGATTTTATTTTTAGATTCGCTTATGCCCGAAGAGGAGACAAACAATGCTTTTTTCGGCTACTATGACTGAAGAAGTTGATCAACTTGTCATTCTCTCACTTAATAAGCCTGTGCGTTTACAGGCTGATCCCTCCTCAACAAAAAGACCAGCGACATTGACAGAGGAGTATGCTTTTTATGTTTTTCATATTTTTGATTTATATTGAATGACCTATGCTTCAGGTTCCTTTTTTTTATTTTCAAATTATTTTTATTTATGATTTTATGCATATAGTTATTTAATTAGTGGTCTTCTTTTGATGACCCTTGTTGACTTTTAGTATTTGGTTGACTCTAAGCTGTAGAAATACATAAGGACGATATGGGGCATAAAGCCTCTTTGGATACGCAAAAGAAGTTTCAGTCTTATATGATCCCACATTAATTTACGTCGTACAACCCACCATTTCTGCATAATAAAGAAAACTTCACATGTGCATATTCATACATGGTGTACCCTTTCGTGAAGTGAAGGAAAGAAGTCTTGATTAAGGGATAAGGCTAAACATTTGAAAGCAAATCTAGTCATATTCATCCTGATAAACATGCATATTAAACCTATTCTTATGCAAGAAAACATAAACACCTAATAAAATAATTCATTTTTTTTTTTTAAAGAAAGACGCGTTCATGATTAAAAATGAACCTGAGAAGAATTGAAAATGGGCTGGATTCAGATTAGTTATGGCCTGACATGACTTCTTGTAATTGGCCAATTAAATCAGTCTAGTTTTGGTGACTATGATTACCTGTAACATTCTGGCAGTACGTTACAGTAAATAGACAAACTAGTCCTTTACATCCTGCCTTCCTGGACATGAGTTTGCTTTGATATATTTTTGTTTTGAATCTTAGTAATTTGGTTCAGCGATTTTTTTAAAATCTTGATAATGCATGTTGGATAATTTTATAAAGCTTCTTCTATTAGGAGTATTAAATGTGATTTATGTAACTCTAATGACTAACAGGCTCTCTCATGCGCAGAATAGTTAGGATAAGGCGAATACGTGAAGCAAACCAGGAGGCTGTTCTACTTGCACTATGTTCCAAGACCTTCACAGAGAAGGTGATTGTTTTCAGGTATCTTCCAATTGAAATGGGAATGTTATTGTTTCCTCCAATATTTGTTTCTTTGCTAGTATGTGGCGTATTTACCCTGATTTCTTGATCATTAGCTCCTGTATACTTAATAACAGTTGATGCACCACTGTTAAGGCAGAAAATGTTATTTACTTTTGCACCTGAAGCATATGTGGTAGATTTCTTCATTGTTTAATGATTAAATTAGTATTTGCTTCTTTCAAAAGAAGATGCCAAATACTTGCAGTTATTTTCCTCTCTTATACCTACCCTAAAACTCATGTCACCCTGTTTGCTTTATATTAGGAGATCTGGTTTTTTAAAATTCATTCTTTTATTATATTTTGCGTGTTATTTTTTTAAGTGATCTGATGCTTTTATGTGTATGATGTTAATTTTTGTGCTTATTGATTTATTCTTTTAATTGCAGTGGAACTAAGCAGGCAGCTCATCGACTAAAGATAATATTCGGGTTAGCTGGTTTGAAAGCTGCAGAGCTTCATGGTAATCTTACCCAAGTTCAGCGTCTTGATGTGAGTATCTTTTGTGATATAAATGGTTTATGTAAAGTTAGAGACATGTAGTAATGTTGGCGGTAGGTTATTTGAAGAATTAGTTGCATATAAGCCGTAGTACTTTTTTGCCGCCATATTTTCTGGTTGTATCTCTTTAGCAGTGTAAAACCAGTGGAAAAGGTCTTTTTATGTATCTTATACTTGCCATTGAGTCATCTGACTGCAAATCCACGCCACTTCTGTTTTGTTTTGTATTCACTAGAATGGATGGCATATTATAGATTTCCTTATTTCTATTTATCAAAATTTTGTCAATTTATTTTCACTTTATTAGTATGCATAGCATTTTGTGTAAAAATTATGCCTAACGCTGTTATATATGTTTCTATATTATCTTACACTAGTGCACTTCAGTGTCTTCAAAGCACAAATCTCTCGTGACACGCAATGATTTTTTATTGCTCAAGCACACAACATTCAAGCAAAGTGGGGAATTTTGGAAATAATAGCACTCGTAACTTACATATCTGATCTGCCTATGCTTTTTGTGCATCCAACATACATTAAGTGATGTTTGATTTCAAGTAAAATGGTTGTAAAGTATTCCAAATGTAAGGATTTTGAGAATTTTGATGTTTGATTTGATGTAAAATAAATGTAGTTTAAAATTTTGATGTATTTGAAATGTAACATCTAGTTCAACTTTGGTGTATATAGAATTTGTTCAATTTGGACGATTTCCAGTTATGCCATTAATTCATTATCATCGCCGTCGCCCGCTGATACCTCCCCAACTGAAAAAAAAACCTACCACTTGCCGCCGATAGTGATGTATGCTGATTTTTGGAATAGAAAAAACTGATGGTTTTTCTTGGAAAAGCTTGAGAGCTTGTTCCACCTCTTCCTCTTCTTCTAGGAAAGCTTGCGAGCTTGTCCTCCCTTCGTCTCAGACTTCTTACCTTTTTCTTCTATCCGCAAGTTCCCTTCCACTTGTATCCTTCTTCTCAATTGACAAGAAATGCAGTTTTAGGTGTTGTTTATTTCATATGTTTGTAAGCATCAAGAAGTGTCGTTTCATAATATTAAAGTTTATTGTTTGTCGTATAAGTCGTATTTTGTCTAGTTTTGGGTATTTTATGTAATTTTCTACTTATCTAGGAAGTATTTTCTTTTGCTTGCAAAAAATTTGGGGCTTTTTCCAAATTTTTGCTTGCATCAGCTAGTCATCATTTCTCTCATTGTCGTCACTCATCTCCACCACCTCCATTGCCTATCGTCGGTTACCTCCACCATCGGCCACCACCGTCGCCAACCACCGCCAACACCGTCGCCGGTCATCGCCAACACCACCGTCGCCTGCCACCTGCCAACACCGTCGCCGGTCATCGCCAACACCGTCGCCGGCCACCGCCACCACTCACCACCGTCAACCACTATCTTTGGACTACACTGCATTCAATTTACTTCAAGCAAAAAAAAAAAAAAAACCACTTTCATTTATTTTATACCCATCTATACAACTCCAAAGTAATTTAAATATAATGCATCCATTTTACACTATTATATTTTTCAGCCAATCAAAAAGCCCCTAAGTAGCCAAGGTTAATGATATAAATGTACAATTTTCAATTAGATGTGCCATACATTATTAAAACTATACATGAGTATATTCAAAGCATATGTTGGGTTTGTAGAGGTAAAATAAATTATATTAAGGTTCAATAAAATAAATTAATTTAATGATTTAAATAACATTTAGAGGAAAAAAAAGGTGTGGAGTGCCTTCCTGATTTGAAGCTCATTGAGCACATTTAAAACTCTTTCTACAAATTATTACTAGTTTAAAATTCATAGAAATCAAATATGATAATAAATATTTGTGCAATGTGTAGATTAACAAATAAATATGATATTAAATTTAAAAAATGAAACAATTGATGTCATATTTTAATGGCATGAAGTTAAATTCAAACATCCAACACTTAAAATAAAAATGGGGTTATTTATAGTCATTAATGATCAAAGTGCATGTATAGTTCATAATCCTCTTCTTCATTTATGTATTGTCTCCATCTCCATTAGATTAAAATTCATCCTGCTCAGACTCTTTCTAATGTAGGCAAGGAATTGATATCATGTCAATTTGATGTTGGACCTTTTGGAAGATCACCTTAGATCAGCTACTTGATATTTTCTTCCTTCTCTCATAAGTGGCTTGACTGTGCTTGAATTTTTCCTTGAAACCCTTGGATGATAGTAGCGAGGAGAGAGTAAGTTTAAATATGGAAAGGAGCGAGAGAGGAATCAAGGAAATACCTATGGAATCCTATTAGGAGAAGTTCCATCGCTGAGTGCCTAAAAAATTGTGTACATTAAAAGAGTGTGAAGTGGATTTTCGATTAGAAGAGAGAGAAAGGAATCTTATGGGTATAAAGGAATTTGATGGAGAAAGAAAGATAAAGAGAAGAGGGAATCCTTATTGTTTCATTTAAACCTCATTATCAATATGAAATATATTAAAATCCTTTTTATAACAATAGGGTTATAAGTTAAAATTAAATTAATTTGAACTCGATCCTCTGTAAGTCATAAAAATCCCATAATCATATTAAAAATAAAGAAAATCTTAGCATTAATTAAAATCCTAAAATAATTCAAAATTTTGTAGTTTTTTTAATCTTGAATTATATTTGGCACATATCATGTACTAGCAACTCTCTTTGAGCTGACATAATTCTTCTCTTTAAGAATTATGTAAAAGCTCTTTCTTGAAAGTCTAATTTTCATGGAGGCAATAAAATTGGTCTATCAACATCTCTTGAATATTCAACTTTTTAAGGATGGTCATAAGAGGTATATCATAGGGAACACATGTAGATCGCGAGTATTTCCTATCAATCTTCTCAAAACAGCGAAAATCTTCACAAAAATCCGCACAAAACCACAAAAACAGTAGAAAATTTGTATTATTTGATGAAAGGAAACGAAAAATAGCAAGATACACTTGATCCTCAATTCGAGAGGGGGACCGATCTCTCTCAAATCTCTAGACGCCGCTAGGCCCAAAGAAAACCTAAATCTAAGAGATCTCAAATTTCAGCCAAATTCAAGATACCCAAACCCTAGGAAAACAAACTATTTAATGCATACAAATCAAAAGGAATTCCCTAAACAGTCCCTACATTCAATTTCCCTCCTAATCTTCCTCAAAAATCCTTCCTAAAACGCTCTTGCAAGGCTAGCAACTCGCGCGGCCTCGCCCAGGCAAAAAAATTCCGTTGTTTCGCCCTTAAGCCGGTCCCGCCTGGACTGACTGGTCCGGTCCAGTGGACCGGCCTAACAATACTCCCCTCCCAAAGATCCACCTTGTCCGCAAGGTGGAAAGACGACACCCTCCATTCCTTCTTCATCACAAACAATAAGAACCTGAAGAGTTCGGTCCTTACACCTGTGCTTCGGCGTATACCTCTCTTCACATTTGAAACAAAGCCCCTTTGCCATCTTCTCCTGTAATTCTGTCTCAGTGACCTTCTTGAAGTTGTCCCCACTCCCTCCTACTGGCTTCTCCCTGGTGGTCTCATTAATGTTGCATGATGCAGGCCCTTAGGTGTTAAAAGAGCGGTCGTAGTCTTGTAAGAGCCTCCTGAGCTACTTCTCCTGGCTCCCTTATCCAGATTCTTCTGATTTTCTACCAGCTGTGCCAACTTTATTGCCTCCTTCAAGTCACTAGGCATCAGAACTTTCACTGCCGCTCGAATCTCTGCCTTCAACCCCTTCATGAAGTTCCCCTCCAATACGATATCTGATAATCGCTCCACTCTACTAACCAGGTGCTTGAACCGCTCACGGTAGTATGCTACTGATCCCTCTTGCACCAGAGAAAAGAACTGCTCATAGAAATCTCCTCCCCAGTCGATTTGGAAACATTATATTATGCAGTCTTTGAATTCCCTTCAGTTCCTGATAGGCCTCATCTGATCTCTCCACTGATACCACGACAGGGCTTTTCCTTTCAAGCACAATCCGGTTGCGGTCAGCTTCTCCTCCTCCGTCAGCCCATTGACGGCGAAGTATCACTCTACCTTGTAAATCCACCCATATGCATTTTCTCCTTCGAATATGGACATCTTCAACTTCCTCACCTTCTGGTTGCCCCCATTGCCCCGGATTCTTCCATAATTTCTCCTCTCCCAATTGTTAGGTGCACCCCATGTTTCCCGGTCTTCCCTTACTCTACCATAGCCCAAACCCCCCTTCGAAATCCCCCCTTTTGTCTTCAAAATCAGCACATCGACGACTATAGTATCCCTCCTGGCGTTCCCCATATCCACCCCCTCTTTCTTCCCTCTGGACAGGCTCCAAATGGGGCCTTCTTCTTCCTTCTTCCATGATTTCCACCTCATCTTCCTCTCTAAAAATTTCTGAATTCATACTTTTTCCTTCCCCTCTTGCCACGGAAGCCACTGTTTTATTTTGAATTTCTAACATCTTCTTCATCATGTCTCGGAGATCGGCGACTTGTCCTTCCATGGAAGAAATCCTTTCCTCCGCCGTCGTTTTGATTTGATTCATTTCCCCTTCAAGCCTTTCCTCAAGAGCATCCACCTTTTTGGCCGCCATCACAATCCGGAGTTTGTAAAATCACAAATTCTGGATTTGGAACTTCAAAAGCAGTAATTCCCCTTTCTTCCGGGCAATTAATCACCGCTGAAATTTGCTGAAATCAGCCCTCCACCGGTCCCACAACTTGCTCTTATACCAATTTGATAGGAAACACGTGTAGATCGCCAGTATTTCCTATCAATCTTCTCAAAACAGCGAACATCTTCACAAAAATCTGCACAAAACCACAAAAGACAGTAGAAAATTTGTATTATTTGATGAAAGGAACAGGGAAAATAGCAAGATACACTTGATCCTCAATTCGAGAGGACCGATCTCTCTCAAATCTCTAGACGCCGCTAGAGCCGAAAGAAAACCTAATCTAAGGAATCTCAAATTTCAGCCAAATTCAAGATACCCAAACCCTAGGAAAACAAACTATTTAATGCATACAAATCAAAAGGAATTCCCTAAACAGTCCGTACATTCAATTTCCCTCCTAATCTTCTTCAAAATTCCTTTCTAAAACGCTCCCGCAAGGCTAGCGGCTCGCATGGCCTCCGCCCAAGCGAAAAAATTCTGCTTTTTAGCCCTTAAGCCGGCCTCGCCTGGACCGGCTGGTTCGGTCCAGTGGACCGGTCTAACAGTATAATCTAGAGGCTTCGAATTTGGATGTCACTACAAATTAAATGTATCAGTGCAATAAAAGTTAATCTATAGTCCTATGAAAGTATTAACATTTGTAACACCATGATAAATTTGTACTTTTCTGGGAAAGTAGGTCATGCTTTGGTAACCTTAGGAACAACTTGTATACTTGGTGTCAGGAATCTTCAAATTGATAATAGGTTGGCTTGGGAATAGCCTCCGACCTATGATGCACGGACACGGACACGGCGACACGGACACGACACGACACGGACACGGCTTTTTTTGAAAATATAAGACGCGGGTACGGCGCGGACATGGCAATACATTTTTTTATATAGTGTATATATTAATGTAATATCATATTAAAAATGACAAACAATAATAAATGAATGACATGATAATTTGTCTAGCTTATAATATAAAATATTTAGTACAAAATATCTAGTATAACCACAAAAATATAAGCAAATAATCACTTACTACAACATCAAGCATTCAAGCTTCAACTACTAGGATTAGCTTTAGAGGTTTGTTTTTGGCCTTCAATATCATCATCATTGAATATCACTACTTTCAACTCTGGTTCAACAAGAGAAAGATTTGTACTTGTGCAAAAAGAGAGGAGATGAAAATACCTTCACTGCCAAAGAGAAATGAAAATGAGAATATTCGATGAATGAGTATTAAATGCAGACATTGATTTTGTGTTGTGGATATGAAATAAGAAATTTAGTTTAAATCTCGCCAAATATAAGAAATTATATTTAAAAAAATTATAAAATATTTAAGATACGCGTGTCTGACACGCGTGTCCAATTAGTTTTTAATATTTTTTTAATTGGACACATTTTCGGCGTGTCCAACACGTTTCGGAGGAGCGTCGGACGAGTGTCGTGTCGGACACTGCACGCCTCTTTGAGGAGAAGTGTCGGTGCATCATAGCCTCCGACATTACTTAACTGTTAGGCTCAACAAGTGGCTCGATTACTAATGATTGATTATCATCATCAAGCTTATTTGGAAAACATGGATCCTCACATTAAAGATATTCATAGATCAAGTTAGTATCAAGATCATATTTTTGAATTAATGGAGGTAAAACAAATACTGAGCATCTAGAATAGACACAAATCATGATATTAGATATCACTAATAAAATTAATTCTTTTGTTTTCAAGTGATTAGATTCTCACTTGAGAACGTGCGGTAACCAGTGTTAACCTTCTATTTGGAGGGATTCTGCCTAATAAGATTCCCACTTCCATTCATTATTCTCAAGTGTTTGGATAGTTCTTGGAATATTAATATTATTGATTGCACCAAGAAAGTTTTTATGGGAGGAGGAAATATTTATAAGTGAAATAAAGTTGATATTAGATGTTTGATGCATGCTCAAGTCCCCTTTTTTGATGCAATAGGAAGGTTCATATCATAATGTGTGTGAATTTCATGATTGAGATCATACCTTCATTGCACCGTGATTAATTGACCTTGCATGGATTCAAGATAGTTGAACATGCTTTGGTTCAATGTTAGACTCAGATTTCTTTCTTCTTGAGTATACTTATAATAATAAATTAGGTTTATTAGGAATGATTCTGTTGTAGTTATTGTTTGAGGAAGCTTCTTCTATCTATAGCTAAGTCTCAGAGTTAACTTGAGACTTTTTTGGCTGGTTGGTTGGGTGGTTGTGAGATAAAGTGTGAGGATTTGTCTTCATTTTCAAGATTTTATGAAGACCATTAGAATTGTTTTAAGAGGCTTTGTCTGATTAGGCTTCTTCTACTGTAGGGAAGTCTCAGAGTTACTTTAGACTTTTTGGGTTGGTTGGGCAGTTGTGAGATCAAGTGTGAGGAAATTAGAGATGTCTTCATTTTCAAGGCTTGTTATGATGACACTTTTGGTGATAGGACGCCTGATTTTTAGCAAAGGAAACATCTCAGTAGATGAAGTCTTTTTTGGTATGAGTATACCCATTTTGAGTCGAATATCCAATAAAGATGCATCTTATGGCCCTTGAATCTTGATTAGTGTTTTGATGGAGTTGGTAGACATATAGAATACTCAAATATTTTTTAATAGGTACTTTATTTTGCAAAAAATTTTATTGTATAGATTCATTAAGGGTTTCAATAGTTAAAATTCTAAATAGACGATTTTATTAGGAATGTGATAGTTAAGGTGGCATTTTGTCAATAAACTTTTGAAACATTCCTTTGTGGTTTTAAGAGACAATGATTTTGTGATGCTATTTTATTGTGGGGGATCATCATAAAAGAATTTATGGATGATGCCTTTTTTATAGAGTAAAAGGATAAGGCTTGATTAAAATATTTCTTTCAATCATTAGATCATCAGTTCCAAATTGAGTGATGATAATTTTATGGAACATGAGGAGGATTTTACTTGCATCATATTTACTTTTTCGAGAAAGTGACTAAAATGGTCCCTTAACTCTTTATGAAGAACTAAAAATGATCCTCAACTATATTAAGGGATATTTTGGTCCCTCGGCTATTTAAAAAGGAATCAAAATAGTCCCATCATGTGACTATTTTATTCTTTTTTTTGGAACTTGAGAGTCCAAAATGGTCCTTTAATATCGTTGGGGACCATTTTGGTCCTTCCTAAAGAGTCAAAGGACCAATTTGATTCTTTTTTCTCTTACTTTTTTCATTAGAAAAAATAAGATTGTGGGTGAACATTTGTATATGAAAGTAATAAACCTTTTAGCTTCATTAATATTAGTTATGCAAGATGGTCCCAAAATATTTGCGTTGATTAGAGAAAGATGTGTTGAGGTTTTTAAGTAGTTGAGGGGGTGGAGATTTCTATGATATTTGGCCATTTGATACACCTTACACTGGATCTCTTCAACATTTTTCATATTAAGTAACTTAGAAAATAGGGATTATAGCACACGAAATGATGGATGACCCATCTAAGTATGATGGGGTTAAATTTGTGATATTCTTGTATTCAAATTTCAAATAATTGAGAGTGAGGTATATGATTATTACTATTTTTTTTAAACACTAGAGTACTAATTTCTTTAACATGACAATTCATCTTCCATTTTTTTCTCATGTTTTAATACTGAAATTGATAATAATGTCACGACCCGGCCCGGATGCTTGATCTAATGAGGCGGGTATGAATAGTCAGATAATAAAATTCATTCAACATTATACCACTTCTTCATTTGTATTAAAGAGCCACTAAAACACAAAATGTAAATTATATGTTGTCATTTGTACGTCGTCTTCTATAGACGAAATCTTCTCTTTCAGACATCTCTTCTTTTGGGGACTTACCTGAAACATTTTAAATTCGTGGGTTGAGTTTACTAAGTAAACTTAGTGGGTAACTATTAAAATAATCATTATAATTATTCTTTAATAGGCATCATAGCATTTCTTAACATTAATTCATTTATTTCAATAATTTATACATCTCCGGACATTTTCCTTTAAATCAATTTAAAACATTTTAAAACTTTTATATTTCATTTATATTTCTTTTTCCCATTTGATTTGCACAAGAGCACCGTCTCAAAGTACCCGAAGGTACAACCTTTTTCATTTATTTTCTTTTCCATTTTTTATGACCTTTTCCTTTTCCTTTTTACGTGCACGAGTACGGCGTCCACAGCCAGTACCATAAGGGGGTGAACTCCTGTAGTTTTCAATACATTTTCCTTGTTATATTGTATGTATTATATCCATGCATATTTAACTTTTTGCTTCCCTTTTCTTTTATATTTTCCCTTTTAAATTCTCATTTTCATTCTTATTGTTATTATTGCATATAGTTTATCTTATATGTATCTCTATGATTATTACCTTTTATTTTAATAACTTTCAAACCTTTAGAGCGGATGAATTTGTTCTTAAGACTATAAAATCATAAGATATTTATACCTTCAACATTTTATAATACAAAAATTTTAATCAATTACTTAAAAGATTTCAACTCTGAATAAAATATAATAAAATAACATAATTTACCCACTTTGATCTTTCAGTTCGTCAATCCTTGTTTCAACCTCTGTCTCAAAATTCTATCCTTGTTGAATTCCTTGAAGAACCCAACTTGTACCACTTAATTTCTTTCTTTTCTTCTTCAAAATTGTCATAAAATAATTTTAGGGATTTATTCTACAAAACTTAATAGAAACATATGATAAGAAACTCACTTACAAAAGATGATTATTCCAACTCAAAATCCTTCTCCTTTCTTTTCCGAATTCTTCAAATATCCTCTTTCTTAACGAAACACATCATTGCTTAGGTGATTGCTTAGAATAAGAATTAGGAAAGGATTTATACAGAAAAATAAAAAAGTAAAAACTAACCTTCTTCTCTTTCTTACCTCGGCCGTTCCTTCCCTTCGTTGCAAATTCTCTTAAACCTTTGCTTCTATAACAATAAGAACGAAAAGGAGTTGTTAAATCTTACCCTCCAACACACTCGTTTGCTAAATATGGCGAAGAAAAACCTCCAAGGCCACCGTGCGTGAGTTTCGGTCGTCCACCCCCCTCCGTTCTCCTCTCTGTTCGTGAATAGCGACCCGCCCTGGGTCGCGACTTCTAATAAAGGAATGGGGTGGCCGGTTCGGTTGAACCCCCCAACCGGTTCATTACAAATAAGTAGGATAAAATAATGCAAGCAATTTAGGTTAGATATTAGTTTCTGAATAGATAACAGTTTCATGGACAATTTAGGTATATAGAGGACATATGACAATTGAAGAGAAAATGTGAGTTCTATAAATCCCTTTCCAATAATGGTTCCATAATTTTTTTTTTAAATGATTTTCTAAGCAAGTTATACAAGAGAATTTTTTGGTTGATTGGTTACTATGATTCACCGACACTCCTTTTTCTAAGGAATATGTAATGTTGACATATGTCAAAGACTGACACTTGTTCGTCATGCCTCTGATGCCTGTTGGACATAGCAAAAATGCATACAAGTAAAATAATATTTTAAAAAATTGAACAAATGCGCCCTAAATATTTTATTAAAAATTATTTTTTAAATATAAATTCTTACTTATTCTCCACAACAGTGATGACACAGTTGTCAATGTTTGCTGAATATTTCTTTTTGACTCGCAGCTAGTGTTTACTTTAATGCTTGATAGCATATCGACATCCGCACTTGACGATGATAATTTTTACACCCACAATCACGTCTTTGCACTCAACATCTCCACATCTCGACGATGATGTCCAATATCGTCTCAACTTCAATGATTGGTGCCCTTTCAAAATCAACACCTATAGTGATGCATGTTATCAATGTTTGTTTCTTGACAACGACATTATTCTACTTATTTTATTTCTATGCACTATTTTAATATCTAAAAATTATAATGATACGTCTAACATGTATCCGTGTTCTTTATTTTCAATAATTGATATGTTCTGTATTGTTTGTGTCACCATGTTCGTTTCTATGCATCCTAGGATGATTATATTGTATATTGCTCTCGAGTCTTTTATCTAGATTGTTTGAACAAGTATCACAAGCATAATAGAGGTATGAAGTGGAATACTCACATGATTGGGGCATAGAGTTGTACCTATTGATTTATCAAATGATGTCAAAAAGGTGTAGAGTTTCTTTATTTCTTCTTACCTTTGTCTTTTATGTCTGCAATAGTTTTATCTTCCAGGGATGTAGTGTTTGCTTGATGAGATAAGGTTTGTATTTAGTATGGATACTTGTTTTTGTTGTATGCAGGCTTCCATTGCTGTTTTTGATAGGTGTTTTTTGTATGACTTACCTTATTACAATAATTGAAATACCCACCTTGATTACTGGACCTTGTGGGCACGATTTAGCCTTGAATGGCTCAATTATGCTAGCATTTGGTCTAAGGACAACAATTAGAGTAACCACCTTCTCACCAATTGATAGTGTTTCTAACATAAGATCACATCTCTCCTTTTGTATGCCTTTCAAATAATTTAGAAATGATATTTTTTTATTAGATTTAAATGCTTGATGCTGCTGTTGTTGTTGTTGTTGGAATGAGAGTGTTTCCAAGTATTTGAATGCATACCTGGTCATGTTCAGCATTTAGTTCAGCTATAAGTTCATAAATTCTTTCTCTTTCTACAAATATTTCTAGCCTTGTAACATCTTCACTGCATCTCCTTTTTATACACCGGCAATAATCGTGTTCAATAGCCAAAAGAGAAATTATTTTTATTTCCTATTGGAAGACTATGGGAATTGTTAGGATTACTTAAAATTTTCATTAGTCTTTCAGCTTCGGAGTAATGGTTGAGGTAGTAAATAAAAACCTTTGAAACATATTAAGATATTTGGAAAGTGTTTAAGCAATTGGGATTTGCATCTTCATACTACTCAATTTGCATGCAACATTTTATGCAAATCTACTGTGATGGCACCATTTAAAATTTCTTAGGGATTGAATCTTAGAAATCCTATAGATCCTGTTCATTTATTTATCACTACACGTATATTTTGATTCAGCTGCATCATTTTTTTAGCATATACATAATTTACATTGTAAGACTAGAAAGTTGATTAAATTGCATAACAAGAAATATTTAGATGCCGAAAATGTTAAAAGAGGTGCTTAAGTGCACAATGAAGGTGATTTTATTATGACTTATTTATGCCGCGAATGGTTCACATACCTAAATATAAGAAATTTCATGCAAGAGATGCAGTGCTGTTTTTTCAAAATTAGTGGGAAAATTAATTTTAATGCATGGTTTTAGATTTGTCTCATATTATGCTTATCAGTCTTATTTTTTTGATATTGAAAATTTATTGCCTTATAGAGGAACGCTTGAACCTCAAGAATTGCTTGTTGGTTGATATACAAGTGGGATTTCTATTATGATTATTTCTTTTATAGATCCAATCATTATAGTTCCGTCTGTCTACTTTAATGTTGAAAATATCATTTCAAATGAATTGATATTAAGAAAAAATGTTGATCACAAATTTTAGTTTAGGTAGAATGGGCATGCCTCCTTTAGATTATAAATGGATGACCAAGGTGGAATTGCAAAAGTTAGCTCTTGAAATGTTGGATGACTGCATTAATCCCAACTCTCTGGAGGAGAGTTCTTTGCACTTCAAGAAAGTTGATATTATACAAACCTTCTAATAGGCCAATTCGGTTAATGAAGTTTTGTGGCCATAAGTTAGTTACAAGAAGTCACATTAGGTTATAATAGATTTAAATCGGGCCATTTTTAAGCCTTTTTTGGCCTATTTTAAAAATTGGCTGACTTCTGATAATTTTTTAATTTGTATTATTTTTATTAGATTTTATTTTTTCTTTAATAAGAATATGTTTAAATTTGAGTTTTTTTCAATATTAGATAGGAATAGTTTTGTATTTAAAAGTTTGGTTTTATCCTGATATCATATTTCTATAAATAGAGACCCATAATGAACATTATGATTATTATTAATGATTGAATATGTGAAATTATCTGTAGTAATTCAGTGCTGTAGATTCTAGTTGTGTATACAGATTGCTCCAAATTCTGTATGTGAATTTTTTTTCTGCCTCCATCATGTGACCCGTTTATGCTCCCCTACATCCATTTTAATGACTTTCTTTCCAGGAGAGGACTCTTATTTTCCTTTAAGTAGGCTGTTTTAACCCCTAATCAGAAATATGCTCAAAGTTTTAGAAGTTTCTTATTAATAACATCGGCGCGCATACGTGAACAAACTCAAGAGCAGTGATTTTAAGAAATGCTTGACGTGGACAAACTCAAGAGCAGTGATTTTAAGAAATGCTTGTCAAATTTGGTGAATCTCTTAGATCTTTTTTTTCTGGAAAGGATAAACTAGTGAATTTGATGTTAGGATGATAGATGATTCTCTCTAGTTCTTTTGATGTTTTAATCCGTGGAAAATTTATCCATTGCCATCTATGTCAGCTTGAGATTTTATTGTAATAGTTTATCTAATTCTAATCTTATCCTTCTTGTGATAGGATAAGTTGATGAGCTCTTTGCTCAGCATACCTAGTTTGCGATAAGACTTATTGTCCTGTAGCTGTCTGCTTTAACACAATTCAAGTAAATATGTAGCTCATTCTCATTACTGAAGGTTGTACAAGTCATATTACTAGATGCGTATTTCTCTTCTGTATTTTGATCTATTTATGCTTAGCTGTACTTGTTCTTATGGTAATTCGTTTTATTCCTTTTCGTTATGGAAACTTTACAATTGAATATCCATGACCTTGAAAGATGTACCGTCGAGCTGGTTGTTGATATCCTCCATGTATATAATTTAGTAAAAACTTGTTTTCGTTTTATTAAATTCTCAAATGGCTTTACAAAAAATATAAGATAATGAATAATCTGGCAATCTGACCTAGTTATATTACAATGATTCACTTTCCTCTAAGATATTAATGTAGTATTCTGCAAATTTAAGCTTTTTCACCACTTCTATTAAATTCAAATATTATTTGATTTAACATGTCATTATACACTCCATTTAATTAATATTTGTTTTGGTATCTCTAATTATAATTCATTTAATCGGCAATTTTTCTCAGGCTTTGGAGCTTTTTAGGAAGCAGCAAGTTGATTTTCTTATTGCAACTGATGTTGCTGCTCGTGTAAGTCAGTGTATTTGTTTCATCATTCCAGATTTCTTTTGATGCATATTTTCTTTATGGTCGTTAATGAACTTAGCTAGCACCTGGATCTTATATCCGGCATCTTATGCTACGCTTTAGAAGGCTATATAACAATCTAATGAATCTATTTTTGGACCACATCAACACTAACAACCGGAAGCATGCAGAAGCAGATCTAAAGACTAAAACCCAAAAATACCAACTAGAAATATAAAATGAATTGAGCCTAGAAAGTGTACAAATCTCCAACAAGTAATAAATAAATCAATTACTTCACTAGGATATCGAAGCCTCACTCTCACATGCATTTCCACATGATGTGGTGCTTCTAGCAACCACAATGAAAACATGCACATATGATAATTTGCTAATTACAAGAATTGTCATTGTATCTATGTTGCCGGCTCTTTTGCCAGGAAATCGCTCAGTCAAAAATATGCCTTTATTCACAATCATTACACACATAAATTGCCCCATGAGGATTTCAATCCCAAGACATAGTGGAGCATATCACTACTGTTATAAACAAAATGGTAAATCATATATGAATTGATGTATTGTCATCTTGTAGTTGCTCTTGCCCATGAATAACAACCTAACAGTTTGCATAGGATTTGCAAACCTTTGTGCAACCGCAAGCAATTGAAGCCCTTCTCTTTGATATGCCTTGTCGTTTCTAATCATTGCCTATACAAGGAAGTGACATCTAACTAAAATTAATTTGAGTTTTCTTCATGATTTTGTAGTTATTGAATATAAATTACATGATCATCATTATCATTTGACCTTGTCCCAACTATTTGAGGAAGGCTTTATAAATCTTTCTTCTTCATTCTTTCTTTCTGAGCAATATAGGAGGCATGGCGCCTCAAATTATGCATGTATTTCTACTCAATATTTTGTTGTGCTATCTTTGGTCTATTTATTTTCTTGCCTGATCCACCATTAATTTGATATACAAAAAAATGATATATTTTTATTATTTTCTACATTTAATTGTACTTTGCCAACTACTGAAGTTTATTTTTTGATCCAGATCAAAGGTGCACCATAAAATGGATGTCCTATGTAACCATGTGGACTATTTATTTATTTATTATGCATCAAAATTTCATTGTTAGTCAGGGAAAAGGTTACATGAATAAGCATTTATAAAGAATTGCCTATAAAAAAGTAAAGAAATAAAATACATCAAAGCAAGATAATATAAAATCCATCCAAGTGTGGAAGCATGCACGCTTAAATACTTTCCAAGTCAATAATGAACTTAGCTAGCCCTCCCCTAATAGTGGGTTTGGAAGGTGTAGCATATGCATCTTTGGTTAAGCTAAATTATAGGATTTGGTGCACCATTGACATCTGCGGGATATCAAATGATGAATAGTGGAGAGGTGTTGGCAAAGATAAAGCGTGAGCCAGAGAGCCTTTACACCGATTCCTTGAAGCATCGATAAAGGTGGTGAAGAGCAAGCCCCAGGATGAAATGGAAATCATCTCCACATAGGTAGATGTTGACCTCTGTATGAGAAACCAAAGGAAAAAGAGAGAGAGACCGGTGAATCCCGTAAATTCTCCGAGAATCCTGCCCGAAATCCCGCTGAGACACTGTAGACGCGGCGCCGTTCGCGTCTGATCCCGCAAATCCCGCGGCAGCTCCTCGATTGTCGCCTCTTTCGCGTCGTTAAATAGACGCCGAGCTCCTTATTCGCTCCACACACTTCTTCCATTCGCAAATCGCACTCAACTCCCGAATCCCCTGCTCATTCCCCCGCAAGTCCTCTCCCTCTCCGACTCCTTGGTGGCCGAACGACTTCGCTTCTCCAACGACGTTCCCTGTCTATAGGATCGGAAGCTACGGCAGTTTGATCGGACGGAGCGACGAAAGCTCGTCACCCCTCGGCTCCTGCGTGCTGTCCGAGCTCGCTCCTTCCACGACTTCCTTCTTGTCGGACCGAAAGACCGACATTTTGATCGGAAGCGAGACGGGAGTTTGCTGCTGTGAAGGAAACTTTCTCCCTTGCGTCGCTTCTTCGACTCCTCGTGGTCGTTCGACCTTGCTCATCCCGACGCCGCCCCTTCCTTGCCCGATCGGCAGTCACGACATTTTGATCGGGACACAACAACGGGAGCTCAAAGACCGTGAAGGTAACTTTCTCCCTTTCTTGTGCTTCTCGGCCAAATCCCATAAAAAAAAATATATAAAATATATATGTATTTTCTATATTTAATTATATTAATATTAATTAATGATAATTAATTTTAATTAATTTATTTAGTTATAATTTAATTATTTTAATTATAATTAATAAAGGAAAATGATAATTTTTAATTAATTATGAATAATTAAATTTATTCATAATTAATTATTTCATTTTTTATATTAATTATCATTAATTTAGTTATTTATAATTAATTAAATTTAATTATTATTAATTATAGTTAACTAATATTAATCTAATTAAATATACATACGAAAAAAAGCGCTATCTCTCTCATCCCTCGATCCTCGGGTCGACACCGCCGACAAGCCCGCGAAGCGAAGGTACGAAATCTCCTAAACTCAGATTCTCGCTTCCGTTGTGTGCGGCGGACAGGAAAACCGCCTATACACACCTTTATTGCGCGTGGTGGGATGGGACCCCGGTCCGACGCCTACGACGAGGCGGGAATCGCCTAAACTCTACTTCGGTATTCGTGGCGCACCCGGAAAACCGCCTATACACGCCTTTATTGCGCGTGGTGGTGGGAAGGGACCCCGGTACGGCACTTACGGCGAGGCGGGGTCACTTATAAGTACCCCAGAGCGGGGGGGGAAAGCAAATTGTGTCATTCATAAGTACCCCCCCGAGCGGGGGAAAGCAAACTGTGCATCTTTTAAACAGGTACCGTCAGAGCCCCATACACGCCTTTATTGCGCGTGGTGGGAAGAAAATATCACGGCCGCGGTGCCCCTCGCAAGAGGACACCTACCATACACGCCTTTATTGCGCGTGGTGGGAAAGGCCCAGTTTTCTCGTAGTTTTCCCCTAAATGGGGGAGACGCCGGGAGGCTGCCGAAATTTCGGGTGAAATCGTACCTGGACTTAATTGAACTCAAAAGAACGACGGATGACATGTACTTGGACTCTTGAACAAAATCTAAATGGATTAAAATCCAAATAAAAATGAGCATTGAACTTGAACAAGACTCAGACATAGAACATGACTCGAACAATCTGAAAGTTCAAGTGAGCTTGACTTTGCAAACATTTGGAACTTGAACTCAACATGATCACAAGGAAGATTGGACATAGAACTTGAATTTGAACTTTGAACTTTAAACAAGAATAAATACTTGATCATGTGCTTTGAACTTGGACCATGCGATATCAAGTGGGTTTCAATAATGAACTAAGAATTGAATGATCCATAAGAATTCAAGTCAAACCATAGCACAAGGAATTCAAATGAATCATAAGAGATTTGAACTTGAATGAACAAACCATATAAGGCCAATCTCTTGACAATGTAGAGTTGGAACCAAGCATGAAAGAGCTTGATATCATGCTTAAAACGAAGTTATGAGTGATGAGAAAGCAATTCCTAATTGAATGCAAAAGGTATACACTGAATGATAGTCTCATGGACAACAAAAAAATTCACATTCGGTGAATGTAGCGCCTTACAAACCAATGCAAGAAAGAAGTGGAAAGGATATCGTCCATACTCTTGATACAAGAAATTTCCAATGGAACGATAGGGAATTGTTACTTTCATTTGAGGCATCCATCTCAAATCATGCTTTACAAATGAGCAGAGATGGTCATAGTAAGTGGTGCAAGTATTGACGATATATGATGAGCGCAATCCATCTAACATGTTAACACACAAAGTGAATGAGCCAGATCTATCTACAAACAACAGTACTAGTAGTACTTCATAGAGGATGAATCTTTTATGGACAATAAAGATTGATGTATAAAGAATGCTATGAATGCAAGTTCATACAAGCTTCTTAAGGCAGGAGATTAGTTAGTGCACTATGACCCGCCAACAAAATCAACAAATAGTGCACGACAGTCTACCTGTACAAAGCAGCGAACCATTAAATTCAGAAGCTGCTACGCCACGCCACCGGATCTGCAACATTCGTACAAGCAGACAGAAGGCGTTTATTTAAAGAATACCCCTGCACGTGCACTATAAACTGTATACACATAGGTACACTAAAGGGGAAAGTACAATCTCAACCCGCATGGGCCCCGACGAGCGTGTTATTGGTACACACGTGACGTCTAGGGATGCTGCGCGGGGTTGACAAGTGAATTCTAGTTCGAACCCGATCCTCCTATACGGGTCAATAGGAGTCGACAAGGTTCGAACTCTCAAACAAATATACGATTGCTACGACCGATATATTTGTCTTAATACATTCATATTAGGCTTTTAAGGCCTACAACAATATGAATTCACTAATAAAGGCTCAAAGCCTACGAAAACCCGATCCTCTGTCGACAGCCCGACAGAGTCGACAAGGTTCAATCCATAAAGTGAAAATGACCCCGAACACCCCGATGATGGCCGTATTGATTGGTTATC
The DNA here is from genome assembly GCA_019514585.1 of Dendrobium officinale. Classification (NCBI taxonomy): domain Eukaryota; kingdom Viridiplantae; phylum Streptophyta; class Magnoliopsida; order Asparagales; family Orchidaceae; genus Dendrobium; species Dendrobium officinale. Next base: position 1,162,377 of record JACXSL010001578.1, read on the forward strand.
TCAACCGGAGGGGTTCACAAATACTTTCAATTCCATTCAAGTTCCCAAAACTCCATAAAAATCCACAAAATATCAAAAATCCCAAAATTTCAAAAAAATATTTAAAATTGAAATAAATCCATCAACCCACTTAAAACAAAATCCATCCACCCTCCGCAACAGTCTGTCGGGGTGGACAAATTCAAATAAACTCTAGCTCACAAAGAGCCAAATGCCTAGTCGAAAATATCACTAGGATCCATTCTCAAACAATCTTTTGCCAGTAAGGACGTGGTACGTGTCCTCTAATCGGCAGTTTCGCCGCCAAATGGCACTGCAGGTAAACGGTTATGACCCGGGGCCCTCTGAACCGAGTGGTTTCGCCGCCAAATGGCACCACAGATAGCGGTTATGGCCAGAGCCAATACGCTCCTTAATGGCGTTAAATCCTTGAGATATGAGATAGGATATGATCGATAGGGCACAAAGCCCTCTGTAAGCTAAGGTGGATTCAAATCTGTTCCCTTAGATAAACATCAACCCCGGTCTACAAGGTTCCCTTGAACGAAGCAACCCATGGCTGCCGACAAGGATCCTTTTGTCAGGTTGGGTCGACTACCTTCTCTGACTAAGTAGACCAGGGATCACGATGGCCCGGGACGACGGAACCATGGGATCTTGATCGGGCCCATCATCCATTCCCCCACCATCCGCTTTAAGTGCAAGATGGTGCAATTTCAAATTTTAAATATCAAATTTCCAAACTTCCCAAACATCCAATCTTTCCAATCCTAAATCCATTGCTGCTACTATATGCCAGATAACACGTATTCTACGTATCTGATCGATGACTAGCCTTAATCGAAAGTTCTCTCTCATGATCGGGAGAGGTAATTAACTATAGGGGCTTGCGCCTATAGGAAACCAGAACTCAGATCATAAAGTCCTCACAAAATGAGGGCGAAATCTCTGGGTAGTGTCTTATCTACAAACCCATCTGCCTTCCAAAATTTACCTCGGAACTTAGTTCGTTAAAACTCCCTCGCCGAATAAGAAAAGCGAGCGGAGGCCGGGGCCGAATTTTCGGAGCCCACAGATTTCTGGCGACTCCGCTGGGGAATGGTTTCTCTTTCCATCTCTGGCTAGTCACTTATACGCTATAGTAGCAGCTAATCTATACTGAGTTCTATACGGTGAACATCAGGATGTGACATTTGATCCTTATGTCCAAAGATCCATCACTGAAAGGTCCCGATAGAGCTAAAAGCCAACCATCTATTATGATGGTAAAGTAAAGAAAGAAACAAGATATGTACGGTGAGCATTGGGGTGTGACACTTGGATGTATATCCAAGAATCCACTGCCAAAAGGTCCCGACATAAAGAAAAACAAATATAGAGACTAACATCTCTAAAAAAAAAAAAAAAAAAAAATTCAAATAATGGTGTGACATCTAGTGTGTACCCCTAGAGATCCATCATTAAAGAAATTTATCATAGTGGGTCCCAAAGATGGCTCCTACAGATAATGTTCTTGATGGTAGACACCTTGAATAATCCTTCAAGAAATCCCATCGCTTTTCAATTCTATCTTCTCGGACTGAAGAAGATCCTTGCCTAATCTTCATCAGTGTTGTTCTGTCAGAAGATCAAATAAAAGAAATAAAATAGCTTCTCTGTGAATTCAGGGACTGCTTTGCCTGGACATATGCTGAGATGCCTGGCTTATCCCCTGACGTAGCAGTTCACAGATTAGCAATCAAACCGAATGTAGCACCCGTCAAACAAGCTCCTAGAAGAATGAGATTGGAGATTGAAGAACAGGTGATCGCAGAAACGAAGAAGCTAATAGATGCAGGCTTCATCCGGGAGGAAAAGTACGCTGATTGGATTGCTAACATCGTCCCTGTAAAGAAGAAGAATGGACAGATTCGCGTCTGTATTGACTTTAGGGACCTCAATAAGGCGTGCCCAAAAGACGATTTTCCACTCCCTGTATCCGAACTCCTAGTTGACAACACTTCCAACTACGACATGTTCTCCTTCATGGATGGATCGTCAAGATACAATCAAATCAAAATGGCGCCCGAAGATGAAAAACATACATCATTCATTCAGGACGCCCATCGGCATTTTCTGCTATACACAGTCATGCCCTTTGGCCTAAAGAATGCTGGTGCCACCTACCAGCGGGCGATGACTCACATATTTGATGATTTGATACATCAAAGGTCGAGTGCTATGTAGATGACCTTGTCGTTAAAAGTCTTGGCCGAAATGATCACTTAAAAGATCTCAGAATTGTATTCGAGAGAATCAGAAAGTTTGATCTGAAGATGAATCCTCTCAAATGTGCTTTTTGGGGTCTCTTCCGGCAAATTCCTGGGTTATGTTGTTCGTCATCGAGGAATAGAGATCGACCCCAAACAAAATTAAGGCAATCACGGAGATGCCACCGCCAAGGAACCTTCGACAGCAGCTTCGATCGTTGCAAGGACAACTGGCTTTCATTCGGGAGATTCATATCAAATCTATCGGGTAGGTGCCAGCCATTTTCAAAGCTAATGAAGAAAGACGTCCGTTTCAAATGGGATGCAGAATGTCAGGAGGCATTTGACAGCATCAAAAGATATCTATTGAATCCGCCTATTCTCGCAGCGCCAATTCCGGGGAAGCCTCTTATACTGTATACAGCTGCACTAGAAGAGTCCCTCGGAGCACTATTGGCTCAGAATAATGAAGAAGGAAAAGAAAATGCGCTCTACTACATCAGTCGAAGGTTGATTGGAGCAGAAAGTCGTTATTCCCCAATCGAAAAGCATTGTCTGGCGCTGATTTTTGCAGTTCAGAAACTCCGCCACTATATGTTATCTCACAAAATCACACTGATATCAAAGATCGATCCGCTGAAGTTCTTGATGACAAGACCAGCGTTGACAGGTCGCTTAGCCAGGTGGGCAGTATTGTTATTGCAGTTTGAAATCATATACATGCCACAGAAGGCGGTGAAAGGACAGGCCTTGGCAGATTTCCTCGCTGCACACCCAATCCCAGCTGATTCTCCGCTAAATGATGATTTGCTCGATGAGCAGATTATGCAGGTCGAGGAAAATGAAAGGCTACCATTCTGGGAAATGTACTTCGACGGGGCATCGTCAATTAGACCTGTCCGACCTCCAAATATTGCAAGAGCCCGAGCCGGCATCGGTCTCATTTTCGTAGCACCTGAGGGAGGTATAATGAGATTTTCATTCAGCTTGACTGAACCTCGGACTAATAACGAAGCCGAATATGAAGCTCTATTAGCAGGGCTGGAGATTGCGATCGATGTCAGAATCCAGCATCTCCAAATCTTTGGTGATTCTCAACTTGTAATAAATCAAGTGCTTGGAATTTACAAGGTTGGCAAAGTTGAATTGGCCCACTATCACAGACGAGCTCTCGAGCTTTTGAAACAAGTACCAAATGTCAGAATGGCTCGACTTCCTCGAGGACAGAATGCTAAAGCAGATTGTCTGGCTAAATTAGCCAAAGAAATGGCGAACCTCAATGAGGAGAGTCCTATATTCATCGGGGTTTACACTCGTAGAGTATTGGAACCTGCTCTACTACAATTTCCGAGGGCAGAAGGAATTCCAGATTCAAGTCAGCAGGATGAAACTCCAGTTAACCCTCAACCTCTCCATCAGATCGTTATGGAGAATTATCCAGAAGAGCATCACGTGGCCAAGAGACATAAAGCTAGTCAAGCTTCAGAATCGTGGCGGCATTGTTTAGATATTGAAGTCGAAAATGATTGGAGACAACCATTCATTGATTATTTCAAGGAAAACAAACTCCCGACAAAAAAATCTATGGCTGCACAAATCCGAAAAAAGGGCGTTGCGCTACGCATTTGTTAATGACATGTTGTACAGACGAGCCTTTGATCAAATGTGGCTAAGGTGCCTAGGGACCAAGGAAGCTGATAAAGTAATAACAGAAGTCCATGAAGGACTTTGTGGAGCACATCAGTCAGGTCCTAAAATGGCCGCCAAAATCAAGAGAATGGGTTATTATTGGCCGACAATGGTCAGAGATTGTATTGACCACGCTAAGAGGTGCCACGAATGTCAAATTCACGGTGATGTTATACATCAGCCTCCAAATCCGCTGCACCCAACAATAGCATCCTGGCCATTTGAATGCTGGGGTACTGATATAATCGGGCCAATAGATCCGCCGTCTTCAGCGGGACACCGCTTTATTCTAGCGGCGACGGACTATTTTTCCAAGTGGGCAGAAGCAGCTCCATTCAGAGAGGTCACATCCGAGCATGTGATCAACTTTTTCACACACAATGTCGTCTACAGATTCGGTGTGCCACGCCGCATAATCTCAGACAATGGTACTGCATTCAAAAGTACGAAAATTTACAAGTTCGTTGATCGGCACAAAATCGATTGGCGATATTCATCTATATACAATCCAAGGGCGAATGGATTGGCAGAAGCCTTCAACAAGACGCTGGTGAAGCTGTTGAAGAAGATCCTCACAAAGAACAAAAGGGAGTGGCATACGAAAATGGCAGAGGCGCTGTGGGCGTATCGTACAACCTATAAAACACCAACCAAAGCCACTCCTTACTCTCTAGTATTCGGTGTTGAAGCCGTGTTACCATTGGAGATTGAACTACCGTCACTCCGGGTAGCAATTCAGAATGATCTCACTCAAGAGCAAAATGCCCGCCTCAGAATGGAGGAGCTCGACGCACTTGATGAACGCAGGTTACAAGCCCAACAAAACTTGGAAATCTACCGAGGAAGAATGGCAAAGTCTTTTGATCGAATGGTGCGTCCTCGATCATTTCAAGAAGGAGAATTGGTCCTGGTGCTGAGAAGACCAATCATCCCACACCGAAAAATTGGTGGCAAATTCGTATCCAATTGGGAAGGCCCCTTCGTCATCGAGAAGGTGTACCAAGGAGGAGCATATCAGTTGATCGATCTGAACGGTTAGAGACCCATGCCGCCTATCAACGGTCGACATTTAAAGAAATATCATGCATGAAAATTTCATATATGATGTATTTTGTGATGATCAAAATTTTATATGCATATTTATTAATGCATGATTGTTCATATTTTGAAATTCTCTTGTATAGCAAGAACGCATTTCAAAATCCCTCGTCAGACTGGGGGCATTTTAAATATTTATTTGGGTCGACATCGCGCTGCGTGCCGAGATCCCCAAATAAATATTTAAAATCTCAAAGACAAGAAGCATATCCAAAATGTCCCTACGAGATAGGGGGCATTTTAAATATTCATTTGGGTCGACATCGTGCTATACGCCGAGATCCCCAAATGAATATTTAAAATATTATATTCCAAATCTATTTCATTCTGAAATGTCCCTGCAAGATAGGGGGCATTTTAAATATTTATTCGGGTCGACATCGCGCTGCATGCCGAGATCCCCGAATAAATATTTAAAATTATCAATCCAGATATTCTTGTGTGCTAGAGAATACAAATATTCTTTTTCAAAGTATTGCAGGTGATCTTTCAAAAAGTTAGAGACACCTTCTCCAACAAACCAAGACTCAAAAGTCAAGAAATTGAGCCGAATAAATATTGAGCCGAAGAAGCTTGAAGTCTTTCCACAGCCTGAAGCTTAAGGTTCGAATGGGTGTAAAAGGTCGGATCCAACACGCTCAAATATAGCCGGATCGCTGGCAGCTCTGTCTACTCAACAAGCCATAAGAAAGGCCGTAGTAGCGGAACCCCCACTTCGTCAACCCGTCAGTAGGGACTGTTGGAAGTACGAAAGCAAATTTGACTCGACAAGTTCAAGTGATCGTAGTCTACAAAATTCTCCAAAATGACTGGAGAATCAAAGTTCCAGTGGAAAGATGAGTCTCGAACAATCACTAAATGTTCGTAGGCCCCACAATCTGCAACCACAAAGGATGACTCCAAATCTACGAACTTCAGCAAAATCAGCATTGGGGAGCGCAATTCCCATAGCTCAAGTCTGAAGCCTGAATGGGTGTAAGAGGTCGGATCCAACAAGCCCAAATATGGCCGGATCGCTGGCAGCTCCGTCTACTCAACAAGCCATAAGAAAGGCCGCAGTAGAGGAACCCCCATCTCAGCAACCAGAAGACAAAGAGCTATCAAATTCTAGCTCTCCCGACCTGATGAACTCAAGTGATTCAGATTTTAGTCTTCTCAAGTGGTTAAGGATCGAGATACTACCTACGTTCGGTACTATCAACTGAATCCAGAACCTGCAAATCCTTCAACAAATCCGTAAAGCACAAAGCGAGGATCGAAGGAATTTTTCTTCAACAAGTCCGTCAAAGCACACGAAGCAAAGGACCGAAGAAAAACTATCCCAAAGTTCATGAAGAATCTATGATTGAACTAAGAGGATTCTGTCATCAACAAGTCCGCTATGCACAAAGCTCTGGACCGATGACTTTACACCATCGACCTAATACAAACCTAAGGGTTTAGGTCACCGGCATCTACTCCTTCAACAAGCCCGTCAAAGCTAGAAGCATAGGGCCGAAGGTACAAAAATCACCTGACAAGTCAGTAAAGACAAATCAGGTAATCCTCCATCAATGTCCGCAGCACAAAGCACAGGACAGAAGAATCTAAATCTCGTGACTCAGTTTAAAACTATGAAAAAGAAGCATCCCGAATAATGTCTACAAATGTCCCTAAAGACTGGGGGCATTTTAAATATTTATTTGGGTCGACATCGCGCTGCATGCCGAGATCCCCAAATAAATATTTAAAATACTATGAGCACAAGTCAGAGTACATGCACAAAAGTCTGAAAAGCAGTAAAAAGAGAGCTCGTCAACAAATGAATTTATAAAATAACTTTATTTTATTAAGTTCAGAATTTCATATACAAATCTGTGGGCTACATCTTTTTACAAGATTACATCAGCTGAAAAGAAAAAGAAAAGTACAATGTCCTTCATAGAGGACTCAAATCTGCCTCCTAAACTACGCCTGAAGAGGAAGCCGACAGCTTTATTCTGCTCCTTCCAAGGACCAGGTATTCTGCACTTCTGGGACCTACACGAAGTAACAAAAAGTGTCAGAAAGAAAGAAGAAAATATCATGCAGATATATATACAAAGCTACAAAAAAAAAGAGAGAAAAGAAGAAAATTGTACCCGAAACAGTAGTCTCCCGAGGTGGCCCGTGAAAAAAGTATCCCGCTCCTTTTGAAGCCTGCACAGAGTAAAAAAAAAGGGGGAGTGTCAGAAAGCAGCTAAAGAAAGAAAAGAATAGTACAAACAAAGTAAAAACGTACCAAAACTGAGGTCTCCTGAAGCAGTAAACTGGCTGAAGCTCGGATCCTCTTCTTGTAGTAGCCTGCACAAAATACGAAGCAGTATCAGTACGAGCACAAAATCAAAACTAAAAGAAAAAAAAAAAGAGAAGGGAAGAAAGTGTACCTAAGCTCAAAAGTAACTGTAGAAATTCTAAAGCAGCTTCTTGACTACAAGTGCATCTACGGGATCTACAAAGGCATAAAGATGGACTATTATAGATCTACAGAATGAATCGTAGTGTGACAACCAAGCAAATTCTTAGAGATCCACCAAGTGAAAGCCCTAGTGTGACATCTAGAACAAATATCTAGAGATCCGCAGGGTTAAAAAAAAAGCTTACAACAAACATGATTCGCTCTAGACGCGTACCACATTTGTTGGGGGGCATTTGTTGACCTCTGTATGAGAAACCAAAGGAAAAAAGAGAGAGAGACGGTGAATCCCGTAAATTCTCCGAGAATCCTGCCCGAAATCCCGCTGAGACACTGTAGACGCGGCGCCGTTCGCGTCTGATCCCGCAAATCCCGCGGCAGCTCCTCGATTGTCGCCTCTTTCGCGTCGTTAAATAGACGCCGAGCTCCTTATTCGCTCCACACACTTCTTCCATTCGCAAATCGCACTCAACTCCCGAATCCCCTGCTCATTCCCCCGCAAGTCCTTCTCTCCCTCTCCGACTCCTTGGTGGCCGAACGACTTCGCTTCTCCAACGACGTTCCCTGTCTATAGGATCGGAAGCTACGGCAGTTTGATCGGACGGAGCGACGAAAGCTCGTCACCCCCTCGGCTCCTGCGTGCTGTCCGAGCTCGCTCCTTCCACGACTTCCTTCTTGTCGGACCGAAAGACCGACATTTTGATCGGAAGCGAGACGGGAGTTTGCTGCTGTGAAGGAAACTTTCTCCCTTGCGTCGCTTCTTCGACTCCTCGTGGTCGTTCGACCTTGCTCATCCCGACGCCGCCCCTTCCTTGCCCGATCGGCAGTCACGACATTTTGATCGGGACACAACAACGGGAGCTCAAAGACCGTGAAGGTAACTTTCTCCCTTTCTTGTGCTTCTCGGCCAAATCCCATAAAAAAAAAATATATAAAATATATATGTATTTTCTATATTTAATTATATTAATATTAATTAATGATAATTAATAAAGGAAAATGATAATTTTTAATTAATTATGAATAATTAAATTTATTCATAATTAATTATTTCATTTTTTATATTAATTATCATTAATTTAGTTATTTATAATTAATTAAATTTAATTATTATTAATTATAGTTAACTAATATTAATCTAATTAAATATACATACGAAAAAAAGCGCTATCTCTCTCATCCCTCGATCCTCGGGTCGACACCGCCGACAAGCCCGCGAAGGTACGAAATCTCCTAAACTCAGATTCTCGCTTCCGTTGTGTGCGGCGGACAGGAAAACCGCCTATACACGCCTTTATTGCGCGTGGTGGGATGGGACCCCGGTCCGACGCCTACGACGAGGCGGGAATCGCCTAAACTCTACTTCGGTATTCGTGGCGCACCGGAAAACCGCCTATACACGCCTTTATTGCGCGTGGTGGGAAGGGACCCCGGTACGGCACTTACGGCGAGGCGGGGTCACTTATAAGTACCCCAGAGCGGGGGGAAAGCAAATTGTGTCATTCATAAGTACCCCCGAGCGGGGGGAAAGCAAACTGTGCATCTTTTAAACAGGTACCGTCAGAGCCCCATACACGCCTTTATTGCGCGTGGTGGGAAGAAATATCACGGCCGCGGTGCCCTCGCAAGAGGACACCTACCATACACGCCTTTATTGCGCGTGGTGGGAAAGGCCCAGTTTTCTCGTAGTTTTCCCCTAAATGGGGGAGACGCCGGGAGGCTGCCGAAATTTCGGGTGAAATCGTACCTGGACTTAATTGAACTCAAAAGAACGACGGATGACATGTACTTGGACTCTTGAACAAAATCTAAATGGATTAAAATCCAAATAAAAATGAGCATTGAACTTGAACAAGACTCAGACATAGAACATGACTCGAACAATCTGAAAGTTCAAGTGAGCTTGACTTTGCAAACATTTGGAACTTGAACTCAACATGATCACAAGGAAGATTGGACATAGAACTTGAATTTGAACTTTGAACTTAAACAAGAATAAATACTTGATCATGTGCTTTGAACTTGGACCATGCGATATCAAGTGGGTTTCAATAATGAACTAAGAATTGAATGAATCCATAAGAATTCAAGTCAAACCATAGCACAAGGAATTCAAATGAATCATAAGAGATTTGAACTTGAATGAACAAACCATATAAGGCCAATCTCTTGACAATGTAGAGTTGGAACCAAGCATGAAAGAGCTTGATATCATGCTTAAAACGAAGTTATGAGTGATGAGAAAGCAATTCCTAATTGAATGCAAAAGGTATACACTGAATGATAGTCTCATGGACAACAAAAAAATTCACATTCGGTGAATGTAGCGCCTTACAAACCAATGCAAGAAAGAAGTGGAAAGGATATCGTCCATACTCTTGATACAAGAAATTTCCAATGGAACGATAGGGAATTGTTACTTTCATTTGAGGCATCCATCTCAAATCATGCTTACAAATGAGCAGAGATGGTCATAGTAAGTGGTGCAAGTATTGACGATATATGATGAGCACAATCCATCTAACATGTTAACACACAAAGTGAATGAGCCAGATCTATCTACAAACAACAGTACTAGTAGTACTTCATAGAGGATGAATCTTTTATGGACAAATAAAGATTGATGTATAAAGAATGCTATGAATGCAAGTTCATACAAGCTTCTTAAGGCAGGAGATTAGTTAGTGCACTATGACCCGCCAACAAAATCAACAAATAGTGCACGACAGTCTTACCTGTACAAAGCAGCGAACCATTAAATTCAGAAGCTGCTACGCCACGCCACCGGATCTGCAACATTCGTACAAGCAGACAGAAGGCGTTTATTTAAAGAATACCCCTGCACGTGCACTATAAACTGTATACACATAGGTACACTAAAAGGGGAAAGTACAATCTCAAACCCGCATGGGCCCCGACGAGCGTGTTATTGGTACACACGTGACGTCTAGGGATGCTGCGCGGGTTGACAAGTGAATTCTAGTTCGAACCCGATCCTCCTATACGGGTCAATAGGAGTCGACAAGGTTCGAACTCTCAAACAAATATACGATTGCTACGACCGATATATTTGTCTTAATACATTCATATTAGGCTTTTAAGGCCTACAACAATATGAATTCACTAATAAAGGCTCAAAGCCTACGAAACCCGATCCTCTGTCGACAGCCCGACAGAGTCGACAAGGTTCAATCCATAAAGTGAAAATGACCCCCGAACACCCCGATGATGGCCGTATTGATTGGTTATCTCAACCGGAGGGGTTCACAAATACTTTCAATTCCATTCAAGTTCCCAAAAACTCCATAAAATCCACAAAATATCAAAAATCCCAAAATTTCAAAAAATATTTAAAATTGAAATAAATCCATCAACCCACTTAAAACAAAATCCATCCACCCTCCGCAACAGTCTGTCGGGGTGGACAAATTCAAATAAACTCTAGCTCATAAAGAGCCAAATGCCTAGTCGAAAATATCACTAGGATCCATTCTCAAACAATCTTTTGCCAGTAAGGACGTGGTACGTGTCCTCTAATCGGCAGTTTCGCCGCCAAATGGCACTGCAGGTAAACGGTTATGACCCGGGGCCCTCTGAACCGAGTGGTTTCGCCGCCAAATGGCACCACAGATAGCGGTTATGGCCAGAGCCAATACGCTCCTTAATGGCGTTAGATCCTTGAGATATGAATCAATAGGATATGATCGATAGGGCACAAAGCCCTCTGTAAGCTAAGGTGGATTCAAATCTGTTCCCTTAGACAAACATCAACCCCGGTCTACAAGGTTCCCTTGAACGAAGCAACCCATGGCTGCCGACAAGGATCCTTCTGTCAGGTTGGGTCGACTACCTCCTCTGACTAAGTAGACCAGGGATCACGATGGCCCGGGACGACGGAACCATGGGATCTTGATCGGGCCCATCATCCATTCCCCCACCATCCGCTTTAAGTGCAAGATGGTGCAATTTCAAATTTTAAATATCAAATTTCCAAACTTCCCAAACATCCAATCTTTCCAATCCTAAATCCATTGCTGCTACTATATGCCAGATAACACGTATTCTACGTATCTGATCGATGACTAGCCTTAATCGAAAGTTCTCTCTCATGATCGGGAGAGGTAATTAACTATAGGGGCTTGCGCCTATAGGAAACCAGAACTCAGATCATAAAGTCATCACAAAATGAGGGCGAAATCTCTGGGTAGTGTCTTATCTACAAACCCATCTGCCTTCCAAAATTTACCTCGGAACTTAGTTCGTTAAAACTCCCTCGCCGAATAAGAAAAGCGAGCGGAGGCCGGGGCCGAATTTTCGGAGCCCACAGTAGATAGAATGCATTTCCATTGAGGACATCAATACCACAACAAATGATTGACATTAGAGAACAAATTCATACAAGCATAGGTTGTGAGGGAATCTATTGTCCTAATATGCGGTACGATATTAATGTCATGGGTAGTAATGTGGGAGCACAGCGGAGAGGGAGGAAAGCCATGAGCATAGGTCATGAGATTGGGTGAGTGGAGCTTGTGTGAGGGTAGACAAGCATGGAATATCTCTGAGGGGAGAATGGTAGTTGGAGAGAGTTTTAAACAACTAACTAGTTTCCATTTTTATATGTGAAGCTTCAGGGTTTCTTACATGGAAGAATTCTTGACCTGGAGAGGTTTAGTGTTTTTAAGGATTCATGCAGAAATTAGGGTTTTAATGAAAACCAATCTAGTAACATGCATGACCTTTCAAGTTTGAATCAAGAGGATTTTGATGAATTGGATTACTATGCAACTTGACAATCTAAACCTTAATTAAGGTTCCTTGCAACTGTCCTATTCTTTTAAGCTCGTATGAAAGAGAGAGGATAGGGTTTCTAGGGAAACCAAGCCAGTACTGTGCAAGACCCTTCGAAGATGGAATCAAGTTGATTGAAATGAGTGGATTACCATTCAAGTTGCCAATCTAAACCCTATTTAAGTCTTCTTGCAATTTCCTTTCTTTTACTTCAATACTCTTGACCATGGAGAGGGAGACGAGGCTTTGGATTTTGTCCTGAGAAACATGAGGGAGCCTTGGGATTTTGTACTCTTGCTTAGGAATTCATGCTAGAAGGCCTCAAATTGTATTAGAGAGAGCGAGGATGGTGGTTAGTGCTTTAGACCAAAGAGAGAGAGGGCGGTTGTGAGATAGAATTTTGAAGAGATGATTAAATTAGTTGCTTTAACTTGAAATTAACATCATAAAGCTTCATATAGGATGATGAGAGCCAATTCAAAATCCAAACATTTAAAAAATTACACGTTATCTAATTGCACTAAAGTAGGGAGAATAATTCAAAACCTTAACAAACTAATAAAATGCACTTAAATAATTTAAAGAAATCCCCCCTCTGTGGTGGCCTGTCAAGCCGCCTCCAGAACTTTGATTTTTTGTTTTTAATTTATTCTTAAGGCCCTTCACTCATTTTGGTGATTATGCAAAGAATAATTTCTTGGATTTGAGGGTGGAGATCTGCTTAGATCATTTTTCCTATTATTTACACTGGGTACTACACATAGTGTTAATCATTCCTCACTATATATTTTCTTTGGTTTCAGCACATACCTGCATTAGCATTTTTCTGTCAATCAAAATCTAATTGGCTATAAATGTCATTTTTGTTGCTTGAGCTTCACATTAAGGGGCTGTTTGGTTGCCTGAAAAAGAAATGCAGTGTAAAGTAAATGCAATGTAAAGTAAATGTATTGTATTCTGAATACATTGAGACTGTTTGGTTCTCTGCAAAATAAACACAGGAGAACGGTTTCCCTTGTTTGGTTACATAGATCCAGAGTAAAGTAAAAGTGATTTTTTTAAAATAATTTTAAAGAAATTCTTGATACTCATGTAGCCATCTATTAGTATTTTCATCAAAACTTCTCACACTGCCATTTTCAATTTTCAATATTTTTTTTGTTACATTCATAAGACTTGAATTGAAGGGCTCTTAGGCATTGTTTGGGATAAATATTACTTTATAAAGCTGTTTTTCAAAACTTTTTTTTTTTTTTTCAAAAAATCATTATTAAAATACTCCAGCCCTCTCCTATATTATAGCACAAAAGCAAATCTTGTAATAAACCTGTGTAGCTTTATACATTGCCTTATGTATTAATGTATGAAATCAAGATCTATAAATACTTAGGCCTGTACCGTATGATACAGAGAGAAAAATGAATATTTCTTTCTTAGTCATTCCTTGTTCTTGCTTTTTCTCCATTTCTGCGACGAGAGCGAGGGGAGAGAAAGCGGACGAGAGCGTAGTAGCTCCTGGATGCTTGCAGGAATGGAAGTTTGCGGAAGTAAAGCTTTCCAATATGTTTGGGCTGAGGTTGCTCTCCTCATCGCTGCATGCGAACTTGTGAGCTGCTACAACTAAAAAAAAAAAAAACACATCCGTCCAAGAATTTCGACACTGGCAAAATCGCCGTCGCCGTGCTCGTCGCCGTCGGCTTCTCCCCTATCTGCCCTTCTCTTCTTCTCCATCCACCATTTCTTAACCAAGCACCGCAAGTCAGAACCTCAAATCTACCTCACCAACCCCATGCCCCCTTTCCACCGCTCCAAGATCGACCAAAATCTCAGGAGCGTCGCCGTCGATGACAGCGCCCTTGATGTCTTTTACTGGCAGAGCATCAACGAACCCGCTCCCAAGCGGTGCTATCAATGCAATAGGTGACTTGAATGATCTTCCGATGATGAGGACGATCTTCCTCCAGCAGAGAAGAGCCGGAGGCGCTTGCGGAAGGATTTTGTTGCTTCCCTCCGACATAGTGCGAAAAACTCGCGCTGGTTCGTAGTATTTTGGCGAGAGATTTTGTAACCCGCTCAATTTGAGCGGGTTTTGAAGTCACGCGAAAAGCACGTCGGAATACCCCACAAATACTTCGGATGAATTAATTACGTTGCGCTCAAAATCAACCAAACAGTCTCATTTACGAAATGCGCGCAACTTAATTACTTTACACTCTTAATTCTGCATACCAAACAGCCCCTAAGTCATTTTCCAAAGACGTGTGAGCTAAAGAAAACTGTCTATCCTACACTAGCCTCCATTTTACTTGGCAGTTGGGTCCCCAGTTGTGAACAAGGCATGCTAAAAAGACATTACTGCTGCTGCATGTGGCTGCAGTTTTTGGAAGAACTTTTATTGCATAGCTCATAATGTCATTCAGTCTAAGTTGAATAATATATAAAAATTGATGCATCCCACGCATGATCAAACACTATAAAATGGCATGAAGTATATATCTCACACTATTATTATTCACATGAAATATGATGCTCAGTATTGGTCCTGTTTGTGATTGTCATAGAATAAACAAATTGAGATTAAGATCATGTACATGCTTTTCATAGATATGATAACGGGGGCCTATGGATAAGTTTTCAACAATAAATTTAAGTACAATTTGTAAAATATTAACCCCCAAATGAGTGCTCACTTTAACTTGTTATATACATATAAATATACGGGACATAATGTTTGATGTATTATTTTCTTTTATTATGGTCTCTTCTCATTTAGCATCTCTTTTATTGGAATCAACACATGTCATTTGTTTTTATCTATAGTTTTTTGTTATTCACTTTTCAATTTAATCATTACATGCATATCTTTTTTTATTTTTCCAGGGACTGGACATTGTTGGTGTTCAAAAACAGTTATAAGTTTTGCATGTCCACGTGATATCACAAGGTTGGTATAGTTTTCTCCCATCGAGCTTCGTCTTTGATGTAATTATATGCTTTTTTTGTGTTGAGAGATCATGATTGTTAGTTTGTCTTTCCCTAAGTCGAGATGAGTGAACCAAAAGGAAAGTCAAGTACTATAATATGAAGAAAACCTATATGGAACATCTTATATATATTTTTCAATACCTATTGCACAATATTCACGCAAAGTTCAAATTTGTAAATTGAACCCATCATTTATGATATAATGTTAGGATTCTCTATATTAAACTTTCTATGAACTAATTCCGAGGATTACTTGCGAGCTGAGATTCAAATTTTTTTTTTTTTTTTACCTTGATTCAATGTTTCCTCAAAACTTTTTTTTTTTTTTTTTTTAAAAAAGATTAGATGATGTAATAGAAAAATAACAAAAAGGCCCTAGTAATCTACTTTGTTGATTATATTAAGGGTTTTATTACAATTTAAAGTTGAAAGAGCTTGTATCAAGGAAAACATATGGATAGCTCTGCAGGTTTTTATGTTTATGATTATGTAAAATAATTACTTTTTTAATGACTTGAATCTTAGTTTTATTATGCATTGGTACGGACACTTAATCAAGGTGATGATATAACATTGACATGCTCTATGGCTATTTTTGAAAATGTAGGACACAATACGCATGCTGGATATGCCATATATATATATATATATATATATATATATATATATATATATATATATATATATATATATATATATATATATATATATATATATAATGTTTCAGGTCAAATTTTAAGATGAATTATGTCAGAGATTAGATATTACCAAAAAGTTTTATCCTCATTATATGAGCACTTTAAGATCTAAGTTTAGGTTTCCCATAAGCATAAGCCCCTATGATTAATTACCCTTCTCGATGGTGGGAGAACACTTTTGATTAATATTAATCGTTAAAAAGGCATCAAGTACCTAGCATATACTAGCAACCGATTTTATATTAGATTTATAAGTTATCATCTTGCATTAAAGCATATAGTGGGGAGGAATGATGACGAACCTAATAAAGATCCTATAGTTCCATCATCCCAGGTTGTCATGGTTTCTAGTCTGCTTATTTAGAGACAATCGATCCAACTTGACCAAATGATTCTTATTGGCAGTCATGTATTGCTTCGCCCAAAGATACCTTATTGACTTTGGGTTGATGTTTGTCTAAGGGTTAAAATTTAAGTCGACCTTAACTAATAGAAGATTTTGTATCCTATCAAGTATATCCTATGATTCAATACATAAGAATATTAGCCATTGGAGAACATACAAGTTCAGATTGTGATTGTAAAATGACCCGATCATAATAGTTTGCCTATGGAGCCATTTTTGAGGCTAAGTCACCTGTTAGAGGATATGTTTCATATCCTTATTGATGGGAGATTATTTGACAATGAATCATATTAATATTCTTGACTGGACATTCGCTTTTTGTGTGAGCTAAGGTCATTCTTGAATTAAGCACTCTCGCTAAATTATTAAGGGTAGATAGATGCTTCTTTAAGTTTAGGTAATTGAATTTTCATATTTATTATTTTTAGTATAATTCGAGCCCTAAGTGGTTAACTTTAGAGTTTTGGGTGTATTTTTCAAAATCATGTAAATTTTCTATCATTACAATCACTATGGGGTGATGTTGAAGTCACTCTGGATATATTTATACCTTATGAGAGTTTGGAATCATTTAAAAATATGAAGTTCCCTCTGGTTAAGAGTCACTTTCATCTCAACTATTATCAGAGATAACATTCAAGTCGCTTTAAATATATTTGTATTATATCAGAGTTTGAAGATATCTAAAAAGATGAACTCCCATATAGTTGAGATTCATTTATAAGAAGTTCATCATTGGGGTGACTTTGAGGTCACTTGGTGGTATAGGACTAGGAGGCGTGATTGTGGTCTAGTGAGAGAGGAATTAGAAACCAACATGCTAGGCACGATGTTGTGTCCATCGGTCATTTTCTTCTTCACATTCCGTCTAATTAGTTGCGACACATATATGGAGGTCAAGATAAACATGTGATGTCATTCTTTTATTTTTTCTCGTAATATATGAAGGTTAAGATAAATTATTAGATTTGATCTTTCAATTGGATAGAATTAGAAATAAACATGTGTGTTTTAAACAACACAAACTCTTGAAATGTAACTATTTCTTTATTCACATACATGAATAAATAATAAGATGTTCCTTTTTTTAGAACATGTACTCAAGAAACAACGAGATGGGTTCTTTGAATGATGCCTTTATGCTTTAGTTGCGCTAAAGCGCTGGTGAGATTGCAAGCATTTTATCTCATTGGGTAGTAGAAGGAAAAAAAGAAAAAGGCAAAAAAAATACACTTAGTCTGTACTAATTAAAATTTTCTTTCCTCGTTTGATTTTTTTACTAGTTTATAATTAGATTTTCTTTCTCTTTCCAATTTTTAATTTTAATGTACTCTACTCTATCAGTAGGAAGTTTAAATTGACTTATTGCTCATGCAAGTAAACGAAGCAATTTGCTAGTTAATGTGAAATTCATAGCAAGGAAAAACACTTGACTGGAAAGCTACAACTGTGTGAAGAGTTGGGGGGGATGAGTGGGGTGTGTGGGGTTCAAGGGATTTACAAGAGTTAGAGGAGAACGTTGCGGGTTGCTTTGTGCGTGAGCAGGAGAGGAGAAGAGAAGTTCAGATTAATGTGGAGCTGGAGTTTAGCCAATCTCATGCGAATGGTAGAGAAGAGCTTCAGATTGTGCCAAGTAAAAAGGTGAGGTCGAGCTTTTCTTTCATTCTCTATTTTTTTTACGTGAATAATGGACGAGTAGGATGGGACAAAGACAACAAATTTGTAGGGATTTGGTCTGAATAGAGGCCAGCTTCAAGTTGGGGATTTTTTAAAATGTTATATATATTATATATATATATATATATATATATATATATATATATATATATATATATATATATATATATATATATATAATTGATTTAATTTTTTTATAGAAATTTAATTCATAGATAAAAAGGACAAAAAAAAGATGTGAATCAATCCCTCAGAATATTTCCTTGTTATCGGGTGTCTCAATTAGTGTGTGATTACCTCGTGCGTGGGTATGTTTCACCTTTTTTGCTCGTGAGACAACCTAAGAAATATGGGTGTCATTTTTTAACTAATTTTGACATTCCGAACGCAATGATGAAATACATTTTTGTGAATAGACGACGTTCGGATGATTTTCCTAAATATCACACTCATTGATTATTGTTTTTTTGTTGAACCGACACAAGGGGGTTCTTCCTCGGTAAATTCGATGTTCCAAGCACGAAGACAGTCTATTTTTCAAACGAACGACATTTGAGTGATTTTCGCGCAACATCAAGGCATTTTGGACCTATATTGTACAATATTGTGTTTGTTCACCATTGAGGTATTTCGAGCCTGATAGGCGCGATGTTGTGTCCATCCTTCATCTTTTTCATCGCATTCTGCCTAATTAGTTGCGACACATATATGGAGGTCAAGATAACTCGGTAATTTTTTTAGGTCAAGATAAATTATTAGATTTTGATCTTTCAGTTGGATAGAATTAGAAACCCACATGTGTTTTACACTCCACAAACTCTTCAAATACAACTTTTTTGTTATTCACCTACATGAATAAATAATAAGATGTTCCTTTTTTAGATCATGTACTCAAGAAACAACGAGATGAGCTCTTTGAATGATGCTTTTATGCTTTAGTTGTGCAAAAACATTGGTGAGATTGCAAGCATTTTATCTCATTGGGTATTTGAAGGAAAAGAAAAAAGGCAAAAAAAAAACACTTATTCTGTACTAATGATTTTTTCTTTCCTTGTTTGATTTTTTACTAATTATAATTAGATTTTCCCTCTGTACTAGTTATAATTAGATTTTTTTCTCCTACCAATTTTTAATT
Organism: Dendrobium officinale; assembly: GCA_019514585.1. Taxonomy (NCBI): domain Eukaryota; kingdom Viridiplantae; phylum Streptophyta; class Magnoliopsida; order Asparagales; family Orchidaceae; genus Dendrobium; species Dendrobium officinale. The sequence continues at coordinate 1,181,539 of JACXSL010001578.1, forward strand.
TTAATGTACTCTACACTACCTGTAAGAAGTTTAAATTGACTTATTGCCCATGCAAGTAAACGAAGCAATTTGCTAGTTAATGTGAAATTCATAGCAAGGAAAAACACTTAACTGGATGTTATGTTAAAAAAAAACCTTTAAAAACACTTAACTATTGAGTCAACGCCACATATACTACAATCGAGAGCTAAATGGAGAATAATGATTTATAAGTTGATCCCAAATAGTTGAGATAAGGACAATGAAGATGATGGTGATTATTATGATGATCTAGACAATATAAGGCAAATATATATTATTTTATTAAAAATTGCTCAATGAGCACGAGGACTATTTCTCATCAACTTGCAGTATGATGAATGAATAGGTGGCCTCAATGGGTAATATTGTGTTAATGTTAAATGAACATTTTGTTTTTATGGTTAATTGAATTGATATGTAAACATCTCTAGATAAATTAATAATGACATGGAGACTGGCATCCCACGCTGCCGTTGGTTGCCTATTCCTATAATCCTTTTTGTAATATTTTTGTTGTTCTCTATTATATTATTCTCACGGTTATCAATAATCTTATGTTTGATATTCCAGAAGTAGCATTCCTTTTGTACGATATTGCGGTTGGGTTGCAATTTTGTGCGATGCTCTTGCCACTAGTGTGTGCCATCGTGAGATACTTGCAGCTAGGGTGGGGGGTGAATATAACTCCACATACAATTTAAAGTGATCTGCATACACACCTTGGTATTGAAAGCTCTAAATTAGCCATGAATAATTTCATTCATTTAATATTATTAATAAAATAATATTAATTACATAGAGCAGATCCCTTCTTATTGAAAATATTGTTACATAAAAAAGCATGAAGTTTAAATAAAAATTATCCCATCTTGCATGTAAGTAAATTTCTATCTAAATTTTAAGCATAAGCTTATCTCAAGATAATTTAAATAAATCAATTAGAAATAATTGAAAGCTGGGCCATTTTTAAGTATGGTTCTAAAAATGCTTGAAAATGGGCCCAGTTTGAATATGGCTGGGGCTTGTTTGACTTAAAGTAATTTATTTGTAGCTACATGTGCTGCATGAATTCCAATTGACTGTAAGAAAGAAGAAAAAAACTTTATGTAAAAAACTTGGAATGCTCCCCTTGCATAGGTTCGATATAAGAAGAACTCCACAAATAATTAGATTCTTTTAATATCAGTTACCTAGCCGGGGATCCTTACAAATCCTTATTTATTAAAAAGAGTGTTACATAGATATACTTGAATTTTAAATCAAATATAGTCCTGTCTTGAATGTAAGTCAAACCCTATCAAAAATTTAAATCTAAACTTATCCAAAGTAGATTATTTAATCTAATAAATTTAATCAGCTAAAAATAATAGGAAATTTGGCCAGAAACAAATATGGTTATTAAAAAGCTTGAAAGAGAATCAGTTCTAATTTACTTTGGTTTGATTTGACTTTTGATAATTGTCCTGTGACCACTTTGGCTTTTGTGGTCTATTTTGACCTATTTGAAGGCATATACTGCATCAAATCATTTTCTCTCAATCATCTGGATTGCTCTATTTTTAGACGTATTTTGTTTTCTGATTTTGTGGCTAATACTTTGTGATTATCCTTTTTTATTTCAATTTCTTTGTATTTTTCGGCAACAAATGTATGCAAAATTTTAAGTTGCTTTGATTGATGAGTGTTTTTTGGGGAATTTTGTAATTATAATAAGCTGCTTGGGCGTTTTGGCTTGTATAAAAATCAAGTTGTTTTGAATCAAGATATAGTTGGGTACGCTATTCTTTTTTTATTTATGCAGTCTACTCCTTGAAAGCTTATCTCCTAGCACAAGCTTGAGAATATTCGATGAATGTGATATTAAGAGAGGGCAATTGATTTGATATTGTACATAGGAAATAAAATATATAGTTTTTATATTTTAAACAAATAGAAATTTTAAATACAAGAAATTATATTTTATAAGTAAGAGTTTGTAACTTGTAATACATGATTCCCTTAAGATTGACTATCTCTTAATTAAATGGAAAATTGTGCCTGTTGCTGTCCCATCTTGTCGGGTTGCTTAATCTTAATGCTTGCTCTATTTTCATGCTTATTTCAACTTTTTAACTTTGTTTGGGTTAGGTACTTTAATTTGGTTAATTAATCTTATACTATTCATTTATGGCTACATATGTTTCTCCAAACAGCTATGTTCATCGTGTTGGACGAACTGCGAGAGCCGGCAGGGAAGGATATGCTGTTACTTTTGTCACTGATAATGATCGCTCACTCTTAAAGGCCATTGTAAGTATTCTATTTATTGTTTACAGGTTGCCTAAGTTGAAATATGTTAAAGATTATATATATATATATATATATATATATATATATATATAAACAGATGCTGTCTACTATGCTTTTTTGCTAATGTCCATCAATAAATGATCTCAGTACTCTTCTGAAATTTCTGTGATTATGAATGAATGGTTGATGTTGTTGAGGACTATGTAATATCATTCAACTGCTTTGATAAGTATATGTTCTTATTGATCTCTTTAGGCTAGCCCAATTGGAAAAGTTATTGCAGCTTTGATTTATCTGTTGTGAGTTTTGCATCTCTTATTTTCTACCGGCAATGTTTACAGCAATTGTAATTTCAATGGCTGTCTGACTTATGATCATTTATTGATTTGAAATGGACTATGTTAGGATGTTCTTAAAATGCAATGCTATGATTGTTATATGATTTGACTTATATTGAAAGATTATCTTCAACTGCTATCTTGCAAACTTAAATTTCAGAAAAATGTTTGCTGCCTTGATTTGCATTTCCTGTGGTATTATTACATGATTGATTTAATTGATCAATACGATTAAATCTTTGTTAAAGATGTGTATTTCACTCTTATTTAATTTTGACGCTCTCCTTTAACAGGCAAAAAGGGCAGGCTCAAAACTGAAAAGTCGAATTGTTGCAGATCAACCTATTACTGAGTGGAGTCGTTTTATTGAAGAAAATGAAGATCAAATTTCTTCAATTTTTCGGGAAGAGAGGTCTTTTCTTGTTCTTAATCTTTTTCATCCTGGTCAGTATATCCTTCACTTTTTCATTGGTTGTCTATTGTGTTCAGGGAGGAAAGAGCATTGAGAAAAGTCGAAATGGAAGCAACAAAGGTTCTACTTGCAATTTTTTGGCTTTTTGCCAGAAATTTTGGCAAATTTATAAATGTAAAGCTGTTTTAATAATACAATTAGTCCTTATATGCTGTTTTATTTGAAATCGCAGGTAGAGAACATGATCAAGCACAAGGAGGATATATACTCACGCCCAAAAAAAACCTGGTTTGTTAATGAGAAAGAGAAAAAACTCCTTGCAAAGGCTTCAAAAGTAAGTTTCTAGACTGATTGGTTCTGACATGTGAATTATATGAATGGACCTACTTCTCTTCAATGGTATGTCCTATATAGGGTGTAGGGGTGTCAATTTGGATTAGTGGGTTAGGATCGGGTTTGAACTGAATTTGCTTTACTTATTTATTATATGGGTCAAAATATTGAACCAACCCCTCCTCAATTTGAACTCGTATAACTCAAACATGATCAAACTAGGAGTAAAAGTCCAAAATAGTCCCCCGACTGTTAGTAAATGTCTAATTTAGTCTCAGAATTTCATGATGACCCAATTTAGTTCCCAGACTATTTGAAAATGTTTCAATTTGATCTCAAGGTCAAAAGTAATAGTTAAAATTAATCTTAACAGTTAAATGTGAGTGCACTTAGGATATTATGGTGTATGTGAGATTATATTATTATTTTTATATTTAATTATTTATCATATTAAAAAAAATAAAAATTATAATGGAAGTTAACCACATTTATTAAATATTCACTCTTGTTATTTAGTTGGTTAAGTTTCATTATGATTTTAATCTTTATTTTAATATAATAAATGATAAAAATTATAAAAATAATAATATAATCTCACTTACATCCTAATACCCAAAATGCTCTTACGTTTAAATATTGAGTTAACTTTAATTATTACCTTTGATTTTTGGGATCAAATTGAGACATTTTTTAATAGTTAAAGTTTTTGCATGCAAAAGATCTTGAAAATGGAGAAGAAATACTGTTGATGAAGTTCATACCACATGAATAAGATCGATCATTGTATCAAGGAGATGGAGGCATTTTTCTCCATTCGTCAATCCCATTGTTCTTTGGTGATACCGAATCATCCGCAAATTTTTTGGCCTATGAGAAGTATCCTTTTATCCATTCCGCACAAATCCTTGTGCTTGTATTATCATCTACATATAGTTTTCATTATATCTCATCAGTGAATAGGAAGTAAACTGTGAAAGATACAATTTTGGATTTTTTTTTTATTCATTTTTTTCTAAAATTATGATTGTTCGTCCTGAAACATTTGCAAATATATACTTTGAATAGCCTAAAACGTGTGGGCATACCTCAAGATTTGCTGCATCAGATCACTCAAAATTATGTTGCTATCAATGATTTTTTTTATCTTCTTGCAATATGTTGTAATTAATTGTTGCTAATTTCCTTTGATGATTCTATTCTGACCTTCAAACTCTTTATCGCTTTTTTTGGTACATAAGGAATTTGTGAACAAAGGTCAAAATGGCTCTCATGGGGTGATGAGTGCGCAGCAGGCAGAAGAAATGAAATTGAAAGAAAAAAAGAAGAAGGGAACGTGAGGTAATTATTCTCTATTCTAAGCTTTTTCAACGTATGCAAAAATTTTCTCTATAAAGTTCCATCTTCACTTTTTATAATAAAACAGAAAAATCTGCCCCGTAAAAAACGCCGAAGATTGGAAGCTACTAGGGAAATGCTAGAAGATGAAGAATCCAAGAATCCGGAACAGGTTGGTGTCTTTTATTTCTGTTTAATTGATTATTCTCTTCTTTCCATGCCAACTTCATTTTTTCTTGTTGAATATAAGCTCTTAAAATTTATCCGCTTGAACTTTGGGTTTTTTTTTAAAATAGTTTTATCATCATGCTTGACGTAGCTTTTGAGTAATTGGAATGTGTAATCTTTGTCTTTTGTGCTTTTTTTTTCTATAGTTAGTTCTTTTAAGAGCTTATACTTCTGTTATCCTTTTTTCTCTCTTTTTGGTTCCTCCATGTTTTTTTCTGTAGTATCTCGACTTGTTTTAGGTTCTATATGTTGAAGCAGAATCGGTAGTTAATATCTGCATGTAAAGTTTAACAAAGTGTTCCATGTAGCTAAAATTAAGAGTTTTGCTCTATTTTTTCTTTTTATTTTATGAGGATAAGCTTGAACAGGAGAATAGCTTACTTTTATATGAAGCCCTGTAATTTTTTTTTTTATGTAAAATCAAGCACAAAAAGTTTGTGAACATGATATCTGGTATTATATTGAATGCTTTTTTTTAATGCAGTTAGGTGGAAGTGGTAAGAAAGGGAAAACGGGACAGTCAGTAGTTGAACTAGCTTATAGACGAGCTAAATCAATGAAAGCTGGTAAGGGCTTGAGAAATTCTAATAAGAGGACAAAAAAACCTGAACAAAATCAGCACAGGAAAGAAGAGATGCTTGAACTATTCCAGAATGAAATCAGTGAAAGAAAGCCAATGCATGGGAAAAGTCGTAATGTTTCTGGAAGGACGAAACCCAAGAGCTCCTTCAAGAGCAAATCGAGGTATTGGTTGAATATCATGATCCTCTGTTTCTTGATATCATTTTAGGTTTACTAGTCTCTCCTGAGCCTGACTTCAAATTATATTTGCTACATGACTTCTGTGTTTTGCATTTTGTTTAATAATACTTTTTAGCTTATTTATTTTTCAAATGTTAACTTATCATACTTCTGATTTTCTTTAAAACGTACAACACAGCACCATGTTGCACGCACCTCTTTCATGGCTTTATAACCTTGGCTAATACACTCGCTAAATATTCATCTTTATTTCATACCTAAAAACACGAACATTACATGAAACCTAGGCATCTTTTGAAGTCCTTTTTACGGTCTCATACTTCTGATATTCAACACAATGTGCATAGCAGTATTAACATATAATGAAGGAAAACAAAAGACCAACATGCCCTTAGAGCTTACATAGGATTATTTCCTCAAGTGATGGCACAAATGGAAAATATGTAATAATAAACTTAATACAAACATAATAATAAATATAATACAAATAATAATAAAATAACTTAAAAGTAAAGCGGTGCAATCGTGGCCGTAGATCATTGGCCCGTCTCTGGTAAACTCTCTATGGTCGGATGTCCTCATCACTTTCTTTTCATATAAACGAGTTAGCGGGTCATGTTCAGGTCTATGATTTTAACCCATTTATTAAATGCATTGAGTTCGGGTCGGATAGGTTTAAAGCAGACCCAATCAGGCCTGTTCACATATTTTGACATCTGTAATTTTATATATTAAATTTATAAAAAGAAAAAAAATTTAATTATCTAAATTTTAGCTTTTTAGGCTTGCGCCTCTTACAATGATATCATCAATTGTGGACAAGTTGCAGGTGCAATATAGCATTCTTCTTCATATTTTCTTATCAAAAATAAAATGTGATGCTTAGAAAAATCAGCTATAAAAGCATTCGTGAACTAATTTTGGACCAATAAATTACATTTCCAAATATCGCTTACCAAAAATTTAAGCTGAACTATATCTAGGGGACCTATGATTAAAGTGCTATTGTGCAAGTCTCGTTATTAAGTTTATCACTTTTTTATTGAACTTATCTCAACAAATTTCAATGAAGTATAACAATGTTTTCTTTAGATTTTTTGCAATTCATCCATTACTAAAACAGTGCTTCATTATGATAGCTTCGCTGTCCTTTTTTCTTGGATCTTTAAGATCTACGTCTGTAACTCTGCCCTGCATTGCGTGCCCTTTTCTACTATTCTTTTTAAGCCTAAGAAAGTTCTGAAATTTTAAATGTTTTTGGATTGTTAATATATTTGTTTTATTATTATTTTCTTTTCGAAGTTTTAAACTATTTATAATGCTGCCTTATTTTCTACTTTCTGAGAAGCTAGTTGTACTGCTAGATACTGATATTTAAAATGTTTTGTAAGGTACAAATTTAACATAGATGAGATTCTAATATAGGATCTTGACAAAAACTTTAAATAGTTTGCATCTCTACTAATCCTATGCTTTTTAATGTATCAGCCATGTTTTCATACCTGCTGTATCTGAAGGGACATGAAACAGAAAAAATATTAAAATGGCCCAAATTAAAATAGTTGGGTTGCAACTGTTTATATACCTTCAGTTGTGAAGTATATAGAGGAAATGGAAGTTGTGTAATAGAGTAAATCTTCTAATGTATCCACTAAAATTTATTGATAATATATTTAAAAGCCATTAAATTTATTTTGAAATATTTGCAATAGAAATTTTGTTACATTATCAATATGTTACACTAGAGACAAGATATAAAATAAGTATATACAGGGAAAGGTTGGAGTAGCTCTGGTAGAAGATAAGATTAGAGAGTCGTCTTAGGTGATTTGGTCTTAGGTGATTTGGTCACATAAAATAGCGGCCTTCTAATTACTGGTTAGGAAAGTAGATGTATTATATTTGACTTATGTAAAAAAAGGTAGAAGTAGACTTAAAAAGACTTGGTTAAAAAAGATTAGAAATGACATTTTTATTAGATTTAAATTAACAAGATATAATGGAGAAAAAATATTCTTGTAGCCGACCCAACGTAGTGACACAAAGGCTTGATGTTGTTGTTATATCTATATGTTACACTCTTTTCAAAGCAAATTTGATCATTTTGAGACTCATATTGACTACAATTAAATCAGAATATCTTAACCTAACTTTTGTCCTACATAAATTTTCAGCGAATGTATGCTGTACTTATATTTACCCAAATCTTTTCTGCTTTGAACACAGGTATAAACGTAGAAAGTAGTCTTCTAAAGGACTTGCTGTGCAAGTTTATGAGGGATTGGTGCCTTGCAAAAATGTCAGGTCTTGCCTTTTCAGTTAGCTTATCTACCTGTTTTTTTTTTTTGGAAATGATCTGTATTATGTTTTCTATATCTGAAGCTTAATTTTCCCGCTACAGAATTGATTACATTTGGAGCTGTAAGCTGTCCTAGGAAATCTTCTCTAATTTAGTATATTTTGTAAATTTGCAGAATACGGTTAACACATTCTGCATTGCATATGTAGATTTCATTTGTGATATTTTAGATCTCTGTATTGGAAAAATTATTCAGTTCGGATCCTGGACGGCGTCCGGAAACCAATCAAAATGTGACACATTTTTTTTTTTTGCTCGGTATCGCTGTGTACCGGATGACGTAGCGCGTTCTGACGTCCGTACATCATAAATTTCTCCTGTATTTAGCTGTATGCATACATAGGATCAGGGCATACTCAATGCAGAAAATATGTTGGAAAATATATATATATATATATATATATATATATATATATATATATATATATATATATATATATATATATATATATATATATAGTAAAAGATTTAAAAAGATTATATGATTTGATGAGATTGAATCCTCTATTTGCATTGGAAAAAAAGTATATTTATGATATGGAGCAGTATGTTAGATTAAATATTTAGGCTTCGTTTGGGACGGCTTTCTTCTTGCTTCTTAAAGTGGCTTTCTAGTTGAAAAAAGTTAATTTTTTGTACTATAGAAAGCTGTTTTAAGAAGTAGTAAGAAAGCCGTCCCAAACGAAGTCTTAGAGAGTAATATTAAATATGAAATAAGTAATAGATTTGAAGAAATCAAAGATTCTTGAATTATATATCTTGTTTATAATATATATTTTTTTAAAGAAGACATTTGTCAGGCTAGCCTTCTGTTTTTATTTCCTCAATATTATTTTTTCCTCCTACTTTTGTCTCTATCCTTATTTTTATTTTTAGTTTCCACTAAAGACTTGAAAGTATTAGTTATTAGGGAGATTTACATACATGCCACCTTATGCTATTCTATTTACATACTTAACACTTAAAATTTTTAATATTATTATACATACCACTCATAGTTCATTTTCATATCAAAAATGAGTGGTAGAAATAAAATATATGAGTGGTACTAAAAAAATATAAGTGGTATATTTGATATTAAAATAATATAGGATGGTATGCATGTAATATTAAAGTTTTGGGTGTTAGATATGTAAATAGGATGTTATAAAGTTGTATGTATTTAAATTTTCCTAGTTATATTATAGGTGTGTGAATAAATAATATGGGTTTGAATTGACCTTTTTAGTAAATAGGTAGGGCTAGGGTTGGGTCTTCTAGCCTATTTATTAAAACCATCTGGTTTGTGTTAACTTAAATTCATTTTTGACTGTTTAATATTTTTAAATTTTTTATTTAGTTGTCGGTGTAATATTATTTTTTATTAAATATTTTAAATTTTATGGTTACTAAATTATTAAAAAATTTAATCAAAAAGGGTTAAATTTAGTTGCCAAAAAATCATAAAAAAACTAGAGGGCCAAAATTTGTTGTGCTATTTTAAAACAGGAAATCAAAAGATGTTCAATGTTTCCACCTTTATTAGGGCAAATTATTATGTCCTGTGTCCAGATTTGTTCGAACACTAATCTGATGTCGTCATTTCACCAAAATATACCAAGCCGAGTGTATTTGGGTGACGTGGTGACACCGGATGTCCGATGACAGGACGAAGACCGTCAATGGTCACAAATCCTCTCTTTTTTAATCACAAATAAATAATATAATATTTTTAACATTTCATTATTAGCTAAATGTATAATGTGTTGTATAAAATGAAAACAAAAAAATCTTATAAACTTTTCTTTCACAAACTATTCAATATATTTTTCAAACAAAAGCAATTTATTTAGCCTTAATGATTACAACATAATGTTTGTTATAATATATAATTACTATATCCATAAAGAAGCTGTCCAACCAAACATAATAAATATATCATATCACACTTTTTGTTTTTTAGTATCTTAATTTGAACGTCAACAAAATTTATGCGTTCATTTAGCCATAGTCCATACATTATACTATTGAATAAATAATTGACCTATTTTTCTAAGTATAAAAGAGTAATAATTCATATAAATTATACAGTACAGCAATAACAGTACGACAATATAAAAATATTATGAGGACAAAATTTAAGCGAACATGAACGTCTCCAATACGAGAAATTATTCTTTGCGAACATCAAGCGTAGCTCTAAATCTGAAGGCGAATTAGAGTGCACCAAATAACTCGGTACGCAGTGGATATATAACCATGGTACAGAACAAAAAGGTGATATGACGTGCTCTAATTTTCCTCCAAACGACGTTTAATGTCCGCACGGAATAATTAATCCTCCAAGATAGCAAACAATGATTTCTAAAGCAGAGAAGAACTCTTACGATCGACTTTTGCTAAAATTTTATTTGAAATAATTTTTTTAGTACAAAAATTTTTAATTCAAAAAATTTTTAAACTAAAAAATCTATTTTAAATAACATTAAAAAAAATCATCCCAAATGAAACTTAATGTGATCCCATCCAGCAAAACATATGGCTCATTCAAAGCAAGTGAAATTCAGCACTAAGGTGCGCGAAAATTATTACTAACAAAAGATTTATTTATCCCCTATAAGATGAATAATATAACAATTAATTCATTAATCATAAAAAATTTTTCAACAACTAAAAAACTCATCTTGATGAAATTCAAATGACAAAATTTCTCCATAAGAAAGAAGAATATCATAATACAATTTCGAGCAGGATGGACTTTGAAATGATTCAATTTACAATAAAATTGATGTTCTACAAATCAAGACTTGGTGCTCTACTTATCTCAAATAAATCCAACAAAAATTCCAAAGTCCTCATGATCAAAAAAAAAAAAAAAAAACAAAATATCCTGATCAAATTTCATCCAAATGAAAAGCATTATAAAGATTAGCATTTGCAGCATTTTGGCTGTATTTTTTTCAGAAATGAAAGCATAACTAATTACATGAATGATGAAATAAAATGCATCATGAACCAAGAAAGAAAGCTTGGCACCCCCCAACTTTTTAGAAATTTTAAGATAAAATGTACACAGAAGATCCCATCCCTCTCTCTCTCTCTCTCAATTGCAAGACTGGTCACTATAACAAAAGAACAAGAAATAGATATATCATATAATCAATCATACTAAACGTCTACAATATATAATCGACCTTATTCACTTTTTTATACCTGGAACTGCAAGGAAGATCCACCACAAGAAGGAAGATGAAGATGAAGATGAATAGCTCCATCATTCATGTTTAAGAAGGGAGCCATTGAGATATAAAAAAGGAAAAGTGAGCTTAGGATGTTAAAGTATAACAAAGTGAGAAAGTTCAATCTTCAGTGCCATGAAGCCAAATGTTTGTAACCAAAACTGTAGGGCTCCCAGCCAGAGTCAGGTTCCTTCCTCTTCAAGGGATTTCCATTAATCTGTTCTTCCATCAAACTAGGATGCGCAGGCATTAATGGATGCTTCATGTTCCCCATTTCAGCAGTTCCAGTCTCCATCTGCATTATACCAAAGTTCAAATCTAAACCTGGCTGAGACGACCCGCCGCCATTAGAGCTTGAAGGGGGTGTTTGTTATGTTCATTAAGTAAGGTAGTGTTGCTAATGGTGTACCATTTGCTCCAGCTGCGCTCAGTAACTGGGGGACAACAGTAGCCCCTCTAGAATCAACCATGTGTGGGATATTTCCAATACTGTATAGTGCTGGTTGGAAAGGTAAGGCCATTCCTGTACCAGGTGCAAAATAGCCATAGCTTGGGTGCGGGATTTGATGCGGATAAGGTAGCATAGGCCCGTTCGGAAAGGTCGAATCAAAACTTAATCCGTTTCCTATGTAGGACTGATGTGTTTGATTGGTGTCAGGTCTCCTCTCCACAGACATTCTTGAGCCCATGATGGTGATTACTGGATCATCAGTTTTAACTGTATTTGGTTTAGCAGGAGCCTTGGATAGGTTGATATTTTTGGAAACAGCAGCATCAGATGAAAACAGATTGTCATTCAGGTCAAAGTTTTTGCGTGGGGTATGTCTTTGCGATGCTGATGATGCCGGAGATGATGAGCTTTGGCCTCCGTTCAGAAAATGATGTTTTATAAGTGGTGACTGAGATGGTGTTGCTTCATCTTCTCCATAACTGTTAAGGTCTAGTTTTATCTTCTCTGTTTGCAGTGAACTAACTTCTGACGATGAGTTCCATGAAGGCATACCAGAGGAAACAGGCACCTCTTTTAATGAAGCAGCGTCCACAGGTAAATAATTCTCACAGTCTGTCACATTTAAATCTAGTTCGATCAAATTTGATTTATACTTTGAGCCTGACTCTGACTTTTCAACATCGAAAGCCCTTCGAGGAGATGCAGGTCGAAAAGCGCTTGTAGCAGCAGAACCTCTCCAACCCAATCCACCTTCAAAACATAGCGGGGTGGTCGGAAATAAAGGAGCTCCTTTTGAAGCAGAAACAGCTATTGGTGCAGATAAGTTGACTAAATTACTTGGGTGAACAGGATTCACTGCACAATCAATATCTTCAGTGAAGGCATCCTCATTTAGATCGAAGTCAAATTTGCCCATTTCAGCCCCAGCTTTAGAGCCCTGAAAAACTGCTGCTCCATTTTGGGATTCCAAAATTTGCTCCTGTTTTGAAGGATCTGTAGCCAATTCTACGAGCATCTGATTATCATCTTTTGCAGAAGAGACAACATCACATACCTCGTTAATAGGAACTAATTCATTCCCATTGGCTTCACCAAGTATAGGGTGGCCCTGCTTGCCTTCGTCAATACTAGGGCTTCCAGTATTCATAACCTCATTTGAGCTCGCCTCCGGAGAAGAGCTACATAATTCCTCTCTGTAATCAACAACTTCTCTTTCAACTTCGATTGCGACCAGCCGAGCAATTTCTAATGCATCCATCTCTCCTGATTCAGGTTCTGAATCTGAACTCTTCTCCATTTCTCGACTTACCTGATCTTTTAAAGCTTTAGAAGGATTATCATACATCAATGTATCGACTCCTTCGCATGTATTCAAATTGGGCTCATTGCTGTCATCAATATCACCGGTATTTTCTGAAGCTTCTTTTCTACATGAGCTTCCCTTACTTGAACCTAGGATGTCTGTGGAATCATGCTCACCTGATTTAACCTGCTTCATTGTTTTCAAATATTCTGGCCATGCCCCATCTACACTGGCACACCTATGGAGGGTTTCCTTAGCATCAGATAAAGTTGATTTTTCCCTCGTTTAGTGTTAAATTGCATGATGCACTGCGAACAACTTTAGAATTTTTTGTATCTGAACTCACAGATAAACCAGAAGATGACAAAACACTAGAAGTCTCTCGAAACTCCCGTGAGTCACCTCTCCCCCTGTTCTCCTCTTCCTTGACATCATTCGTTGCTGAAGCGTTGCATGGATCATCATCTTTGACCTGAATCTCAGGAGATGCAGTTGCAGTGGAAAATACAATTCCTGCTTTAGGAATAAAATTTCCTTCTTGAACAGAAAAAATTCTCTTGACCAGAATCAGAGACTAAGGTAGTTGGGGGCAACGTGTGATGCTCATTTTCAATGGAAGATAACACTGGCAAGGTTTGACTAGGAGTTGAACATTTTACATCATCTGCATTCCCTGACTGGTGATCATTGTCACTTGTTACTAATAGGTTTTGAATTCTACCTGAACCAACTTTGCAGCTCCCTTCATCACATGTTTGGGCAAAAGAATTGTCAACAACTTCTTCCACAGTATGTTTGACCTCAATGGAGGGTATATCACTAGAAGTTTTGAAATTACCAACAGTATGCGAACCGTCTTTCTCTATCTCTTGGCAAACGTTATCATTAGCCGTTCTGTTATTCCACTTGTCAAATAGCATTCGAGCTCTTTCCTTGATATTGGCATTTGTATGGCCAAAAAGCTTCTCAACAGTTGTGAATATTCCAGATGACCTTAACTTTTCAGGGTTCATAGGGAGCTTGTCAAGTGATCCTATTAATGTATTAATCAATTCTTCACCATCAGCAACATCTTTGCTGCATTTATCAGCTTCCTGCAGCCAATGATTGAGAAAGCCTAACCCATTTAAATGAACAAAGAGACTAAGGCATTCCTTATTTTGTGTGGAAGCTAGAGTCCTCGCAGCAGTTGACCATTGCCTTGCTGCATCGCCCACATTATTCGTAACACAACTCAGTTTTTGCATCACACATATTAGCTCTTCAACTCTTGCACAAGTTGTGAGACCATTTTTCATTTCGGTAAGAGTGAAGAAATCTTCAAGTGTCATATTGCTAAAACACAGGATAATAAGCTCTTCTAACTATATCATGCTTACAAGATAGGTTTGCCCTCTTTAGCTGTTCCAGGAAACCATGTCGTAAAGATCTGTGATGAAGTATATATGGAAGTTTTCTGCAACGTACAACAGAAATGACCATCCAATCAATCATTATTTATCCAACCAACGATCATAAAAAGAAGATGAAATAACAAAATGATGATTTAGCATAATTAGCAATATAAATGATGATGCAATTTAATATCACAAAGCATTCTCCCCAGAAAACCATTGATTTTATGAATTAAAAACACTCCAGCCTCTCTTTCACTAAGAAAACGCAGTTCTTTTCTTTGTTTGAAGGATTGCGCAAAAGATTCTGCAGGGCTGTCAATCGGAAAGGTCCAATCATCCCCAAGGACTGATCCATAATGGGCTTAACTGGCCTCTATTAAGTCCGTCAGGCATAATAGCTCACTTATTTAGGAATAAATTGACTTCAGTCTATTTCCAACTTGTTTCGACCATTACAACCAACCACTAAATTTTGCAATACTTTCACATAAAAATTCATTTGCACCTCTCTTAAAACTCAAATAGTATCACCAAAAAAAAAAAATTTAAGTTGGAAGACAGTTACAGGTCAAAACTTTGTAAGATAATTTGCAAAAGCAAGCTCATAAGTCAAATCTACATGTTTAGGCACTGATATGAGAGATGTTGGATTGTTGTAATAAGATACAGAAAATTAGATTTAGGTTGAATTAACATATATAACAGAGGATATAGCATGCACTACTAAATTTTTAAATGAATTTAATGTGAAAAAAAAAAAGAAAATAACTTTTAAAATAACATGACAATAAAAATATTAAAGAAGAACTGCACGATATAAAATTAACTCATCATACAATATTCAACGAATTTTCATCATGAAGATCGAAAGATTTGTAAAATTAAATCTAAATAATTGGAATAAGGATAACAATTCATAAGTTAAATTCCAACTTTTAGATGTATGTTAATCATCTCAGATGTTGAGCTCAAGCACAATATCAGAAACCAAAAAGTAATCCATTCAATAATTGCATATTCAGTCAAAAAATAAGCTTGTAAAACGACAAGATCGTATTAAAGGAGTATACTCATCAGAAATAAAAATATATGAAAACTCCAAAACTAAGAAGTCTACTTATCAAAAAATCTGCCACCATAGCATTTCCTGTCTTCAACAAGTTTGGCATTGCCATAAAAAATCTGCTATAACAACGATGAAGAGCTATGACATTCTTTTTGCTGGTGACAATGAACGCCTACTTTCTCCCAATAGCATACGATGGAGTAAGATAGAGGACTCAAAGATCAGATTTAGGCCAACTATGAGAAGACCGTGAAGAACTTTTTAGCCTGACACTGAGAAAACAGTGAAGAACAAAGACTGAAAGATGGTTTTCAACTTGACAAGGATGAAAAACGCTGGTGTAGTGGATTGATTTCTTCAATCACTTGCAGGCATATCTATAGAAAAAGATCTTAGAATCAATTAGTCAAATTAGTGCCCTAGGCTAGATAAGAGTTGAAATGGAGTCTCCAATAACTAAATGTGACAGAAGTTATTGGGACCAATCCGGGCTTCTATGGGTTGACCCAGAAGCATTATATACACCGATTACATCCCATATTTATTTGGGTTGGGTTGACACAAAAAGCATAATATTTGATTTATTTAAATTCAAGCCACATATCAAGGCCGAGCCAACCCATTTGACAGCTCTAATTAAGAATATAAAAAGTAAGCAACTAAAAAGAGTTCTCAGAAACCCATGATCACCTAGCTTAACTACTTGTAACATAAAATTCAACCATCCACCATCAGGTATGCATGTGTGTTGTTGTTGTTGGGGGTGGGGGCATTTTTCTTCTTTAACCAAACTATTTTATATTGATCATCATGTGTATCAATAAGAAAAGCACAAGAAGACTATTTTTAAAATTACTTGACCATAAAAATATCTCTTCATAAAATCAACAAGAAATGTAGTCATCGGTGTCAACAATGTTTTGACCCATAAAATCACAAGATTATATTCATCCTAATTAGTAAACGACGGCTTCCTTTCCAGGATTGATGATGCTCTACCCCGAACAAAATGTAGATAGCAGAAGGTAAACTCAAGCTACCTCAAATATAGTCCTTTTGATTGTTTAGGGATTTAGATAATCACTTGATAATCTTTAAACATCGCAACCCATGCCTCTTGTATGCATTATACAATGAATGGTATCATTACTAATTCATGCCCAACAGAAGGCAATCAACTATGACCCCAATATATTGCTAGAACTCTGCAAAATAAAATAACATACTCAAAATCCTTGCAATGAATCTTAAGAAATCAATCCTATCTTCTTATTTATTCCATAAAGGCCTAATGAATGTTTTCATAATTTCAGAAATAAGCCGCTTAAAATGATTGTCATTTAATAACTTAAGTACTGGCACATGACAAAAAAAAAACAAAAAACAGAAAATGTAAGTCAAATCATATATGAAATAAAGGCAAAAGCTCAGCTGAGCCACAACAAGTGTCACCACCGATACAATTACCAACTTTGTTAAGGCTCCCGCACAGTTAAGCTCCGGTTATATATAAGACAGAAAAACAAACAAAAGGAATGTGGTCAAGCTTTGAGCAGGTTTTAAGTACGATGGATTGCATAAGTAACAGGTCACATCCCTCAACATTACTCTTTTAACTTTTTTTATTCCATTCTTCAATAATCCCATCAAAATGAGGACAAGAGGCTAAACTAATTCCTATAGTCTTTCTATGCAACCCGTTGCAATCAAGCCGATGAAGTTAGATATGAGATAATAACAATGGCATATGTCTTCCTCCACTAACTTTTTCTAGTAAGCTTTAAAGGTTATATAACCCAATTGCAAAGAAAAGAATGTTAAATAAGAAAGCAGCTGAAATTATTATATATTGCCTGCTAAAACTTCCAGATAGTTTTTTTTTTTTTTCCTTTAGGATGTAGCATAAGATAACATTGAAAGAATCACTAAAATGAATCTAATACCAGTTAGTGTTGAGTTTACAGTTTAACCATGGGATGCCATGTTGAAAAATCAGGACAGCTTTAATCCTAATCATCTTAAAATGAATTATAGTAACAATGTGCTCAAGTACCTTATATATAATATAAACTGCACTTAGCTCAGCAGGTATGACCCAATCACCAGCCAATATTGGAGCTTTCTAGATTAAACTAGTCAAGTGGCAGGTCTTGCATTTGAAGCCGCATAAAGTTTAGTTGGCCTCAGTTTAAACAGGAATGAGTCTTTAGCAGCATAATAGAATAATTCCTCAGTGTAATCAATAAACCTCATAATCAAGTAAAGTAATAGAAAATAAAAGATTGAGAACTGGCATTTCGATCTGCTATCTGATGGAATTTTTGCATGGTTATAACCTCCTACATTTCTAGTACACAGGGGAACGGGCCACCGGAGAAGGAGGGGGGCAGACCGAGACATGGGTATTGGGTCATTAGAGGCGGATGGATGAAAGGTGGGATTCCCCCCTCCATACACAGGGGGAATCCCTGGAAGGATTTGGAGCTTGTTTATCGAAAAACATCCCATGAATAAGGGTGGAATTCCCCACCCCCATTCATCGAGGAAGAAAGGATTTGGAGCTTCTTTATCGATTTATTAGATTCCCTTGGTCGAATCCATCCCTCCAAATCGTTTGTTTATCGATTTGGAGGGATGGAGAAAATGATGAGGAAGCTCATTGAGATGCAATCCAAAAAGGAGGCTAGAACTCCATCCCTCCAAACCACTTATTTATTAATGTCTCTCTCTCTCTCTCTCTCTCTCTCTCTCTCTCTCTCTCTCTCTCTCTCTCTCTCTCTCTCTCTCTCTCTCTCTCTCTCTCTCTCTCTCTCTCTCTCTCCCTCCCTCCCTCCCTCCCTCTTGGCCATTAATAAACAGAAACATCGACGTGATGTTCTATTAAAATAAGCAAAGAAAATAAGTCGAAGAACAATTCATAGCTTAGCTCCTTTTGCAAGCTAAGCTATCA